>OZ026623.1:6712529-7425029 GCA_964020975.1 Hermodice carunculata | reverse complement strand
TGACTGGTGCTGCGTAGTTGGAACACGAGGCAATACATCAATGTCTGCACAGCAAAGGCTTCCTCTGATTACATTAGCATTCATTCGGCAGATGACTTTGCCCAGAATGTCATAATCATGGCAATAAAAGTGGAATTAAAGGCATGTAAATGCAGAATGATAAAAAACTGTAATCATAGTAATATTTTAAGTGAAAATTTTACACATGTAGGCATATGATGGAATAGCGTTACCCCGGTAACGTCAAAGTCGAACTCTAGACATGTAGATACAGAATAGAGAACTACTGTTGTCGGGGAGTGTTAAATAAAGACACCGGACATGTAGACACACAATGACGTAACATCATCAGTCTGATAATGTCAAAATGAAACGCTAGACAAATATTATCGAAATGAAAAGCCAGACATATTAAATCAAAAAAGTGGAATATCATGCTCCTGGTCATCAAAATGAGTCGCCAGACATGTAAAATAAAAATGGTAGAATATCCATTTGTGTAAACAGCATGAAACGCCAGACATATAAAATCAAAATGGTAGAATATCGTAATCAAAGGAATCAAAATGAAACGCCAACCATATTAAACTTGCACAAGTCCCTTATGCATGTCCATATTTTCCCATCCCGCGGTCCCACCCAGAAGTGCGATACATTTTCCCCTCCACAAAGTTAACTGTATAATATTATGCCAACTACATGGTGTTATCAAGTAGGTCCTACTGGGTTTTTTTTTTTTAACTGGTCGACACTGTCTGTGTTATCAAGTAGGTCCTACTGTTTTTTTTCTTTTTTTTTTTTTTTTTTTTTTTTTTTAACTGGTCGACACTGTCTCGGTGCCGGTTTCAACAGTAGCCCGGCGTTTATCATCTGGAGTCAGTGTTATCTGGTTATAGACACGTTCCAAGCCAATTAGCTACGTTTAAGGGCCTACCTGTATTGTAACAGAATAAATCTACGACGTGTGTTTACTTAAAATTTCATTTTGCAATGAATTTGATTTTAAATAAAATACGGAAGACAGTCCAGTGAGACTTGAGCAAGTCTACAACCATATAGGCTCCGAGTGGCACAATGGTGACATTTATTTCTGGCTGTGGCACAGGCATGGGCCTTAAGCTTACTGCTTGCCCCACTTTGAGGTGTATGGCCAAGACTCATTTCCCTGTAACTTGCTGTGAATTCAATGGTCACGTGTATAACTTGTCCATGGTGACATTGTCGAGCACTTTTCGTTAGGAAGTGGCGTCTTTTTGAGGGCAACTGAGAAAAGTTGCCTTTAGCTTGCATTTCTGATAATTATGTATAGACGAAATGATTTAAGGCGAGGTAACTCAAGAAACAAATTTTATCCGAAATCCAAAATTTAAAGATTTTAACTTTTAGACTGGGTCAATCGCTCCTGTTGTCGTGTCTGAAGGACTCCAAGGAAAACTATTGGTTGGTTATTATATTACCGGCCAAACATGTAGGTAGGAAAGTATTCCCCACCATCTGTGCCATGAAGAGTGAGTAATATACACTAAGCCCGGTACGTAATCCATGTAAAAGATATGGGTGTATACTTTATACCGACCAAACCGCCAATTTTGCATTAGGGATGTTGATGCACAGAGAGGCCAAACTTAGACAAGTGTGACGAATACTTTGGCTAACACATGAAAGGTTGAGCAGGAAAACATAACAGCCCTTCTGGGTCTGTAACTGTACGAAGGCAAACGAATAAAAAGTCTGTTCACAAATAACATGAAGTTCCTTCTTTTATTTTCGGTTCAATTTCCAGGCTGTATCTCATTTGTGTGATTGTTCAAATCCATATTCTAATCTGGAAAGATTCTAGATAGCAATAAATGCCCCTCTATCTGTCTCGTCCATATTGGCGTCTTTTCCACTCGTACCCATGTGTCCAGTCAGTTCTGTGCTCTGTCCTTTCCTTGCAAGAGGGATTCACTTGTGGCAATGCCTCTTTTCCCAATTGTGAACAATGTAGGCAAAATATGTATAGAAGTTTATTCAATAAAATGTTTATGCCAAATAATGTGAATCTGGTATCATAATGTCAAGTCGGAGCAGATAAACTTTTGTGGAAACGAGTACTGAAAGTGGTAAGAGTCTATCAATTACCCAGAAAATGCAATGGTTCAGTTATATATTTACCTGATCAAAACAAAAAACAAAAAACAAAAACAATAATGATTCTGATTTAATACTTGTGAACATTGAATCACTCGAAAGACATTTAATTGGGTTAGTATTTTCAGGATATGTAATTTTACCTTTTTTTCGATGTTATTTTATTTCGTAAAGTGACTATGACAAATAAACAATTTTTAAGATCTTGTATTTTCAGTATTAAACGTCCTTGTCCTCACACAAATGGGTAATCTCTGCATACTTATGGTGCTGAAGTATATCAGAAATAAAGGCGTATTTCAGGGCTTTAGATTTCATATAGTATTTAACGTCCCTGTCTTTAAACAAAAGAGTAATATATGTACATTTATGATGCTAATTTATTCTCTTTTTCATGTATTTTCAGAAATTTGTCTTACCAGTTTATCGGTTCCATACCACGTGACACCTTCAGGGGTTTGCTAAACGTCCACATGATGTAAGTATCTTACATGTGCTAGTGGTGATTATATCAAGGGTTTAACATTGACAGCCAATATGTGTATGCATATGTGCGTAAACAGATTGAACTTTTGTAAAAGTGAAGGATGTTTGCATCAAGGCATTTCTTGTCGATGGAAATGAGAAAATGTCTCATCACTAATATACGTGTTTGGCATTGTGGGTGGTCTGCTTGCAATGACGTACCTTTGCTCATGCCCCACATGTCAAAGGTGCTGGAGGCCAGGGCGTGGTTTTATATGATCGTGACACACAGTAGAGAATAAAGGTATTCCTTTCTCACCTTATTCTGCTCAAATTAAATCATCCTGACACCTTATCTATAATTAAAGAAAGGCCAAGTAACATAAGAGGACATAACACACACACACACACACGCACGCACACACACATACACACACACATACACACACACACACATACATACATACATACATACATACATACATATATATATATATATATATATATATATATATATATATATATATATATATATATATATACAATCGTTATAGTTCAGGTAAATGAAAACATTCATGTATAAATGTGAAAATTCGCTGAAAAGGCGGAAATGACGCCGCATGCAAATTAAATGGTAGTTTTAATTTTTGGGGGTAATTGAAGCATTTTTTCCGCGTAACTTAAGATTGACATGTGAAATCGAAATATTCGTAAAAAAAATACGTTGCATGATGTGGAAAAAATTATAACAGTATGCAGGAAAGAGAACCAAAATATTTTATTTTTATATACAGTAAAGGAAATCATTGAAGGTACTCTCAACGACAAATATTGGCATACGCTTTGTTTAAACTGGTTAAAAAAAACACTTTCCCCGGGTAGAGAGAAAATAGAATCCAGTTTTGTGGCATGTCTGAGGAAAGATTACCGCTGGTTTGAAATAGTTTATCTTCTTGCATGGTAATTATTTTTGACTGCTTTGAAACAGGCTACTTTGGAATATGAGGTCCATTTTTATACTGGACCGCAAGAGTTGATCGTCTCGTATTATGGCCATTTTCTGTTCAAAAGGGTTCCTTTTAGGATGGGGTAATTAGGGCCTATCAACACATGGATAGCTATCACAGCTCCAGTACTATCACATATTTCCGAAAAAAACTTGGACTTCGTCCCCCCCCCTCCCAAAAAAAACCATTGCAATGAGCATAAACCCTACCAGAAAAATGGATCACCTTAGGCGTGCCTATGGAAAGCCTGTCCTTGCTTAAAAATGTCAGAAAACAGAAGCTGGAAGTCCAAACGTGATTTTTGAATGCGGGATGACGACAGAATAAAAATAGAGGAATGAGCCCTGTATACGTTCATCAGCCTGTCAAATAGGAGTGGTGTGTGTGGATTATGTATAATTGTAGAAAACCAGACTAAAGTTAACATGAAATTTTAAAATAAACTTGTTTCTTTCATTGTTAATACATAACTTTTTCCAAATATGATAAAACCAATTTTTATCATATGATAATGGCATGTAATGCAAATGATCCTCTGGAAAAGAGCATTTCATGACGTTGTTTGTCATTGCGCTTGGTTGTAGAGATTTATCTCACAACGCCATCAGCCTCGTCTTCGATGGTGCGTTCAGTGGAGTCCGAAACCTGCAAGTGATGTAAGTATGCATCATATATATATATATATATATATATATATATATATATATATATATATATATATATATATATATATATATATATATATATATATATGGATAGCTATATATATATATATATATATATATCATACAGTGAGAATTGCTACTTGGATAAAGAAATATCAGTATAGTAATTTGCTTTAGTGTTGCGGTATTCTGATTTTTCGTTTTCCTTGTTACAAATTTATCTAATTTAAGTAAAATGCAAAATGTCAGAAATCTTGGCAAAAGTTAAGCCGCTATCAGGCCCATATAGTGGTGTGCGACCCAGTGTACATAGTTATCGACGGACGGGAACTTTGATAAAAAAAACTTGATAAGAGGGCAGATGGAAGCAGGAAGCTGTTAAGATTCCGCCAATTAATCACTCACGCGTAGATATGCCAAAACTTATCCAAAAATATCGTTCTGCGGCATAAAATGACCAATGTTTACAGAGTTTAACAAACACTGTATCAAAATAATATATGAAGTACGACTACTTACGAAACATCATGAATATGAACTCTACATCGGCGATTCTAGGCCAAAAATTTGAGTCGAAATCTGAAAATGTAAAATTCTGAGAGTAAGCGAAGAGAGAATGAAAAGTGGAAAAAACGTGGAGGTTACTTTGCTAACGATACGAGTGTTGGCCTTGTCTGTTCATACGCGTGTTTTGGGATTCACATGTTTTCATCCTTACGTTAAGTGCGATGTTGACTTAAAAAACACTTTTTTATGGTGAAAATGTACAAATATGTAACCACGTGGCTTCATGTTCAGGATAAATTTGAGTACATTTGATTGTTTTTGTGATAAGCATCTGCCCACGTGGTTCTGCTCTAGCATCAATTATGGGTCCACGCTACGTCCTTTCTATGCTACATATGTATACATTTGACTTATCATTTTTTTGTAATAAAGATGTATCCATATGGCTTTATATTTGGATAAACATTTTTCATCACGTGGCTCCTTCCTGTGGTAAAAATATAACTATATTGTTTCAATATTCTATTTTTATAACCACTTGGTGTAATCATTCAAATATTCAATCACTCAGCTTTACTGTCTGTAAAAAAATACACAGGCCTGGGTTAGTCGGCGTGATGTTCCAGCGAAGTGGGAGATCAGTGCATTGGCCAGAAAAACTGTAATAGCAAAAGTATATTGTGGGATGCAGAGATAGATTAACTTATTACAAATCGAAAAAATGCTGGCTGTTTATATCGATATTGGTCAAAAGAGGCGAAGAGTGTGATCCTGCGTTCCTTCAGGAAATAGGGAGAGGTTCCACAAAGAAACATGCCATACACTTGATATAAGAGAAATTAAAAGGTAAATGTGTTCAAAATGAGATACAAACGATTGTCAAAACCCAGGTATAAGTTTCACAAATACGACAGCATGTTAGCAAAATCTGAGACGTCTTAACAGAAAAAATATGATGCGTATAGACCTAGCAGATTATGTCCGCACTATTGAAGACCGAAACTAAATAAATAAAGGACGTGGTAGTTACAGGCAAAAATTAGCAAACAATAAGAGAAACAGCAAGACGCTTAAGGTCTAGAGAAAGAAGTTTGTAGCAACGAGCTCTTAAAACAATGGGAATCTCTCCAGACTCCAAATGAGCTCTTAATACAAGGGGAACCTATCCAGACTCCTTATGAGTACTTAAAACAACGGGAACCTCCCCAGACTCCCAATGAGAACTTAAAACAAGGGGAACCTCCCCAGACTCCCAATGAGTACTTAAAACAAAGGGAACTTCCCCAGATTCCTAATGAGTTCTTAAAACTAGGGGAACCTCTCCAGATTCCTAATGGGTTCTTAAAACAAGGGGAACCTCTCCAGATTCCCAATGATCTCTTAAAACTAGGGGAACCTCTCCAGATTCCTAATGAGTTCTTAAAACTAGGGGAACCTCTCCAGATTCCTAATGAGTTCTTAGAACAAGGGGAACCTCTCCAGATTCCTAATGAGTTCTTAAAACAAGGGGAACCTCTCCAGATTCCTAATGAGTTCTTAAAACTAGGGAAACCTCTCCAGATTCCTAATGAGTTCTTAAAACAAGGGGAACCTCTCCAGATTCCTAATGAGTTCTTAAAACTAGGGGAACCTCTCCAGATTCCTAATGAGTTCTTGAAACAAGGGGCACCTCTCCAGATTCCCAATGATCTCTTAAAACAAGGGGAACCTCTCCAGACTCCCAATGAGTTCTTAAAACAAGGGGAACCTCTCCAGACTCCCAATGAGTTCTTAAAACAAGAGAAACCTCTCCAGATTCCCAATGATTTCTTTATAACAAGGGGAACCTTTCTGAACGATGCGTTGGTCGAGTGTTTTAACCTATGTAAATTATATAAGTCACATCCACAGCAGTGGTGTAAGCTTCCATTCATCCCACCCATAAAGGATGCTCGAAAGAAATGTATAGGCTCCAAAACATGTTCTGAGTAGTTACACGCTGAAGACTCTTTAATTTATTTGGGCTAATAATACAACCTATGTCAAAATTCAATGGAGGAACGTGTGCAATATGGACAATAGTACTTCCATATGTATATACATGTAGGAGGTTAGACAGTGACAGGTAAGCTAAAGGAGCGTAAAGAGTTCGGACTGCAGAATAGGGTAATGACTACTAGGAAGTGGTTCTGGACAAAAAGACACAAATACAGTGCTATCAAAAGTAGAAGTATATTGAGAAAACAGGATTCCTCGGTAAGGTACCGGAAGGATACAAAGAGCATTAGAGATTGGAGGACCAAATGTTTGTCTTAAGAAACATATGCAATTTAGGCGAATAAGAAGTTTAAAACCTGGCTGGCCTTCATAGACATAGCGAAAATGGTCGATACAGTCAAAAGAAATAAGCTCGCTGTGTTAATGTGGCGAAAATAAATACAAGATAAATCATGGCGAATGACAAGATGCCTTTTGGAAAAGTCGAAGTTATTTGGGGTCATCTTGAGATTTCTTTTCTTTGAGGTATTTAACGGAGTCAAACAAGGTTGTATCCTGTCTCCTTTGTCTTTCTCCATTCTGACGTTAGACCCAATTGATATGTTCCAAGAAAAAATCTCGGGGTACCTCATGACAATAGTAAAGTACCTTGCTTAGTATATGCAGACGATATTGTTTGGATCGCAAAGAGCGAAAGTGAGTCATCAGTGTTTCATTTTCATTGAAAAATGGAAAATTAAATTGTCAAAACTGTGGACAATCTAAAGTTATGGTAATTGGAAAACGGATTGAGTGCAATAAAAGATGGATCTTGGTTAATGTGGAAATTTCGGTATGCAAAGTGTGTAAATATCTAAGTGTAACTATTTCAGGTTCCCTTTCGGATTCGGCACATGTAAAATACTCGGTAAAACAAAAGGGATTCTGACTGCGGGGGTATCCTACGAATACTATATTTTGCCGTGAAAATGTAAAATGTGTAATTTTTAAAAACAGTATATGGAAAATTTCATTCCTCCTTTCTCTGACTAACGGCGGTGCAATATGGTTATACAACACCTAAGAGTCTGACGCTTCTTTGAGATCAATACAGTATTCTATGGCTAAATCAAATATGGCGTTATCCGATGGTCTTTGTGTACTATGCAATGAAAACAGGCAAGATTTGGCTCATTCCCTACTTTTGTGCTCAGCACGGAACGATATCAGGAAAAATTCTTTGATGCATTAGAAACAGATAGAAAAAAGGTAAAGTATAATTGTTTTGGGGAATGTTTTTCAGTTGTTTCTCTACACCAAAACATGCTGCACCCTACGAGAGAAGAAACATAAATTCTGTAAAGGTGTTGGTAATTTATACGACCACGCGATTGGAAACTGTATCGTTGAAGCTTGGCAGTATAGAAAGCAATCGATAGAAGACTACTCAAGCTGATGTTTGGTCACGGAAGCCCACTTATTTGCATAAACATTCCAACCTTGTATGTAGAGATGTATATAGCAATGATTGTAGAACACACGGCGTGGCCCGTACTTGGCGGCAACTCTCTTGACCGCCGTCCGCTTGTGTCTTCCCACCCATACCCCCACTTTTTTTTTTTGGGGGGGGGGGGGGCAGGGCTCTGGCTTGCAGTCCGGATAGGGTAGTGTCAGGCGGTGTTGAAAGGTTGCCTGGCGACGCTTGTCATGTATGTATATAGCATTATTAAGATCTTAAAGTGCGCAAGTGTGTTGTTCAACATTTTGTGCATATGGGCAGATTCTAATCTGTGTTAAGAGTAGTACTGTGTTAAGAGTAGTACTTTTAGTTTTATTTTTAAGACATGATAAAGGCATCTTGGACTAATTACGATCAATGCTGCATCCGTGTCAAAGTGGTAAATTTCTAAACTAAATAGACTAATAAATGAATGAATGAATGAATGAATGAATGAATGAATGAATAAATAAATAAATAAATAAATAAATAAATAAATAATAGCAGCAAGCTTCAGATTTATGGTTATGATGTAGTCAAGTGGCCTATATGCTTCATGTTTTAAGGTCAAAGTGTGAGTTAATAGTACTAATGTCATGTTCATACACCTTTCATGTTTCGCCGAAAAAAAGTAAACGTGCAAGGTTTATCGGGCCCACACCCAATGAGTTCTGTCCAGCCTGGCGAGACTGGGAGGACAAATATTACTTATCTATCCGTGAGTTTTCAGAAAACGTACTGCTCATGGTCATGTTTCTATTGTAACCCTTTATCTGTTACCTTTTCAGAGATCTGCGAGACAATTCAATAGATGTCATTGAAGAGAACGTTTTCAAAGGACTGCTTTCTCTGAAAATGCTGTAAGTATCACTTTCTGCTTTAACCAGGCCCGAACAACAGAACGTTTTGGTCCCACTTTGTTTAAGCCATCTGCTGCGCCATTTACTGAATAGCTCCGTTTATCATATAAGATACAATTGCAACCTTTGTTGCCCGAACATATTTCCTCTTTATAGAAACAAAGAAATGCTGCCTGGAAGTACGTGGTGCAAGTTACTGACAATGTAGTAGACCCTGTTTCAGGGTATATTGGATGCAGACCCATGGCAATTTAGTATGGGTTACAGACAAGCTCTGCTTTAAGCTAATATTTGGTGCAAGACACGTTTGCGTAACACGACGGCGCCACTCCCAGGCATTTGAGTCTCCGTTACCAATATATATATGTGTGTATATATATATATACATATATATATATATTTATATATATATATATATATATATATATATAAATATATATATTTATATATATATTTATATATATGTGTATATATACATATATATATAAACATACATATATATATATACTTTATTTTTTCGTACTCGCAGTATATATATTTTTATATATATATATATATACATATATATATACTTTATTTTTTTCGTACTCGCAGTATATATATATTTATATATATATATATATATGTGTGTATATATATATATATATATATGTATATATACTTTATTTTTTCGTACTCGCAGTACATGGAGTTACGATTGAGCAAAGAAAAAAACTTAAAATAATCAAATCACAAGTAGATAATGAAAAGTCAGTTCATACATTACAAATTCACATTAATATCAAGACAATGCGTGTCCCAATGTTAATATGAATTTGTACATAAATAATCGATCAGTTGAAGCACATCTGTTTGGTTTAAATTACAGGCCATTCCTCCGTCACGTACTTCACACAACTCGCGAATGAGCATGGCATGTGCCCTCTGTTCTGGTGAAGCATGGCCCACATTCCCTTTGACGTTACACAGATTGCTATAGAAATTGACATCATTCAACAGATAATTCCTTCGTATACTGTACCTCTTTAATAAGTAGTTTAACGATCTGCCTACCGGCGATCGTGAACGCTTATGTTTTATTTTGTGCCTAAACCAACCAAGGGATTCTCACTTATATTTAGTTTGTGAATGAATTTAAAGAACCGTGAGTGTGACTGTATATGAAGTCACAGAAGTAAATGATCTGGTGCATTCTATCCCCCGTACCTATACTTGACTTAGGCATGCATCGTGCTTAAGCCAAGTTTCTTTCGACCCACATTTCTGTGACACAGGGAAGGTACTAATATCACGCATTTTGCATTCTGTAGCTTCTCCTGGCCAAGCCATGCTACAGCGACTGGTACCCTGAAAGAGTGTCCACTTCACTCATTTTATTAGAGTCGTTTCTCAGCATATTCTCAATGTAAATTTGAGGACAGGATATCATAATAACAACGATAACATACCGATAGACAATACCTTACCTAGGCGCACTCTGGGGGCTGAACCGAGAACCCTGGTCAGCCACATGAATGTCAGAACTATTTTCATCTCGTATACATGGCTGCAACATTCTTTAATAATTTCTCCAATTTGGTATAGCTGTTTAACAAAGCAGAAGAATACTTTGGTCAGGTGATATCGGTTGATATTATTTAAAGTTACTTGAAAAACTTCATATTATTTGCCACACATTGGGCTAAAGCTAGACCAGAATATCGTTTAAGGGTTTGATAAGGATCTCAAAAAACTCATAAAAATCTCAACAACAGTGTAGATGACGCTTTTTTTTACATATATATGTGTGTGTGCGCGCGGGTGTGTGTGTGTGTGTGTGTGTGTGTGTGTGCGTGTGTGTGTAAACTTGTACCAACTGTTACATTAATTCTAGCTTTCAACTAGTTTCTAGAGACAGTTTTTCAAGGGAATAGCGTCCTTTTTGACAACATATATTGATAGTGTCGTAACCTTTTCAAGATATATGTTGTACCATCGCAAAACCTATCATGAGGTTATTTAATCAACGAAATATCTCCTGGCAAAACACCTTACGGCTCAAAACCAGTGTGCATTTGTTTTATTTTTTTAGCTACACGGATGAATTTCGATTTTGTTGTCTGCGGAGGTCAACAGGGCTGTGCCGTCCACAACCTGACGAGTTTTCCAGTTGTGAAGACTTGATGTCCAACTCGGTGCTGCGAATCAGTATTTGGGTGCTGGGATTGATTGCCTCAGTCGGAAATAGTTTAGTTATCTTTTGGCGTTTGAAAGATTTTCGTGACAACAAAGTAAGTGCTGTGCATGAATTTGCCACATTAAACGCTTCCATTCACATCGCGAGGATATTTATACGTGGTCCAGTCAGGTATTATGTACACCATACCTGTTAGATGTTTGGCGGTTAGCGTAGATGTTATTGAAAATGTTTCATTGACTTCATGTCAGGAAGAATTCAAATTACGAATGAACGTCAAGGTAATGAAAAACAAAAACGTTTAACCATCCACAGTGAATGTGTGGCGTTTTCGGGTTTTATTTTCATATTAGTATGATAATATGGCATTAATTCGTTATTTTGATGCGGGTAAATTATGTTCATTCCCCAAACAATGTGATGTGTTAATAAATACCGCAGTAACTTCCATCTGTTCCCAGAGAACGTTAGTCTTGTCTGGCCTTTTAGCCCCGCTGTTGATGATTGCCAGATGAGTTTGATAAAAAGTGGCTGCCAGTTGGAATTTGCGGATATGGCGGCATCTTGGTTGCCTGCAAAGCAGACCGAGCTCCGTGTTACTACACTTGGTCTGCCCTTCTTCGACAGCATTGAATTTATAGTGACTTCAACAAAACTATACTTTGACCTTCCCTCCTAGACTGAAACACCAATCAGGAAGTTCCGCATTATTGCCTAGACCAGTAGCAGCCTCTGGTACCCCTAGTTTACTGAAGCCTGTTACCATAGTAACCATACTCAGCCAATTAGAAACTGAGTCACCATTGCAACGCTAAACAGTGACCTTGTCAAAGACGGGCAGACCCCAGCGGAGTTGACAAAATACGTAGCTTGGGTCTGCTTTGGAGGCAAGCATCTTGGTACAATTTTTGTGCATTTTTTTGTTCAGGGTTGATGATCTGGAATGTTTAAGCAGCTTGTTAACACAAAAGTTCCACATGATATGATCCATTTCTCAGTATTGAAATACCATTTCAAAATGTGTATTTTGGACAGTTAGATCTAATTTTGTTGTATTTGGCTTTTGTGTACGGTGTCATCGTGTTAGTGGTAAAATGTTGTCCTCCGTTGCCATAATTTATGTGAATGATCGGTCAAGTGGTCCAACGTACTCATGCCTATACCACTATCCTGTACTTTAAATTAGATTTATAACCATTTTATTCTTTTCCCTTATTCCCCATATCAGTTTCATCGGTGTGTGTAAGTATGTTTAAAATATAAATTGGCGAATAACTATTTATTCGTCCAGCCATTTTATTAGAGTCTCCGCGGAGGCATTACCATCTGGGTATGTTTGCAGATGCAGCCACTGCGTGTATCCAGATAAAGATCTAGAGTTTTCCAAAGGCAAACAACTTCCAACATAATTATACCCTTTCCTCGGAGGAGGAGGGGGCATAGAGCCATTACTTTGTCCGTGTGTGTGTTTGTGTGTCCGGACTGACGTTTTCACGCGAAATTTTTTTTTTTACTTAGTGCTTTGACATTGCATAATCTTATAGTGTCGAATAAGGTCTCGGACAGAGGTTGCAGATGGGTGACCTTGACCCAATTCCAAAGGTCTCAGGGCTATTTTTGTGAATCTAATTTTCACGCGATAACTTGAAACGTGTTGACAGCCTTTCAAATTGTCGGTGATTACAGTCTTACATGAGGTCTGGGACCAATTTGAAGATTTGTGAACTTGTTCCAATTCCCAACTTGCAGTTTTCACGCGATAACTTATATTGTTTTTCACTTAGGGCTTTCGTATTGCACACGTTCATAGTCCTTTATAAGGTCTCCAATGAGTTGGAAGATGAGTGACCTTGACCAAATTTCCAAGGTCACAGAACCATTTTAGTGAACTTGGTTTTGACGCGATAACTTGAAAAGTTTTTGACATAGGCCTGTAAAATTGCAGGTAATTGTAGTTCTACATAAGGTCTCAAACAAGTTCGAAGATGGTCGACCTTCGCCTAGTTCTTAACGTCACAGAGCCAAGTAGTGAATTTGGTTTTCACACGATAAGTTAAAAAGTTTTAAACATAAGATATTTCTTATTGCATATGATTTTAATCCCACAGAAGGCCTGAGACAAGTTCAAAGATGGATCACCTGGACCCAAATTCGAAGGTCAAAGAGTCGGGGGAGGGGGTGCATAGATCTAGCGATCACTAATTGCGTTTTAATTATAATTCCTTTGCAAATACCATTTCATACTATTGTATTGTAAATTTTTAATCGTGTTTTCTTACTTTGCAGGTCCATTCTTTTCTCATCACTAACCTGGCAATCGGAGACTTTATCATGGGAATATATCTTCTCACTATAGCTAGTGTTGATGTGCGTTATCGTGGAGTGTACAGTCTCCACGACAAATATTGGCGACAGAGTCGTCTTTGCAAATTTTCAGGCTTCATATCAACATTTTCAAGCGAGTTGTCAGTTTTCACACTTACAGTTATCACAATAGACAGACTTATCTGTATTATATTTCCATTTCGAATTAAGCGAATGGGCATGCGTGAGGCGCGGGTCGTCATGGGATTGTTATGGCTGCTTGTCATTCTTCTTGCACTAATTCCATTGGTTGATATCAACTACTTTCATCAGTTTTATGGGCGGTCGGCAGTGTGTCTAGCGTTACACATTACAAATGACAAGCCGAGTGGCTGGGAATATTCAGTGTTTGTGTTTCTAGCCTTGAACTTTGTTTCTTTTATGACGATACTGGTGTCCTATATATGGATGTTTATTGTTGCTCGACGCACGCGCACTGCGGTGCGATCTACAGAGCCACAAAAAGACAGTGCTATGGCAAAAAGAATGACTCTAATAGTCATGACAGATTTCTTTTGCTGGGTACCAATTATTCTCTTGGGAACAGCGTCACTAGGGGGAGCCACCATACCTCCTCAGGTAAGTCAATTTTTTCTGCTATTTGACACCAGAAAAGTTGCATAATTGTAGTATGTGTACCTTGTATCCGGTGTATTATGACTACAGAATATAACTAATATTTTGATTGATATATTTCCTTTCGCAAATATTTGAATAAATAATCTGATGAAGGAAAGGCAACTTATAAAACGGCCCGTGTATTAATATTTATACGTGAAATGTATGATACTTAACATCTACGTTGCCTTACATACCGTTGTGTCAAGAGAATGAAGAGAAAAGACAATGCAATATCTTCTGTTAAATTTTATTTGTTCCCATTGTTACCAATAAATAATCTTAAGGTAGGACCAGGGACGTGCTATAGCACGTCCCTGGTAGGACTGAGACACATGCCTTCCAGGATGTACATTAAACAGACTTAAGGCTTCACTTTTGCAGCCGCTTTTCCTTGTTAACCATTTTTGGCGGAAAGTGTTTAGGTTAAACACATATTTTGATCAGGATTCAGGGGGAGAGGCACCAGAAATGTTACAATTTCGGTTAATCCAAATTTTACTAATTTTCTCGCGTGAGTAAAGATCTCTGTCAAGAATTATATCTGTATTACATGATCGATGTGTGTTGTTGGAGTGCCCACAGGTACCAAATGTATTCTCAACGTTAATGGTGTGTTCAAATTTGCGTAATAGTGATCGTCTGTGCAAGATAGTGCAGTTGTACTCGTCATAAATCCATCAAGCGTTAAGGTGTGATATATTTATCATTCATTTTTTGCTGGATATGTGCTTTTAGGGACCAGTCATCCAGAAAAATTTTAAACATTGTCACACTTGATATTTTCATATTACTAATAAAAGGCTGATGTTGATTATTGATTTTTCACCGCAAAATGCGTGAACTGTTTTGAACCAAATTCACATAAAGATAACAGCACATTCATCGAGCTTTCCATCAGAAAATTTAAAAAATATATTTCTACAGAATACTCGGCTTGCATTTACAAACATTACTGTTATGCAGAGCAAAGGATATAATTTACAATATCATCAGAGTACAGGACACACTGAGGCATAGCTTCCCACTAAAGTCCACTTAACTTGCTTCGAAACCTGCCTATAAACCCGTAGTTTTTATGGGTGATGCATTTCTATTCTGGGCAATTAAGATCACTATATTTTGTCACTTATAGGTGTTTGCATGGATAGCCGTTTTCATTCTTCCACTTAACGCCGCCATCAATCCGATACTTTATACAATGTCAACAACTTCGTTCCTGGGTCATGTGCGAAAGCGCGCTTGGAACTTCCGGCGCTCCTTCATTAGTTCATTCGGTGCAGATGCACGAACAACAACCTGTACAGGTATACGCTTTAATGTTCAGTTTCGGGCTTGGTGTGTCTAATTTTCCCCATGATTCATAAATTTATAAAGATATATATGCAAAAAAATGTGGTAAATGTGAAGACTATAAAATACGTGTAGCCTCGCGACGGTTGGTTTAAACATATTTTTATTTCACTTGAAAATGTATTAGGAAACAAGCTTAATGAAGCTTGTTTGAATCCTTCTCCATAGTTACACAATGTACATTTGCGAAACCAACGACTGAAATGCTCGAAAGTATATTCACAATGTAAGACATATAAATGGTATGTAAAGAAAGAAAAAAAGAAGAGCGAGAGAGAGAGGCGAGGTATCCTTAAACTAGAGAGAGAGAGAGAGAGAGAGAGAGAGAGAGAGAGAGAGAGAGAGAGAGAGAGAGAGAGAGAGAGAGAGAGAGAGAGAGAGAGAGAGAGAGAGAGAGAGAGAGAGAGAGAGAGAGAGAGAGAGAGAGAGAGAGAGATACTTATACTATCTTGAAGCGTTTGGTCTTGGTGATGTGCATCTGTACAGCACTAAATACCGTGTGATTCCAATGGGCACTTTTCAGTGGGTCACCTTGAAGTAAAATGGCTGTAGATAGTTTATTACCTAAGTGCAGGGGTTCAAAATATTGCGACCGTAATTGAGTATAAAGGAGGGAATCTTACAAAAAGTGAGAGGTGTTTTCGACCGGTGCGCCACATGAACACTGTGGACTATTGATAAAATTACATCGAAATAGAAAATCATTCAAAGGACTGCAGTTGAGGCGCATCCGCGTATGGTGAATTTGTGAAAACCGTTTACCACAGTAAAAATAAGTAGGAACTTGTTCAAAGTCTCTGTTTAGTCTGCTTTTGAATAAACCTAATGAATTAGAGCTTTTGGTATCGTTATCCAAGTCTCGCCATGCTTTGATTGCAGATGGAAAAAAAATTTCTTTCTCTGTTCAGAGTTGCAGAAAAATAGGAGTGCCGTAGCCAGTTGTTACGGGTTCAGGGATTCTGTTGCTTAAGTATTCAGGTGTTAATCCCTGTATTATTTTGTAGAAATGAATTAGTTTATGTTTTTCTCTACGTTCTTGTAATTTTTCCCATTTAGTTTCTTCATAGAGCAAAAGAGAGCTACAGTTTACAGTGGCACCTGTGACAGCACGTGCAGCAGCCAGTAGAACTCTTTGCAAAGCTCCATTTTCCAAACTGTTGGAAAGACGCCCATGTTAATCCCTTACATAAAAAAGTGTAAACAGCTTACGAAAAATTACCGTCCCATATCTTTACTCATTTGCTTAAGCAAAGGTTTTGAACGGCGTGTCTTCAAATCTCTTTCAATCACTGCATAGAAAACAAAATTTTGACAAAATTGCAATCTGCTTATCAATCAGGCGATTCTCCTGTCTCGCAACTATTAGAATTATACGACTTAGTGCTTGATGCTATGGACAATGGCAAAATGGTAAATTTTGTCTTCCTTGACATTTCCCGGGCGTTCGACAGAGTTTGGCACAAAGGCTTACTCCATAAGCTACATGCCATTGGTGTCCGAGGAAGCATACTCGCCAGGTTTAAAAGCTATGTAGAGTGCAGACGTCAACGCGCTGTCAACGGCCAATCTTCATCTTATAAATACATCAGAGCAGGCGTACCTCAAGGTTCAATTCTAGGACCACTACTCTTTCTGATTTACATCAACGATATTGCGTGCATTGTAGAATCGAACATACGACTCTTTGCAGAGGACACTTCTCTCTTTGTCACAACTGATCACTGTGATCAAGACATTGCAACTCTCACTTTAAATGGAGATCTCTCGGCAATTTCCATTTGGGCCAAACAATGGTTCATAAACATGAACGAAACTAAAGCTATTTGTATGTGCTGTACACGTTCTTCTGTTCCAAGCAAAAATCCTTTGTTCCTCGACAGAAAGCAGTTAGAAACGCTTTATATAGTTTTTATAAGACCTATTCTTGAATACGGCGACATTCTCTGGGACAACTGTTCCCAAACATGCTCTGATAAGCTGAGGATGTCACAAAACCATTGTTCTCAAGGATTTGATGCTTCAAAACATTTATAATTAAATTTTCACCATATATAAATAGAGTCATTTTTAACTTTTATACACTCAGACTGACCATAAATAAAGTAAACAATTTTTATATTAAAGGCATCGTTATATTATGGAAAGATGAACTTCAAACTTGATTATATCGTGGGTAATACTACACGTCGAAAAGCTTGGGTAGTTATGATATCTGGGTTCCATAAAATACTTCTGGTCTAAAAGCAAAGGTATCTATGGTAACGTAATTACAGAAATTACTGTAGGTATCATCGCTTCGGTAGTTGTAATAACGAGACTATGTACGACATTATACGTCTCAAAGCATGGGTTTTGCAATAACTGGGAAACATAAAATACTACAGGTCTGAACGCATTAATAGGAAGGGAAACTGGTTGTACAAAATGCATAAGATCAGAAAGCTAGGGAGTTATAATAACTGGATTATAAGAAATAGCACATGCCCAAACGTTTTTTACTGGAGCACATACAATAATACAGGTCTCAACCATAGGCAGTCCTGCTAACTGGACTACACAAAACACCACAAATCTTATAGCTTCAGGTATTTATGGTAGCTGGATTACATAACGCTTCAGGTTGCATAGCGTTGGTAGTTACAACTTTTGTTTCTATTTGCAGACGATCGTTTTTCTCACATGTCAGATCGCAGCCGTATGAACACTTTGTCTGAGGCCAGGTACAGACCGTTTGAGAGTGTGCGTCTTCACAGCGTCAAGCCTAGTCCAAAAAACCTAAGAGATCCTGGCAGAAATGTAGGTAACCAGTGTGACGTCAGCGTGAAACATCGACTCCTAAGTGACGTACCATCCATGGACAATGAACAGACTGAACATGCTGAAATCTAAGATGAACATTTATGGTATTACACAAAATTGGTGCATTTGTTCCCAGTGACGTTTTTGTTCAAAGAGCCGTCCAGACATTATTTAGGTTCAAATGGTGTCAATTAATTTAGCGACAACCACGACTTTAGCTTGACACATGAAGTGCGTTCGTTGGTGTGTACAGATATTGAATGACAGGACAGGAGCGGCCAAAATGAGATGCAAATGGTCAAAGCAAATATAATATTAGCTATCGTGTCAATGATTCGTGTATCCATCCTGGAAGCCAAGTCAACACAGGATTGATAATGTGCGCTTCTTTTTTAAGCTCTTTAGCGACAGTTCTGCACTACATTCCCTAGTGCCAGTGTTCGGCGGAACATGGATAACTACATAGTTGTGTTCTTCCTCAAGCGCCAGCATTGGGCCTTTGAACACCAGACAACACTGTGCTATTGCATGATAGAAAGTCTCCTGAACACCGATAAACCGATCTATTTGCTATAATATGTTTTATTTGCCACAATTTTGATATCAAACTGAAATTTCGTAAGACAAAGCAGACACTTAGCAGTTCAACCTGAAATGCAATCCATAATTGTGGTAATCTGTATTCAGTACAACTTATAGTGTGATATCTGTCAGCTTCCAAATATACTGCCTGTATAAATATTCCTGTTCAAGACGTTTGATTTTTATTCTTTTTACTTAATTTACCCCCATTTTAACACCAGTTATAACATAAAACCATGCTTTACTGTAAATGGCTATGGTGCTTATACAAAATGATGTCGAGATGTAGCTCAACTGTCTAGTAACCGATGTTACGGTTTGCTTGTGACAAAATAGCGATATGAATGTTCGATACTGGACACTTAGACAGAAATATGTAGGGCAACACTGGTCATGGCCCTCAAAGGGTTAATATCTGTACGTCTGGTGGAATTTTTGTAACTCTTCAATGTAAGCAGACAAAGTAAATAAGCACATCTACCAGCAGATAAATCTTACTCAGAATTCATATGACCATATGACCTTTGAGTGCCAGTCACGGCTTACGCTGCGCTGATGAAGCTGGATTACTGTAATGTTTCCAGATTCATATTCCTCATTAAAAGACCTTTCATTCAAGTACCAGCATGCCTATGTTCCCAGAGAAAAATTTGGTCCAGGTCAACAGCTTTCCTCGGGGCACTTTCCGCGCGTTGCGGGGAAAGTGCCCCAAGGAAAGCTGTTGACTCAGTCTCTAAAATTGGCTCTGTAAGAGTTAATTTCATTAGGTAGTTACTTTATAATGCCATGAACAACTTGAAAAGAAGCACAGTGCAAGAATTTCAAACCTTGAACTTCAAAATAATGGCGGAAAGTGTAGGGCTGAAAGCACAGGCTGCCCGGTTGGGGAGCACCTTGTCCGAAGATTAACCGATCACAAAGCATCTTGCCCCGAAATTTAAAAAAAAATCACAGAACACATTGTCCCGAAAATTAGAAGAAGCACAGAGCATGTTGGTCTCAAAGATTAAAAGACCAAGCCAGTATATCCGTTTAATTGTAGAGTCTTTGCCCATAAAAACAGGAAGAATGTGAATACATGAATAAAAGGTTTCCAAGTGTTCATGACCTGGATGTACTACACTTTAACTTTGACCAGTGATTTGAGGTTTCACATACCTGATCTGTAAATTGTGTTGGTCATTTGAAATCCAGGTGAAGATTTTCCTCATCAGGTTGGGCTCAATGTTTGGCGATAAGCGAGTTGTTCATGCCAAGCTTTAGTTAAAACAGCGAGCCAGGTGATCATCGGCAAAGACATTACAAGATGGCCGTTCCGCCCCATTACGTCAGAAAAAAAAATTACACCATTAAGATAAGTAAGAATTGAATTTTAAGAAATGGCTTGATAGAACATGACTGTATGTCTGTAAAGATACAATATGGTACGTTTCGAGTCATCATAAGGGGGGATTATTTAGGATTGCACTGTAAAGATGAGCAACAATTACAAATAGAAAATGGTTTTATACCAATAAATGGAGCATGACTTGATGGTTATGACACATCAAACTGGATGTAAAGGGACCCACCTTTACATCCGTACTTCAGTTGTTCTGAAGCTGACCACGTGAGCTGACCTACGAGATGACTACCATACAGCTCAGCGACAAGACCTCGGTGGAGGTGAGACCGGGGCAGCACGGTTCACCTTATGTCGCCTTGGGTTGAGTTCAAGGCAAGTCAACCCAATGGATGATTTTGTCATCAACGGCATGGCAGATGTTAGCCTCCGTAATCCGCGAAATTGCTCGTGCTCTAGGGTCAGGGCTGGGCAAGGAAATGAGGTTTCACCTGAATGGTAAGGCCTTGCTGGCAGTGTCAAAGTTCCATCACAATTACTACGTGGGTATGCATACTATCGTTGGGGAGTTTAATTTTTCTATCCATTTATACAATTTCTTTACAGACATACAGACATACAGTCATGTTTTATAAAGATATGTTCTGTTTTTTTTTAATTCTTACTCATCTTTATGGTGCAATCCTTTATCCCCTTACGGATGACTCGAAACGTACCAGACTATTTCTTACAGACATACAGTGATGTTCTCGAAACGTACCAGACTGTTTCTAACAGACATACAGTGATGTTCTCGAAACGTACCACACTGTTTCTTACAGACATACAGTGATGCTCTCGAAACGTACCAGACTGTTTCTTACAGACATACAGTGATGCTCTCGAAACGTACCACACTGTTTCTTACAGACATACAGTGATGTTCTCGAAACGTACCACACTGTTTCTTACAGACATACAGTGATGTTCTCGAAACGTACCACACTGTTTCTTACAGACATACAGTGATGTTCTCGAAACGTACCACACTGTTTCTTACAGACATACAGTGATGTTCTCGAAACGTACCACACTGTTTCTTACAGACATACAGTGATGTTCTCGAAACGTACCACACTGTTTCTTACAGACATACAGTGATGTTCTCGAAACGTACCACACCGTTTCTTACAGACATAAAGTGATGTTCTCGAAACGTACCACACCGTTTCTTACAGACATACAGTGATGTTCTCGAAACGTACCACACTGTTTCTTACAGACATACAGTGATGTTCTCGAAACGTACCACACTGTTTCTTACAGACATACAGTGATGTTCTCGAAACGTACCACACTGTTTCTTACAGACATACAGTGATGTTCTCGAAACGTACCACACTGTTTCTTACAGACATACAGTGATGTTCTATGAAGCCATGTCCTATTTCTAATTCCTACTCATCTTTATGATGCAATCTCTATCTTGGGTCATGGGGGGAGGGGGGGGGACAAACGTGTTGTAGCACTGTCAAATATCACAGAATGTTTGAGAACCTTGACATTTTAGTGTTATTAAGAACGCTTTTTTTTTGTTTGTTTTGACTGTATAGGTATTTCTTTGTGCACATACGTTGCTGTATTTAAAATTGATGACTTTTTCTTCCTTTTTCAAGTAGTAAGTTTCAACACTCTCACAAGAGATTATGATATTGTCAAATAAAAAATGTGCAATCTACTTTTTTTTTAATTTTTATTTATGCTCTTCTTGTGCAAAAATGTATCCATTCAGTTTTGAATTGAGTTTTATATTGAAGAAATATTATGAAAATTTTCATGTGGTTTGTCTCGCCACTTGTAAGGTACTGGCGCAATTCGCGGTATTTTATTCAATACAACTAACAAGCATAAGACTCTATTTTGAATGTGTGGTTGCTAAAATGATCACTGGTTTATGAACAAATCGTTAATTTGAACACTGGAGTATAAGCAAATCTTTATTTTGAACACACCCTCTCAATGTGAGAGCATGATTGCGGATTTTATATGTATGATTTGCACAAGCTGTGGAGACAATTGACAATCATGCAAATCAATGAGCACTAGCTGTGCCATAACTTGAGACGGTACTCCTTTTTTAACCTTCGTTAGCGCGAACAAAGTCCTGGTACTTCACGAAAATTAATCTGTCGGAAAGTTTGCTTTCCAGACTCATGAACAATTACATAGTTTAGTTTAAACATATTTATCTACTACATAAGATAGGGCCAAATGCATAATGCTTAAAATATCTGAATAAAGTGAATCAAGAAAATAGAAGCGCAGCAGGCGATAAAAGTAGATCACTCTTGACGTCTCTGGTAGACATCATTGCAAACACGATTACTGGTGCCCCAACATGGAAAAAGAATGTAAACATAAAACAAAGAACAAAGAATATCACCTTAAGCGTTTTCAATGGTGCAAACTGCACACCATAACACGACAAATGCTGTAGTGAGATGTCACGGTTAGCGGCAACTTCTAGGTATCAATTTAACAACATGTTTAAATACACGACTTGTGTCCAACGCAATAAGTCCTACATTCTCCTACATATATCATTTATTATATTGTAGCCACATAAATCAGCATAAGAAACTTTAGCATGATGATGCTGCATCATCCATGTACACATTTTAGCCTATATATCAGAACGAGGCTATTTAGTTTAAATGCCCATGTTAAGTGGATGGGTATTCAGTCTTTAAGGACAACCAGAATGGGTGAAAATTGTGACATACGCTGTCGCTAACACCTATCGTTACTACCTCCATGCTACGACCAGTAAGCCGGCGTTATATAGGACCCATTAAATTTACAAGTTATATGTATACATTATATTTACATATTTACGACTAAGTACAAACAATCTTACAGTAAATTAGAATAAGTATTCACCCTGAACTCCAAGTAGCTGTGGCTTATCAACGAAAAAAATCTGAATTAAATAAAGTTAAATAAGCCACTATTAAATTACCAAATGTTAGAATCGTTAAGTAACCCAACAGTGAAAAGTCATTAAATAAACAACAGACGGACGTAGAACAATTATAAACTAGAAAAGAAGATTTGCTTCAAAGCAAATCTGTCTGTGTGCCTTCAAAAGTTGTAAATATTAAATGGTACAACTTTTATCCTATGGTACTTCACATCACTTTAAGCATATGCCTGGATGCAAATTTTAAAGTCCAAATGACCTTGACCATTGACCTTTACAGGTCACATGTAAATTGCATAGTGTTACAATACCCACAATTTTAAGCCCAACATGAACCAAATCGGATGAAAATTGACGAAGTTTTGACAAGATGAAACTTTCAAAGGGCCAAATGACCTTGACCTTTGCCCTTTTGAGGTTACATGTTCTAAAAAAAAAAAGTACAGTGTTGCAATACCTACAATTTGAGTCTAACATGATTAGAATTGGATGGAAATTGGCCAAGTTATGGCTGGACGAAACAGTCAAAGGGCAAAACGACCTTGACCCTTGACCTTTAGAGGTCACATGTAAGTTTCAAAAATGTGCAGTGTATACTTGCTACAGTTTGAGCCCAACATGATCAAAATTATATAAAAATTGACCAAGTTATGGCAAGAAGAAAGCAACCATCGAATGTGGCCTCTGACCTTAAAATGACCTTTGACCTTGAGATGACCTCTATCTGAAGTGAACCTTGACCTCAAAAATGATATTTTTGCCTAAAATTGACCTTTGACCTTGACATGACCTTTGACCTTGACATGACCCTGACCTTTTAGATGACCTTTACCTGGCTATCATCGAATTCCTTTACACTCGGAACCACATCTACTCTAGTACATAAGATAATGAAGATTGAAAACTTTAATCAGCCCTCATTTGCATAATTTCGAAAAGCATGACCTCTCATTATAAAAAGGCCAGACTTCATCCATAGAAGTATAATTGTGCCAAGTTTGGAGTTTCTACGTGCAATACTTTTCAAATGAAATGTCGGACAAATTTGCCTGTAAAGAAAGAAAGAAAGAAAGAAAGAAAGAAAGAAGAAAGAAAAGAAAGAAAGAAAGAAATAAAGAATTCCTAGAAAAACAGTATGTCTGTGTTGGCACACAGACATAACTAAACTGTAAAATATGGAGAATTCTTGACCATGGTTATGGAAGCTGCAGCATGTGTGTTTGTCCAGCAGTTAGGAGAAAGAAAAAAGTTCATAATGAACAAGGATGAACAGTTTATACCCATCTCTCGCGTGATTCAGAGCTCGTCAAGGATGCACAGTTTATACCCGTCTCTGGCGTGATTGAGAGTTCGTCGAGGATGAACAGTTTATACCCGTCTCTCGCGTGATTGAGAGGGCATCAAAGATGAACAATTTATACCCATTTATCGCGCGATTGAGAGCTCGTCAAGGATGAACAGTTTATAACCGTTTTTCGCGTGACTGAGAGCGCGTCAAGGATGAACAGTTTATACCCGTCTCTCGCGTGATTGAGAGCTCGTCTAGTATCGACAGTTTATACCCGTCTCTCGCGTTATTGAGAGAGCATCAAGGATGAACAGTTAATACCCGTCTCTTGTGTGAGTGAGAGCTCGTCAAGTATCGACAGTTTATACCCATCTCTGGCGTGATTCAGAGTGCATCATGGATGAGCAGTTTATATCCGTCTCTCATGTGATTGAGAGCGCATCAAGGATAAACAGTTTATATCAGTCTCTCATGTGATTGAGAGCGCATCATGGATAAACAGTTTATTCTCGTCTCTCGCACGATTGAGAGCTCGTCAAGGATGAACAGTTTATAACCGTTTATCGCGTGATTGAGAGCGCATCATGGATGAACAGTTGATACCCGTCTCTTGCGTGATTGAGAGCGCAACAAAGATGAGCAGTTTATACCCATCTCTCGCACGATTGAGAGCTTGTCAAGGATGAACAGTTTATAACCGTTTGTCGCGTGATTGAGAGCGCATCAAGGATGAACAGTTTTTACCTGTCTCTCACGTGATTGACCGCTCGTTAAGGGTCGACAGTGTTTACCCGTCTTTTGCGTAATTGAGAGTGCATCAAGGATGAACTGTTTTTACCTATCTCTCGCATGATTCAGAGCACATCATGGATGAACAGCTTACACCTGTCTCACGAATGATTGAGAGCGCGTCAAAGATGAACAGTTTATACTCGTGTTCACGTGATTGAGAGCTCGACAAGTATGGACAGTTTATACCCATCTCTTGCGTGATTGAGAGCGCGTCAAGGGTGAACAGTTCATACCCGTCTCTCATGTAATTGAGAGCGTTTCAAGGATGAACAGTTATACCCGTCTCTCGCCTGATTGAGCGCGCGTCAAGGATGAACAGTTTATACCCGTCTCCCGCGTGATTAAGAGCTCGTCAAGTATGGACAGTTTATACCCGTCTCTCGCGTGATTGAGAGCGTGTTAAGGGTGAACAGTTTATACCCGTCTCTCATATGATTGAGAGCACGTCAAGGATGAAGAGTTTATACCCGTCTGTCCCTTGATTGAGAGAGAGTCAAGGATCAAGAGTTTATACCCGTTTCACGCGTGACTGAGAGCACGTCAAGGATGAACAGTTTATAACCGTCTTTCGCGTGATTGAGACCGCGTTAAGAGTGATTAGTATATACCCGTCTGTCGCGCGATTGAGAGCGCATCGAAGATGAACAGTTAACTCTCTTCCGCGTGATTGAGAGCGCGTCTGGGGCGGATAGTTACACCAAAAACAACTCAAGCTTTCCCATGCTAGTATACGTAGTTTAAAACACCCAGACAAATTTGACGAATTGCTTCTTATTGCTAACACTGAGGAATCCGAGATCCTTACTCTCTCTGGAACATATCTTGATTCCAGTTATCCCTGTGTTGCATATTGAAGATTTGGGATTTAGAGATGAACTGCAGGCCAGAGGGACGGGTTGCTGTATATGCGAGAGACAGTTTACCCTGTACTCAAAAGTCTGACTTGGAGTCCAACAATAGCGGATGTTTGCGTGTTAAATTTTCACTTAACTTTGGCTCAGTTATACTGGGGGTGCACTACTGCCCACCTGTTCAGTCAGCTGATCTGTGAGAAACATTTACTGCTGACTCCGATTACTCACTTGCTTGTCCACTTGACTGCAATCTTAAAACACTTATTCTTACTTGCGACTTCAAGGACCGTGTCAGTCGTGGGACACCCATCATTCAGAGAGTAAACTAGGATGTCACCTTGTAAATCTGGTTGCATAAAACAATCTACCTCGATTAATTAATAGTCCAACTCGCACTAGCGACGTGACTGAAAGTCACCGATTTGATGAAAAGTGACTCACCTCACTCTATTCTAAACTCAGGCCTCTTTTCACCTCTGGCAAATGCCAAAACTGTCATATTCTGTACTCTTTTTACCTCTCATTTGAAAGAAAAAATTCTGACCATGCAAGGGGAAATTTTGATGAATTAAGTAAAGTTGTAGTAGCAGTGCAATTTGACACAGGTTTTGAAATTTTTGATCACGTAAATGAATGGCATCGTGTTGTTTTACGAATATTTTTACAGACTTATGCACACAAGTTACTTGCTTCTGTGACATTATTATTAGACCGAAAGATAAGTCATGAATCTCTTGCAAAATCAAACAGCTCCCGGACAAAAAATCGGGCCTGGAAGCGTTTTAAGATTCATGACAGCAAAATTCGCCTGCCAACGCCCATCGATAGCCTTTCATCGGAAGAGTTCCTCACATTATATAAGCGCATGTGTAACATTGCAGTTGATGTTGATCGTACCGCAATGAGATTGGGAGGGGGGGTTAGAGGGGCCCCTTGTACGCTGGTACAAGTAATAAGTTTGCCCCAGTACAAGATACGGAATATAAGAAAATGTACAAATGATGCTTGGTACGAAATACGGAAATTAAAAATGCTTCTAGTACGTCAGTACGACAAATAAAAAGCGCCCAGTACGCCAGCACGACCCCCCCCCCCTCCTCCATTATTTTTACCATTCGAAGCTTCGTAACGAACTTGAATTTAGTAACATAAACCCCAAAAATTGATGGCACCTCACCAGACAGATACTTGGCTCCAAGGTTCATCAATCTATGCCTCCTGTTTCGAAACGGTGTGTTCATTGGAAATATTATCATAAAAAATATCGCCCCGGATATTTGCATTCGCTTACAAAGATTATTAATTATTCCCTCGCCACCTCGGTCTTTCCTCATTACCGGACAAAATCAAACGTTTGTCCACTATTAAAAAATGATGATTATCAAAATGAAAACAGCTTTCGACCTATTTTTGTTCTCCTTAATGTCTTAAAAGCATTTGAGCACCTGATATAGAGTATTTTGCATAGATACGTTATTATTATTATAAACATATTTATTTTCTCTGGATTGCCTAATAGTACACAAAGACTAATCTGGAGGCTCTCCAGTACATAAAAGGACGTACAGGAATATATACAATACACACTGGACGAGAACAGAAGACTAAATCCACGGCTTGTACAATGCAATTGATGGCAGTTATGGTGCAGGAGTTACTAACCAGCGAAAGCTCGCTTTAGAGCAAATGACTCTAGCAGAAGTCAACGTCTTAAAATTCTCCACGATACCTACGTCATCTGAAACACAAGGCCTTTGACCGAGCCTGGCATTAGGGCCTCCTATTTAAATTAAGTCAGCCTGATACTGGGGATTCCGATTAGATCTTATCGACAGTTATCTTTCAGATAGCTGTCAATATGTCACAACATTTTGTTAGTCCTCATCCGTGCTTCTTGTTCAAGCAGATGTTCCCCTGGGTTTAATCCCGTGGCCCCTTCCATTAAAAAAACTGTATTAATGATATTACAGATGACATACTATGCGATATTAAGTTGGTTTGCTGATGATACCAGTACTTGAGATTATACATAACACCCGTGTGTCAGATGAACGGATAATTACCGATCTTGATCGAAAATTTATCTGGTTGAAGCAATGGAAAGTGACCTTTTACGCTACCAAAACTTTATCTATGTTTTATTCTGTTTGAGGGTGAATTATCATTTTGTAGAGTGAAATTCAAAAAAGTACCTCACTGTAGATCACATGACTTAAACATTGTTATAAGTAAATTGTGACGCGCCCCCCATCATTGACGTGATGCATTGACATTTTAGACAAAATCAAATGTTCTGTAGCGATGTTTGGTTATACGTCACGCGTGACGTAGAATAACCGCGACGAACGTAAACAAACATGGCCCACTAGGTCGGCGCTGAAAGTAAGTCAAGGACATTTTTTGCGATTAATACCCAATAAAATATAGAATTAACAAAATCTTACTCGGCTGGGGAGCGAGTTACTATTTTTCTGTCACTCGGGATCGTTGTTGGTGTGCAAAATCACTCGTGAACTGCAATCACCTTTGATTTTCCCCACTAACAACGATACTTCGTGAGGCAAAAATTGTAACTCACTCTCAGCCATGCAAGATTTTTTATATATTCCACCAAACGTGACCAGCCTGAGCACCCCTTTTGCATGCAGGTGATGCTATAATCACCGAAAGCGTAAGTGAGACGCATGTGAGTATAAATCTATCCCACAGTTAAAGATGGAAAGCTCATGTAATTAGAATCCCCGATAAAGCTAGGAGACACCTGACGTTCCTTTACACACTTAAATATCGATTATCTCGTAATACCCTAATCCGGATTACATAGATCTGATACCGCTCATCCTACAAATAAAATGCGTTATTCTCGTTATCTGTCGTGTCGCTTTTGCCAGTCCTGTGGAATCTGTCTATAACGAGGCTGCGCGTAGTTGTCCCATGCCTTAAGACACACACCACGCCATCTCATAGTCATACTCAAAGAACTAGGCTGGACGACCTAGACAAAACAAGGCCAGTATTTCAACTAATTCTGTACTATAAAATGATTAACAGCGTGACCCCGGCTTACCTTTCTGGGCTTATCCCAAGCAATGCTTGATAGGCAGATACTGAGGTCAACAATCGTCACCGTGCAAGATAAATCAACCGCACAAGAAAATGCTTCGGCAACTTCTTCCACCTCTCAACCATAAAACTATGGAACAATCGTCCTCTTCATATTAGACAGTCTGCTATGTCGCCCCAATTTAAATCAAAATTGAAATCTACACTATGCTCTGTTGATGTAGATCCTGTTTACTACTCACATGGTAACACACTCTCAAACATAATTCACGCGCAGTTACGGCTGGACATCTTCGAGGGTGGGAAAGGGGTTGTCCGTACTCCGTACTGGGGCTTTTTTATTTTTCGTACAGCGTATTATTATTCACCGTATAACGTAATGACAGCAAACCATGTATTATCAAATATTTACATTCGGAGTTTTTGTTAGCATTGAAAGAATAGGGACAAATTTTGTTTTCATCAGTCGATGGTAACATCATGTACAGCACGGCACGTGCCAGTGCCTACTTGCCCCTACGTAACAAGCGGCTGGCCACACCCATAGCTCCTCCCACTGATAAACAAAAGGTCCTTCGCAGTGGCCATCAAAACCTTTACGCACAAATATTCATGACAAATTTAATTCTAGTATTAATGTTAATATGAATATAAATATAAAAAATGAAGTCTGTCTCTGTTGTTGTCATTGGCATGTAACAGCGCGGTATGGTAGGCATTTTTTTCATGACGTCGCTATCGCCACTTCATAAAAAATGCCTACCAAGAACCGCACTGTTACATGCCAATGACAACAACAGAGACAGACTTCAATTTTATAGTGAATACGGTTGTCCTCTCCATCCCACACTCATAAAGTGAATACGGTTCTCCTCTCCATCCCACACTCATGAAGTGAATATGGTTCTCCTCTCCAACCCACACTCATAAAGTGAATACGGTTCTCCTCTCGATACCACACTCATAAAGTGAATACGGTTGTCCTCTCCATGCCACACTTATAAAGTGAATACGGTTGTCCTCTCGATACCACACGCATAAAGTGAATACGGTTCTCCTCTCCATCCCACACTCATAAAGTGAATACGGTTGTCCTCTCCATCCCACACTCATAAAGTGAATCCGGTTGTCCTCTCCATGTCACTCTCATAAAGTGAATACGGTTGTCCTCTCCATCCCACACTCATAAAGTGAATACGGTTGTCCTATCCATGCCAAACTTATAAAGTGAATACGGTTGTCCTCTTCATCCCACACTTATAAAGTGAATACGGTTGTCCTCTCGATACCACACTCATAAAGTGAATACGGTTTCTCCATCCCACACTTATAAAGTGAATACGGTTGTCCTCTCCATCCCACACTCATAAAGTGAATACGGTTGTCCTATCCATGCTACACTTATAAAGTTAATACGGTTGTCCTCTCCATGCCACACTTATAAAGTGAATACCGTTGTCCTTTCGATACCACACTCATAAAGCGAATACGGTTGTCCTCTCCATCCCACACTTATAAAGTGAATGCGGTTGTCCTCTCCATGCCACACTTATAAAGTTAATACGGTTGTCCTCTCCATGCCACACTTATAAAGTGAATACGGTTGTCCTCTCGATACCACACTCATAAAGTGAATACGGTTGTCCTCTCTTTGCCACACTTATAACGTGAATACGGTTGTCCTCTCCATCCCACACTCATAAAGCGAATACGGTTGTCCTCTCCATCCCACACTCATAAAGCGAATACGGTTGTCCTCTCCATCCCACACTCATAAAGTGAATACGGTTGTCCTCTCCATCCCACACTCATAAAGTGAATACGGTTGTCCTCTCCATCCCACACTCATAAAGTGAAAACGGTTGTCATCTCCATGCCACACTCATAAAGTGAAAACGGTTGTCCTCTCCATCCCACACTCATAAAGTGAATACGGTTGTCCTCTCCATGCCACACTTATAAAGTGAATACGGTTGTCCTCTCCATCCCACACTCATAAAGTGAAAACGGTTGTCTTCTCCATCCCACACTCATAAAGTGAATACGGTTGTCCTCTCCATGCTACACTTATAAAGTGAATACGGTTGTCCTCTTTATGTCACACTTATAAAGTGAATACGGTTGTGCTGTACCGTCAACAGTAGTTGATCCAAAACTTTAAATCCAGTTAGCAGGGGATGTACTACTTTCTGATCTTACTAGTGGCAATTATAACCTTTCGGCCCTCTCTATACATTGAAATATTTGATGCTTTTCACAAATTCATTTCTGACTCTGAACGATTTTGAGGCGAGCATACCGTGCTTCTTCCTACACAGGTCAGGCTTTGCTTACAGCATGTACCCGGTGTACAGTTTTATAATTGATGTAGTTTTGAGAATCGTGATACTGCTAGTATAGGTAGTGTTTGCCTCGATTGAGCCATCATAGATATACTGTTTGTCGTGCATGTTATTTGTATATTCCGTGTGTCATCTTTCAGCAGACAACCTCTAGATTAGTTCTCATATATACCGTTTGGTTATCCAGTCAAATTATGTTATAATACATAACAAGATATCATCCATACGTATACATACTGCTCAGAATGTATTGTTTTATGTTGTACTACCATTGCAACCACAGAGTCAATTCCATGCTGTGTATATTGGGAAACATTTTCATTTGCGATTGCGCTGGTAACTTAGTTTTCTTATTTAGTATGTGTTTTGAACATGTATTTCGTGTGTCCCTGTCTGGAAAGCCAACATGTTAAGTATCTTATGTACCATTAGGCAATTCAGGTTGAATCAACATGGTCAACTTAAGTTCCAATGTGAAAAGAGATTAATCTTCAAACTCTTGACAAAACAAGGCACAAACAACGCTTTTAAGGTATGCAGTTAGGGGCAATTGCTGTCTGTGGCTCACCGTCTATAAGTTTTTTGTTATAATTCGAGTCTCGGGGAAGCTTTATTAATATAATTATCATTATCACCATCGTTAATGGCGCAGAATATGATTAAAACACATCTGATCTGTTAAAATAGCGCATAAGATTACCGTTGCAGTTTTGCATTGAGTGAATTTTTCAAAACATGTTTTATGCATGTATGTATGGAAGGACGTAAGGACGGACGGGCGTCTATGTGTATGCATGCATGTATATGCGAACAACTTTTGCAAGTGACAAGCTGAAAATTTTATAACGATGATTGTCTAATTTTGGGTGAGAAATAGATGCTTTCGCTTCAACGAGCACTCAGAGACGTGGATACTGGCGTTGTGTATATGTTCTTTTGCGGTAACAAGTCACCTCCGATTGCTTTGATCTTTAACAATCTCATGTCAACCTCATCGCTTTTATAATTTTGGGCCCATGAGACGTTCAGTGGTAACACGTGACCACTGATTTCCCTGGGAATCGCGTAAACATCATTCCAGCATCCTCATGCTTGAACTGTTTTTGATACTCTGCTTGAAAACACGTCTAATGTTGCCAAGAATATCTCATTACGGTGATGCAATCTCATATGTATTCAAAGGTTACCACAAGCAACATTTTAATTGAAAACTGTTCATATTTTTGTGGTCGTACGTGCATCTCACTCCTGAGTATATTCGACCCTGTGCGTCATTACAATACACACTATTATAGCGATGACTCCTGAGTATATTCGACCCTGTGCGTCATTACAATACACACTATTATAGCGATGACTCCTGAGTATATTCGACCCTGTGCGTCATTACAATACACACTATTATAGCTATGACTCCTGAGTATATTCGACCTTGCGCGTCATTACAATACACACTATTATAGCGATGACTCCTGAGTATATTCGACCTTGCGCGTCATTACAATACACACTATTGTCGATGAACATACTTAATATACGGACATGAAAGTACTTAAAAGGCAAAACACAAGGGTCACTTTGGCGGGGAACTTTTTGATAGTTTCAAATGAGACATATGATTATAAAACCAAACTAGACCAGTCACGGAGATAATAATGACAGCTTCAACATACCATATGCCTGCTTAAAAAGGCTCCTGCTCTCATAAGACCCATTTCCTTCTGGGCTAGGAATGATTAATAAAAACTACATCCATTGATATCTTTTACAATATTCTAACATTAACTCATTCCACCCTGGTAGAAGACAGAATCAACAGCTCTCTTTGGCGGGCTCTGGGCGCATTGCGCCCAGAGCGCGCCAAAGAGAGCTGTTGACCATGGGCATATAATTTGGAATGGTCTTCCATGCAAGTTTCTTCAAAATTTTGAAAAATACCCCCCGAAACTAGTAACATATAACAAGCCGACACCTTTTCGTCTGTCACGCTGATACCACTATTTGGCCGACAATGTGCTTACGATTGTGTTGTAACAGATATTTATAGTACAAAGGCTTGCGGTTAAACATTTGCAAAGTGTTAAGTAATACAAAAGGGGTTTTAAAGTGTCAAATGGCATATTCCTCCCTACAGGGGGTCATTTCAAGGCTGTGAGGACATCTTGTGCTCACCTGACCTTATCATATCTATATGTATATCTGTACCGATATCTATATCATATCTATATTTATATCATAACGTATCTATGTATATATCTATATCTATATCTATATCTATATCTATATCTATATCTATATCTATATCAATATCTATATCTATATCATATCTATCTGTCATCACCTCAAAGGGGTAGCTGGTGAGTGCTTTCCTGTGGACATACAGATACAGTCAGTTACACTGGCATTAGTGTGAGCATACAGATAAGGTCAGTTACACTGCCATTAATATGAGCACACAGATACAGTCAGTTACACTGCCATTAGTGTGAACATACAGATACAGTCAGTTACACTGGCATTAGAGTGAACAGACAGATACAGTCAGTTACATTGCCATAAGTGTGAGCATACAGATACGGTCAGTTATACGGCCATTAGTATGAGCACACAGATACAGTCAGTTACACTGCCATTAGTGTGAACATACAGATACAGTCAGTTACACTGGCATTAGTGTGAGCAAACAGATACAGTCAGTTACACTGCCATTAGTGTGGGCATACAGATACAGTCAGTTACACTGCCATTAGGATGAGCATATAGATACAGTCAGTTACACTGGCATTAGTATGAGCATACAGATACAGTAAGTTACACTGCCATTAGTGTGAGCATACATATACAGTCAGTTACACTGGCATTAGTGTGAACAGACAGATACAGTCAGTTATACTGCCATTAGTATGAGCATACAGATACAGTCAGTTACACTGCCATTTGTATGAGCATACAGACACAGTCACTTACACCGCCATTAGTATGAGCATACAGATACAGTCAGTTACACTGCCTTTAGCATGAGCATACAGACACAGTCAGTTACACTGGCATTAGTGAGAAAATACAGATACAGTCAGTTACACTGCCATTAGGATGAGCATATAGATACAGTCAGTTACACTGGCATTAGTATGAGCATACAGATACAGTAAGTTACACTGCCATTAGTGTGAGCATACATATACAGTCAGTTACACTGGCATTGGTGAGAAAATACAGATACAGTCAGTTACACTGCCATTAGAATGAGCATACAGATACAGTCAGTTACACTGCCATTTGTATGAGCATACAGACACAGTCACTTACACCGCCATTAGTATGAGCATACAGATACAGTAAGTTACACTGCCTTTAGCATGAGCATACAGATACAGTCAGTTACACTGCCATTAGGATGAGCATACAGATACAGTCAGTTACACTGCCATTAGTATGAGCATACAGATACAGTCAGTTACACTGCCATCAGTATGAGCATGCAGATACAGTCAGGTACACTGTCATTAGTATGAGCATACAGATACAGTCAGCTACACTGCCATTAGAGTGAACACACAGATACAGTCAGTAATACTACCATTAGAGTGAGCATACAGATATAGTCAGTTACACTGCCATTAGTAAGAACCGAGAGATACAGTCAGTTATACTTGCATTGGTATGAGCATACAGATACAGTCAGTTACACTGCCATTAGTACGAGCATACAGATACAGTCAGTCACACTGCCATTAGTTTGAGCATACAGATACAGTGTGTTACATTGGCATTAGGGTGAACAGACAGATACAGTCAGTTACACTGGCATTTGTATGAGCATACAGATACAGTCAGTTACACTGCCATTGGTATGAGCAAACAGGTTCAGTCAGTTACACTGCCATTAGTATGAGCATACAGATACAGTCAGTTACACTGCCATTGGTATGAGCATACAGATACAGTCAGTTACACTGGCATTAGTACCAGCACACAGATACAGTCAGTTACACTGGCATTAGAGTGAACAGACAGATACAGTCAGTTACACTGCCATTAGTATGAGCAAACAGATACAGTTAGTTACACTGCCATTGGATGAGCATTCAGATACAGTCAGTTACACTGCCATTGGTATGAGGATACAGATACAGTCAGTTACACTGCCATTGGTATGAGCATACAGATTCAGTCAGTTACACTGCCATTTGTATGAGCATACAGATACAGTCAGTTACACTGCCATTAGTATGAGCATACAGATACAGTCAGTTACACTGCCATTAGTGTGAGCAAACAGATACAGTCAGTTACACTGCCATTAGTGTGAGCATACAGATACAGTCAGTTACACTGGCATTAGAGTGAACATACAGATACTATTAGCTACACACTGGTAGACTGGGTAATACAGCGAGCATCTCCCACGAAGGGAACTGGTATTACCCGAGGCGCCAGCCGAGAGTAATACCGATTCCTGAGTGGGAGATGCTCGCTGTATTACCCAGTCTAGCAGTGTGTAACGAATTTATCCCATTTTTATGTAGTTTCTAACTCACTAGTGCCTTTTATTGGCAGAAGAAGGCACCTGTTCTGCCATTTTGTCGTCTGCGTTCCTCAGTCAGAGCTGTTTTCACTTTAGCCGCTAGGTGTCGCATGGTATTACTAAAGTAATACCAACCCCATGTGGGTAATACCATAATTTCAATTAGGTGCGGCAGGCATTTCATGGCAATTAACCAATCATAAGCCAAGAAACTACATAAAAATGGGATAAAGTCAGTTACACTGGCATTAGTGTGAGCATACAGATACAGTCAGTTACACTGGTATTAGTGTGAACATACAGATACAGTCAGTTACACTGGCATTAGAGTGAACATACAGATACAGTCAGTTTCATTGGCATTAGTGTGAGCATACAGATACAGTCAGTTACACTGCCATTAGTGTGAGCATACAGATACAGTCAGTTACACTGCCGTTAGTGTGAGCAAACAGATACAGTCAGTCACACTGCCATTAGTATCAGCATTCAAATACAGTCAGTTACACTGGCATTAGTATGAGCATACAGATACAGTCAGTTACACTGCCATTGGTATGAGCATACAGATACAGTCAATTACACTGGCATTAAAGTGAACATACAGATACAGTCAGTTACACTGGTATTAATATGAGCATACAGAAACAGTCAGTTACACTGCCATAAGTGTGAACATAAAGATACAGTCAGTTACACTGGCATTAGAGTGAACATAAAGATACAGTCAGTTACACTGTTATTCGTGTGAGCATACAGATACAGTCAGTTACACTGGTTTCAGTGTGAAGATACAGATACAGTCAGTTACACTGGCATTAGAGTGAACATACAGATACAGTCAGTTACACTGGCACTAGTGTGAGCATACAGATACAGTCAGTTACACTGCCATTAGTATCAGCATACAGATACAGTCAGTTACACTGCCATTAGTGTGAGCAGACACATACAGTCAGTTACACTGGCATTAGTATGAGCATACAGATACAGTCAGTTACAACGGCATCAGTATGAGCATACAGATACAGTCAGTTACACTGGCATTAGTATGAGCATACAGATACAGTCAGTTATACTGGCATAAGTGTGAGCATACAGATACAGTCAGTTATACTGGCATAACTGTGAGCATACAGATACAGTCAGTTACACTGCCATTGGTATGAGCATACAGATACAGTCAGTTACACTGCCATTGGTATGAGCATACAGATACAGTCAGTTACACTGCCATTTGTATGAGCATACAGATACAGTCAGTTACACTGCCATTGGTTCGAGCATACAGATACAGTCAGTTACACTGCCATTAGTGTGAGCATACAGATACAGTCAGTTACACTGCCATTAGTGTGAACATACAGATACAGTCAGATACACTGCCATTAGTATGAGCAAACAGATACAGTCAGTTACACTGCCATTAGTGTGAACATACAGATACAGTCAGTTACAGTGGCATTAGTATGAGCATACAGATGCAGTCAGTTACACTGCCATTAGTATGAGCATACAGATACAGTTAGTTATACTGCCATTGGTATGAGCATACAGATACAGTCAGTTACACTGCCATTGGTATGAGCATACAGATACAGTCATTTACACTGCCATTGGTATGAGCATACAGATACAGTCAGTTACACTGCCATTAGTGTGAACAGACAGATGCAGTCAGTTACAGTGGCATAAGTGTGAACAGACAGATACACTCAGTTACACTGGCATTAATTTTGTGCAATGTTATGTTTCGTACTGATCGCTATGGCACTTCAAAGCTGTCGTGATACGGAAATCACATATATATATATATATATATATATATATATATATATATATATATATATATATATATAATCCATTTGCTTGAAGATACAGAAAAAATTATATGTGCATCATCAGTTTTGTAATAAAATGCCTGCTATCCGTATACTTTTACAAATTGTCCCCTGATTTTGCGACTTCGTTAATAACCAGGAGCTTAACATTGTTAGTGACCAGGAACTTAACTTGGCTTGTGACCAGGCAGTAATTATAGCGGCCCCTGTAAACAGCTTTAGTACAAACCGAATTAAACTCAGTTCCAATCAAGTCTACTGAGAATCCAGCCTGCGACGTACGGGACAGGTTAAAGGTTATAAAGGTTAAGGGTTACCAAAATATACACTTGTTTAAATATGAAGACAACAACTTTGTCACATGTTGACATATCCAACGATATTCAAATGTGTTTAATGCAATCTCAAAGCAAATGGCTAAGTGGATTTAGAGAAGATTATTTTAACTTTTAGAAAATAAACAACAGGAATTTTCATTAAAAAAATTCCAAACCCACTGAAGCATGACTTCCTACATAAACCTGGTGGAGGTGCATCCATCCATTGACGACACCCCCGACCCTTCCAGGTGGATATTAACTCGGATTGATGGCTAAAGGTAGACGCGCTCAAGTGTGAATTCCATTATGCCTTATCTAACAATTCTAAATTGTCTTGATACCAGTCAGTAGGTAATTTGAAACTTCCCTAACAACGGTAACAGCAACAGTAGCATCTTCTGGTGAACAAATCTGGTAAAGTCTGAATCTTGGAGCTCACTATAGAAAACATAACCGCGTTGATATGGCGCTCGCACATAACTACCTCCATTGGACCGTTCTTTTTAAGAACGGGGATTTGGTCGACAGGATATGTGCGTTTTGCCATTTCAGCAAGGCGACTGTGGCCAAAGGTTGCAAGTTCGACTCTCGCTCATTCCGAACGTAAAATATGTATTTTCGGCATTTCCTTAATGCTGGTGGATTTAAGTCACTGATTCTGGAAATAAGTGCCGACTCAGTAAATGTACTGCATAACGTGTTGATAGCCATCCTTTCAAAGAGTGGGGAGTTGGTCGAGTGGATATGTGCGTTTCCAATTTCAACTGCGAGTGGCGCCAAGGATTGCAGGTTCGAGTCTCGCCCCTTCCGAACATAAAATTCAGGCACATGAAAGCAGTCTACGGATTGCTGTTACGAGGTCAAGCCTTGCGTCATGAAACTTCATTTTTATAATATTTACATTCGGAGTTTTCGTTAGCCTTGAAAGAATATGGAACAAATTTTGTTTTCATCAGTCGATGGTAACATCATGTACAGCACGGCACGTGCCAGTGCCTACTTTGCTACGTAACAAGCGGCTGGCCACACCCGTAGCTCCTCCCACTGATAAACAAAAGGTCCTTCGCAGTGGCCATCAAACCTTTACTTGCAATTTCTGGGCGTGCCTTAAATGATACACGTGCGGAAATGTAAACGGTCAACAACCTGACCACGTGACCCAGTTGCAATGATGTATGACGTCATGGTAGCATGGGCCGTAGTTGTCACTAAGCCATGGTTCACTAAGATTGAAAGATTGTAATCATCAGAAATGGCACGAACAGCTGAATCTTTAAGGAAAATTACGTGATTATAAAAACTGCAAAAGCCTGTTGGAATCAGAGAAATATCTAACTGGTAATATATTAGGGGATATATATATATATATATATATATATATATATATATATATATATATATATATATATATATATAGAGGGAGGGTATTATCTAAATTTCGATGTGCAGGTCATAAGTTACACATAGAGACAGGGCACAGGAAAGAAATAGATCGTGCTGAAAGATACTGTGAATTGTGTTTAAATCATGACAAACTATTTGTAGAGGATAGATTTCATGTATGTTTAATTTGTCCAGCATATAATGACTTAAGGTCAAAATATTTATCAACAAAATATACGGATTGTCCAACATTGGGGAACTTTTATGCTCTTATGGGCAATCAAGATGTCAATGTACAGAGTAACCTGGCGACATATTTATTTCATATGTTTAAACTGAGAGATACATTATTGGCGAAAGAAGAAAGTGGAAGGTAAAAGAAATTGGTATGGATATTTTATATTTGTATAATTTGTCACCTTACTTTTACTTTATGTAACATATTTTGTATGATTTAGTTGGCAATATAGACCTGTGGCCTGGAAATGCCTTAATAAAGATTCATTCATTCATTTACCGAGACACAGTCCTTCTCGTGGCTTTATCGCAAGCCTGAGCTTCAACAAGGCATTTCTGACAAAAGAGATGAAGACATTTTCTGCTTGATTTTAAAGAAACCTGTGGTTCTATATCTCTTAACATTCTCACTTAAAGGAAAATTTATTGGCTGAAAAAGTCCTTTTTTCTACAAGATTTAAAAATTCTGCATCGCAAACTACCAATTAATAAACTGAGTCTACTTTCATGTGTGATTTGATAGGATGCATGTATTGTACGATATATATATATATATATATATATATATATATATATATATATATATATATATATATATATATATATATATACATATACGGAACTTTGTGGGGGACTCGGTAAATATTTGAGCTTACTGTGGCCGCAAAATTCTGCGCCGTCGTTTTCTCTGATTCCGCTGTGAAGCGTTTGAAACTCAGTTTCCCATGATTAACGCAAGAAGTGGCCGACTGGTTTGCATCCTCTAGTGTGTAAATCTTGCACTCGACCCCCGCCCCCGCAATAAACAAAGGAAAAAAAACGTAAAACATGCGCAAAATATTCTGATGGAAGTGATGAGCGTCCCAGAAGGTATGTTCCCGAGATTCCGGCATGTTGATGGTGGGCTGGATCAGTAAAGGTTGCAAACGACATGTCGGAAGCATGAATATACACACCATAGCCTTCTGATGACGCCTGGAAACCACATCACAAACTATACATTGATTCATGGCTTGGGGAATGGACGTTGCATGTTAAAATTCAATTTTACGGCACCACACATGTCACTAAGGAAACCAAGGTGTGCTGTAACTAAAAACACTGCCATCCTGTGACAACTGCACGAGATGGTAGTCCAGAGCAGCGGAAATTGACTCCGCGTACCCTGGTATTTAATTGTCTTTTCGTACCGGAAACATAATTTGTAAAGAAAAAAATTCCTGTATCTCGATCTGGTCTCCTTAGATACAACAACATATACTTAATTTCATTTCTGGAAATCTTGGCCAGAACTTTTCTTCTTACTTCTAAAAATTAATGCCCTCATTTTATGATAATATCAAATTAATTTATCAAGTAATTTCTTACCTTGATATTATAAAAACCACGTTCATTTTAGCATGACCCCGCTTTCCCTGGTATTCGTCTTTTCGTACCGGAAACATAATTTGTAAAAAAAAAAAAAAAATCCTGTATCACAGTCTGGTCGCCTTACATACAACTAGGTATACTTACTTTCATTTCTGGAAATCCTGGCCAGAACTTTTCTTTTCACTTCTAAAAATTTATGTCCTCATTTTATGATAATATCAAATCAATTTAACAAATAATTTCTCACGCTGATTTTTCAAAAACCACGTTAATTTTGAGATTAAGCTGTGACTGTAAATTTATACACACAACTTTATTTTATGATGATGTTAAATCAACATTTGCATTCATGCTTTTGTGCAACTTGTGATAAAACCATAAGTGAGATTGACTCCGTTTTAGTCAGCATGTATGGCAAAATGGATTCAACCTTTAAAGATAAACATGAAGAAAATCAGGTCACACTCAGACCACACAGGAATTTTGGTCAGCTGAACAAACAACAAGCGTGAAACGATGAAAAGCGGATTCTGGCAACGAAAATTATTCTTAGCTCAACTGACTAAAGCTGTCACAGCTTATTTATTTATTTATTTATTTATTTATTTATTTATTTATTTATTTATTTATTTATTTATTTATTTATTTATTTATTTATTTATTTTTATTTATTTATTTTTTTTGGTTATTTATTTATTTATTTTTTATTTATTTTTTTTTTTTTATTTACTTATTTATTTATTTATTTATTCATTCATTCATTCATTCATTCATTCATTTATTTATTTATATATTTATTTATTTATCTCCGTCTGTCCTTTCCTCGGTCGACAGTCCATCTGTCCATAAACTTCTGTTTGTGAACGCGACGTGAGCCACAGGTTTCATGTAAACCCCACATAAAATTTCAAATTTATCAAGAGTCTTCGATATTGATGGACCCTCCTGTGGTATTATTTCATGAATGAATGAATGAATGAATGAATGAATGAATGAATGAATGAATGAATGTCTTCTCTTTTCTAAATGGATAACTCCTGTCCTACTCTGGAACCAAATTTTGGATCCCTTCCCTAAAACACTGTAGGCATTGAGCGTAATTTTCTCCCTCACTCTTTTTCTGTAGTCTTTGTTCCATCCTTCTGTCATTATCTTCCCTGTATATGTTTTCCAATCCTCAACCTCATCAAAACATTTCAATTTATACCCTTCTGCTTACCTATCTACATCTTTGACCTACCTTGTCTGTTCTGTAACTACTTCATTATATATTTTTCTGCACCACCTGTTTTCGCTTACTGATAGTAAATATCCCCAGTAGTTTAACCTAGCTTTAGCAATTCTGCAAGTTATGCTTTTCCATCCTAACTCCCCTAAGACTGCTTCTGTTGCTGTACACGGCGGTGCTCCCAGAATGCTTTTTCACGTTTTATTCTGAGCTTTCTCTGCAGCATTATAGGGGCATAGCTTTGAAGACCTCGCAAGCTGTTTTAAAGCGTCCTCATCGGCGAGGTCTTCTCCACGCGTGAAACTCGCTTCGCAGTCAAGCACTCAGCTGCCTTACAGACACCTCGTAGTGAAACTTACCAGCGAACCTGAGCCGCACGATAGTATTTAACACTGGTACCCAAACAAAAAGTTGGTAAGTGTACGCCTGAAACCAGTACCATCATTATTGATCGACATAAAACTGAGTCAAAGGTATATTGATGAAATAATGAGCTATTGCATCACATAGCGAAAACCTAATAACGCAGAATACGACACTTGAACAGAAGCAATTTGAACAGTTTATCCGTAAAGACAAAATACTTTAAAATGTTGTGCAGACACTACGGCAACAGTGTTTTAGTCGGGCAAAATGGCTATGCCCACAATACAATATTTCAATGCAAAATATTCTGATGCATGTATGTGCAACATTGATCATTGCCAGGTGTGTAACAGTATATTGTGATACATGAAACAAATTCTGATTAACATGGCTTTGAATGTCATAGTGCCTTTTGGTTCTTTTTCACATTTCCTTGAGAAATGATAGCCAGGTGCTACTTACTTTTTTTCGTTAAATTATCATCGGCTTTAGTGGTAACAAGTAATAAAACCCTAAGCTGTAGTCTTCTTGACTTTTCTGGTTTTGTAATATAGTAATTTGTTTTCATTTTTCACTTTGAAGCATTTCGTTTTGTTATCATTTCCAAATATATATGTACGTTTGATATAACTCCATACTCTTGTAAAATAAAGCTGATCTGAGTCTGAGTCTGAATCAGTGGGAACCAGGTAATTTAAGCTCTAAAGTGCGCATGTTCAGGACGCGAGATACTTTTCACATGTGAGAAGTATCCCTCGCTCAAGACAGAAGAGTGAGGTTTGGATCATGGCTTAGGAAATAACGTGAAAGCTAGATAGATTTCATGGCCCATCAAGCTTTCGAAGTATCTTGAAGTGGCAGATTCGTGAAAGGCTCGCTACCCCCCCCCCCCTTAACCATGAAAGCATATAACATATGGGTACCCTATCCCACACAACTCGAGCTGTAAATGTCCTATTACAACTATTAGTTGTGGCAGCTTTTAACTTTCCCTTTGCCGTGCACATTCTGCTTTATCTTTTCAATGTGGAACATTAACATACCTTTACCTGTTGCATTTATCTTTACCCCAGGAAATCATGTTCATCTACCTCTCAGATTTCGATGCAATGCTCTCTGCCCTCTGGAATTTGAAATTTCTCAAGTCCCCATTTCCTATTGCCATTTGGTTTCTTTCCCACTGTCTTAACTTGTCTTTTGTCTTGGCTAAACTCTTACCTGTATTTATTTCCATATTCTCCTACAATGTTTAACATACCTTTTAACTCTTTTTGACACTCGGCTATGAGCACAATGTCATGTGCAAAATATAACCCAGGAATGTTCTGGTGTCCTTAAGTTAATCCCTTGTCAAAATCCATTACCTGTTCATCTAAGCCCTTGATATATAGAGGGAACAAATTTGGGGAAAGCGCACACCTGTGCTTTAAGCCTATGTCTAGCTGTGAATTTTCTACTACATTTCCCAGCGAAAGAGTACATTCTACTTGCTTTTGTAGGGCTCTCACTATTTCCAGAAAAATAACCCCAAATACTAACCCTTAAAAAAATCTTCAAGTTTTTCTCATGCCTTTTCTACATCGGAAGAGTCCATTTAAACCTTTCTCCGCTTTTGTCTTGCCACTCCCAATACCTGAGTCAGTGTAAATACATGATCACCTATGCGGTTCCCTGGTCTAAAACCATTCTGAATGTCTTCCAGAAACCCAAGTCTTTCAACTATTTTGCTCAGTCTTTGGTAAATTATCTGACTAAATATTTTGCTCAAATTAGATGAAATAGCAATACACCTACACCTGTCCAACTGGTCACCTTGGCCCTTTTTTCGCAAGAAATGATATCCTGAGCATATTCCATTCCCTATGTATTTGTTTTTGTTCAATAATTCTGGTTAAAAGCATGTGTTAATTGTTTTCAATTTCCTTGCCTGCCACTTCTTTATAAACGTGCTTAAAATACCTGTTCCTGGAGCTTGGACCAATCTCATCTGCTGTATAGCTACCATGACTTCAACGCCACTGATTCTGTGACACAACCCAGGATCCCATTAGGCCTGTCTCTCCTTGCATTGATATGCTGGTACCCTTCCCTGGCCCCATTTTGAGTCACTAATCTCACCACAATGCTCCTTTGATGCTTTCTGTATGTCCTTGCACCTATCTGTCCTCTTTTCTCTATATAATTTATTGAGGTTTATTCTTTCTCTTCCAGTTAAGTTGATTCCAAAAGGAAGTCAACCGTTCTCGTCCACTTTCCGCTTTTTTCTTTACTGTCTGTTAATTTTCTCTGATTCTGCTTTTATATTTGCTCCCTGTTTTCTACATTTAATTTACTGTCTCTTAGTTTCCTTTATTCTAATTTATGGCTGCTCGTTCTTCCTGACTAATCTCCATGCTCTATTTCTAACCCTCTTTCTCTTTATTGTTCCTTTCAGTTCTGGGTCTTTATGGATCTGGTTTTATATCCTCATATTCTCAATCCATAACTTTCTCATTCTCAATCTTTTCCTGAGTCACCTAAAGAATTCCCTTGTAAGGTCTTCAATCATTTTCCGTACTTCTCCTTTATTTCCTATATATTTTTTCTCTTGCAATTCAATTCTTACGATTTCATGATAGCCACGTCAATGTGCCCCTCTGTGTAAGTTACACACCCATTTGGCCTTCCCTTTATCTCTGCTGCATAATTGTATGTCAATTCAAATTGTCTTTCAGTTGTGGTCACTGCCTATATCCAGTCTACCCTCCTCATCTACTTCACACATTTGTCTGTTTCAAAAAATCTCACCATCCACTAAGATATAATCATTATTGTCTGTCTCCCATCGGAGGCCCATGTCCACTTCTCTTTGCACTGCATGCCTGTTCACTATTCTTAGCTCTTATTCCCTCCTGAAGTTGAATAAACTGCTTCTATTCCTATTAACTTCTCTGTATCCACCTTTTATTCCATCTACTCCATTCCCCATGTGCCCATTGAAATCCCCAGCTATCATAACTTTATACTCCTGCTGCTGGATATCACTAGCCATAATTCTTATTCTATCATATATCTGCTATTTTCTCACCCTACCTACATAACCTCTCTAACCTCCTACTAATTCTGCAAATCTGACTCGCTTCCCATGCACTCATCCTAAGCCTTGAAATATCCCCATCACCAAAGCATTGCAGTCTAACTGCACTTACCTCCCCACATGCTTCCCGTACCTGCCTGACACCGTCTCTGTCCCTATTTTGTCCCCTGCTCTTCCGTCTCTGAGAGATCATTAGTGCCCACCTGCACAATTATTCTCGGATGCTCCCCACTAGGCATACTCCTCATTACCCCAAGCCTCTCCTGAACGTCCATAATCTAGGCTCCTGACAAGCACACCCGAACGCTACTTTTCAGGAATTATTACGTGTCGTGACGTCACCATCCATCCAAGCTAGGAAAAACTACGGATGAAATCAAAAATTAACAAACTCAAAAGGAAAAAATGCAACCTTACAACGTTACAAAAGGACAGCAACAGAGTGTCACATCTCTCCAAGTTTACAAGAAATTTTGCAACCTTAGAGTTGCTGCCAACCACAAACCTATCTGTATTTATTTTCGGAAGGTGCGATAGCAGATTGGCCAACATAATACAAATCGCAAAAATGGAAGTCTATAGCAAAATCTATCCTTGACTATGGGGCTATGCTGTTTCCCTGAACAACCATGGCTGTGCAGCTGTGCCATACTCAGCCTATGCTCTTTCCGCGGACCAAGTAAAACCCCCGTTCCGGACAAGTTAAAATAAAATGCCGTGTTTGATTTGACTTGACTGCAAAATAAAGGCACACAACGGCCACTTTCTCCATAATAATTTTCCGCCACGGTAGAACATATTTTATCAGGGACGGGTGGCTTGAAACTTTTTTTTTAAAGTATTTAATGTCTCATATTTAGGGTCGTGACTTGGGCCTTTTCAGTGGGGTAGGTCGGGTTACCGAAACCACACATATATTTTTGTTAGGCCTTCGGTAACTTGGACATTTGTTGAAACCTGTTTAAAATGGATGTTCTTTCCTCTTTTACACATTACTTCCTTTGACGTCAGTTTAATTTGTTACCTGGGCAGAGCCGGAGGCACTTGTGTATTTTATAAATGCAGATTACTGTCCGGTTTTTAAGGTGGCAGGTCTGAAGCCGCACCTTCAGATAACCTCTAATCACTTTTTCATATTTTTGGATAGTCTGATACTTAAACTACATGCTCCCAAAAACTCAGATGTGTGAACATAAAATTATATGAGATAATTGATCTCTAGACTTTTGTTTACAATGAAAAGTTTAAACAGTGCCGGACACATGGCTTTGTTTGCATGGGCATGATAATGAACCATGTCATTGTTTGCACAGTCATTAGTCCATGACCGCTGGAAACCAACTGAGCTATTGACAAGGATCACTCACAAGAAACCATTAGCCGTGGAGCTAAGAATAGGCCAGTTCAGACTAATCACTACCATTGTTCTGATTACTTTGAAATTCTCTATTGATGTAAAAACAAATTAGCACAATCCACTTACTGGTCCCCAAATATGGAAAGCCACATGTGAACCCACACCCGAACAAGCCAAGAGTGGTGTTCCCAAGTTAAAAAAGCCGAGATTTAAGCCACACAATATACTTTTGTTTAATGACAACATCACAGAGGTAAAGCTACAAGTTTATTTCACACAATAATTAAAACACAGGACAGACGAAATGAGTATGTGTCATATTACAGCCATAAATGCGTAAGAATTGGCAATTTTTTCTTTCAATGCGACCTTCTCGGAACTGTTTTTTGCTCAACCTCTGCAATTTGTGTCTCGCCTCACAAAGGTACAAATTGCCCTATCGCATCAAAATCAATAGACATTAAAAGAAAAATATCATATCCAGGAACGGTTCCCAGGATTTTTTTTTCTGACAACCCCTTCCGTGACTTTTGGAGCAATTTATAGAAGGAAAATGAACAACTTGTCAGAACTAAATTAAAAATTTTAGAACTTTTTATTTATGCTATTTCAGGACTAACCATTGAATTCGATCCTAGACATGGTTATATATTTTAAATTTATTCTGATTTCATCTGGAAAAAAAAAACAATTTTGTGTGACTTCTGCACGAAAAATGTGAAAATCCTACCATGTTGGAAATAATGCTATAACATCTCAAAAAAGTGCAATCCTGCCAAAAAAAAACTCTATGCGTATAAATCTATGGATATGTAGTAATCAGAAAATATATAGGTTTTAATGTACTTGTTAAAAAATTAAATGGGTAATTGCGATGCAAAGTTGCCAGTCTCACTGCGCATTAGCTTCACAGATTCCACCTTAAAAAAGTCTGATCTTCCGAAGTCTGGACAAGGCAAATCACCGCCCAATCAGCAATCTATTTTTTTTTCAAAAGTCTTCGATGGGCTACTTAAAGATATGATGGCAAACTTCTTCAATAATATTTTCTCAAATCTTCTGTGTGCCTTTCGTAAAAAAGGACAGCTGTGAAACCTTGTTACTTGTCAGCAAATTCACATGTTTCTCTACTATTTAAGTATCATCGGTTTATGGAGAGCTGTACTGATAGCTTTGCATTTATTCACTTCATATTGATATTCCTGCCAGGGTATGTGCATCCAAGTCCGTGACCCGCTAAATTGTTTAGTGACTTGGCACAATATCTGCAGTCTGTCAAGTGATAAGATTTTGTACATTAAATCATCCCTAGTGCAGCCATTTGATTTGATTGCCCTGTCCGAACCATTTTATAACCTCATAAAGCAAAGGCTGAACTCAACATTCCGGGCTTCCATCCAATTATGCTATGTGATCGTATTGGTTGTCACGGTGGCGATGTTGCCCTTAATGCATCACGAGCCTTGGAGCTGGAGAGGCGGAATGATTTGGAGAGTTCAACTCTTGTCACAGAAAGATCACCATACAGTGATAGCCAGTTTATTTTTCAGACTACAAGCTGACAAATCGTACAAACCTTTCCAAGGCAATTTTGCCAGAAAAATTATATGAAGCCAATCGGGACGCCTGTTTTGATGCACCTGATGTTGACGTGATCTGAAGTGCTTGGACTACCAAATTCTTGAGTGCCGTTCCACTATATACTAAACAAGGATGTTTGAGTTAAGCCGAACGATTCACCTTGTTATACAACACACCTACGTGCCCAGAAGAGCAACGTCAATAGAGTTCACGAGCGGGCAAAGTCGTCCAATGAAAACCGAATATTGGGAGTATTTTTCCTGAATTGCGTAAAAAATGTATCAGTGATATAAAGAAGGCTGAAGAAGAGTATTGTAATTAACAGTATGATGACGTTAAATATTTCATGTGTGGCAATACAAACAAGTCCACTCCTACCATAATCTCTAATGATTTGGTTATATCAACAGTGAATCAAAAGCAGATTTAATGAATTTGTTCTGAAACACTGTGAGGTAGACACTTCCATATTAACATTACCGAGTGATACTGAAACTCATTCTTCCCAAAATCTGATTGAAATTATTGTCTTAGACAAATCAAGCGTCTGTGATATTCTAAAGTACTTGAACATTGATAAAGCTTGTGGGCAAGATGGCATCAGCACCTTACTCTTAAAAGAGGCGGCTCCAATATATTTCACCTTTCTTTACAAGAATATTTAATTTTTCCCTGCTGGAATGTAAATTGCATTCACAATGGGACATGGTACTTGTAACCCCCATTTTCAATGGGGATGCACCCGAATTATATTCTGATGATAAACCTATTTCTTTTTAAGTAGAGACAGTTTGTGAACGTGCTCTATTCAGACAATTTTTTTAATTTTCTACGCGATAATTGTGTTCTCTCTAAGAATCAGTCGGGATTCATGCCGCAAGACAATCCAGTTAATCAGTTAGTATATTTGTATCACCAGTTATCTAAGCCAGTAGATCTTCGAAAGGAAGCCCGGGTGATAGTATGCCATATTACGAAAGATATGGTCACCCTCCATGTTTGATACATAAACTGCAAAATGCTGGATTTCGCGGTCCTTTACTTCACTGCCTGGAAGACTATCTTAATGCAAGGACCCAGAGGATGGTTGTTCATAATCAGGCCTATTCTTGCGGGGAAATCAAAGCAGGCGTCCCAGAATGTTTAGTTTTAGGGCCGTTGTTGTTCCTTGTATATGTCAATGATATAGTAGAAATCATTAATTCACACATGCATGTTTTTGCTGATGATAGGATATCATATATTACAAGCAGTTATGCAGTTGAAACAGCGGAGTCATTAAATCAAGACCTAAATTCATCGACACCATGGTTTAATAAGTGGCTCGCCTCCTCTAACCAGAATCAAACCAAAGCAATGATAGTTAGAAAAACCAAAAAACAAAAATTGTAGATCTTCCCCACCTGATTTTCAATCATAAGAATTTTGAAATAGTGGCTGTACATAAGCACTTGAGCGTTTTGTTTTCTGCAGATCTTTCATGGTCAACTCATGTGGACAACATGGTTTCCAACACAAATGAATTAGTTGGTATCCTTAAAGAAGTAAACAACGCAAATAAATTAGTTGGTATCCTTAAAGAAATAAACAAAACCGAACCTAAATGTCACGATTCTAATTATGTTGGTGGAAGTGAAATGGTTGTTATTCATGCCAGAATGAAAGTCGACAATAATCAGGTGAACAGTGACCTCATCAGAAAAGATGTTGAAGACTCTCTTTTATGTTTATTTGGCATGAGTAAAGAAAATATTAATCACTATTTCTCTGAGTGCGATCAATATATATCTTTCTAAGGAATGAGCTACAAACAAATTTAATAGCCCTTGGAAATTTCAACCAAAGAACTTTACTTTTTGGAAATAGTGTTTGAGGTATTACAAAGAATAGGGATGAAAGTACTTTCCAAGCTTTATATGAATACAACTACAATTCTGAAAGGTTCAAAATATGCAGAATATTCATTCAGCCCACCAATCACAATTTTTACTTGTTTTAAAGATAGTTAACATGTGTAAGCTCACACACTGACTCAATGTTTTCACCTTCTATTTCTTAATTTGAAGTCCAGTGTACGTCTCTCTGTCTGTGTAATAGTTTTTGCCAAGTATTTCCCAAGCTGTATGTGATACATAAAGAATTCTGGAAGGTTTAAAGTATGCGGAATATTCATTTCGCCCAGTAATCATACCTTTGACTTTTTCAAGGACAGTTAATATGTGTAAGCTCACTCACTCATTCAATGCTTTCACTTTCTATTTCTTAATTTGAAGTTCTGTATACGTCTATCTGTCTATGTAATGGTATTCGCCACTTCAATATTTTTGTATTGTCATATTTGTACGAGAGGTTTTAACATAGGCTTGTAATCCTGTCAGCCATTTGTGTTCAATAAAATTGTTTAACCAAAGATTGTTACTCAAGATTATTGAAGATTGGAAAGGGGCCCTGGATAATCATGAAAGAGTAGGGATCATACTGATGAACCTTTGCAAGGTTTTTGATTGCCTCATGCGCAATCTCCTCATTCAAAAATATCACACCTACGGCATGATCGATATGATATGGAATGTACACACTTATTACTTAACAAACGAAACACCAAGGTTGAAATAAGGAGGCACTAATAGCGGTTAAACAGAAACCCTATGCGGGGTACCTGAACGTAGTACGCTTTGAACTGTACTGTTCAATATATTCGTGAATAGTTTCTCTTATTGAATGCGAAGTCGATCCGACGTGTACAACTATGCTTATATAACAACACATCGGTCCACGATTACAATATCTCAGTGTACAACAAACTAAAGATAATGCTGCAAATTTAGCGTTATAGTGGCATAAGTTCTAAACCATGATGCCACGCTCAAAGGTGAGCCCGAAGAGAAACGACTTTAATTTTAAAACTGGTTGCATTATAACTTATCCTGAAAAAATATGCCAAAGTTATGTGTGTATCTATTGACGATATTCGGAGATTCCACAGTTTTGTCTTACATATTTGTAAACAGCCATCTAAGCAAAAATCTGGATTATGAAGATTCTCCAACATTTCAAAAGGAATGGATAAACTTCAGCTTTTCAATACTTTCATATTGTCAAGATTTAACTATGGCCCTCTGGCATGGCACCTATGCAGTTTTGCTACACTACCAATATAGAAAAGATTCAAGACAAAGCACTAGGGTTTGTTTACGATGCAGAGGTCTTATCGCACGTCACAAAGCTGTGTGTGTGCTTCCTGTGTGTTTCAGGAGACTACGAGACTCCGAATCGAAGTAAACCCACTTCTGTCTGGTCATTGACCATATTTTCTGAATGATATGTTCGTTACAAAAAGTTACACTTTAACAGATGGACTAAAGGTTCGGTACAAAACCTCAATACTACATATGTTTTGTGACCACGAAAAGGCCCAGGCTCCGACATATGGTGGTGACTTTTTAAAATACGAATGAAAATATTATGGAACCTCTTACCTGCCCACATCAAACAGGAAACCCATTCATTAGAACAAGTTCAAAAAAGTTAAGAAAAGCATGGTTTCGTCCATCTTGTAATTGCTTTTTGTGCTCTGTCTGTCACGCTAGGGCTCCTGTCGGAACCCAAATCCCGCATGTAGTTGTATATACTGTCATTTATGTGCCAATTGCACATTATCATTTTCATCATCCCCGGCATTCTGCCAGTAACACTGAAGGCTGCAAAAATATATAGTTCATAAGTGAATCCTTGAAGTCAAAATTGGTAAATCTGCAAAATATTGATTAGGTTTGTACTTTTTCGAAACCCAGTTTGATATATGGGAAGACAAGCGTCAACTACAGGGCAATTATAAATCGAAGGGCTTGTGTTCGCTTCTCGTTGTAGTATTATTACTGTAGTGGTGAGGGTACTCCCCTTCAATTCTCTTAGATGAATTAATCGTGATGTGGGTTACATGCCGTTTGTCGGTCCCGTCCACAGTATTTGAATTTATCGTGATGTGGGTTACATGCCGTTTGTTGGTCCCGTCCACAATACTTTGAATTTATCATGATCTGGGTTACATGCCGTTTGTCGGTACCATTCACAGTACTTTGAATTTATCATAATCTGGGTTACATGCCGTTTGTCTGTCCCGTTCAAAGTACTTTGAATTGATCATGATCTGGGTTATATGCCATTTGTCGGTCCTGTTCACAGTATTTTGCATTTATCGTGATCTGGGTTACTTGCCGTTTCTTGGTCCCGTTCACAGTATTTTGCAGCTCTTTGTATACGTTCCGCGCTGCTCTGGCTGGGTTATTGACTCTTACACACACATTAACATCATATGCATATATCTTGGTGCTGGATTGATGAGGTCTACTCGGTCGTTGACATTAAATGAGAACAATAGAGGCTTTTGAACCGCTTGAACTTTTCCAAAACCCAGTTTGATATATGGGAAGACAAGCCTCAATTACAGGGCAATTATAAATGCAAGGGCTTGTGTTCGCTTCTCGTTGTAGTATTATTACTGTAGTGGTGAGGGTACCCTCCTTCAATTCTCTTAGCTGAACTCATCGTGATGTGGGTTACATGCCGTTTGTCGGTCCCGTCCACAGTACTTTGAATTTATCATGATCTGGGTTACATGTCGTTTGTCGGTCCCGTCCACTGTACTTTGAATTTATCATAATCTGGGCTACATGCCGTTTGTCGGTCCTGTTCACAGTATTTTGAATTTATCGTGATGTGGGTTACATGCCGTCTGTCGGTCCCGTCCACGGTACTTTGAATTTATCACGATCTGGGTTACATGCCGTTTGTCGGTCCTGTTCACAGAATTTTGAATTTATCATGATCTGGGTTACATGCCGTCTGTCGGTCCTGTTCACAGTATTTTGAATTTATCGTGATGTGGGTTACATGCCGTTTCTCGGTCCCGTTCACAGTATTTTGCAGCTCTTTGTATACGTTCGGCGCTGCTCTGGCTGGGTTATTGACTTTTACACACACATTAACATCATCTGCATATAACTTGGTGCTGGAATTGACGAGGTCTACTCGGTCGTTGACATTAATTGATAACAATAGAGGCTTCTGAACTGCTCCCTGCGGTACGCATAACGTCGACCTGCTCAAATCAGCGGCCATTCAGGCTTTCGTATAAACTTTTAATTTTTATCAGAGAACAGGCGAAAAGACTTTGTAACTGAAGAGTCTGCATGCCTCGAGTTTAAAGCAATTTTATTGGAAGCACCCACAAGACCAATATGTGAAACACCCTGGCTAGTTCTCTCAAGCACCATAGGGACTGAAACATTTATATGGAATCGTATGGGCTTTAGACCTGGCTTAGTTTTAGAAATTACTTAATTTACCAGTGAACTCCAACACTACACATCATTCTGCTGTGTTGGTTCTGAGGGTGGTTCACCTGTGGTCAGTAGATAGCATTTATGCGGAGGAGTCCTGGTCAAAATTTTTCACCAGGGTAGTGGTCACTGGCTGTAGCAGATCTGAAACGGGGAACCATCTATTTGGGGATTGCTTAACTGGACAGTGCATGGTCAGACTGCACTTAGCTTTTTCAGTGAAGATTAGGCTCTGAAAGAAATAGATAGGTTTTGTAAACAGTAAAATAGAGAGTACAAAACCTGAATTGAAAAAATAGAATGAACAAGAGGGCTGTGTGAACATTCCATGCTCAGCTGACCTACATATCCATCACACTTGTGGCTCTGTGAACTTGGGATAGGGTCGAGGTCACCCATGTTCTACCTGAGCTCCACAACAAACTGATGTTTCAGTTAAATAACAAGAATTAAATAAATCAATCCTGTATCTACCACGAAAGTCTTACGATTCAGATGGCAAATTCTGCTTGCACGGTCTATTATATACTGTGATTTTGTCACTTGGCCGTTATATCACAGAAGAAAACAAGATTCCAGTGCATCATGTGTCCAGATGTCCAAATGCCCAGATGCGCGGGGTTTGATGTCTTTATAATCAGCCTTTTTTATTTTGTCACTGTTATTTTGATTAGAAAATTTATTTTGTGTGATGTGTGATCAAATATTTATTTTCACAGAGAAGGGAGATTATGGGCATAGGTGCCTCTATTTTTTAAGTGAAGGAGAAGAAAAGGAAATGGCATTCACATCATTAGTTGCGTTTATTTCACAGAAGAAAACAGATCTTGATATTCCAGTGTATCATGTGGTCCAGCTGCCGGGGGAGGGTTATTGTGTGATGTGTTATCAGCCCTTTCTACTGTGTGTGATGAGGATTTGTGATGTACGATTAGAAAATGGTATTTTTTTGTGATGTGTGATCAAAAACCTTTGTTTCACAGACAGGAGAGATAATGGGCAGAGTTGCCTTTATTTTTGAAATGAAGGAGAGAAAAGGGAAATGGCATCGATCGACTTACATACGGTTAATTGCATTTATTTCACAGAAGAAAATATCTTAGTATTCCGATGCATTTATTATGTATTCCAGATACATCGGGGGAGGGGCGGGTATTTCAAGTGATGTGTAATCAGCCTTTCTTTCATTTTGTGTTATGAATCATCAGAAATTTATGATGTGAACAGTAAAATTCAAGGGTTAAGGTCAAATAGTTCTCAAGTTATCAATTCAACAATAAAATTCGAATAAATGGCCCCATGACCTTGGGCATGGGGTCAAGGTCACTCATATACTGTCTACGTCTGGCCTTACCTGAGGACAACTTGTGTGTGCAATATATGTGTCCTAGCTCAAATAGTCCTTAAGTTATCATATAAAAAGTGAATTTCATCTAATTTCCTCTGTGGCATTGGAAATGAGGTCAAGGTCACTTACCTGCTGTCCAATTGTCACGCTCCTACCCAGAAGTGCCTCTATGCAATTTCTTGGCCAAGTATATACAGGGACAGAGACCTTTTTAGATTTGGCCAAAAATGAAACCAAAAAAATTCATAAAAAATCCAAAAATCACTGGACCATGACTATTTTTAAAAAACTTATTAGAGACTTACCCAAGGCATATCCTCACCAAATTTGAAGTGAATATAGCTGATGGTTTTGGAGAAGAAGTCAAATATCTCAATTTACATAGTAAACCCTATTGACTTTGCAATTCCCACTGGTTTCATGGTAATCAATAGGCATGTAAAAGCAACAACAAGAAAAATCGTAAAAAATAAAAAAAAAAATACTGGATCATGACCATTTGAACAAGCTTGGCACAGATACACCTAAGGCACATCTCCATCAGATAAAATATTGTTATGATGTTCAGGACAGATTCGAAGCTGTGCTGATGCAGTGATGGTGGCAACTTCGAGTGTGTCTTTGCAAGAGGCGGTCCATGCCACATAGCTCAAGATAAAGCGGCTAATGAAATGGCGGAGGGGCAGAGGTTTCGCGCTAGGCTTTTCAGCTGTTAAAGGGTTAACCGTTGAAGCAACTTTATGCTAATCTACTGGAGAATATGTTATAAAATAGTAGTAATAAGGTATCCAACTATGTCCTCATTACTACACCGTTCTTTGGCAAAGTGATCATCATATAGCAATTTCAATAACCTATACCCAGACCGCCAGCAAAGATTACCCACTTTTTTAAGCTTCATACATTATGTAACCCAAATGATTGCTGTTATCGCTGTTATTAGGTTGGCCTACCTGTATATCCCACTTTTCTTTTATTATATCCCGATGCATAAGTTCCCTGCGGTCTTCACATTGTTGATTATACATATGTATTATTCCATCTTGATGTATTTCATTTTCCTTTGGTTTAAACGTATTTTAATGGCAAAAAACAATTGGCCGAGAGGTTTACCAGCCTATATGAGGGCCTCTTGTACATTTATAACAAGATTATAATGGGTTTGCGAGCACCAATACACAGACAGGTCACGCCCAGGACCACAAATAGGAAGAGCAAAAGGGGGAAAAGGGAATTGCTGTGTAAGCAATACAAGTCAAAATAGTTGTACAAGATTACCAGATTTGAATCATGTTCTAAATCTACTAGATATTTTAATATACTTATGAATAGCCTAAAAAATGTCCACATTTTGACCTTTTGAAATTCCTCTTCCTTCTATTCGGAACAATAAAGTTTTCATGTTAAAATTACCAAGAGTTATTATTTTACATTGCAGTGCGTTCCGTAGAATTGTTTACTTATCACATTCGAAGAAAAAGTACTAGGTAGCTTCCTGATTGGCTCCACATGAGCAAAAGGAGACTCTGAAACGTCAATTTTGTACAGATCATTGTTCAGCTGGCTACAGTCCATTCTGATTCTTGAATGGATAATGGCAACTTTCCTATCTCCAAAGTAATACAACTCGTTACGTTTTGGACTGTTCCTGTCAATTTCCCGTTTAAAGTGGTCAATATCCTCAGTGATCATAACTGATCGGGGTAATGAATTCCATTCACGGATGTCTGATGGAAAGAAGAAATTATATAATTTGTTTTTCCTTGCCTCATTGGCTCTTATTTGCTTTGTCCGTGCTGAAACGGTTCCCAGTAGTAGAAAGGTATGCTGGGGCTATTCTATTAACAATTTTGAACAGAAGTATTTTTGTTTTTGTTTTCTTCTACCCTCAGCTTATTTTCCCAGTCAGTCTCAGAGTAAATATGTTGGAGACTAGTGTGAGCATAAGCCCCTGTCACCATCTGGGCTGCAGACAGATTCAGGCTTATCCCTGCCAGGCTTTGTGCATCCATCCCACACCACACTGGCGTACTCGAGGCAAGGGCGTACAAAGGAAAAGTAAAGAGATTCCTGAGCTTTTCTGTTTAACTTGTACTGTAGACGTTTAAGGACACCAACAAGTTTTGGGGATTTTGCAATTATGTGATTAAGATGGACTGACCATGAAAGATCAGAAGAAAGCCGAAGACTGAGGTGTTTGTGCATATCTACATTTTGAAGATCATTGTTCTTAAAAGTCAAGTTGGGACGATCTACATTGATGTATTTTCTACTTCCTTTCAAGGATTTAGTTTCCTTAGGATAGAAAGAGACGAGCCATTGATCTGACCATGGGGACATTGATTACACATTATTTTCCTTTAAGATAAAGATTTTGATTGGTTCAGGATGGTCGTGTAACCAAAGAATTGTTTCAGGAAAATCCAGCATTCCAGTTGATTAAACATATCATGTGATCATGAATGAACACGAGAGTGTTGACTCATCATGCACTTAATAATCCCAAAATGCAGGATTATAATTGGTTTGGAATGGTCATGTGACAAGGAATGGTGACGAATGCTGCTTCAATTCTTTTGATCGGTGTAATGAGGTGAAAGGTCACCCCTCTGACAGTATAGTCGAATGGCATCCGTATCGATTAAAAATGAAACACAGCACTGATAATTGTATTTGTCTTTTTGTCAAGAACTACTTTCTAGTAGTCATTAACCTATTCTGCAGTCCAAACTATTTACTCTCCACAAGCTAACTTGTCATCGTTTAACCTATATACTCATGGAACTACTATTGTCCATAGTGCACACGTTCTTATGTAGAATTTTGACACCGGCTGCATTAGCCCAAATAAATTAAAGGGTCTTCAGCAGATAATAACTGATAACATGTTTCGGAGCCTATATCCGTACATGTCCCTCTGAGTAGCGACACCTTGTCTAAGTTAAATATTTAAAAAGACAACCTACATAATAATGAATAAATATGAACGTGGCAAATAATGAATCAGGTAAATAGGTGAAGTTTTGTATATAAATACAGAGCTGTATTATGAATGAAGAATACCTGTCAAACTAAACATAATACCTAATGGATTATGTGTGGTTGTAATTTTATGTATCGTTTTAAAAAGGACATATTTACCGTAACACTCAATTGTCAATTGTATGATTCTGGACCCCGGCAGTTTCATTAATGCAGCCGGGTCATTTTACACAAACCCCGAATAATGTACATGATATTATAGTCCAAAGATGTTCTTTTTTCTTTTATCGTCATGACGCATGCATATATATATATATATATATATATATATATATATATATGGATAATGTACGTAGTTACAGGTTGACAGATTGTATATATATACCAGCGTGATGCCAGATCTCTCTCTATACTTTTCAATTGCTTTACACGTGATTGCATGGTTGTTACCACAAAGGCCTACTGTTTGAAGACCAGTTCTCTAATATTATTTATTACTTGCTATATTTTTGCATTTACATTGACGGATATTATATATGTTCTATTTAGGTGCATACGTTCTTATTTGTATAGCTGAATTCTGAAGCACAATGCAAAAAAGACTGTTACTTGTATTTGACATTTTAAACACTATCACTAAATCAAGACCTCAGAATGGGTTGCATGTTGACAACGAGTGAACTCAACGTGATTCCAAAAAAGGCACGTCTTACTTGGTATTGTTTTCTGCCATGGCTGACAATCACAATATCAACCACATATTGGATCTGTCGGAGATTTTCCTTTGAAAATTACGCCATTTTTATTGTAGATTCAAATTCTCGTCATTGGGTTGCCCCGATGGCCTAGAGGTCAGCGTGTTTACATTTGGCTAGGCGAGTGTGCCGAAAGTAGTGGGTTCGAATCCCATACAGATCGACATAAAATTTATCGTATTTTTCACTTGCGCCACCTGTTTCAATATAAAGAGTCATCTGATAGTCACGTTACAGGGCAAGAAAACATAGTTCCGCAATTTGCAGTTAGTTATGACCCATAAAACTTGTAGTTCTTATACATTTAGCATTTTAATCTAAAACCCATCCATTTTAATCGTATTACAAAGTGTATAACAGTCCTTATAAATTTTGCAAAGATTGTCCACCCGGACCAAAACAGAGGATTGGTTCTTTAAACATATCGGAAAGTTGTACCGATTGCTTGAGGAAAAATGGAAGAAATCTACATTTTAATTACTATACAAATAGGCTTTCGAGCGATTGTATTTCTACGTTTACCTACCAAGTAACCTAAGAGAAAGGGGAAGCTGCAATCTGTACTTATCCCTCTAAAAATCATATTTTTAACTTTGAGCACAAAATTTGCAGAACCTATGAGACCAGCCAGAGTTAGGCAGATAGGGAGCTCAGATTCTGTCTGTCAGCAGGCACAGTTTTCGTGCTGCATCTTGCAAGTTCTGTAAAAGAAAAGAGAAATAAGGTTTGGTGCTAATGAAGCATTTCAAAGTGAAAATATAATCTTTATTTTTCTGCTAAATCAAAACATTGAAGCATCTTGATGTTCATGATGAATTTTGTTGTCAGTGCTTAGCATTTAAGACACAATGCATCGTGTTCATTAAAACAGGCTCAGACTCAGTTTTGTTTTGGCGAAACAAGAGAACAATATATATATATATATATATATATATATATATATATATATATATATATATATATATATATATATATATATATATATGAGAAACACACGACAACAGGGGTATGCGTATAACATTTAATTCAGAATATAGAACAGAGAATATCAACTTAATCATAATGCAGTATCGACCATAATACGAATAATCATAACTAAATAATATTTGACACTGGGGCACTAGCAACAGTGGACAGATCTTACACCCAGCGAGTTGGGAGTTGACGTAAGTTGCCCCAGTGCGACGGAAGCTTATGAGGTAAAAGAAAGCTGATGGAGTCTCCCAGGAGGCTGGGTTCAGTAAGTAGTTGCAGATATGAGTGAGTAATGGTGGTGTGATGCTGACACAGACAGTTCAGAAAACAGAGAGTCGCACCTGTTGGGCACGGGCCGCAGGTGACAGAGAGTAACACTCAGCTTGTTGACATACAGAATCGCAACCGTAGCAGTGCAACGGGAAGAGGTTAGCTGTATTAGTAGGGTAACTAGTCAGTGACCAGGAAAAACGCCTACCCGTGGGGCAGGGTGAACCTGAAGCTAAGATTGGACGGGTAGGAAATTAGTGGTAAGAATGGGGAGGCGAGAGCAAGTAGTTTTGGCATGGCGACTCAGGCCAGCAGTGAGGCAGCCCAGGGAAAGGTATAGCATTCAAGTTGTATGCAGCACCGATCTTGAGGCGACCCAAGGACAGAAATTAGTCAATAGGAAAGGAGAGACATAAACATGTAAAACAATCAAGTGTACAAAGTGGACAAAATGCATAAATAGATCTATAGTACAGTGATTGACAGTAGATAAATGAGATGATAAAAGCACTGACCAACGTCACGGTTGAGACTCCTCAGAGTGGCTTAAGTTGCATGCAAATAAGCACGAAATAGTAAGTTAATTAAGCTGATGCTCAGCGGCTCAGCTAATTTTGCTTCTTTTTTTATAACTTTTTTATTCCATTATAATTCTTACACTGTTACTTTTTTTTACTTCTCACCTAAATAAATGTTGATTTCCCACGTTATATTTCAATGTGTGAAATGTATTGAAATATAACGTGTACTATGAGTAAAAAACTAACAAATATATATATGAACACATGTCAGATATTTAATTATGATGACAACACAAGAGTACCGAAGTGATTAATAGCAGACATTCATATTTAACTGCGTTCCTGCTCACTTCCTGTGTTGCCGGGGCAACAGACTAGTGCTTCCACCATGATCAGGGCAGATTTGTATTATATACTGTATAAACATTCATGAATAAGACCCTTTTCAACCAAAAGAGAGCCCATTTCTAATTATTTTAGGCGTCCGTTATGTTTCAAATATATGTTAATACATAATCTTAAGTTTATTGTGTGTTTGTGGTGTTCATTCTGTTGAGAAAGTACCTTTGACGATGCTAAATATATGGATCTGCCCTGATGCAGGTGGCTCCCTCTTTTGCTAAATAGGTATTATAGTAGGACCGCATTTAGATATGAATACATCCTATTAGAGCTACATATTGATATAATGTAAGCGTGCAGCTTGTGTCAACATAAGTTGGCCAGGGATCTCTGGACTGAAGCTAAAGCTTCATTTGGGAGTATCTATGTATGATTTATAACATTCATTAGCCCAGCGGCCCATAGCCGATATGAGATGGTCTGGCACGTGAGCGACCGACGCCGAGGTCGCTGAGCCCCGGCCTAGGCTGTGCCCACTGAATTGATCGACATCTCCCTGTCCAATGAGAATCAACAATGTCTTAAGAATTTGCACAAAAATATGTCTGGTCAAAACAGTACATTTAGGCACATAAATCTAGGGCCGGTGTGGTAATGCTTCATTCAGGCACATAAATCAAGGGCCGGTGTGGTACTGATTCATTCAGGCACATAAAACAATGGCCGGTGTTGTAATGCTTCATTCAGGCACATATAACAAGGGTCGGTGTGGTAATGCTTCATTCAGGCACATAAAACAAGGGCTGGTGTGGTAAGGCTTCATTCAGGCACATAAAACAAGGGCTGGTGTGGTAATGCTTCGTTCAGGCACATAAATCAAGGGCCAGTGTGGTAATGCTTCATTCAGGCACATAAAACAATGGTCGGTGTAGTAATGCTTCATTCAGGCAAATGAAACAAGGGCCGGTGTGGTAATGCTTCATTCAGGCACATAAAACAAGGGCCGGTGTGGTACTGCTTCATTCAGGCACATAAAACAAGGGTCGGTGTGGTAATGCTTCATTCAGGCACACAAAACAAGGGCTGGTGTGGTAATGCTTCATTCAGACACATAAATCAAGGGCCGGTGTGGTAATGCTTCATTCAGGCACATAAATCAAGGGCCGGGTTTGGTACTGCTTCATTCAGGCACATAAAACAAGGGTCAGTGTGGTAATGCTTCGTTCAGGCACATAAAACAAGGGCTGGTGTGGTAATGCTTCATTCAGGCACATAAAACAAGGGCTGGTGTGGTAATGCTTCATTCAGGCACATAAAACAAGGGTCAGTGTGGTATTGCTTCATTCAGGCACATAAAACAAGGGCTGGTGTTGTAATGCTTCATTCAGGCACATAAAACAAGGGCTGGTGTGGTAATGCTTCATTCAGGCACATAAAATAAGGGCGGGTGTGGTAATGCTTCATTCAGGCACATAAAACAAGGGCCGGTGTGGTAATGCTTCATTCAGGCACATAAAACAAGGGCTGGTGTGGTAATGCTTCATTCAGGCACATAAATCAAGGGCCGGTGTGGTTCTGCTTCATTCAGGCACATAAAACAAGGGTCGCTGTGGTAATGTTTCATTCAGGCACATAAATCAAGGGCCGGTGTGGTACTGCTTCATTCAGGCACATAAATCAAGGGCTGGTGTGGTAATGCTTCACTCAGGCACATAAAACAAGGGCCGGTGTGGTAATGCTTCATTCAGGCACATAAAACAAGGGCCGGTGTTGTAATGCTTTATTCAGGCACATAAAACAAGGGTCGGTGTGGTAATGCTTCATTCAGGCACATAAAAAAGGGCTGGTGTGGTAATGCTTCATTCAGGCACATAAAACAAGGGCTGGTGTGGTACTGCTTCATTCAGGCACATAAAACAAGGGCCGGTGTGGTAATGCTTCATTCAGGCACATAAATCAAGGGCCGGTGTGGTACTGCTTCATTCAGGCACATAAAACAAGGGTCGGTGTGGTAATGCCACATTCAGGCACATAAAACAAGGGCTGGTGTGGTAAGGCTTCACTCAGGCACATAAAACAAGGGCCGGTGTGGTAATGCTTCATTCAGGCACATAAGACAAGGGCTGGTGTTGTAATGCTTTATTCAGGCACATAAAACAAGGGCTGGTGTGGTAATGCTTCATTCAGGCACATAAATCAAGGGCCAGTGTTGTAATGCTTCATTCAGGCACATAAAACAAGGGCTGGTGTTGTAATGCTTCATTCAGGCACATAAAACAAGGGCCGGTGTGGTAATGCTTCATTCAGGCACATAAATCAAGGGCCGGTGTGGTACTGCTTCATTCAGGCACATAAAACAAGGGTCGGTGTCGTAATGCCACATTCAGGCACATACAACAAGGGCTGGTGTGGTAAGGCTTCATTCAGGCACATAAAACAAGGGCTGGTGTGGTAATGCTTCATTCAGGCACATAAAACAAGGGCTGGTGTGGTAATGCTTCATTCAGGCACATAAAACAAGGGCCGGTGTGGTAATGTTTCCATAGATATTCGAACTTTGACGAATTTAGCAAGCACTTCATAAGGACATAGCGTACAGCCTGTTTCAAACAACTTAATGTGAATGCCTCGGCCGAATGGATTTGTTTTAGAAACCTTGATATTAAGTTGAATATGTCGCCTTTGAAGTGAGGTGTCGTACTTAAAGGTAAAATCCTGCATAGAAATATGTATGGAGGGATCGTACTCGGATGTTTGAGCGGTACACTCGCCAGAGCGCATACAGCCAAACCAGCCTACACATAGAACTGTCTCCACACGTAAATTTCGGTACGGTCCAAAACACACCATGACGGAGCAGATCACACAGTTGTTTAAGAATAGGTGCTGCTATTGGCATGCGCTTCTGTGGCACGTGCTGTTGATCTTTCTTTATGCCTCTGAGCACAAGCTGTAAGTGCACAAGGGAACCGCCACGGTTGTCGTAAAACACGTCACCATGACCATGTTTAACATATACATTCCTTATTGCTGCTAAATAGGTTCTGATGGTCGTTATTTTCAAACACAAGACATGCGCACAATGGGTTACGAATCTTATCAATAAATCCTCGTCCACGCGATCAGGTATATAAAGAGTAGTGATGCCATGCAGACGGCAGAACACTTTGAACTGACCAACTCCTGAAGTGTACATGGCGTTTGTGCAGCACTAAGGGACTTTCCTTGGTAATATTGAGCTTGTCTAAATGAGCAAAAGGCGTGGAATCTGTTCTGGTGTTGGGGCAACCTGCGGTGCCAGCTCCTGGAAAAGAGAAATGTGTCCTCTTGAAAGGGCATCACTGAGGATATTTTGAATGTGGAAAACCATGTACTCCTAAAGTCAAACTGTTTATAGCGGCTTCGACGGCATATCTTTTCATTAGCTTCATGATGTGTGAGCACCTATAGCGTCGTTTGTTTAAAATATAACAAGTTGAGTAGTTGTCACAATGAAACAATATACGTTTTCTTTGCCACAAGTTTCCCCATAGGCAAGCACTTATCACCAGGGGATACTTTTATTTCAAACATATTTATTTCACCTGGATTGCCAGGTAGTACATCAATACTAAATGAATGGCTCTCCAGACACAGAGAGAGACACACAATCATTTGTACAAAACACACAGGACAAAATGACATCCGAGGACAAATAAATTGGTCAGTACACTAACATAATATTCGTCTCGTACCAACTCAAGGTATAAACCGTCTTGTATCTATAATAAAGTTTTGGACAGAATCAAAAATATCTAAGTTGTCACTTGACAAAAGATTGTCATTACCATGAGTCAGATAAGTAAGCACTATATCACCTCCTGAATGAACAACTAGGTTTGGATTGACTCCTGGTGGCAAAATATTGCAAACCGTTCGGAACAAGGATACTCTATGGTATGAAAACAGGGGGCATTCGAGGAAGAAATGGCATGTATTCTCATTGGGATATCAGCAATTACATGCAGCAGACGCAAGAATATTTAGTCTATGAAGATGAGGATTACGATGACAACAATCCAAATGTAGTTGTGTATGTATAATATTGGGAGGTCTTTTGCCTTGCGAGTAGCGATTAGGGACAGGATCAACGGACAAAAGAGTACTTTTTAGTTTAGATTTGAATTGAGCATGTGAAGCAGATTGCCTTATATCGTCCGGAAGGTGGCTCCAAAGTTTAATGGCAGAGGGAATAAAAGAATTACCAAAACAATTGGATGTAAACTTTATTTATCTCAAACTCCGGCGGTTGCGAAGATGGAAGGTTGGATGAACGGCATCAAGTGGGACCAGACCCCAAAGATAAGCAGGGGTCAGCCTGTTAACCATTTTGTAAAACAGAATCAGTTTATAGTATTGGCACCTTCTGGCCAAAGTTGGTTCATTAAGAAGTAAGTGTCGAGGAGTACGTGTAAGTGCACCTAAACAGATAGGTGCCGCTTCATACTGAACAAATATGACGCATCCATATTCCAAAATAGGGCGTATCATGGCTTTGTATAGTCTGACTAAGGTGTTACGCGATAATCTATATTTAAGTGTAAAAAATAAAGTTAGGCGTTTCCTCGCTTTCACAATGATTCTAGTTATGTGAGTATTTATTTCAAATTATGAGAAAGGGTAATTGCCAGATGGGTATGATTTAAACCTTCCGGGAGTAAAGATTCGCCAAGAAATAAAGGTGGATGATCAGGTTTGTTGTGTTTAGCTGAAAACAAGAGGGCTAGAGACTTACATGTAGTTGCATTAAATGCAACTTTCCACTGTTTGCCCCAAACAAAAATTCTTTCAAGGTCAGTATTTATACGCCTACCAGAAATGGCAAGGTCAAATATGATCTCTAATATGCTGGTGTCATCAGCGAACAGTTTGATGTCCCAAGAGATGCCAATAGTAATATCTTTTATGAAAACTAAAAACAGTAGGGGCCCCAGGATAGAGCCCTGGAGCACCCCTGCCTCAAGAGGAAGCATAGATGACGTTTGGCCCCCCATTGCTACACACTGATGACGATTGGTTACATAGCTACTGATAAATTTCAGGAGCGGCTCCTCGATACAGAGCTGCCTTAATTAAAAAAGTAGACCCACGTGCCAGACACGGTCGAACGCTTTACTGATATCAAGGAAAACCATCCTGGCTTCCTTTTGCAGTTCAAGGCCATTATATATGTCATGAAGGATTTTGAGAAGTTGATTTATTGTTGAGTCGTTAGACCGCAACCCGGAATTTCTACAGGTCAATAGTTCATAACGCATGAAGTACTCATACAAGACATTATATAATAAGCCGTTCGAAAACTTTAGAGACATTGCAGAGTAAAGAGATGGGTCTGCAATTGCTTTTTGTTTGCTTGTCGTTCTTTTTGAACACTGGACATACATTACACTTTTTCCAAAATACGGAAAGGAGGAAGTGCGCAGGGAATGGTTGAATAGTTTTGTGAGGGAAGAGCTGATACAGGAAGCGGTATTCTTCACAATCATGTTTCCAATGCATCAGGACCAGTTGCGGAGCTAGTCCTTAATGATTGTTAAACTTTTTCCACACTAATCTCATCAACTTGAAAAGAGTTTAGACGAACCTCAGTTCGGTAGAAGAACTCAGGCAATGGCATACGATTATCCTCATGAGGTAATTTACATTGGTTGGCAAAGTACTTATTGAAGATTTCACATTTGTCCACATTACTAGAAATAACTGTATCATTTTCAAGAAGGGAGGTATGGATTGGTGAAGCTTGGAGCCAAGTAGACTTTTACTAAGGTTCCACCATTTCTTGGGATTAATATTTTTTGAGTCGAGGTCAGTGCGAATTTTGGAAAAATACTATTTTATTGAACAACGGAGGGCATTGACAGCTATGTTACGTTTGCGCATGTAGAAGGTGAAAAGTAATTCCATGTTAACAGTTTCAGAGAGCGTAAAGGGCTACATTTTGCTACTGAGTCGCATGAAACGTCTCCATGCGCGATCCTTTTGTCTGAGTAACTTTTTTTATCTTACTTGTGACCCATGGCTTGTCTTTCGGCCTGAAGAGAATATCACGAGAAGGGATAAATTGATTGCAGAGATCAGTGAAGAGATTTGTCCAGTAAAACACCATGTCGTTAATGTCATCAAAAGTTTCGAAACATGTGTCAAATGGGGCATCAAGGGCAGCATTACTTACGTTTTCAAAATTGGCTCTCTTGTAATCCCAGATTTTACGTTTGAAGGGGCGGTCTATGCGATCAGAAGTCGAAATCGTGCAAAAAACAACCGAATGGTCGGACGTAGAGATCGGAGGCATAATTCCACAATTCAACATATAACCGGGTGAATCGGTAATAATTAAATCGGGAAGACTCCCTGTCAAATCATTGAAACGGGTGGGACCCGATATTAATTGGAATAAGTTATTGTTAGATACGAGATTTACCAAATCCAGACCCAGTTCACTTTCCGAGTGGTCAGAATTCCAAGATCTACACCTGTCGTTAAAATCACCAGCTATAATGATTATTTTAGGGTTACATAAAAGAGCACTAGTTATTGAGGTATCAAGGTCACTGAGGAATAAGTGTCTGTCAGCGGCACACTGACCAGGTAGTCGATAATACACCATTGACGAAACTAAGCCAAAGTTGAGTCGGAATTCCACCCACAAACATTCACTGGTTGTTGATTCCAAGTCAGCACGACGGCAACAGGGTAGCCAGTCCATCGTGTATACACCTACTCCACCTCCGGGTCCTGCAGTCCTATCCCTCCGAATGGGCATGCCAAAGCCCTCTATGAACAACAATTCTCTTGGAACGCTACTATCGAGCCATGTTTCGGACAAAGTGAGAATGTTATTTTTTCTGGAATCAGCCAGAAAATAGAGTTCGTTGAGTTTGCCTGAACTTTTCAAACTGCGTACGTTAGCATGAGAAATTTTGAGGGGTTTTTTGAGTGAAGGTATCTGCAGGCCCTGGTTTTTGGATGAATGTCACTTTCAAGTAATTGGCATAAAATTGTAAAGATATGTCTAAGATTACAGTATGATTTACACAAGACTGGAACAATTAACAGAGACAGTAGAGTGAAAGCATTCACAAAGTTATCGTGGTGACCAGGAGCATGTACAATGATTTTGATCAGACATTTACGAAGATACTAGGTACCAATGGCTGCTCTATACTGGTGAGTGTCTATCGCCATAATAGATGTTTACGAATACTAAAAAGTACCGCCCTAAGACTAGGCTTTTGCAGAACATTGAGGCAATATACCTGTAAATGAGCAAGACGTCCATGTCGTACTATTAACACTGATGCCATTGGCACAGTTTGAGACAATAATTCAATAAACGTAATGCGATAAAGGTAAACAATGTACACTGCATTAAATACAAGAAAATACCATGTCCTCAGCAACACACACGCTAATATAACATATAACATGAAGAGTACAAATAACTCGAAGAGAGCTCATAGAGCTCCTACTGTCAATATCTGGCGCATGTTCAATCCACGTATCATAAAACCATTGACCAGTACTTTGATTAAATCCTCCGAATCCCGACATACTCGAATCAGTTACGATATGTATTTCTGGCATATCGGTACGGCCATCGCCTAAAAACATAGATATACTGTTCCATCGCTGGATTATGCAAAGCCACATAGCGATATCAGCTGTACAACCACTGTCTAATTTCACGTAAGACAACAAACACTGAGTACTTTTCGCTACCTCCAGTAATCTCGCAATGTAAGTTCTTCCCATTGGGCCTACTCGCGCCGCATTACAGAGGTGACCCAGTAGGCTTAGAAAGTAAAAATCTCAGGTGACGACCGGCTTCCGAAACAAAGTCTTATATGGAAGTAAATTTTTCTTGCCACTGTAGCCCATGAAGGTGCCATAGTCTAGGTGCGAGAGGCAAAATTTTGAAGGCTTCCCAAATATCTAACTTGTTCATTATGCTACCAACCCCAAGTCGTTTGATTATTACTATGGCATTGTCTATGCGTGTATACGAGAGGGAATGCACTTCTTGGGTATAAGATCGTTGATACTAGTGTGGTCAGACATATGATGTGGGCTGCTGAAATCCATAATAAGCCTTTGTTAGCCTTAATATTTGCCTGTTACTACGCCTATAGGGTTAATACGATAAATGGGAAAGGGAAAAGTTTCTTTGCTGTAAGGACCTGTCAGGAAAACCTTTCTCCAGCTCGTCGGCGATAGCACTTGTGACGAAACCTGTGTTTCTAGCGCATGAACGTAAGTTTTTACATGTGTAAGACTCAGTCGGTAGCGCCGTGACTCCGGTGTCAAAACCATTTTGTTATCCATCCAAAAGCTTGTCCACATGTGATCTGTCTGGGTGTCTACGCAGTTCACTTTTTATTCTTTCAATGTTTATTGACGTACTTGCTCTAAACGTGTACGCTTTAATCAGTTTTTTTTTACCCAGAGCTGTTTTTGGCACTGTTTTTTGGTGCCGGGTCAGCTATGGATCTAGCATTCGTGGTCTGAGGACTTACAGCTGTCGCAACGGTTACTGAAGACGCAGAAACCCTGCATTTATCGTCACAATCGGCATGGCTTTTATCCTTACATTTGCCACAGACATGTGCATAGTAACATTCAGTATCGCTTTTGCGACACCTCCCTGCATTGAAGTTGTTGCAGATTTGTCGATTATGAAAGTATGAGACCGGCCGGTCTTGTACATCATGCTGGGACTGCACTTCTGCGATTTGCCTGAGCATAAGTATTGTTGTTCTTATTTAGGATATGCCCACAAAAAGATGTGACGTGGGCGATGCTTTTGCAAATTTCACAAGCATTCGCTTTCTGGCCTACAAATACCGTCGTGCAGAGCATTCTGTCTCGCTTGCGCCAGTCTGCTTTGATGCCCTTTGCCAGCGCTGCAGCTGCTTTGGCGGAAAAAGCTTTGTGATAATCGTAAAAGCCAAAGCCAGTAAACTGGCTGCTCATGTCCCCTTTATCCGCGAGATATTGGTTCAATTCCTCACGTCTTTGGGATAAGTGCTAGACATGACTCCCATATACACAGGGAACGCTTTTACGAACTCGCTTAGAGTCAGACTTTTATTAAACCTGGCGTCCGACAGTGGCTTTAACGGGTAAACGTCGCTACCAACAGATATTGCTCTTTGGATTATATCCCCGCTGAAATCCGGTATCAACAGAGCCGCAAGGTTTATGTCTTTGCCTGCGATAATTTGGGCTTTCACGTGAGGTGAAATAACATCTATATGCGGCAAACTATCAGCTGGGATTCTTTTGGATAATAGCAGAGGATTTCCCACTTACATTTCTGATTTAGGGAGATTCAAGTGTCAGAATTCACCATACCTTGTTGCGCATTTTTTCGTAGTCCAAAATTTGTAAAATTCTATCAATAAACTCTAAGACAGCAATTTCTGTTGTGTGCATCTTTTTAAGAACATGTTGACTTTTGTAAATTAATTTGTGTGCAGTAAAGTAAGAATACAGTTGACGGTAAACTATTTTTACCTAAAGTTTTTAAAAGGCCGAAGAAAGAAAATTGGTCTGTAATTATTCAGCAGTGTATTGTTTTTTGTAAGTAGGCAACACCTTGGCAATTTTCAGTTTATCAGGGAAAAAAACCAGCATTTAGTGGTTGATTTATGAAGAAGTTGTGCATTAAGAGAGTTGATATGCTTAAGAAGTTTCATAAAAATTGGATCGTGTCCTGCTGTATTTGGATTCAAAATTTTGTGTGACTTAGGAGACATCGGTTTCTGATGTTTGCTCGGGACAAAAGTATGATGTGGACTGTTTTGAAGGTATCTAATTAAAGTGAGGAGAATTTGATGAATTTATGTTTTTGACCAGAGTTGGTCCAATGTTTGTAAAGAAAGTGTAAAAGCGTTCAGCTTTTCCATTTTTGCTAGTTATCTTTAAATTGTCGATAATGAAGAATTGAGGGAAAACTGTTTTATATTTTTTGAGATATAAAAACTGATTATAAAAAATAACATGTTTTACGAGCTTCATCTCTTTGGCCTTGCAAATTTGGATTTTGGTTAATTTGCTGAGAAATATTTTGCTTGTAATTCCACTGCAAAATTTGACATGTGCTTTTCATTGTTGGGTGCAACTTTCACAAATTGGGGGGGGGGGGGTCGATTTAAATTTCTGTCAAGACACCTGAAGTTTGGGAAGTGATCTGGCAGTTGTGTTAGTATAATATCTAAAAGGGAACATTTCATGGAACGCGAACAGCTGCAGTAAACTTTATCAACCAGAATTGCGTTTCTCTCGGAAAAACATGTGGGTAAGGTTTTTATTCAATAAAATCTGAATTTATCATTAAACAAAGCAACTCTGTGTATTTTTCTTTTGTGTTGATCTCCAAATCCAAATTGATATCACCAACAATTAATTTATCGAAATTTTTATGGGGTTAGTGGATAAGTGGATTAAGGTCCTTTATTAAGAGGTCAATATCGTCGTTTGTATCACAGAGGAGTCTGTAAATGTTGCACAATATAACCTTTTGCTCTAAACCATTTCCAGAAACAATGACAAATTGACCTTCCCTTAAATTGTTAGGCGTGTAAAGGTCTCTGATTTTGCACTGAAAATTGTCATTAAAATAGACCAATAAACCTCCATGGGAGCTACACGTGGCCTCTTAGCAAATACATAGATTGGTATCCAGATTATATGAAGAAAGGTCAGGATTTGCTCCTTCTGTCCAGGTTCTTGAAAGCATATTACACCAAAATAGAAATTTCCCTTGGTGAAGTCATCAGTTAACGTGTTGAATTTGTCAAATTTCGCAACAACAACAACAACAACAATAATAATGATAATAATAATAATAATAATAATAATAATAATAATAATAATAATAATAATAATAATAATAATAATAATAATAATAATAATAATAATAATAATAAAAATAATAATAATAATTAATAATGAGGCTCTCCGCTTGTCTGCCGCGGTCCTCTGTCACTGTTCACTGTGTGACACAGGTAGCCAATTAAAAAAAAAAAAAGAAAAGTTGATGAAGCGGGGGAAATCGTGGTATGCCTTACCAACTTGTGCTGCCATGTCACGACCAGAGCCGAGGCAAAGGGTCCACTACCCACTCTCTCACAGCTGTGGTGGGCCCCTGGTTCTGGATATATCCCCCCTACACTCATTGCTTTTACTTTTTATATTAAAAAAATCCCTTACACACCCTATTCCCGCCTCTAAGGCTCAGGCTTTTCCCATGGGAGCCCTTATAAGAGCTACCCCCACCCCCTCCACCCACCCCCGTACTCTAAAATTCTTATTTAACCTGTTACCGTCTAACTCTATTATTTCATTCCTTTTCTCCCAGCATCCCAGAACGTAGTCCTTTACATTTTTCTGTACATTACTTTCAAACTGAAAACCCATACTACACGTTCCTCTTCCTCTAAACACCGCACCTCTTCTAAATCCTTGTAATTGTAATCTTCCCTGTGCCACTTTCTGAAAAAAACTCCCCTTATCTCTATATATGCATAGCACCACAACAGCCAATGATCTACCGTCTCACCTGCCTCTGGTCTACACATCATACACTTTCCATTATTACCTGTTGTCCACTTCTGTTTTCTCTTTTCTAGATTGATTACTCCTGCCCTACTTTGAAAAGAAGTTTGGATCTCTTCTCTCCATCCCAACACACACATTCCATTGGCTTTCCTAATGCCTTATATGCTTTCAATGTACTTTTTTCCCTGACTCCTCTTTTCCAGTTCTCTTTCCAACCCTCTGTAACAGCCTTACCTATATATACTTTCCAATCACCCACCTTATCATATCCTTTTAATTCATATCTCTCTGCTAACTTGTCTATGTCCTTGACCCATCTTGTTTTTTCTTTCTTGACAACCTCATTGTAAACTTTCCTGCACCACCTGTCTTCACTTAATGCTTGTACATACCCCTAGTACTTTAACTCAGCTTTGGCAATCCTATCTGTGATTTTATTCCATTCTAATTCTCCTAGGACTGCTTCTGTTGCTGTACATGGTGGTGATCCCAGCATCCATTTCCCCATCTCATTCGGTGCTTTCTCCATTCCCTGGATATTTCCATCACTTACTGAAATCACATCTAAGCCAGATATCATTCCAGGTATTGCAACTGTATCCCATAATACTCTCGCTGTGTACGCTCTGTTGCAACTGTTCAGTTCAGTAGCTTTAATGATTCCTTTTGTACGATTTACTTACTGTTTAATCTTCTCCACCTGATACCTAAACATACCTTTACCCGTTGCTTTTATCTTGACAGCTAGGTATTTATACTCATCAACTTCCCCAACTTCAATTAACTGTTCCCTACCTTCTGGAATTTGGAACTGCCCAATTCTCATTTTTTTATTCCCATCTGGTTTCTTCTCAAGAGTCATCACTTTAATCTCCTCCTTACTAAATTCTAAACTGCATTTATTCCCGTATTCCCCTGCTATGTTCAGCATCTCTTTCTGGGACTCTGCCATGAGTACTATGTCATCTGCAAAAAATAGACCTGGGATTTTATATCACCCACCCTTATCACACTCCATTAACTGATCCCCCAACTCCTTAACATACAAAGTGAACAAAATTGGGGACAGCACACATTCCTGCTTTAGGCCTATATCCAGACGTGCATTCTCTACTTCTACTTTTCCTGATGAGAATGTACAGTCTACATCTTTATACAGCGCTTTCAGAATTTCTAGACAATTTCCACCAAATCCTAGTCCACTAAGTTTTTTCAAATAGAGAATCTCTCCATACCCTGTCATAAGCTTTCCTCACATCTAAGAAACCCATGAAGACTTTCTTCACCTTTTGTCTTGCCAGTTCTAACACCTGGGTCAATGTGAAGATGTGGTCACCCACCCGGCTACCTGGTCTGAATCCATTCTAATTTCCCCCAGAAGACCAAGCCTTTCAACTGTTCTACTTAGCCTCCAAAACATTATCCTATTGAATATTTCGCCCTCATTTGATGAAATCGCAATGCCCCTGCACTGGTCCAATTGGCCTCCTGGGCCTTCTTTGGAATATATGAAATCATAAGTCTATTCCATTCCTTTGGTACTTGTCTTTTCTCAATGACCCCATTGAAAAGCAACTGTAAACTATCTTCAATTTCTTCTGGCCCTCTCTGTATAAATTTTGTCAAGATATCATCTGGTCCTGGAGCTTTGCGTAACCGCATCTGTTCAACTGCCATTCTGACTTCTTTACTTTTGATCTTACAACACATCTCTGGATCCCATTGATCCTGTGTGTACTCTGCTTGACCCACTGGTACTGTTCCCTGACCCAACTGTAGGTTATTGGCTTCTTCCCAATGCTCCCTTTAAGCTTCCTGTATTTCTTCCTTTTTATCTATCCCTTTCCCTCTGTGCATGATTTCCTGTGCTTTACTCTGTATTTCTTCCTTGTTATCTATCCCTTTCCCTCTGTGCATGATTTCCTGTGCTTTATTCTGTATTTCTTCCTTGTTATCTATCCCTTTCCCTCTGTGCATGATTTCCTGTGCTTTATTCTGTTTTCGCCGATTACCCTGTTTCCAAAAGATGACTTACCCCCCCCCCCTTATCCGTTATTTTCCTTGTCATTCATCCATTGTCACTTGCCCTCTTCTCTGCTTTCATCTCTGCTACATTTCTGCTACATTCCATATACTGTCTCTTAGCTTCTTCCATATCACCTTGCATTAAGACATTTGATGTTTTATCCAAGAATTGTCATGATTTGAGTAACAGGTTTTAAGTATTAGAATAAATTATTTGGTTCTGTAAAAGGCGATTTAGATGCAAAAGAGATTGCATTTTCAAAATCATCAACGTTCTGTATTAAAACATTTAATTTGTTGCTATTTAACCCACCAAAATTGTTCAGTACATCATGTACTATATTTGCATTTGCAACACTCATAATAGTAGATTTCTCAGTAAACTGATATATCATATTATATCAGTTACAATTCATATTTAAGCTAGGATACCATAACAAGTTTTGAGTCAAGAATATTAAGACAAATGAACTGAAGAGGATGTTAGAAAGCAGTACAAAAGACATGAACATACAATAGTAACAATGCGTCAACTTCACCCATTTTAGGGTACGGTACGCATGTAAAAATAACTTTGAAATATACGAATTTTACTGAAAAAGGAACAGGCACGTAACCGTCATAGCACTTTTCACTACCCATTTGAGGTTGAAGTTTGCTAGTGACCGTGACTAAAGCGAATTTAGATTTGGAGAGAGAAAATGGAAGCATATAAACACAATAGCACATAACCAGAGCCATATGAGGTCAAAGTTCACATGAATATATTGAAATAAGACGCTTTTTTAAACTTCGAGTCCAAAAAACTAAGAGAGCTGTATTAATTCCATAACCTTACAGAATATCACCAGCACAAGGCAGCATGGCGAGTGTCCTATCTGATATTCGTCATCGTCATCTCTACTGTTCGAGCTTTTCTTTGTGTTTTACTTTCTTAGATGTGTCTCTCTTTCATATATATATATATCTTATTTAATTATTCTTATAAGTATTTGTTTAAGAAACGGATTCTTTTGTTTACGTCCTATGTACTTCGTTGAATAGTAACCACAGACCTGCGACATTCATAGTCACCAAGAAATAAGCAAAGATGACGTATTCCCAGCACGCCGTATACATCAACTAATATGTGATATGAAAAAAAAAGAAATATTATCCAAAACAGTCAGTTTTAAGTGGACATGTAGTCCATCCCAAAGAATTTCCCTCATAAAATTTTGGTGAAGCTGTGGTCAATCTTTTTTTCAGATACAATGGGTACTTCGTCTCCTTGGGCACATCTTAGAATACCTGTAAATACCTATTTTCAATTTTCAGAAAGAGTAGAACAATAATTAGAGGAATCTGGTTGTCAATACGCATCTAGTCCATCCTAGGGATCATCCCTGATAAAAAATTTGAAGCGGCAGTCAATCCTTCTTGAGTTATTATGGTAGCAGCGCCCCCTTGCGTGCCGCGAACGTGACATCCAAATGAATGTTCTTAAAAACGAGCATTAAAAGTTTAAAAACATTCGACAGAAGTTAGTTTTAATGGGTTCCTGGTCCATCTATACATAAGCCTCTCACAAAAATTTGGTCAATCTGCACTACATGTATTTTATCTATCATGGTAACCTCGTACTCAAGATGACCGGACGGACAGGCAGACGGCCGAACGACGCTGGTGATGAAAATATCCTCAGGTACCCTATATGCTGAATTGTTTCAATGTTTGTATCATAGAATCATCTTGATCTATTTAATAAAGTAAACCACATGGAACTATTTGCGAATAAATCTTTCGTTAACATTAACTTATACTGTGTTATCTTGATGAGTAATAGCGCTTTCACCGGTTTAGGAGCGCATCCGTTCAAAATGTTATATTTTTGCTGAAATTTGTCCTTGGCCTGTAGGATACTTGGCGACTGTTGTACTTAGTGTTTCAACATCTGCCCTGCAACAGTTTGTCATCTGGCAATAAAAAGACAATTCTAAATGAGGTGCCTGTTGATTAGCATATCACTATTTGAAAGCAATTTTATTCGAAGTGGTCGAGAAACTATCAAGCGCTCATAAAAAAGGCCATTTTATTTGGTGTTGCCACCATAAGGGCAAAGGATGGTATAGCTTGAAACACGCTGGACGAAACGCTAGTAACACTGGCCTAATCCCAATCACCATGCCTCACCGAGTCAGTACCATCTTGGTTAGCACCAGCATGCGATACAGAGCCCTTCAATTCATGCTCGTTGTCTGAATTGTATTGAATTACGATCGGTCATAAGTACCAGCACCATTTGAAAACTATTAACATTTCCTTGAAAGAGGAAATGAAACAAAGCACATTGTGGCCAAATAGTTGTGTTGGTAAGGCATAATATACTTCTCCTGTCACAAAGTAAAGTAAAATATGGGAACTGGAGCAAAGATGTACATCATAATAGAGAGATCACTACGCCCTCTACATAAAACAGTCCAACACACAACACTCTGCAATCATTTGGATCAAAACAGCTAAAAACAGATGTCTGGAACAAAATGAGCAATTGAGCAACGACCATGTTGTTTATTTGTTGAGTTTCTCAAAACATGTTTACGTATGTGCGAGCCAGTCAAGCACACGTCAGGAAGAAACGTGACCAAGAGCGCGACAGAGGAAAGGTCAAAGTAGATTAAAGCCAAGGTAGGAGCTGGCTTTGTCTTCTTCTTATTGTGAAGACTATGAAGAATCGAAACAGTTGGCAAGTATTATGCAGATCGAAGCACTGGAATTTAAGTTATGATAAAAAGCTATACCCAACAAGAACTTATCTTAGAGACTGGAGGCACACTCAGCTTGGCTGAACAGCTACCGCATGATACGTCAATAATGACAGCATATTGGAAGACATACTACGCCTTGATTTTTATCGAACATAGCATAGCGTAAAACTTCCATATTTCTCATTTTCATCAACGATACATATTGATGTAACTGTGTCTCAATCGTTGTTGCTCCCAACACAAGCCTGACTTGTTAGATTTAAATTACGCTTCTGGGAGGGAGTTAGTGCTTTGTGGGCGCTGTTTTATTGAAAGATGGATCGAAACGAGTCAAATACAAAGAAATCCGGGGTGAAGTAAAGTTTCGTTTGGTTCCTGTATGTTACAAAGAGATAAATGAAGTATTGTGAGATAAACCCACAAGTTTTCTAATTTCTTCAAACTGGGCATTTTTTTCGAAATTTATAACTTTCAATTGGTTTACAAATATTAACAAAATAAAATAACTGAAAGAATGGTTTGTTGCTTAATCCTTTTACCCCTGCAAAAGGTAGAAAGAATGGACAAGACGCAGACATCAACTGACCACGCTACCGTTGCTGAATACATTATACCATGCGGGCCGGCAGACGGTTGCTCGCTCAGAAAGGCAAAGTGAAGCATACTAAGTATAAATTTGGTTTTCCTCCTAGTAGGACTACACTATCGTAACATGGCCTGTATTATTGACTCCAGTCTGTCCGTTGCCTTGATACAGTTTTGGCCTCTACCAAATACCTTATATATGTTTATACATATATAAATATAAATATATATATATATATATATATACATATATAAATATAAATATATATATATATATATATATACATATATATACATATATATATGTGTGTGTGTGTGTGTGTATGTATACATGTATGACAGGACAGACATGACGTCACAAGCATAATTACTTCCTCCACCAGGGGGAACACCGCCGCAGACAAACAAATTTGAGACACAACGCGATCCACAACACGGGTGGTGGGCTGTTATAAGTAAATTAAGAAAGTCAAAATTTACTTTTAAGATGAACATGCACATTAAAAAACAATATTAAGCCTTGATGTATATATATATATATATATATATATATATATATATATATATATATATATATATATATATATTTATATATATGTTTTCTTTCTATTCTCTTTTTAGTTACTGTTAGCATGTGCTGTTATAGCAAACTGTATACGCATATGTGTGACGCATATGGCAAGCCAACAGGGCCATAACGCATAGGTCTTACGCGTAGCCGAGCCTCCACTACGCGTAGTCGAGGCTCGGCAACGCGTAGTCGAGCCAACAAATAAGATTACAGTTTCCACTACGCGCAGTGGAGTCTCGGCAACGCGTAGTTGAGCCAACCAATAAGATCACAGTCTCCACTACGCGTAGTCGAGGCTCGGCAACGCGTAGTTGAGCTAACCAATAAGATTACAGTCTCCACTACGGGTTGCCGAGAAAATGTTCTTCGGCGACGCGTAGTGGAGAAACTGTGCCTCCCATAGCGTGTAGCCAAACTATCTAATCACTAATGCTCTTGTAAACTGTATTAGACCTGTTCGACTTTTAATATCAGTAATGATTGTAAGGACGTAAATGATTGGTTTGCTCTTCTTCAGCCAAAAGGTGCCATAAGTTGCTCCACTACGCCTAGCCGAAGCTCGACTACGGTTAGTGGAAAACATATTCTCGGCAATGCGTAGTGGAGACTGAAATCTGATTGGTTGGCTCGACTACGCGTAGTGGAGGCTCGGCAACGCGTAAGACCAATGCGTTACGGTTGTGTGTGGTTTTTTTTTTTTTTTTTTTTTTTTTTTTTTTTTTTTGTTTTTTTTTTGTTTTTTTTTTGTTTTTTTTTGTTTGTTTTAGTTTTTTTTTGTTTGTTTTCTTGTTTTTTTTTTTTTTTGTTTTTGTTTTTGTTTTTTTGTTTTTTGATTGTGTGATGGGTCTAATGAAAAAGATTGCAACACATTTCAACTCCTTGTCGAAAAGGTACTTTTAAGAGTACGGTAAACCAACAGTGTGAAGGTGAACATTCAACTGGGTGCGACCCATTCTTAGCCTGACATATGGAAAAGTAGCAAATCTATTACCAAGATAGTATATATTCTTTCTTTTCACTGAAAAAAGAATACCAACAATAACATTATGTTTGAAATCACTTTGGATGTTTGAGATCCGAAGGTTCAAGGGAAGCTACTTCCAAAAAATTGCTGCGCAATGAAAAAGTGGATTTTTAAATCGCCTGCTTCTGGCTCTAAAATAAGGCGATCACACGAATGCGTTATGTCCCTTTCTGTCTAAATGAATAGGAAGCGTGGTGCTGAAGTATGATGGCCTTACCGATGAGTAGTTTTGTACAATTGGATCAATTTTCTAGTTTCTCTACCACTAACCAAGGTTGAAAGGCCAGTTTCCTCATACAGTTTCTGCTTGTGGTGCGCATTGCACGAGAAATAACACGGGCAGCATCCAGCTGAACGACTGCCAATCTTTGAAGATCAAGCCATGTGCTGTCATACCAAGACATGTCTGTATATGTGATTAGTGGTAGAAATAAAAGATTCGTATATCAAATGAATATTCTTTCTACAAAGATGATGTCGCAGAGTTTCCGTGCTTGCCATCTGTGTTTACAACCAGGCCGGTATGATCATTCCAATGAAAATCAGGTCGCTTGTGGTCAATATTTTAAAGTCGCATATCTTGTAAAGTAATAGGGGTGCTGTATTTGAATCCTGTTTCGGGGAATAAACATGGCAACGTTTAAGAGCATTCAAAGTTACCAACAAATCGGAAGACCACGAATCAATCAAAGATGGTTCTTTATTTAGAATGTAAGCCGCTAAGTTTAGTTTGTCTTCAAATAGAAATATAGACAGACCGTGCGCAAGGGTTTAATATTAGAAAGAAGGATATTCAGTGAATCGTTTATTAATATTAGCAACTGGGCAGGTTCTAACACTGAGTCTTGGGTACTCATGCACCTAGCTATACCGTTGATAACACTGAGTCCTGGGTACTCATGCACATGGCTATACCGTTGATAACTAGACCCTGCTGACGATTCCGCAAATAATTACAAACCACTTTATTAAGGCATCGGATATTTGCAATTGCGCTCAAATTTATGCAAAAGGTCTTTCTGAAAGACACGATCCAACATTTTTTAGGTGTCAGCTGAAGAGAATGGTTCACCTTAATTAATAGACGTTGGTTGACTGACAAGTCACTTGGTATAAATCCTGACTGATAACTGGACTAAGTTAGGTTTGCTCTGGAAAAAAAAAAGGTTTAATATATGTATAAAAATTACTTTGCCGACGCGATTTTAGCAATGAAATATGGCAGTAGTTATTACATGGACTTTTAACACCTTTTATGCAAGGAGTAAGATTAATCAATCTCAGTTGGCAAGAACTGTCCAGGTGAGATTAATCAATCTCAGTTGGCAAGAACTGTCCAGGTGAACAGATACCAGATTGAAAAGTTAGGTCTTTCAATCACTGATAGACGATGTACATTCTGCTACGAATCTTTCACGGGTGCCGCCTCAGCCCCCGGCCCTTAAGGCATCAAAACTTGACAGAATATTTATTTCTTCATTTCTGAATGGCGACACGGGGGTGTTTTTACGGCTGGAAACTTGCGACAGTTACATGTATCATCGCTGCTCTGAATCACAAGGAACGAACTCTTTCAGTGCCAACTGCGACTAAAGTCGAACTACTAAGGACAAACTGCTATGATTTATAATAAGGTTGCCAGATTCATGTTCCTTGTGAAATGACTTTTTATTCAACTAGCAGCTTAAATGGAGGTCCACAGAATATAAATGTACAAAGCGCCCAAAGCGCGCCTGGGTAAGCTGTTGACTCAGTCTAAAATGTGGCAATGAAAGAGTTGATAAAACGTAAGACTTAGGCTTATATACATATATATATATACATATTTATTTATTTATTTATTTATTTATTTATTTATTTATTTATTTATTTATTTATTTATTTATTTATTTATTTATTTATTTATTTATTTATTTATTTATTTATTTATGTATATACAGGTTTGCCTAATTGTATTTAATCTGCTTAAGAGAGATTACATTTTGATAACATGTTCTTGACTTAAATGCGAATGACTTTCATTTTTTCTGACATGCATAAGCACATATTTACTCAATGTTAATAATTACTCAAATGTGACAGTATTTACTCATACATACATTTTTTTCATATTCGGAACGAGCGAGACTCAAACTTGCAACCTTTGGTCATATGTCACAGACCTGACGTATTATGTTGAACCATTAATTCAGAGTTGGCAGCGAAATAGAGCTCTCTTGTTTACAGACTTTTAAAGTAAGGAGTATGTGTCATCACGAGGCTTGTTTTAAATTCATTTTTGGGACAGGATGTCCATTGTTGCAGTAGTTATCAGGATTTCTCTCGGTTTGTACAGGTGTCTAGCTGTAATTGTTTCTTTTGTAATCACTATGACAGAATATGATACCCCAGTTTGTTTCTACTTCAGCTATACACTGGCAGGTGGTTTATCTAAGGTAAGCTATCCTGCTTGGAGGGGTACATGCTGGTTCAAGGGTAAGTCAAATTATACTTATCTGAACTTGTATTATACAAATTTAGTAATTGCGTTTGGGTTCACAGGAATTTCTTATTCATATTGAAGCTCTGCATTTATAAGCATAGCTTCACTTAGCTAATACGTTGACACGTTCATATTCTTTTTTTCATTTTTATGTGGGTTGTCTTCGCTGAATATTTACCTCAGACAAGGAGCCGCTACTCAAAGAGAGATGTACAGGACCGGGCTCCAAAACATGTTCTCAGTAGTTACCAGCCGAAGACCCTTAAATTTATTTCGGCTTATACAGCCTATGTTAAAATTCTACAGAAGAATGTGACAATAGTACCTCCATACACACGCACGCACGCACGCACACACACACACACACACACACACACACACACACACACACACATATATATATATATATATATATATATATATATATATATATATATATATATATATATATATATATATATATATATACATATTTATTGATACCCAGTTTCTTACGCAACAAAAACACCGATTCCCCGTAAAAACAGACATGATAAATTAACGACTTTATTTATGACGAACATTTTCACGTAAGCGATACAGTTTTTTAACACCTAACTTTACACACCACAGTTGTTGGAATAAACACGTCATTTAGAGTTAGATTGGCGGATTATCCTACATAAATGATAATCAAAGTATCGAAGTCAGTTGTTCTGATACATAAGTGTAGAAAGACAGTAATATGATGAAGTTCACATCAAACAGCCACATAAATACTGACACAATAGGAGATTTTTTTTTTTTTTTTTTGTTAATGGAGTAACGGACGTTGCGTTTAGCACACCCCAAGCATTTTTCTTAATGTTTGGTATGATATGTATGGCTGAGGCAAAAGACTTCCTCAATATGTAGAGGGGTATGTATGGCTGACACCAAGGACTTCCTCAATATGTAGAGGGGTATGTATGGCTGACGCCAAGGACTTCCTCAATATGTAGAGGGGTATGTATGGCTGACACCAAGGACTTCCTCAATATGTAGAGGGGTATGTATGGCTGACGCCAAGGACTTCCTCAATATGTAGAGGGGTATGTATGGCTGACGCCAAGGACTTCCTCAATATGTAGAGGGGTTTGTATGGCTGACGCCAAGGACTTCCTCAATATGTGGAGGGGTATGTATGGCTGACGCCAAGGGCTTCCGCAATATGTAGAAGGGTATGTATGGCTGACGCCAAGGTGTTCTCAATATTTAATGTGATATGCACGGCTGACGTCAACGACTTTCTCGATATCTAGTGTAGTATGTATGGCTCATACCAAGGACTTCTTGATACCTGGTGTGGTATGGATTGCTACCGCCAAGGAATTTCTGGATATTTGGTGTAGTATTTATGGCTGACGTCAAGGACTTTCTGGATATCTAGAGTAGTAAATATGGCTGATGCCAAGGACTTTCCCGGCACCTAGTGTAGTAGATATGGCTGACGCCAACGACTTTCTCGATATCTGGTGTGGTATGTATGCCTGACGCCAACGACTTTCTCGATATCTGGTGTGGTATGTATGCCTGACGCCAAGGACTTTCTCGATATCTGTTGTGGTATAAATGGCTCACGCCAAGGACTTTCTCGATATCTAGTGTGGTAGGCAAGACGCTAACTACTTTCGCGATATCTGCTGTGGTATATATGGCTGATGGCAAGGACTTTCTAGATATCTAAGGCGATATGCATGGTTGACGCAAAGGACTTTCTTGATATCTAGTGTGGTAGGAATGGTTGATGGCAAGGACTTTCTCAATATCTGGTGAAGTAGGTTTTTGCTGACGCTAAGGAATTTTTCGATATCTGGGGTGGTATGTATTGCTGACGCAAAGGAATTTCTCGATATCTGGGGTGGTATGTATGGCTGACGCCAAGGACTTTTTCGAATTGTAGTGTTGTATGTATGGCTAACGCCAAGGATTTTTTCAATATCAAGTATAACATATATGACTCATGGCAAAGATTATCTTGTTAATTGGTGTGGTAAGTATGCCTGATGCCAAGGACTTTCTCGATATCTGGTGTGGCATACATGGCTGACGCCACGGATTTTCTTGACATGTGGTGTGGTACATTAATGTATGGCTGACGCCAGGTATTTTCTAGATTTCTGTTATGGTATATATGGTTGACGCCCGGGGTTTTCTAGACAAATGGTGTGGAAAGAATGGCTGACGCCAGGGGTTTTCTAGATATCTGGTGTGGTATGTATGGCTGACGCCAGGGTTTTCTAGATATCTGATGTGGTATGTATGGTTGACGCCAAGGGTTTTTTAAAGATATTTGGTGTGGTATGTATGGCTGACGCCAGGAGTTTTCTAGATATCTGATGTGGTATATATGGTTGACGCCAGGGGTTTTCTAGATATCTGGTGTGGTATGTATGGTTGACACCATGGGTTTGTTAGATATCTGATGTGGTATATAAGGTTGACGCCATGGGTTTTCTAGATATCTGGTATGGTATATATGGTTGACGCCAGGGGTTTTTTAGATATCTGGTGTGGTACGTATGGTTGACGCCAGGGGTTTTCTAGATATCTAGTGTGGTATATATGGTTGACCTCATGGGTTTTTTTAATATATGGTATGGTATATATGGTTGACGCCAGGGGTTTTTTAGATGTGTGGTGTAGTATGTCTGGCTGACGCGAGAGGTTTTCTAGATGTGTGGTGTGGTATGTATGGTTGACGCCAGGGGTTTTCTAGATAACTGGTGTGGTATATATGGTTAACGCTAAGGCTTTTCTGGATATCTGGTATGGTATGTATGGTTGACGCCCGGGATTTTCTAAATATCTGATGTGGTATATATGGTCGACGCCAGGGATTTTCTAGATATCTGGTGTGGTATATATGGTCGATGCCAGGGGTTTTCTAGATATCTGGTGTGGTATATCTGGCTGACGCCAGGGGTTTTCTAGAATCTGGTGTGGTATGTCTGGCTGACGCCAGGGGTTTTCTAGACATCCGGTGTAGTATATATGGTTGACGCCCTGGGTTTTCTAGATATCTGGTGTGGTATATATGGTTGACGCCTGGAGTTTTCTAGATATCTGGTGTGGGGGAAGGATGGTTGACGCCAGGGGTTTTCTTTATGTCTGGTGTGGTATGTATGGTTGACGCCCGGGGTTTTCTAGATAGCTGGTGTGGTATGTATGGTTGACGCCCGGGGTTTTCTAGATATCTGGTGTAGTATGTATGGTTGACGCCAGGGGTTTTCTGGATATCTGGTGTGGTTTGTATGGCTGACACCAAGGACTTTCTCGACATGGTATGTGCCATGTATGGCTGACAGGCAATACTGGAAATATGTGATAAAAATTGGAGGTAAGTGAAGGTGACTGTATCGGCAGTAACAATGAAAGCTTTAGGATGCAACAGATCTCGGACTTGAAGTAACTTGGGTCTGTTGCACATGGCTCAGTAAATACATAAAAGCCGGAGGCGGGAGTAGTTTTTTCTTTCTTTTCTTTTTTTTTTTTTTTTTCTTTTTTTTTTTTTTTATCTTATTTACAATGCTTTCACAGGAGAAAGTCTATTCAATAATATTTTAAAGATAATAGCAATTGACATGAGGCAAAAACAGGAAGTTGCATATGAGTGAAAAAAAGCCTTGTTCGGGTATTGGCTTTCGTAACTTCTTCAACATTTTTGTCACCTCTTCAACATCCCATGAAAACGTTTTCTCGCCGTTTTCTTAATATAAATTTCCAGCTATTGTTCACGTTAATTACTAATCCCAATAAATCAATTTTTTCTGGCAATGCCAATCGAAACAGAAATGAACTCAGGTATGAACATTTTCATCCTGCATTACATCAATGTAAAATCACCAGACATTGGTCTTTACTTTAACAAAAACTCTCATTTTTGACTCCTGCTATGGCCTTTTGTTTACATCTACTTGACCACGCAAGTGGCATCCAAAGTCCAGATTATGCAAGTGGCATCCAAAGTCCAGATTATGCAAGTGGCATTCAAAGTCCAGATCAGTACTTTCAGACAAGCTGAAATTAATGGAGACAGGGTGAACATTCTAAGAAAAAGAGCAAAAAGAGTTAGTAGTGTTTTATCTTCAGCATAAAAAATGGCATTCAATTTTTGTAACGGCAACATAAAAAGCATGAACAAGAGGTTTCTATGTAGTCGATAGGGTTTTCATCGTGGAGGGGTGGACTGCCTATATTGTAATAGATGTATAGGCGCCGGGCTATCCCCCTTTATTGGCATCCCAGCTACAGTTTAGACCCATCCACCCCCTCCCCTGCATTCAGCCTCGAATACTGGCCCCCTTTAAAACAAGTGTGGAAAATGCTTCATTCCAGACAAAAGATTATATATATATATAAATATATATATATATATATATATATATATATATATATATATATATATATATATATATATATATATATATATATATATAAGACAAAAACGAAATAAAGGAGTGGATTACACACAGTATGAAGAGTCAATTACGCACACTATAAAAGGAAAATATCACTTTGTAGCGAAACCTCAAATTCTGCCCAGAATTTTAGCTTTACATTTGGTCGAAGTAAATCACAATGCCTGGCTACTGGTAATAGCCATATTTTTGCTCCTGGTTACCTTATCTGCCGGTTTTCATGATCTTTAGGTGAAAATCCAATTGAAACAGTGGATGAATTAAACATCCCTGGAGTTGCATATGCCAGCAATGGATCGTTCACCTTATACGCACACGCTAGATGCAGCGCCGCCAGGCGGGCGATCTATAGACTATTCTGTATGGGCATGTCGTACACTGGTAAGACAATAGGAGTCCCTAGTTTCACTTACGGTAAGCGTTCCAAATCAGTCGTGTTGATTCACCGACGCGGACTATCTTTTTTTGCCTGTTGTCAAGGTTTTTGCTCTAGTATTACGGCTATGTCTGTGACTTTGCCAAACTGTTTAATTGATTACAATATTCAGCTCAATTGGTTTAAACGCCAAGTGGTTTACAAAGCAGTCTGTCATGGAAGGCAATCCGGGAGGAGGGCTTGGCCCTATATTAACCTCTCTCGTTGAGAGTAGACAAGGAGATAGGACAGACAAGACACCACACAGCCCGGCGCTTTCCTCCACGACGTGATCCTGTCTTGATCGGAGCAGAGTATTGCACCAAGCCAACAAATGTATAAGCTATCTCTTTGGATTGTATAGAATGGACAAATAAAAAAAAATGCCAAGTATCTTGTGCACCTTGCCCACAGCAACAATTCGGGGATTCACATAAACCAATGGCATGTAGGTGAGCATTCAACTGACTGCGGCCCATCCTGAGCCTTGCTTGAATGACAGCCGGGTATCTTTTTTTCAACATAGTATAATTTAGGCTTCTTTAATTGAGCGAGGGACTTTCAAATCTATGTGCTTCTTGAATTCATTTAAAGAGTTAGAATTTCGAGTGTTAAGCGGGAGCTGGTCCCAAAGTCTCGTGGTGCCGGGAAAAAATATATTGTTGAATAGATCTGTTCTAGTTCTAAAATGAGGCAGGTTTTTAGCTTGTCTTGTATTGTGGCTGACCTGGTTTTGGTTGGAATAAATAACCTCTCTTAAACACTCAAATACTCACCAATGACCTCTCTGTGGGTTCTTGCGACTATTCGATTGGCAGTCAGTGGGAATATTCACCCGAACCCGGGCACCAACTGTATATTCCCTTGTGGAGCATACGGAAAAGCAGCCCGTGCTAACCAGAAAGGAATTTGCTGCGACTTTTGTCGATTTAGTGACACACATCTTGTGTTTCTCTACCCACAGAGGAATACGTCAGTCTTGCAAACAATGATGCACTATGGTCCTGTACTAATTCTGCCCCGCCAAGCTTCACCAATTCCTTTTTCGACGAGCTTGTGTCAGGCATTCTAGACGATCAGGCTCAGGTCAGTTCCCACCAAAATGCTACTAATATATAAGGTTCAACCGACCACTCGGCCGATGCAGTATCGAGCATGGGTATGTCCTTAGTAAACTTAGTTTATCAAAGACATTAAAATTGGCCATCTTAATATCTGCTACATTTACCCGAAGCTCAACCAACTTAGAATTTTAATGGCCAACAAAGCACTTGATATTTTATTGATCGCTGAAAGCTGGCTGACAGACACACCCTCGTTGAAGAAGCTTCCTTCTTAGGATACAACCTTGACAGGATGAACCGCTGTGGTAACATAGGAGGCCTTGGCGGACACTGAAGCCTCATGGGTAACACATGAACTGAGGTCCCAGTGTACGGACAGGGAACTACTTTGGATCTAAGGCTGCAAAGTCAAATTTACTTGAGAACTGGGCGAAACCATTGAACACACACATTCAATCACTCCCTGGTACTGCTGTTTTCTCAGAAAAGTAAAGGGTGGCCAAAGTTACCCCGATTTACGATGACGGACAGCACAGCAATAAAACAACTATAGGCCAATATCTGTTCTCCTTGTTACTTTAAAGATTCTTGAACGGGTTGTACATGACCAACTGTAGGCCTTCCTTACCTCTCACAACCTGCTACATGAAAACCTGTTTGGATTCAGGAGGGGACATAATTAAAGGTTATATATAGACAAGCAAAAATGCGCAAAACTTACGGAAAAACCGGAAAAAAACGGTTATTCTTCATGCACTTTTCTTCTGTTCTCCTTCTTTGTGCTGATCGTGATTTGGCCGATCTTGAATCAAACACTTAAAATCACTCTATGGAGAATATTATAGAACCTCTTTTTGAACAACACATCAATGGAGGTCTACAAAATGATTCTTTTACTCATTTATCACAATATGGTCGCAATTTTAATGATGCAGATTAAAAGAGACTTAAACCATTCGTCACTCGTCGTATGTTGAAGATGTGACTGAAATCCTGGAAACAAAACGAACTTGTATTACAATCTTAAGTTCAAACAGAGATTCTACTGGTGGCAGTTTTTCAGAAATGGAAGCTTATGTCGATGAATTAGGTTTAAATGGAAATCCAGTGCGTTGTGTTTTCAAGAGTGTTGCATACCAGATGCTTATGATGCATCACTGATACAAATAAATGGACCCCATTGTGGTACCCAGGGGAAAATATGTAGCAGTTACGAAATCGAGCAAGCCGTAAAGTGTATAAAAGCAAAACAATCCCCTGGTTTGGACTGTATCCCACCCAGCCTCTTGAAATTGCTGGCTGATCTGTGGTTACTTGCACTTACTGGTCTCTTTCAGCGAGTCTTTGATGATAGTTACCCTCCACAATGGTCAGTGGCAAAATGTTTTATGATACTTGAGAAAGGTGATCGCTTGCTCCCAGGAAATTACAGAGGAATTAGTACTCTGCCATCTCTAGCAAAACTCTACGACTTAACCCTTGCCAAACGTTTTCGCACATTTTAGAGAACAAGGGAAGAACAGGCTGGCCACACTACCGGCAGGGGCTGCGAAGAACAGATACTGACAGCCAGGCTTCTAATTGATACACCCAGAAAAAACTAAAAAGCAACTGCATATTGTCTTTATCGATTACGAGAAGGCCTGCGACAAAGTTAATCGCACAAAGCTTATTGACCGCTCGTTTTGGCTGGGTGTGGTAAAACACTTGTAAAAGCCTTATGGGAGTCCATGAACAAATTGGCAATGTAGCATGGGCTGGACTAGAACAAGAAGGCTTTCTTAGTTGTCCACTGTTCACGTTTTACGTTGATTCTACAATTGACGCCATCAATGCAACAGGGACAGATGACTCGCTGAAATCCATCCATTGTCTCCTACTTGTTGACGACACTGTAGTTTTTGCTTCCGCTAGACATCGTTTGATACTAAAGCTTCGTAGCTCAAAGCAGCTAGGTGGCCTATTAGATATCGCCTTACATCCTACCAATTCCAAATACTTACCCATAAATGACAATTGCACTGAAGGCATACACATTGACAACACAACAATATCACACACTGATTACTATGTGCACCTAGGAACGCCTGTTCTTTATGCCACAGTCACAGGGCAAGTTCGAAAGCATTTGCAATTGAAATGACCCCATATGTTAAAATTTACATCATTCCTGGTTGAAAAACACACACAAAAAAAAAAAAAAAAAAAAAAAACGGTGCTCCCTTCCGTATCAACGGGACTGCCCTGCTTAGTACAGTCAATTCAGGTTCACTCTACAGCAGTGAGACGTGGCGAGCAGATAACTTTACGTGCGCTGAGACACCATACGTGAGTATAATGAAAGAAATGATTGGTGTCAGACAACAACCCCCCCCCCTCATCAATCGTTCTGGCAGAGGTTTCATGCCAAGCAGGACACGTTTTATTAGACACAAGCAAACAGCTTTCTTTCGTACGCTTGAACAACGGGCAAGCTTTGCTGGCAGCTACCTGCAGAAAGTGATAGATAAGGCTATCTCAGCAAAGGCTCCAATAAATAAAGTTACTCAAACTTTAAGAGACACTAGAACCTTGTATAGGGCAAACTTCCAGGTGAAACTAGTGAATGATATACAAGGCTTGCAAAGGAAGCAACAAAACTTTACTGTGAAATAAATCCAACCCTCAAAAGACATGATGTATACAATACCCCTCGTGTGCCAGACTGGGTAAGAAAGTCCTTTCCCCTTATCAGAATGAGCTCACAGACTTTACGTAGAGGCCGGCAGGTGGGCAAGAATACCAAGAGAAAACCGTCTATATCTATGTGGTCCAGTAATACAAGCAGAGTTGCATGCTTTACTGCAATGCTGCAAATATTCGGGACAGATTTAAAGGCCTTAATTTTTCAAATTCATTATCAAATTTTTCGACAACCACTGCTACCCTATTGACCTAGTATTTATCAATTTTATTTGTTTATTTACTTAGTTACTTACTTACTTACTTACTTACTTACTTACTTACTTAGTCATTCACTCACTTCCTTACGTCCTTACGTATTTACTTACTTACTTGCTTGCTTGCTTGCTTGTTTGCTTATTTATTTGTTTGTTTATTTATTTATTTATTTATTTATTTATTTATTTATTTATTTATTTATTTATTTATTATTTATTTATTTATATTTTACCTGGGTAACCCGTTCAGTTAATGACTTTTCTTCCACGGGGCCCTGGGGTACAAGACAAGAAAAAAGTAAACAAGGAAAAAATGTAAAAAAATTTACATATAAACTTGGTGTAAATAAAATCCATAAAATACTTTCACATTGCATAAAATTATTATACCTCACCCAGGACTAATTAAAAAAGAAAGCTTTTATCTGCTTCTTAAAACCGACAGCTCATCACATTCCTTTCAAAAAATAGGCAGGCTGTTAAAAACACTGGCTCAATCATACATAAAAGATCTTTTACAAATTTCCTTCTTCGGAAATGGTAAAAAAAGAAAAAAAACATTGCCCTTCGAATATCTTGTTTTGTATGCTGTTATGTCCCTAGATAAAATTTCATGATCACATCAATTATTAAAATACTTATGTGTCATTATGTCCTAGAGTATGTTTCTTGAACTAGCTAAACAAGCTCGAAAGGACATTTGGCTCTTAATATAAGCATACACGGGAGTATACATGATGGTTTACGTGTATGTTATCTCATATTGGTTAGAGATGCGGTTTCTTTAAGTTGTTCACGGGGCACTACATGAGGTGGGCTTGAACTTTTTGTTGTCTCTCCGTGAGTGCTCCTGTCTTTATTTTCGCCTGCGCAAGTTTTGTTATTTAATAGAGAGTATATCTAATTTCCCTTGATGTGTCATCCCTCGTATATTGTACTGTTACTGTCAATACATATATATCTATTTTGCAATAAGTGTGGCCTAATAATAATTCTGAATTAAGAATACAACTGCAAATCAACGCCGAAATACATAATAGATCTAGGATCAGGGAAGGCCAATTTATAGAAATATATGGTGGAGGACTTACAAAAAATAATACTCTTGGCAATGTTTACAGGCCTCCTAGGAATGTTAAGGATGATTCGATAACTTTTATGGACGAGTTCTCAATTACTCTGGAAATACTTGAAAGAATCAACAATGGACCCACACTTAGTGGAGACTAATATAAATCTTTTAAGATTACATGAGAAACAAACATATAGTGATTTCGTTGATTTATTGGCCTCGGACAGCTTCTTTCCAAAAAATACTTTGCCTACTCGCTTCTCAAACAAAAATGGAACATCAATTGCTAACATCTGCAAATCAAGCAAAGCAACCTTTAAACAACATCAGAACTCTTTACTAAAACGTTATCAGACCATCAACCATTCTTGGACAGGAGCACATTCTCCTCTTTTTTTTCTTCTTGTCCAAGGTATACTGTTATCCGATCTCAACTACACAATATCGTTTCACTGTTTTCATTTGACATTGCAAACTGTACTGTATGGTTCTCCTAACTGCACCCTCACAGAGAACACCCAAATTTTCTCTGCAGATCAAGATTTTATTGTGCTCTCTGAAAGATTCACACAAACAGGTATTGATTGAGGAAATGTTTTTCTTACTCAAAACTTTATCTGAATTATGTACCTAGTAAACAAAATTATTAATTGCTTTGAACGTATTGAGCCCCCCTATCTGTCCCTGTCCAACTGTGATGTCTTCTCACCCTTGTATCGCGGCATGTCAGTGGGCTCTGCCTCACTGTGCAGCGATTGTGTGTCTGTTGGGGAAGTCAAATTGTTCTTATCTGAACCTGTACCATACAAATTTAGTAATTATGGTTTATTTGACAGGTTTTCTTCTTTCGTAATGAAGCTCTGCATTGATAAGCAAAACTTCACGTATTTAGCTAATTCATCATTTGCCACGTTCATATTTATTATTTTTATTATTGTTATTATTATTATTATTATTATTATTATTATTATTATTATTATTATTATTATTATTATTATTATTATTATTATTATTATTATTATTATTTTTATTATTATTATTATTATTATTATTATTATTATTATTATTATTATTATTATTATTATTATAGGTTTGTTTGTTTTTTTGTTTTGTTTTTTTTTTTTTCTTGCTGCAAACAACTGGTGTTTTTTTTTCTCAATAATTACTTTTTTGATTATCGCATTATAGCCCTCTATCTGTGCTCTGTTTAGTCGTGTCTCTCTTCTACCTGTTTCCTCCTTGGCCCCTCGTCGAGCCCTTGGACGAGACGAGCGGCGTGAACCTTGAATGTATGTTACGTATGTCCTGTGCTCTTGTCTCCTCTTTGCCAGAAGGATTTGTATAGGACTCTGCCCTCCTTCCTGATTGTTTTCTTTTGAATAAAATATGTTTAAACCAACTGGTGTCTCGGTGTACCAGACCAATGTACTGCTGTTCTTCTCCTGTAAAAATGTCTTGCTATCAAACCCACGATGAGTATAATAAGGTGATTTTGACACCTGTATTTAAACTCACAACAAAACAGGGCCCTGGTGTCTGTGTGCCCGGCTCTGACAATCAACTCCTGTAATAAACAAGTAAACTGGCGTAAATATTTGCCGGCTTTCCTCAGTTTCACTGACATTTCTTCACCTTCCAAATAAGCTGCAATTTTATAATTCTCTCTCTCTCTCTCTCTCTCTCTCTCTCTCTCTCTCTCTCTCTCTCTCTCTCTCTCTCTCTCTCTCTCTCTCTCTCTCTCTCTCTCTCTCTCTCTCTCTCTCTCTCTCTCTCTCTCTCTCTCTCTCTCTCTCTCTCTCTCTCTCTCTCTGTGTTTTCGATCGAAATTTAAGAGCACTTAAACTATTTTGTCTGCCATGCGTACATGGGATTTTAACCCGGGATAATTAGTTACATTTAGGATAGCCCAAAATCACCTGATGAAATTTAGGCACGCCGCACCTAAACATGTCTCACAATTCATTTATAAATATAGTCATATACGACGTAATCTTTTCAACACTTGCACATCTTGATTTAAACTTATTCTATTCAGTCAAAAAACAAACTAAACTTACAAAGGTATGATACAGCAACTGGAAAAAGGGCAATGTCCCGTTGAAGTCCCTGTTGTGGAAAAAGAACAGTGACTCATAAAGAAATGATACTGCTACTGGAAAAAGGGCAATGTCCCATTGAAGTCCCTGTTGCGGAAAAAGAACAGTGACTCATAAAGAAATGATACTGCTACTGGAAAAAGGGCAATGTCCCGTTGAAGTCCCTGTTGTGGAAAAAGAACAGTGACTCATAAAGAAATGATACTGCTACTGGAAAAAGGGCAATGTCCCATTGAAGTCCCTGTTGCGGAAAAAGAACAGTGACTCATAAAGAAATGATACTGCTACTGGAAAAAGGGCAATGTCCCATTTAAATGCCTGTTGCTGAGACAAAACGATAATGCAGAGCAGTGGAATCAAAGAGAGATGTATATACTTAAATAAAACGGCTTGCGTGGCAATAACCAGACCTTCAAATAGTGTTCAAAAAAGTTGACGCAAAAGCAGTTTTATAATGTCTCTTCAGAAAGAAAACAGAGTTTGTGGCGGATTTCTCAGCTATGACCAGCTTCATTGGATCACAAACTGATACAGTCATCAGGTATCCTGCAGATGACCGTAACATAGACATACATTCAGCGCATCAATTGTGATGTGCCCACCCATAAGACATTTTATTTTTGTTTCCCTAAACTAAGTAAACCATTTTGAGATGGATGTCAACTTGTATGGTGGTCCCCGTTGACGTTTATTCAGACAAAGAGGGACCAGCGACTGCCAGTGTGTCTGGCCAAGACATGCTCTGTCAGGCAACCAAACAACAATAACAGAAGCCGCAGGAACCCGGCGCCATATTTGTTTAACAAGCGGGCAAAACCACTGGAAGACCAAGAATCAAATCTGTGTAGGGGTGATCTTTTGTCAGCTCGTTTCATATATTGCATGTTTCTGGCTTGGCCACAGGCTATGGGCACGTTCATACAGCTGTAGGGAAAGTAGGGCTCAGCGGGAAACTCCCCAACCCTCACACTGAAAAATGTTGAGCGACTATTGACGAGCCTGACACTGTTGATCACATCTCCTCCTGTTCTTGCTTCAACAGAATGGTGTCCCGTTGAGCTCCGCCTGCCCCCTCATTGGTCCATATTGTCAGCCAATTACCGCCACACAATTATTTAATTGCACTTATTGTGTCTTCTTTACGTGATTTGCGCAACCTGGGCGTCATCTTTGAGAGAGGTACAAATTGACAGTCGCTCAGGACACTGGCTGACATTTGCAATATGTGGATGAGCTTTTGTGTAGTAGTCGTAGTGAGTGTGGTTGGATACAAATTGGTCTTAATGGATCTCAAACTCAACACTATCTTGGCAACATCGGCTTAAAGTGGCTCAGAGAACATAATAGAGGCTAAGGCCAACAGGAAAATTAGAATTCTTTGGACGTCGTTAAATGTTTCTCTCGCCCTGATAATTACGGGTTTGGGCGATTCAGACCAGCTGTGGTAACTTTAAAGTTGTAAAACGAAGAAGACGAACACTAAATGCGAAAATAATGGACATTTTCAAATCAAGCTCAGAAAAAAATATACTCTAAGTAAAAAAAAATGTTTGTGAAGCTGAACTGGGCTTCTGGGAAACTGTCTGCTACGATAAAACACATTTACAAAGTTACTTATTATGTAAGTTAATAACTTTTCTTTATTCCTCTTGACAAAGGAGATTTGTAACTGACATTGCAAAGCAAAACAAATAGTTTATAAATATATTGGGGGAGTAATATTGAATATGTAAGGCGACGTTTATTGATTTGAATAAACTCTAATTTAACTTAATTCAGATTCAAATTACTTTATATCTCAAAAAGTAGTGAATATGTCGTAGTCTTCGTTGAATGATGCTACCTTATCCAGGGCGTCACAGCACCAAGGTATCAGAACTCAATTTCCTCACAACAAATTACCAACAATCGCCAGATGTCGTCTGCTTCTTTATTGCCATTGAGAATAATATAAAGCCATTCAAATAATTCACTTTGTCACACTCTGAGCCCAGGGTGCCCATAGGGAGCCTCCAAAAGTAGTTGGCTTGGTCTCCACAGACTTGAAAGTAGAGCTGAAATTTGCAAATATGGTACAAAGATACATGGTTATGGTGTTAACAAATACTTGTTAACTTCTTTTCGCTTATTACCTTTTTATGTGCATAAGCAGCTTTGCCTGAAGACTAAGCAAGTTATGAAACGTTTGCTGATGTATTTCTGATTTTCTGTGTATGTATGCAAGTATGTATGTATGTATGTATGTATGTATGTACGTATGTATGTATGTACGTATGTATGTATGTGTGTATGTATGTATATATGTATGTATGTATGTATGTATGTATGTATATATGTATATGTGTATATATGCATGTATGTATGTATATATGTATGTATGTATGTGTATATATGTATGTATGTAAATGCATGTATGTATGTATGTATGTATGTATGAACGTATGCATGTATGTATGTATGTATATGTGTATGTAAATGCGTGTATGTATATTTGTATGTATGTATGTATGTATGTATGTACGTATGTACGTATGTATGTTTGTATATATGTGTGTAAATATATGCATACATATATAATTTCTTGTAAATATCCAGGACGCGCCATTGAATTAATCCAGTTCTATTTGTGTTGATGTTGCAGAGAGGTGGTTTTATTTTTTACTTTTTTTTAATTTTTAAGATGTTGTTTACATAAGATTTCTATTAAGATTCACAGATGTGAGTGTTAATTACATGATGTTACAGTTACACTGCTTAAAGCCTGTATTAGAACACAGAAATCACATATTGTGCTACAAAACAGAATGCACAATATATTATTTGAGCGTTGATAATACAAAGCACACTGATTCTGTTTATTTTACGTTACCTTAATTGTCATGTAATTCGTTTTTGTTCCGAGTTCATATGTCTCGTATTGTATTTTTTTCTTTCTTACATCGATGTGTATTTAAGACAGATAGTATTGTATTTGGTTGTACACGAGGAGAGGACACTACATTAGCTATATTTAGCTACACGTCCGATCCTCTTTAAAGAAATAAAGTATATTACTACTAAAGCACACTGACAGAGTGCTGTATTGGACCGTTTTTAGGAAAAGGCATACTCCGTTGGCAGCATTGAAGCAAACTAAATTAAAATTTACACACTTACACGCCACACCGCCATGCCGGACCCGGGAAACAAAAGAGGAGCAAATGTAATAAAAATATTACTAAGTTGTAAGCGTTCTATGAGAGGCAACGGGACAAAAGAGAACTGATGATGAAGTAATATTTGCCCTCGATGTTTTTCTGAATGATTTAAGACATGCGTTTGAAGAAGTTTACCGAAGAATGTGCCTGTTTGGATCTTAACTGCTGGTTAGATCACCACTATGTTAAAAGAAAAATGTGTGATTGTTTTTGTTGATATACTTTATTTACTCAAGAAGGATTACAAATCCTGCCAATGTGAAATAAGTATTGATTGAATAATACAATGTGAAATAAGTATTGATTGAATGATACAATGTGACATAAGTCGTGAAGTGCTTTGTTATCTCATCCTGGGAAAGTCATTTTGAACCGTCTGGCGATGTCTCTGTAGAAAGTGCAACAGTAAATACAAAAAGTGACAGTGATAAAGAAAGAGCACAAATACATACTGTTTCTTTGGAATAAAACACAGGCTCTAAAACATTTCCTTCCATACGCTTTACGTTTTGCAGAGCCGTCATTTTTTAAAATACGCTCATTAATTGGGTATTCAGTTTGAACAATGAGATATAATTGTCTTAAGGGTTTTGTACAAACCTATTAGCGAACCAGTTTGCATGGTAAGATTGATAAATCAAACATGCCCAATAATCTATATTAATTGTTTTTATTTCTATGTACGTTAACTGCATAAATTGAATTTAATATTTAATTCCGAGAGCTGTTGTCTCCACTGTTTTTCTTTAAAATTTTAAGATATCACCCCCCCCCTTTTTTTTTTCAAAATGCCATTTAAATAAAAGGAGGTATTTTGAAATAGTTTCTATCACTATCCGCCTGAACACAAATTCTACAATACAATTTAATTTGAACAGGTTTGTTGAATTATTTCAAACATAGCAGTCCGAATTTGCACAAGTTCCAGCGTTAAAGTTAAGTGCTGGCTGATGCAAATATTATCGTGCTTTAGGTGTAGATCGTACATATATATATATCTATATATATATATACACACACATATATATACCGTGCTTTGAGCGCTCACTCGTGTATGTACATACCACCATGTTACATGGCACCAGTCCCAATGTTAAATACTTACTCTTGTATCTGCATGTCGTCGTGCTTTAAGCACTGACTCGTGCATGTGCATGTCGTGGTGCGTTAAATGCCAGCTCGTGTATGTACATATCATTGCGCTGTAAGTGCTGACTCGTGCATGAAAATATCGTCTTGCTTTAAGTACTGACTCCTGTATGTCCATGTCGTCGTGTTTATAGTACTAGTTCGTGTACGTTCATGTCGTCTTGTTTATAGTGCTGATCCGTGTATGTACCTGTCGTCGTGTTTATAGTGCAGACTTGTGCATGTACATGTCCTCGTGGTTATAGTACTGACTCGTGTACATACATGTTGTCGTGTTTATAGTACTGACTCGTGTATGTACATGTCGTTGTGTTTATAGTGCTGACTCGTGTATGTACATGTCGTGTTTATAGTACTGACTCGTGTACGTACATGTCCTCGTGTTTATAGTACTGACTCGTGTATGTACATGTCGTCGTGTTTATAGTGCTGACTCGTGTATGTACATTTCGTGTTTATAGTACTGACTCGTGTATGTACATGTCGTCGTGTTTATAGTGCTGACTCGTGTATGTACATGTCGTGTTTATAGTACTGACTCGTGTATGTACATGTCGTCGTGTTTATAGTGCTGACTCGTGTATGTACATGTCGTGTTTATAGTACTGACTCGTGTATGTACATGTCGTCGTGTTTATAGTGCTGACTCGTGTATGTCCATGTCGTCGTGTTTATAGTACTAGTTCGTGTACGTTCATGTCGTCTTGTTTATAGTGCTGATTCGTGTATGTACATGTCGTCGTGTTTATAGTGCAGACTTGTGCATGTACATGTCCTCGTGGTTATAGTACTGACTCGTGTACGTACATGTCGTCGTGTTTATAGTACTGACTCGTGTATGTACATGTCGTCGTGTTTATAGTACTGACTCGTGTATGTACATGTCGTCGTGTTTATAGTGCTGACTCGTGTATGTACATGTCGTGTTTATAGTACTGACTCGTGTACGTACATGTCGTCGTGTTTATAGTACTGACTCGTGTACCTACATGTCGTCGTGTTTATAGTACTGACTCGTGTATGTACATGTCGTCGTGTTTATAGTGCTGACTCGTGTATGTACATGTCGTGTTTATAGTGCTGACTCGTGTATGTACATGTCATCGTGCTTTATTGCGCACCCGTTGTATCCATATGGCTTAACTACAATATTGACAATCCGTTTGGTATGTACCTCACGCGTGTCTTATCAATAGATCAGCTACCTTGACAAATTCTGTTACACTTCTGCTGCCTACTGAATCTTTCCAGAAGATATTTATTCACACCGAAAACTGCGGAAAAACTTTTTTAATCTCCTTCAAAAGTACGATCGAACTTTACTTTTTGTCCATTTGGGTGTGTTTTCGGCGGGTAAAGTCTAAGGCCATGAAGAGTACCGGATTTAATTTTTTTTTTTCAACATGTATGGGTTTTTTTCTGTTTTTGTTTTTGTTTTTTGTGTGTGTGTGGTTTTTGTGGGGGGTGGTTATTTGTTTTTGGGGGGGTTGGTTTTTTTTTTTTTTGTTTTTTGTTTTTTGTTTTTTGTTTTTTGTTTTTTTTTTGTTCTGTTTTTTTTTCCTTCTAAGGAGGTCCTTTTGGAAATAAGCCATATGTCTTTAAGGGCCACCCTTGCAAAATCATCATCTGTTTTTAGTTGTATATAATTATATTTTAACCTCTGTTTCTCTTTTTTTCACCCTATCTACTGATTTTGCGAATAAAAATCAGCTTATCAATTAATTGATTGAAAAGTAACGGCGGCAGCTGAAGTCAAGCGAAATGGACCATTATTGTTTCCCAACGTGAGCCGTGTCTCAAGACGGTCCTTCTCTCATGCTTCTGAACAATGGTGTCACAAAAGCTTGGACAGCAGGTCACGGTTAACGGTTACAGTCACTGCTGTTACTGTTGTCTAACTATCGCTTTCTGTTCTTGTAACGAAGGTGTTGTAAATCCCGTTAACAACTGTGATCACCTATGGTTGGATCTGCGTGAAATTGGATGATACCCTGCTTTTAGCGTAACCGAGCGCACAGAAGGGAGTTCCTGGTGGGCTATAAGCGTGTCGAGGTGCGTAAATGAGTGTGCAAAACACAGGCACAAATAACCCAAGCGTCTGTAATTTGGGCCTTGTCAGGTTGCCATTCATATTTCACCGAATTTCATACTAGCCTGCCAATTTTCAAAGATGTCTTGCTTAAAAAAAAATTTGTGACAAGCGTATGATGCATTAAGTAAAGATTATATATGGTTACTTTATCATTATTATCATTACCGTATTCATCATCATCATCATCATCATTATTATTATTATTATTATTATTATTATTATTATTATTATTATTATTATTATTATTATTATTATTATTATTATTATTATTATGTTTCCTATCATGTGAAACAGGATTGGAGAATAAATCTGGTCTGGTAAATTCATCGCTGTGCCCTATATATACTTGACCAATCGCCACGACCTTTCTTCGCTTTGTATGTTATGAAACTGTTGAAGCGAACAAGTGGTTTGTGCCAAATCTTTCTGTGCCAGTTTCGGCCAAAGTCGATGTGCTTTGAATAAATATACGCTGTCAGATTGTTATTTCTTGTAAAATGACCTTTAATTTAATTAGCGGCTTTGCCTGTAGTCGCAGACCTTACGGCGATGGTGCAGACCAGCGGGTGTCCTAGACGTATTGGGTACCGCGCCCACAATGCACAGCGAACAGCTGTTGACTCGATCAGAATGAAGCTCTGAAGGTTTAACGGGTTATCTTTGCTGCCAGTTTGTATGGAGACTGGCTGGAAAACATTACAACAACGACATGGAAAAAGGAGTGATCAATAATATTTAAAACTATGTATAACGAGATCCCTGGCAAGTTGACTGGTATCATTACAGATGGCCTGAGAAATTCAAAGACATGTACCGCTACATACAATCAATCTTTTATCAATTGAGGTCCTACAATTAGAAGCTTAGAAACTTTTTTTCAACAACAGTCCAACTTTGGAACATCATATCGCTGCATTATATTAACATATATTTTTCTATGATTGCCTAATAGCTACAAGTGGAACTAATCTGGAGACTCTCCAAAACCAAGAAGACAAGCGTGGTCATGACGTGTACAATGACACACAGGACGTCACCAAAAGATTGACTGTACCACGGCCAGGAGGAGGCTCACCAACACAGAAGTTCTAAAAGTTCGGACAGAGCGTCAGAGCAAATTAATACCATATGGTAAAATAAACAAATTAATACCATATGGTAAAATAAACAAATTAATACCATATGGTAAAATATACATGAATGGGGAAAAAATACACCACTGCAACTACAGTAGAACCCGTGCTAAGGGACTTCCAGTGCTTAAGGACCAGTCTCAACGTCCTCGTTAGCATATTTTAGTTTAATTTTACCTGCCTTAAGGGAACACCTGTCAGAAAGGCCCATTTTGACCGGTCCTTTGGGTGGTCCCGTAAGTCAGGTTCCACTGTACGTATGCTACATAACACAGCACAAAGCCTATGGGCAGGAGGAACGTATTTCGAATTTTAACGGCACCTCTTTCATCTTCACGTTGGTTGCAACCAGCTGAATACACATTTACACAAGAAACAACATCGAGCACACTTTTTGTAGTTATAACAAGATTAATGTCCCTACTACATTTCTCCACAAAAATATAATATGCTCTATTGGAATAGATCTTCAATAAGCCATTTCCAGATGACCGTCGTCTGGTTAAGTGTTCTGGGATCTTATGGGTGCTGCTTTCACGTTTAAACCGATTAAGACAGGTTGGTGATCAGATGTCGCCTGCTTCAGTGTTTCAACTAATTTCAACAGAAATGTAAAAAATTTGACTTAGAAATGTAGATGAGACCTATGAAGACATCATATGCTCCAGCCCAACAGCTTGCCTTACCATGGGATGGGCAAATTCATTCCAAGAAAAGCTGTTTACTCAGTCTAAGGGCAAAGGGTTAAATCAGCTGTTGACTCAGTCTAAGTGCAAAGGGTTACAGCAGCATTTTGTATTTACTTCATGGAAAATCGACAGATTCAAAATAATGTTGCGTTACCGCAAATGTCTGTTTAATCTAAACATAAAGTCACATACCCCTTCTTTTTCGGTAATATTCGTCTTGCTTTATTGAATAGTTTTGTCCGGGTTTTCTGTCTACCAATAACTGTTATTGTGTGTTTCTCATCGTCTACTTAATGTACGTTTTCTTTTGGCAGGTGATGAGTTCTAATCTCTATCATTTTTGTTCCTTTACTCAGTAATTATAGCTTTATTAGCCCATAAAACGGGAAAATACAAAGTGGGCAGTATTCCCAGTCGAATTACCCTACTAAAAATCCATGTCACCCTAGTAAGGGCCTGGAACTACTTTTCGTTCCATATGTAGAAATCAGGTCAGGGTCATAGGCAATGATGCTGAAAAACATTGTGAAACATCTGAACTTTTTCTTGTTCTATTTATCTATTTTGCTCACTGAATACAGCTACAATTACTGGATAAAAATAAAACAAACCGCGTGAAGGATCTGACTCGCAAGGACAGCCAAGTTCATGGCCGGATCACTCTGAGTGCGCGAAGCGGACGTGGAATGATCCGGCCGTGAACTTGGCAGTCCTTGCAAGTCACATCGTCCACTTGTATAGTTTTGTAATTCTATTCAACTTTTCTTCGCCACAAGAGGAATTCATGTGGGGTTTCAATATTGTATGGAATCATTTCATCCAAAACAGTGTTTAAATCGAGCCACAATCTGGAGATAAATAGATACCTTACAAATCATACCTGGATGGCATATATTCAACAACAATACATCAAAACATCTAACATCACGCTGCTACCACAGGAAATCAACAAATGCATATGTATATATTTAAACATACATGTCACATAAACATTCTTCTGGGACTCTCTATCACAAAACAAATATTAAAAGGATGTCACATGACTATCCATTGGAACACTCATACAAAACAAACAATAAAAGGATCTAAGACAAGCAGACATACCCCCCCCCCTTAACGCATGCTCCATATACATTAAAAGTAAAGATAGTAAATACATACATGTGAAACACATTTACATAATCAGATATTATGCTTACGTAGTCATTCGTAGATTCATTTGTCCATTGATTCATACATTTATCATCTATTCATTTCATTTTTCATTTATTTATTCCTAAATACAATTTTCAAAACATACTATCATGCTCACAGTGTGTCTGTCAGAGAGTCACCACAGACAATTGTAAACTTGAATGTACTGTCATAATTGTTCAATTATCGCAAACCTAATACCTGTGAGGGGTGGATGGAGGTCTACAAAGATGTAATTCCTGATTCACATAATTTCCGATATATTCACTATTCCAAATCACACGCACGTTCCATGTGCGGCGGATTACCCCAAACAAATCTGCAGTTCTATTCCTTATGGTGTGCTAGAAAAGCACCCTAAATAAAATTGATTGACACATAAATTCAAGGAAATAAAAAATTTGTTTGTGAAAAGATGTTCCTGCTGATGAAGAAGATTGCTCGTATTGAAATTTACATAGCTCGTACTCTGGCTCGGAGTTCTCAACCTGTGCGCACAATAGCATGCACATGGCCTACCTCGGTACCTGTGTTGGTCTGCCACTGATGTACCTGGCATCAGAATGGAAAGTAGTGACATCGCAAGCACGGGTGGCATGACCCTAAATTATCCTTGTTCAGGTCAATTTTGTGGCATATCACTAAAATTACAATTTTAAGGGGAAAAGTGAAAGATGAAGCAAAGTTGATAGGTGGCCCACTTTTCTACTTTCATTAATCTTGGTGGTTTTGATGTCAAGGCCACTGAATACTTCAGAATTTGACATACACCAACGGATGAAAACCCATTCCCACTGGGCCAACGTTTGACAGAAGTGTTTCTGTTGCAGCTATCTCCTTGTCCAGACCCACCCCCCACCCCCACCCACCCGCCCAAAAAATATAAAAAAAAAAAAAAAATAATAATAATAATAATAATAATAATAATAATAATAATAATAATAATAATAATAATAAATAAACGTTTCTTTTATATATATATATATATATATATATATATATATATATATATATATATATATATATATATATATATATATATATATATAGTATATACATAGCGTTTTTTCTTGTCTTTTTTTTTCATACGCCCGCAAATATGCAGGTTTGCTGAAATTATTTGGTAGTAAATAAATTTTACGCGTAGCATTGTTGCGTGCCCATTCGTGCATGGTAGATTTATGACTTGTTGCAGTGCGGTTTAGATTTTTATTCAGTTAAATGCACACAAAATTTTAAATTGGTTTAAACATATCTTATTTCGAAGAAATACGATTGGGAAACAGAGCAATGCCCTATATTAATCGCTCATGCAACAGAAAATTCAGACGTTGCACAACAATCAAGACAATGTTCAATAAGAGGTATAAACAAGAGATGACATAACTGATAGAGTGATAATACCACAAGAGTAAAAGATTTGGACCAGGACAGTACACCACACGCAGTAAAAAATGTGTGGCGAAATATTTAACCTGAAATTTGCTCATAATTATATATATTCTTAAGAGACAGATATTTTTTGTTTAACTGTGCGTAGTGTAATATGAATAATTATATACTCCTTAATTTACGGCCCCGAGTCTGCCTGTGTCTCTAATATATTCTTGAACGGTCTCGAAAATTGTTTGATTTTGAATAAAGGTACAGATTTTAGAACCATATAGTAAAGTGTGAATTGTAAACGGCTCTAAGCTAATAACGGTACTTTGCCATTTTTCTCGGTGCAATCCGTATTTGGAACATTCGCACAAATAGTGGAAGTCATCTTCGTTAACAGTACCTCAGGCACACTCAGGGGAGTCAACCAGTCCTTTTTTTAAAAGATCATCGTGCAAGCTACAGTATTGCATCCTTAATCGTGCGTGAATTATGGCTAATTGACGATCACCTATATAATATAATCTGTTTGGTTTGTCAACATTACTAATACGGTTGAGTCTGTTTTTTAAATTCATCAACAGATTCAGCATTACGAGTAGTCTGAGGCAGTTCGTTTCATAGTCTAATCACGGAAGGAAAGAATCAATGATTAAATAGATTTGTACGTGCGCAAATATTAGAAAGATTATGGTCCATTCGGTCGTTATATCTATTACGTTCAGACACAGTACTTGGAACTAAATTTCGTAGGTATTGCAGTGCGTAGCCGTGCATTATTTTATAAAACAAGATCAGTTTACTTTTTTTTCTTCGTTTTGATAATTTCTCGAGGCCTGCTTCTTCATAAATCAAAAAGTGGCTTGTGCACCTTGTAGCTCCTGTAATTACACGCGCTGCACTCAGTTGAACATTTTCGAGCTGTTGGGACTCCTGTAAGGAACAGCCATCCCAAACAACAGAATCATACTCCAGAATAGGGCGAATAAAACCGAAATACAGTGAAAACTCAGTATAAAGACGCCATCCGTTCCCTTAGAAATATGTCAGATAACTGAATATGTCAGTTAAATGAATCAAACAACAAAGAAAATGAACTTTTGGTGTTGAAAACTTGTGTCATTATAACGAATATGTCGGATATCTGAGTGTCATTATAATGAGGTTTCACTGTATAGGATTTCTAAGGATTGTCTGCTCAACCGATATTGTAATGTTTCATTATGTTAACCATTTGCGTCCCTTTGGTGACCAACTATTGACATGACTTGACCAAGTCGGGTCGGACCTTATAAACAAACAGTGCTTGTGTTCGTTTTCGTTCTGTATTGTTTGGTCCATAAAAATTAGATCGGGATAGTTTAGGGGTATACGCTTTTTAGATATTATCATACTTTTTGTCTTTGCTGGATTGAAAAAGACCAGCCACCTGTGCGACCAACTCTCCATTTACTGTAAATCCAGATTAAGAGTGTCGGTCGCAGAGGTGGCATCGTCTATCTGAATATAAATGGTAGCATCATCAGCAAACAATCTTATTGATGAGTTCACTACATTAGTTTTGTCATTCATGTGAATCAAAAATACAAGGGCCTAATATAGATCCCTGAGGGACGCCTGCCTTCACGTTTCTGCAGGAAGACATGGCGCCGTGCAAGACAACACGTTGCATTTGATCTTCCAAGTAGTCCTCGAGCCACAGTAAAAGAGAGCCACGGATCCCAGCCTTTTTCAGTTTATATAGGAGACCTGGGTGGTAAACACCGTCAAATGCTTTTGTAATATCGCAAAAGACCACCCTAACGTCTTTTTGTAAGTCAATAGCTACGGAGAAAGTGTGTTATAGATAGATAAACTGGTTGATTGTACTGCCGCCCGGCATAAATCCAGATTGATAATCAGATGTAACAGTATTATTTCTAAACTGGTTAAAAACATCTTTGAATATTACTCGCTCAAATACTTTACTAACGCAACTTAGCACAGAAATAGGCCTATGGTTACTACAAAGACCAGGATTTTCACTCTTAACGACTGGAACCACGTGTGCTCTCTTCCAAGTAGTTGAAAATTTGTGATTTGATAAGGATATATTAAACAATTTAGTGAGGGATTTAGAGATAACAGGTGCAGCTTCCGTCAGAATCGGACACTGATACCATCCGAGTCACTTGCCTTCAACGTATCAAGACTTTCTAAAATGGCTCTAGCATCGCACTCATTAATTATTAGGGTTTCAAGGGGGTCAAAATCGCTCTGCATGTCAGTCGGCGGAGAAAAAAATTAGAATCGTCCACAGTACATTGATTTGGGAAAAAATCGTTCAGAGTTTGAGTCTTGGCTTCATTGTCGTGAAAACTTTGACCATCATGGTATAGAGCCGGGATATCCTGAACTCGGTGTTTGTTAAGACAACTTTTGACTGTGTGCCACCAGCTGTTTTTCCTTTGCCGTTCGTTGTTAATGGAATCTGTGAGCTTTTTTTTAATAATTGTCTTCCGCTAGCCTCAAGTCGTCAATATATTTATTCCGTATCTGCCGAAAATATGGATACTTTAACTTTTATGGTTTATACTTGTATTTCATAAACGAATTAGAAGGAAATGTATGGACGCACCACGAAATAACCGTATTTTATTGGTGCCCGCGCTGTAGAGGGGTAGTTTCCAAATCAATTATTATTATCATCATCATTATCATCATCATCATTATTATCATCATCAACATCATCATGTCTAGTCCACATGGTGCGGATTGTATATCAAAGATCTTACTCAAAAATTTTGATCATAACTTGAGTCTGTGGTGATGATAAAAACTCCTCCTGTCCTACAAAGATAAACGTCATTTTGGTGCTGGTCTTTATATGCCCTTGAGTGTATTGCTGAGAGTAGATATGAGGAAAAGGAAAAAAAGTTTGTTCAGCAGGTACGTAGGTGTCACCCTTTTTACAAAGTTTGAGTTTCAATAATATGTACACATTACATATATTTTTGTTTTTGTTCCAAGTGTAAATTTTTATTGTCTCCATTGCTGGTGATCATCTAAGTCAATTTTTTTTTCTCTTTTTTTGTGCAGTAGACAGATTTCCAAAGCAAAGTTGTCTGGCAACCAAGCAACCAATGAACGTATGCTGCCTCAAACTTTGTTGAAACAGACCAACGTGTCCCGTGCAATGGCTTATTACAACCCCTGCATGTCGCCTTGGGTTGAATGTGTAAAATGGTGGGACAAACAGACAGCAAGAAGGAAAAATGGTAAAAAAATATATGCCTGATCTGTTTCTTTCTTTCTTGTTTCTTTTTCGGAAGAAAATGAAGACGTGCTTTGTAAGTTTTGAAGAAACAGTGGAAATTTTCATGCTGGGGCAGAATCGATTTGGAAACTTAATTCTGTATAAAGTGATATAATATTGCACACCAAGCAGGCACAAACTGGAGGTTTCCAGCCATCTTTTGTGTTGTTTGTCACTTCACACATGTAGGCCTATTAACCCTTAAAGTGCTAATCACTGCTAAATTTGTTTTCTCAATACAGCTAAACATATAATGGTTAAAAGATTCAAATTCCTCATGAAGATACCTTTTATTCAAATACCAGCAAGCCTAGTCTAAAGCAAAAAGTAGTCTGAGTCAACAGCTTTAAGGGTTAATTATGCAAACATTGACAAAAATACGTGTTGCAAGAGCACAAACCGCTGTACTTTTCGTGTTTCATCAAGGTCTCCAACTGAAATACTCTGGTATATTTTCGTGCATACAAATGATAAAGTTACCAATGCATTTATAGGCAAAACTTCACGTATTTAGCTAATTCCTTATTTGCCTCGGTCATATTTATTCACCATTATATGGGTTGTCTTTGCTGGATATTTAGCTTAGACAAGGAGTCGTTACTCACAGAGACATGTACGGGCTCCGAAACATAATTTGAGTAGTTACCCGCTGAAGGTCCTTTAGTTAATTTGGGCTAATTCAGCATGTCAAATTCTGAAGAAGAACGTGTGCAATATGGACAGCAGCACTTCCATATGAATATAGGCCTAGGTCAGACAGTGAAAGGTTAGCTTGTGGAGAGTCAAGAGTTCGGACTGCGGAATAGGGTAATGACTACTATGAATTGTTTCTGGACAAAAAGACACAAATACAACAATAAAATTACGTTTTATCCGCACTCAAAGGCATTCAGTGGAAATACGCAGCCACTGCTGTAAGGCCTGACTACCCTCCACAATGTTCCACGACTGTGGGTTCAGTTGAATCATAGGCCTAACTCTCACTCTGTGAGACATCTTTTTGAAAACTCTTTGCGACCAAATTCTTGGCACAGCCAAGTACCTGAATCTTTAATACATTATATCTGCAACGAAACAACAATAAACATTTACACGACTTCCCTTCAGGGTCACGGGTTGCATGTGATCCAAAAAGCGGCGATGACAACGTGTGGGTTCCCGGTGACGACTGTACGTGGCAAAGCGTTGCGCATGGCCAGCCTGGGGCTCTTTCCGCCTGAAAGCTGGGTATAGCCTATAGTTCCAGGCAAGAGACCCAGCCCGTGGCTTTTATTTTAACACACAAGCCGGCAGACTTCATCAGTCCAGCCTGAAACATAACATCTTCAAGTTCAATGTGAAAACGACATGAAAGACTGTCTAAGGGGCTTATTTCCAGTCACTCAGTTTGAAAGGACAAACTTGTTCCATGTAGCTCAAACCGCTCGCTCGAGCGCACAGCTTGGGCAGGCTGTGGCCCGTCTCATAAGCCTAATCTTACCTTTAGGCCTAGCACATGGCCATCAGCGACGCCGATAAGACATTGCAGTGACAGTTTTTTTAAGTCTAAACAAATATTTTGATGCAAACAAAAAAGTTATTAAAAGAGATGCCATTGATAGTTGCCTGAAGTATCGCGTCGAAACAGAGATCATAGGCCTATCCTCTTTCAAAATGTCCTCCATTGTCACTATCAGATAGGCCTAGGCATGAAACAAAGAAAAAAAAGCTGATATGGTTACGCGACGACGTCACCGGAAGAAGGTTTTCCCAATTGCAATATTTCCTGCGACTGTCGGATTTTAGCGGACTTTATACGCGATAGAACACTATCAAACCTATAGCCTATGCTATTTATACGTAAAAATTGTTAGTTCTTTATATGTTTTTACACTAGACATAAAAAATATAGTTTGAAGCATGTTTTCTATTTCGGAAACTGGTCTTTAAATATAACCGTGCACAACTTTTTGACCTGGGGATCCATTATTGGTTGCAGTTCAGATTCAAGGCTGCGCTATTCGGATCCGGTGGCATTTTTGACTGTTTGATAAACTACGCGATTCATATTGAGCTTTTAAGCAACAAAACAGCACAGTCGTGGATGGGGCATGTACACTTTATTTAAACTGAAGCGACGTGAAAGGTATTAATTTCATGTAACGTTGTTAGCTTCAGTTAAATAAAACAAGTACAGATTGGTGAAAAGTTGGTGGTTGACTTCAGATCTGAATGAAGAGCATTATAACACTCCATATAATTTTGAAATTGCAGTAGACCACTTTGACACTTGACCTATGCGTGAGCATAATTTTGAAGTGAAGAATGTTATTGGCTCACTATTCGCTGGGCCTGTATGAACTGCATTTCACCATGACCGTCAAAAATGACCAGGATTGGTAGGCCTATATGTTATAGATGTCTCGACTGATGAAAGTCCAGACCGACTCATTACTGTGATCGACAGATACCTAATTTCGTAGATGAAAAAAAAAAAAAGTCCCGGTATTTTATGATCGACAAAAGTCGGGGGGGGGGCTTAATTTGCAATTGCAGTTTGAAAATTTGTCATGTGTGTTAACTTTGTCACGGAGCTCTTTTTGACTGAAAAAATGTAGCTAAGCCACGAATGTCTCGGGATGCTTTCCTGGTAAACGAAGAAAAGAATGCACTCGCACATTGATAGTGCACAGAATTTTTGTTTTTTGAAAATATCCCCATAAAAGCGTTCTTTTATGGAATTCTTTTCGTCTAAACATTAAAATACAATAGCGGGAGTATTTTTGGTGTCACGTAGTGGACGATCTAAATGTGGAATATGTTTGCATTTACATTTGGCGATTTGTATCAGGCTTTTCGTAACAGTAACGATAGCTGGTTACAACCATATGTGAGATTGAGCCTTGACAGTTATAAAATCTCTTCTTTTTTCAAGATATTGACGACAGCTGTTCACTGTATTGGTATCGTACAAAAAAAAACTTCTATATTTGGAGAAAAGTTTGTTCTCAATGTACCTCACAGCTGAAATCCAAGGCACGCACGTGATGTTAATGAAAAATTAGATCGATGGGGAACGTGTGACTCTAAATGTGAATTGTGTGAAAATGGTAAAGAAGATTTAGCTCGTTTCATATTATGCCCAGGCCTTAACTCCATGAGAAAGTCGTGTTAAACGGAATTACAAAGAGAATTAAGAAAATGTGGAGCGGAAAAAGTATGGGCCCTTTATTGTAGATCCTCTATATTGGGTAAACTGTGCCTGTTTTTAGGAGACCATGGGTAGTCAGTCCTTTGGTGACAACACTGGTGATCTATTTGACAAAGCAAGCAAACAGTTTCTGGTTGAAGCGTGGCGTTTTAGACAAGAGTCTCTTGAGCCGACCTAAAGCTCATTTTTCTGCTCCGCCCTCTCACGGGGTGGTGTTCATGTCTTCCTGGGGGTAATGACAAACTGCCCACAATTACGTCTTCTGTGTTTTTAGTAAGCAAATTTTAGAAGAATATATGTTAGGCCTGCTGTTTTATTTCAATATGTCTGACGCACCGTGGGTTCTACCCTGCTCACGGTGCTCCCGTTGTGAAGGGTAGTTTCAGAAATGAAATTATTATTATTATTATTATTATTATTATTATTATTATTATTATTATTATTATTATTATTATTATTATTATTATTATTACTATTGTTGTTGTTTCAATTCTTTGATCCAGACAATTGAAAAATGTATACTTGTATCTTGCATAGTCCGAATCCAAATCCTCTAGACGAAAAGCTGTTGTCTGGCCTGGTATAGCACCGCGTACCGTCTCCTGCTAGCCCTCTGTCTGCACTCTTCTTAAAATGATGACAATGATAAGCTACCCCCTCAACTCGTTCAGCGCTAACTGCGACTCAAGTCAAATTACTTAAAAAAAGAACTTGTCTAAATTATAACGGTGCCAGATTCATGTTCGTGTGAGAGAATTCATTTAGGGACTAGTGTGCCTGTAGTCACGCAGAATAAATTAGCCCAGGTCAACAGCTCTCCTGGGCGCTTTGGGCGCCTAAAGCGCGCCAAGGAAAGCTGTTGACTCGCCCCTTGGGTGTGACATCACATACCGAGTGAACACACGCAGCACAGAACAAGACGCCCGTAAAGGAGCAGCGAGTCAGTCATACGTAGATCCAATGGGTTCGATGTCGATTTACTTAGAAGCGAATTCAAAAAAAAAAAAAAAAGGAATACTCAAAGTCGATGCCTGTCTATTAAAAATTGTTAAATAATACACATCAGGCCATGAAATTATTAGACTGCTTTCCTCTGTAACTGATCACAGAACAACTAAATGCAATAATAAAGTTTGGGCTCATGTAAAGAGACGTTTTTGTTTGCTTTGGTGCTTGTCACAGGTTGTTTAAAGTGTGCCGCGCAAGTCGGAAAATTCCTTCGTCCGATACCGCTATGTGCGCATTGTGAGGAACTCGATAGTAAGGTGAAATGAACGAAAGAAAGAAAGAAAGAAAGTAAAGTGTTCGCCCCGCCTGCGTCAGATATGATACATGGCGGCAGCAAATAAGCTGTGTGCCACAGGATCATCATCATCATCATCATCATCATCATCATCATCATCATCATCATCATCATCATCATCATCATCATCATCATCATTATTGTTGTTGTTACTATTAAGTGACGGATTTTTTTTCTGCAGTTATACATTGTCATGTCAATATCGTTTACCAGTCTATTCTTTTCTTTCCCGTGCCCAAGAGGACATATTTTGTCATTTTTATTTTAGCCTATGTGGGTTTTACTGAAATTTGCACCTGATATGAAAAGACCCGGAGTTTTTTTTCTGCCATGCACAGTGAAAAAGATCAACCGGATATATACATATGTTTTCCCGCAGACCAAGAAAGATTTTAACTTATTTTACTTCACAAACATGAAGTGGAATTTCAAAACAAGCCACAGACTTGTAGTGGTTCCTCTCCCGGTACATAACACAGTCACGTCAACGGAACATTTAGACATTGTATGAAAAAAGAGGGATAATATTTTCAAAATATCCAGTTGTTTTTACTCTAGAAAAGGTCAATTTCGTGTATAGTTACTATTTTTGAAGGGCATCAGAAACGAAGGTCAGAAAGCTAAAATAAAGTAACGTGTAACGACGGTTGAAACTACTAATGACAGATGACCTATTTGGTTTTAACATTTTATTTCGATAAAATACAATTGGGAACCGGGGCAAAGCCCTATATTAATCTCTCTTGCTACAGTAAAAAAAACTCAGACGTTGTACAACAATTAAGACAATGATCAAATAAGAGGTATAAACGACAACTGACAAGAAGTACGATGGTAATACCACACGAATTAGAGATTTGGACCAGGACAATACACCCGAGACAGTGAAAGAGTTGACCTATTTGATCGGAGAAGTCAGCGTACAAATAACCAAGCAGTGTCATGGTGATAGATCGTAAGGTATCAGGTCCTAATTGAGTATTTTCTGAAAAGTCATTTATCATTTGTGACCATAAATAAAATTATCTAGCTATTAATTCTATTGAAGTGTAGTCAAACTTTGTGACAAGCCATGATAACCTTTCCGTCGGTTCTGGGTTCCCGTGGATCATTGTTTGGTGTTTTGTCAGACGATCAAGTCGTTTTTTTCTACCTGGTTGCCATTCTACAAAGACATGGTCATTTGGGTCGACCCTCCTCATTAGGATGCCACGGCTGTCTGTATAGATCAGCCAATAGGAAGGCGCTGTTTACATAACATGCCTGGTTGGTGGCTGATGCTTTCATTGTTCAGCCTTATAATGGCCCCGTGTTCTCAAGACTAACCAATGATTATCCAATGATCGTTTAGCGCACATCACGTCTTCGCTGATCACCGCGGGGTTGGCTTTTACCTGGACCGAACTCAGAAGTCAGTTCTCTGTCGTACACCTGTGATTCACACATCGTTTTATTTCGCTACAGGTGTTTTGCACTGAAGTTATTAGTTGCATTCTGGGGTTTGTTTCCGATCTAACTGCCCTAAAACAAGTCCACGATGTTAAGTCCTGATGTGGTTGGAAGTTGCGAAGCGAATTCTCCTGCATCAAGTGGTTTCATGTACGAGAAGCCGACGAGCCCTGTCAAGCAGTATGGAGAGGGCCAACATGATATGAGCGGTCAGGAGTCTGGTTTAAATGGAAATTATCACCTCTCAGATTTGAAGAAAAACTGTCCTTTTGGAAACGAAGGTGGCTCCTCGCCACGTCAACAGCCAGTTACGTTTACCCCCGGTGCACTAGATGACAAAAAAGATTTTATTTCTCTCAAACAGGCCGTTCCGTACAACGTGTACTCCACCCCAAATCACTCCATATCCACGACAGAATCTTTACAGTCGGACTCAAAACACATGGTGCCTCTGCAGGCGTATGGCATGGCCCCGCAATACGGAGCCCCTCACGGCAACAGTGAGTCGTACAAGGCGGTCGATGCTTCCACCTTTCAAGGGAATGGGTGCGGAATGAACTTCTCGGGATCCAGTAACACGACAGGCGCGTGTGTGTACTTGTGCAACCGGGAACTCTGGCTCAAGTTTCACGGCCATGTCACAGAAATGATCATCACAAAACAAGGCCGGTAAGTCATACTTGTCCGTACGGAAAGCTCCCCACTACTACCCACAATTCTGATTCCAACGATTTATTTACTTATTTGTTTGTTTTTGTTTTCCCCCAAAGGTAAACTGCAATTTCAGTGTAACATGGGGTATAATTTTCATTGTAGGTCCATCAGTATAGTTTCTGTCACACACATTAAACGATTACAAAGACGCACACATATGGATATATACTGTCGTGACGGGACACACAGGGCGTTTTTAGTTAGCGTCATGAGCTCAAGATGTACGTGCCCTGTAAACAGATAATTGTCCGCATTGTAATTTAAGACAGGATAATCAGTTCAAATAAATAAGTTTGGGATGGTGTCGAATACGGGCCCATAATTGATCCTGTAAACGGATGAAGGAAGCGGAGGGAACTGAGCCGCGCGCAACGGTCCGGCGATTTTGACGTTGCATAGATGAACCATGTTTCACGTTTCACCTACAAAACCTACATTTTATTTATTGTACAGACATGTAGATTTGTTAGAAACAAGTTTTATATTCACAAGATAATTTTCAAGGGTTTTATAAGCCAGTGTACAAGAGGGTATCAGATTGCTCATTTTGTCAGCATTTCTTAAAAAATAATCGATGGAAAAGTGCATTAGCTACGTAAAATCAAAGTATAGACCGTGGGACTGCAGGACTCCTATTTTTTGTTTACAAATAAAATACAGAATAATCGAATTCTTTGATCATCATTCTAAACATCAACATTTAATTCACTTTGTGAGCTACAAAATTCTTGGAAGGAGACTTCTGACGGAAAACAAAAACAAAAAAAGACTCGTGTATAAGATATTTATTTTTCAAAAGACAATGATTTGAAGCAGAGCGATCAGATATGCTTTATTACGTATGTACAACCGACTTTGGGCTCGTATTCTACACCATTCCCAAATACATATAGATAAAAGTAAAATAGCAGTTGATAGAACAATACATTAAAAAATTGTTAAAATCACATTAATGCTCACATTACTTATTTAATAAGATTAAGTATAAAAGGAAGCTCACATTATCCAGATACATAGAAAGATCAGGTTTGGGTAGGAGATATATGGTTTTATATACATAAACTAATGCTTTTATTTATTTTGAAATACATTTCACTTTTGTGCTGTCTGACAGTCATGAACTTTATGATTTTCTTTTTGTTTATGTAATTCTGCATTTTCTTCTCAGTTGATCGTACTCAGGAGTCATCTTAATTTGCCCGCATTAATCCCAGGTTTGGGGGTTACATCAAACAACCAAGCTTAATAACGGAAACGCAGGAGGGATTCCTATAGACATAGACTTTTCCGAATTAGTTTCTAAACTAAAATATACTTAAACCAGCACAAAAAGGTCATGTTTATGCTATGATCCAAATATTACAAGTGTACATGAGAATCATTTGTTTAAAAAGCGTTGATAGGAACAGCCACAGTTTCACAAAAGTATCAAATTGAAGAAGAGAGATGTGGGAGTGGCCTCTGGTCGATAGCGCCATATTCTTTTTTTTTTTTTTTTTTTTTTGGACTATGTGGACACGTGCAATTTGAAAATTTATGGCGGACACTGCGCTTGTGTCAGAATGATTAGTGTTAATTGTATCTACGCCCACACTTTTTGGGATACCTGCAGTTTTGATAAAGAAAAGCTGAACTAGATCTCAAAGATTCCAATCATATCAAATCGGTGTCAACATTTGAGTTACGGACGAAAGCTGTACAAAGTTTTATCAAAATTATAGTGACCAATGGCGTAGTAGTTTTGAAATCTTTATTGCAAATGTTTATATCTTTACGAATTGACATAAGCTTAAATGTAAGTCGAATTTGAAACTTTTGGATGGTGCTTGTTTTATCAGTATATACACACACAACCATGTACCGTATTTATTTATTTATGGTTGTTTGGTTATTGAAAAGGCAGGATGTCCCCCCAAAATGGTTACCGTGCCGAGAGTCTGTCTGTCTGTCTGTCTCCTGTATAATGTCCTTTAGTATTCATCTTTAATAGGAATGTATAATAGTTCTCCCAAAATACGTCTGGCCACAGTCAATATTTAATTGTGTGTCTTGCTGCCCAATATACAAAGAAATTACATCATTGCACACAATGAAACGTTTCGTTCAACAGTTTAAGACAGTGTTGTTCTCCAAACCCATGAACATAACATGGACAAAGATGAAATTCTTGGTACATGTGAGGAGGGTAAAAGCAAAAAGTGAGCACCCAAACACCCAATGAATATTTGGATTATCTAAACACACATTTTGGTATCGATGTTAAAATGTGTAGATTTAAGGGGTACAAAATCATAATAACCATTACCCCACATATATCAGAGAATGCGATTGATGCTGAACACAAAAACAATTTCAATGGATCTGATGGTGAAAAACAAACACTCGTAATAAATTTGGTGGTGATATACGAACACTTTCAACAAATTTAAAATTATGGTTATGATTCGCACGACGTAGTTTGATAATAAATAGATAAATAGCTTTATTTGTTTACATCGGAAAGATTGGTTTAGTAAAGGTGCTGACCATGCGCCAAACCCTGCAGCAACAAAGACAATGAGTGACATGACAGAATAACGTCATGTACTACCACTACTACTAATAATAATACTGTGGCTCTCCGCTTGTCTGCCGCGGTCCTGTGTCACCGTGTGACATAGTTGGCCTAAAAGAATGTAGATGAGGCGGGGGAAACCGTGGTAATTCTTACCAGCTTGTGCTGCCACCCCCCCCCCCCTACACCCATTGCTTGTACTTTCTAAAAAACCACCATCCCTCACACACCCTATCCCCGCCTCTAAGGCTCAGGCTTTTCCCATGTGAGCCCTTATAATGGCTACTACCATTCCTTCCGTCTCTGTACTCTGGGATTCTAATTTTAACCTGTTGCCTTCTAACTCTATTATTTCATTCCTTTTCTCCCAACATCCTACCAGCTAGTCCTGTACATTTTTATTACCTTTCCTGCCTCCCAGAAAGCCACCCTTCAAGCCTAAAATCCATGCTACACGTTCCTCTTTCTCTAAACACATAACCTTTCTAAACCCTTGTAATTATAATCTTTCCTGTGCCATTTTCTGAAAAAAAATCTTCCCTTATCTCTCTATATGCATTGCACCACAACAGCCAATGATCCACCGTCTCACCTGCCTCTTGTCTACACATCTTACACTTTCCATTACTACCTGTTGTCCACTTCTGTTTTCTCTTTTCTAGATTGATTACTCCTGCCCGACTTTGAAAAAGAAGCTTGGATCCCTTCCCTTCCATCCAAACACACACTCTTCTTTGGCATTTCTAATGCATTGCATTATTTGAATGTACTTTTTTCCCTGACTCCTCTTTTCCAGTCCTCTTTCCAACCCTCTGTAACAGTCCTACTAATATATCTTTCCAATCGTCCACCTCACCATATCCTTTTAATTCATATCTCTCTGCTAACTTGTCTATGACTTTGATCCATCTTGTTTTTTTCCTTGACTACCTCATTGTAAACTTTCCTGCACCACCTGTCTTCACTAACTACTAGTAGATACCCCCAGTACTTTAACTTAGCTTTGGCAATCCTATCTGTGATTTTATTCCATCCTAATTCTCCTAGGACTGCTTCTGTTGGTGTACATAGTGGTGCTCCCAGTATCCATATCCCCATCTCACTCTGTGCTTTCTCCATTCCCTGGATATCTCCATCACTTACTGAAATCACATATAAGCCATATATCATTCCTGGTATTGCAGCTCTATCACATAATACTATAGCTGTGCATGCTCCGTTGAAGCTGTTCAGTGCAGTAGCTTTAATCATTCCTTTTGTGCGATTCACTTTCTGTTTAATCTTCTCCGCCTGATACCTGAACATGCCTTTACCCGTTGCTTTTATCTTAACACCCAAGTATTCATACTCATCAACCTCCCCAATTTCAGTTAACTGTTCCCTACCTTCTGGAATTTTGGACTGTCCGATACTGTTTTTTATAACACAGTTGACAATTAATGTCACAATTTTTTTAACAATAAGTTGTTTTTTCTTTCACTGCAATAAATTTTTTCCTACATTTGATTATTTCTCAACCTTTGGATATATTGTTAAATGATAGAAGCTGAAAATACGATTTTACCGATTTAGCACCCATTTTACTGAGACATTTTTACTTTACTTACACTTTATAGGGTTTTTCTGTTTCTTTTTGCGGGAGTTTTGCCTCCTAAGCAGACCAAGTTCCTTACTGTGTCTCGTACACAAGTGGAGTTAGGAATGCACGACAGATGGTCTGTTTAGCAGGCAAGTGGCCGTGTGATTTATATAAAGTGCCGGTATAAAGTCCCTACATGACGGCGATCCTGGCCACGGGAAGTACGGCCAGTGATGCCCCGTGACAGCGTGAGTCCGGGACAACAGTGTCCAGTCACTAAGTACTGGAACAATGAGACGAGCAAACACATGAAGACAAAATCAAGTTCACATAGCAGTAAAAGACACGATACATTTAACAGTTCAATTACAATAGCAAAAGGGAGGTTAAGTAAAAGGTTAATTTGGACACGTACAGAACTACATATTTAACAGCAAAACGCAAGCAAAGTCTCCAGGATTTATTTAATGCAGTCCACCGGATCGGATGAGCTTGTCCGAAGTAAACAAAAATGGAATCTAACAATATTCGTAAGCCCAGGAAATAGTCCTATATCCTGATTTACTGGAAAATATAGATTTATGGATTATATACAATGAGAAAATGCAAGTTCGGACAACTGATCGAATGAAAAGACGATTCCTTCGTTTCTTTGTGTATTTGCTTGTCCATTCGCCGATCCAGTCATCTCCTTTCCATCTGTTTGTCTGTCTATTTACCCACCCATCTATGTATGTATGTATGTATGTATGTATGTATGTATGTATGTATGTATGTATCTAGCTAGCTAGCTAGCTAGCTAGCTAGCTATCTGTTTGTATGTCTGTTTATCTATCTATCTATCTATCTATCTATCTATCTATCTATCTATCTATCTATCTGTTTGTTCATGTGTATATATTTTCATTCAGAATTCTTATCTGTATTTTCATAATTTTGATTGAGATTTGATCACTGCCATGTCTTTTGCGCCAATCAGATAATCTGCAAGCCATACTTGTCTGATGTACGTCGTGTTGACCCGCTGGTTTCGTTTCAACCCGAATAAGACCACAGTTCTTTGCAGGTTCAGTTTTTCTTAACGAAAACTACACCTACTATTACCATAAAAACTGTTTATGGTATTTAATCGCAGTGGTACCTCTCACGATCATTTAGAATTTTATTGCAATAACAAAAAATTAAAAATAGTAACTTTCGTTTGTTACCTTGGAATTATATTTTCTTCATCTGGTACCTTCACTCTGGCTGTCAAGAATCTTCCAGATTATGGCAAAAAGTTGCTCACATAATCCACGCCAAAATGACAGGCGACCAAGATGTTAGCCTTTTATCAGTTACACAACAGTTTTTATTCGATGCTTCTGTCAAACCTAGTATTATTGTGCGGCAGCGAAGTGTGGTCATCAGCAACGACGTATAACAGAACGTCCGCGCTCCGTGACCCTCACATTCAAAATGTTGTAAACCATTGCTGTGTGAATAAGACTTTTGTTGAATTTTGTCAGTGTGTACTTGGACTTGGCCGGACCGTATCTAATAAAGCCTGTCAAGCTGAATTAGGAAAATTCCCACTGGAAATTGAAATCAAAATCCGTATTTATAATACTGGTTAGAATTTTAGTTTTTTTCGTAGAGTAGCATTCTGAAACAGTGCTATTTTATTTCTTTTCAACTTGATAAGGGAGGTAAAAACTCTTCAGCGACAACAGTGAGACGTCATCTCCGGCACAATGGAGAAGACGTATAGCTGAATCAACATAGCAGAGCATATAATCAAAAAAAAAAATATTGTATACTTAACAATCAAGACTGACAGACCAATCCATACACTTTTTTTTGCATATTCGAGCTGCCAACGTTAAATACGGAATTGGAAACAAGTTAAGGTTTATCGTTTATTCAAACTAATTTATAAACCTGAAAAATATCTGGAAATTGTGAAAAAATTTGAACTTTGCTCAGCGCTCACACGCCTTCAGCTTAGTAATGACATGCTCCGTGTTGAACTGGGTCATTACCAAAATGAGCCACTGGATAAACATCTTTGTATATTTTGTTCCCGCTAAATGGTTGAAAAAGAGACGTATTTTATGTTAACTTGATACCTATTAAATGATTTAAGAGAGATCGTCTTTGACCAAACCAAAATTCTTCGCACAAATAAAGAGCATCTAGATGTAAAAACAAAACTAGAATCCCTGATTTCACCAGAAGAACACGGTCTATCTGCTTACCAACCATTTTTTACAAGAACATGCAACGACGTTAGACCTTCATAGATTGCAAATTTCCGTTTTTATTCACTGTGTTATATTTTATGATCAGATTGCTTATGTATGATTTTATATTATTTAAATGTATATTTATGTCACCACAAGCCTGTTATGACAAAAGAAGGTAAATAAAAGTTGCCAAAGTTGTCATTAACATTATAAAAGAACGACGAATACATGTACATTGTATTTTCGTTTCATCGTTAAAGGACCAAGCTGCATTCAACTCGTATGTTTGGCATTGGATGCTGAAAAAGTATCATGTGTAAACTGAAAATGAACAGCTGGTGTATTTTTTTTCGAAAAACTAAGAGAACATATCTTTATCCATTATATTCTTTGGCAATGTTCACACGAGAAGCAAATAATATAAAAAAAATCTGAGATCTTCTTTCCTTATTATCATATTTTGAATCCGATTGATATTTCAATCGGTAAATGAGAGACGCGGTGCACATGGCCTGTGATTGTTTCATACTCTGGACGACCCGGGGCGTATCGAAATATGCACCAAATCAGTTTGACTTTCTTTGACAAGTGAGGCGGTTTGTTACATGGTTAACAAGTGAGGCGGTTTGTTACATGGTTAACAAGTGAGGCGGGTTGTTACATGGTTAACAAGTGAGGCGGTTTGATACATGGTTAACAAGTGATGCGATTTACATGGTTAATCTCATCTGTGTCTCCCATGCGACACAACGCATTTTTTTGCATTAAAACAGATACCGATGTTGACATGAAGCTGTGTGCGTACCTTGACCAGTCAAAAAGCACTTACCAGAACTGTCAAAAATTAAATCTGGAAATACAAAGTTAATATCATGTCCAGGATCTTGATTTGACGTTCTTGCTTGACAATTATTTTATTTTGGGTGAAAACCCTACAATTTCGAGCTTCCATGCACTTTTTTCATTGAAAAAATCCTGCTAGATAAGACCCATTTGCCAAAATCGCGCAAAAGCAGGACTATGCTACTCAGGGTACACACTGTAAAGCTCAACATATCAGCGACAGAGAGCTTCAAGTGAGCACGTGCGCGCATGATCTACAACGATGTCCGTTCAATCCGTTCGGGAGGTCCTCAGCAACACAAGAAAAATGTTCAGCAGGCAATGTCGCTACCAGTGTAGTGAAATAATTTTTTTGTATTACACACACACACTGTATATATATATATATATATATATATATATATATATATATATCTTTGGAGACACACCCTTCAATACGATTTCATTCTTCACCTGCGCTTTGCATCAGGTATGCGACACAAACACATACCCACATATGCTAGCAGGGAAGAGCTAAATTGCATTATTATTTTTATTTCATTTTGGACATGATATCTGTATAAACATGAAGAAAATATTATTCGTGTCAGTTGTGTTCGGATGCTGCTTTCCAGGAGGGGTTAGTCTGTCATTTATGATTCGAAGGTGCGTGTCACTGGAAGCAGTCAAACATTTGTGACGTCAAACATTTGTGACCAAACTGATATTCACATGGTATCGACTGAGATACGCAAACGAAAATTTGGACAATATGGTCTGTGTACAGAGTCATTATTGTCCCTCTTTGTTATTTCTGACAGTGATTGCAAAGCAAGCTTAACGCTGATCGCACAGCTGTGTGGAACTTCAAAGCATGAGCCACCATTGAAGTTGAAAGACAAAACACGCACAGGAAAATGAAATAAAAAAAAAATAGTTTACCCCCGAGTTCCCTGCCTTAAAATCTGCAGAGGAGTACTATTATTGGACAGCCTCGCTGTCTTATTTCAGAGACATCGTCAGGTTCTGTGTTGTCCGAGTTATCGCAAAATGACACAGGAATGTCGGGCACTGATGACAGTCATCCTCCCCTCGCTTGGTCGCTTCTATCTCCGGTTTTAAGAATAAAAAGTAGCAATCTAATCTTTCTACATCCTTCAATAAATGCCAATCAGTCTGAAAGGGCATCGGGCTTTGTAAAAAGGCCAGACATTGTGCCCTCGTGCTTAACTCGGGTAAATATTTGCACTAATCATGCACGCACCCTTAGATGGTCAGTGTTAAACAATAGTCATTGAAATAACATTTCTGCCTCAAGTGTTAATTTACGGAAGTGATCTCATACCGGTGCTTTGGATGCGGGACGGAGGGAGAGAGCTGATTCCAATCAGCAAGTAGAAATGACATGAAGGTTGCAAAGTTGCAGCGGTATTTCATTTTACAGCAGTTTTGGCTGCAAAATAACCCCTGAACTCATGGCTTATTTTACCTCCTCTGTGCCAGGTTCAAGATACTAGAAAAGCCAAAGAGAAGTGTGTTGGGATGGAGGGAAAGGATCCAGGCTTCTTTTTTAAAGTAGGACAGGAGTAATCAATCTAGAAAAGAGAAAACAGAAGTGGACAACAGGTAGTAATGGTAAATGTAAGGTATGTGGACAAGAGGCAGATGAGACAGTGGATCATTGGCTGTTGTAGTGTGAAGCATATAGAGAGATAAGAAAAGAATTTTTTAGAAAGTGGCGCAGAGGAGACTATAATAACAAGGGTTTAGAAGAGGTTCAGTGTTTAGAGGAAGAGGAACGTGTAGCATGGGTTTTAGGTTTGAAGGGTGGCTTTCTGGGAGGCAGGAAAGGTACTAAAAGTGTACAGGACTACCTGGTAGGGTGCTGGGAGAAAAGAAATGAATTGACAGGGCTTGATAGCGATAGGGTCAATTAGAATTTCAGAGCGTAGGGAGGAGAGGGAATGGTGGTAGCCCTTATACGGGCTCCCATGGAGTCCCCCATGGGAAATGCCTGAGCCTTAGAGGCGGGGATAGGGTGTATGAGGGAAGGTTTTTCTACAAGCGATGAGTGTAGGAGGATATATGCAGGACCAGGGGCCCACCACAGCTATGAGAGAGTGTGCTGGTGGACCCTTTGCCTCGGCTCCGGTCCTGGAAAACATGGCAGCACGAGCTGATTAGGATAACCATGGTTTCTTCCATCTCATCTATTTTTTTTTCTTTCCCTTACTTTTTCCTACGCCACCTGTGTCACACAGGACCACGACACAGACGCGGAGAGTCAGAGCAATATTATTACTCTAATCCTCATTAAAATAAGAAGGTATTATAACGAGACAAAATGAACAGATCCTGAGCAAGCAACCGAGTCTTGAGGTTTTAAAAGTGCCAGAACATTTCTCCATAAGCAGTGTTGGGCAAATGTGCAGGTCACTGCATTGTGCTTGTAACCATTCCTGTTTTGACCGGATTACCTAGTAGCATACAACATGCCCGACCTTCCCCCAAACCATGGAGCAATCAACCACAGCAAAACCTCCCTATACTGGACACCCTTGAGACCGGGAAAAAGTGTTCGATGTAGTGACGTGTTCGGTATAGGGAGGTTTGCTTACATTGGAACTATATATTTGGCACCGAGAAATGATGTTCAGTGTAGAGAGGTGTTCCTTAGGGAGGTTTTACTGTAGTTTATTGCTCCGTGCCCAAACACAGATACACAGATTGTGCAAGACGCCGAGCATTATCTTCCTCCACCTCTTTCATCCGGGTACCCGGTTGGCTGAAGTGCTGACACGCTTGCCTTACAACTCGGCGACCCGGGTTCGATTCCTGATTGTGCGTGGCAGTTTTCTTCTGGTCTCTTGGCTTCCTGCAGCACACTGAAGGTTTGGAAACACACGTCTGTGCCGCATCTTCAGCCAAATGTTTGTTGTTTTAGCCAAAACTATGTTACACTTTTGAAGGCGCCTTTTCCGTGACACTTCAAGAATAATGAATTTGAAGCTAAAATACCAGTGACAAAATTGACACGTTGAATAATTCTGAAACCTAATTAGCCAATTTGGCTCAAGATTAAAAACATATGAGGCAAAACACATCTTTTCAGCCACTGGCTATTTGGTTGATGGGTAGCACAAGAGACAAGACCCGAGCTTTCTTGTCAGTGGCAGGTTGTTTCATCTTGTACGTGCGTCCATAAGGTTAAGTGAAGTACGTGACATCAGACACTCAATGGTCATCAAAATGAAATACGATACACAATAAAGGAGATTATCAGCACTTGTAAGCGCAAGTAAAATACAATAAAAACTAAAAATATAGAGCAAGTAGAACAGTTATAATTATATGCAACTACATCACTAAAATTTTCCTCGACATGCTAACACCAGGAGCATAAGTCTATGTTCCTGTTAAATAAAAACTTCAATGATTTCTATATGGACTAATGTACAACTGAGCCAGCACACTCAGGTAAAAGTTCCGGTACTCTGAATTAAATTCCGGGGAAACCACGGAGGCTTTTACTGTTTTTTGTTTGATTTTCTTTTCTTTCTTTTCTTTTTTTTTCTTTTTTTTCAAAGGCTTAGTTGACAAATGAAGCAGCACACTCTGGTAAAAGTTTCGGTACTCGAGGTAAATTCTGGTGAAACCACGGAGGCTGTTAGATTTATTATTATATTACATATATATAATTTTTTATTTTTGCCACGCCTTAGTTGTAACAATAACATTACAATGAGTTAATACTCGCCCCCGCCTCCCCACTCCCTTCCGAAAGACACGTGTGCGAACCAAGACATTCCTGTGTAAAGCGACTCTTGATTAAGTACAAGCGTGCCAACAGTTTCCATAAGCGAGCACAAACCACAACAATGGCCCAAGTCAACAGTCTTCCTCCGCGCATTGTGCCTAAAACGAGGACGACGAAAACTCTTGACTCAGCCATAACTTGACACTGGAAAAATGAAGGGAAAACTTGAAAGTCAGACTTATTGTCGGCCAGCTGGCAAGATCAGAACCAATACTGACTGCCAAACATTCCACCATCAACCTGTCAGCCTCATTGAAGTTCAAAGGCAATAAATAAAGGATCTGCTGTCGCAGGTAAAACAAACTTATGGAGTGTGAAAGAGTTTGGACTGTGGAATAGGGTAACGACCACCAGAAAGTGGTTCTGGACAAAAAGACACAAATATGACAAAACTACAAATTTCTTTATGGCGTCTTTATCTCAAGATGTACCCATCCACCTGCACCTCACCTCTGATAAAACAAAACAAAGGATAAAAAAAGTACCATAAAGGTAACTTAACCCTAAAGTGCTAAACACTGCTATAATCGTTTTCACATCACCGTTAAACATATAATGGTTAAAAGATTCAAATTTGTCTTGAAGATACCTTTCATTCAAATACCAGCAACCCTGGTCTAAGGAAAAAAGTAGTCTTAGCCCAGAGCTTTCCTCTTGATACTTTGCGCGCAAAGTGTCCCGAGGAAACCTGTTGACTCGATCCAAAATCAGCACTTTTAGGGTTAAGAGTTAATGTATAAAATTAAGGGACCAATAACAAGAACAGGGAGTATGTAGGACATTTGGCATGCGGGTGCAAATTTCACCCATATATTGATGTACAAACTATTCTTGTTTGGATACTTAGTCTTCATTACAGATAAACTACTACATAATCACAAATGCACACTCTTTCTTCATATATGTGGGCCAAGTGGCAATAAACACACGCCAGGTTTGTCTATCTCTTTGTGATAAAATGCAACAGGGTGTTTGGACAATTTCATCTGAAAGACACCTTATAATGCAGGTGCGAAAAGGTATTTGGCACCTGTGCTATATGGGTTTGTTTGCTGGGACGCATCAAAGTGGCCCTTGCGCTGTGTGTACAATATTCATGTATACGATTGCTGAGTGCAGCGTAAATTTCTCTCACAACAATGGAATTTGAACTTATCTGCATTACTTGCCCCAAAACACGCGATCCAAAATTATTTTAATTGAACTTGGAGAAATCATACTTAAAGTTTTACAGTATACAAAAGATCACAAAATATGTTTTAATTGTATTTCCATATAAGGTGACAGCATGCAGTCACAATGTGCCTGCCATTGGCAATGGGTGGTCAGTTAGTGTCATTGTTTGTTATATTTGTCATCGTCATCATCGTCATCATCACCAGCCCACCACCATTTTGTGCAAGTGAGAATGGTATCCGTGCAGATAATACTGAAAAATAGCTGTCCAGATATAAAGGAATGATGATCTTGACTATGAAATTTGAACATCATCATCATCATCATCATCATCATCATCATCATCATCATCATCATCATCATCATCATCATCATCATCATCATCATCATCATCATCATCATCATCATCATCATCATCATCATCATCATCGATGTTTTCAAAATAGATTCAAAAGCTTTGAACAACGAGCGGGCAAGCTCAACGAGACAGGAGCGGTACGCACACGCGCACCAGGTACCGAGCCTGGCAGCGACATCTGAGCACGTCCAGGGTTGAATTGTGGCCAACACCAAATTTTGTATTTATAATTGACTTATCCTGAGTTGGTCGGTTGTTCGTGTTCGTGAGTTGTTTTTATTATTATTATTATTATTATTATTATTATTATTATTATTATTATTATTATTATTATTATTATTATTATTATTATTATTATTATTATTATTATTATTATTATTATTATTATTATTATTATTATTATTATTATTATTATTATTATTATTTGTGATTTGCTAAAGTACGGCCAACCTGTGTTACCAGAAACAAAAATTATCGAACTGTCAAATATTTTTAGAATTTAACCTTTGTGCCATTTCTGTGAATGGCATTCAGTATGTTATACCCTTGCACTCCAAAACACACACAAACAGTTTTTGGTAACCAAATAGACAGACTAACTTGTAGCCCGTTGGCGCCATTGTAAGGGAATGGTGGTGAAGAATGCAACACTCCAAAACATAAACATCTTAGTGTGTATGGCCAGTCACTGTTGTCCATTCTATACTTTTTTTTTTCGGCCATTGAAACTGGCAGGTAATTATGTATTGAAAAGTTTCCACTGATGTAACACGATTTTTCAAGTTTTTCATCGTACACCACATTAAAAGAGCACAAGTGGAAGGTCCTACGACAGTGAAGTCCCGTTGAAAACGGAAAAAAAACAAAAAATAAAATAAAACACCCCCCCAAAAAACTACTACATTATTACCAAAGAAAAATATCTTTCAAAAAACAAACAAAAACACACACACACACACACACCCCAAAAAAACAGAAAAGAAAAAAAGGGGAGCAAGAATTTGATCCCTTCTTCAGCCTGTAATTATCATATATTATGCTTAAATCACAGGGGAAAAAACAGACTGTAAGCAAGGGGCGTATCTCTTTTGTCGGTAAATTTAATGCGGTGGGGAATCATGGGTATGTATTACATAGCATATGGAAGTATGTGACGTGGATGTGGGTGGGAATAATTACAGTATGCTCTCAGTGCAGCAAAGTGATCTGCCCAGGAGCGCCAGACTTGACTGATGTTGAGAACTTGATTGTTGTGACATTACCTCGCTGCACAAAGACACATTGCCAAGTCTTTAGAACAAAGTATGACCCAGGACACACAAACTTTTGCGACTTATAAACCAAAACAGTTGGCGATGTGCCATTTTTTAGGATAACTCCCTGCTTGTTACAAATGATCTGTACGGTAAATGAATTTACAAACCAGATAACAAACTTGGCGTTGTTTTGATATGAAATCATTTATAGACAAATGCTGCAATTATGGAATAAGACTATTTTAACATGTTTTTGTATGTATTTATTAATTATTTTATTGCTCAGCCCCTACTGCTGGGAAAATCGTGCATCTATTTTTACTATACTATACTATACTATACTATACTGTACTGTACTGTACTGTACTGTACTGTACTGTACTGTACTGGACTGGACTGGACTGCACTGCACTGCACTGCACTGCACTGCACTGCACTGCACTGTACTGTACTGTACTGTACTGCACTGCACTGTACTGCACTGCACTGTACTGTACTGTACTATACTATAATATACTGTACTATACTATACTATACTATACTACAATAAACAATACTATACTATACTATAATATACTAGACTATACTATACTATACTATACTATACTATACTATACTATACTATACTATACTATACTATACTATACTAGACTATACTATATTATACTATACTATACTATACTATATTATACTATACTATACTATACTATATTATACTGTACTATACTATACTTTACCATACCATACTATACTATACTATACTATACTATACTATACTATACCAAACTATACTATACTATACTATACTATAATATAATATACTATACTATGCTATACTATACTATACTATAATATATAATATAATATAATATAATACGATATAATATAATATACTGTAGTTTACTAAACTATACTGTGCTATGCTATGATGTATGATATGATATGATATGATATACCATATTCAAGTGCAACACATATAAAAAGCTACTGCTACAATGTGTGCCATATCCAGTCAAACAAAGTACAAATGACACGGTCCTAGTCTTATGAAGACTGGCCGGGCAACATATAAAATATGACTCATAATCCAGGCCCTAACCAAGTAAACGGCTCAATAAATCACAAGGTAAATAAATATCTTTAAAAATTTGTTTAATATTTTTATGGTTCATAACCATGTCACTTTGTTTACGAAACATCTCAAATAAATGTTCTGGTCTGTGGCCAAAAAAAAAAAAAGAAAGAAAGAAAGAAAGAAAGAAAGAAAGAAAGAAAGAAAGAAAGAAAGAAAGAAAGAAAGAAAGAAAGAAGAAAGAAAGAAAGAAAGAAAGAAAGAAAGAAAGAAAGAAAGAAAGAAAGAAAGAAAGAAAGAAAGAAAGAAAGAAAGAAAGAAAGAAAGAAAGAAAGAAAGAAAGAAAAATCATCGCAATATTATATTTCTAAAAATGCACATCCAACTTGAATTTGCATTTTTAAAATGCTCTTCTACGAAAGGCAAAGAATATGAATTTTTACAACTATTGTCATTCAGCACATTTTGAACTTTTAAATGCAAAATATCACAGGTGGTAAAAAGGATGGAATACATATTAATAAGATATAAGCTTTTCATTGACACCACTGGTTAGCCACAGTTTCTTGCGAGTAATTCTTGGGATGTCCCTATTCTTATTACTTTGAAATGCTCCACCAATACCAGCCACACTGAGATGAGCATTTCACAACCGGCAGCCAAAATAGCGGATATTTACATTGTTTGCGACGCTGCTTTTGTCCGTATCGTTTAAATGGGGAATACCAGTATATCCAAGCAAATCTCTTTATCAAACATGGTGAAATATGTTGCTCGTGCCAAACTAGCAGGTTGGATCAAGTTATGTCCTCCAAACACACATTAGTGACACTTTTCCTCTTCATCTTCTTCAGCCGGATGTTCCCAACACTGCAGTTTAGCCTGACAGGGCTTGACCCGCATGCGCAGTACAACGTCTTCGTGGACATGGTGCTTTCGGATCCCAATCACTGGAAATTTCAGAACGGAAAATGGACAACATGTGGACAAGCCGAAAAACTGTCAGCAAGTAAGTAAATACTCTTGTGTAATAAACAGGTTTGTCAGAAAAAGGCAATGTTTGGAATTTTCGCTTGGAATAAAATCATAAGAAGTGACCATTTCAACTTCTGTTTTGTAAGAAAAGGCACAGTTGGCGTACAATCTGCTAACTGACAGCTCGGTGACAACACTGATTTCACTGAAAGACTATGACAAATACACAGCCCCGTCACAACACTCTTCTGCTGTGTAGGGTAAAGAGATACTTTATATAAGGCTTTCGGGTTTCCAAAGAATGAAGACATCTCTTTTTTTTTCAATTTCCCTTTAAATACATGTATACATACACACATCATGTGTTAATATGTATGTATTTACTAATTTCGGTACGTACGTATGTACATACCTACTTATATACATGCAAACAAACATACATACATGCACACATACACACACACATACATACATATATATATATATATATATATATATATATATATATATATATATATATATATATATATATATATATATATATATATATATATATATATATATACATGTACATGTACGTGCGCCTGTGTGTGTATCATAAAAGGAAAAAGCTGAGACTGATATTACCACTTGTAGACGTCAAATAACCGCCGTATGTTAAGTTTGAAAGTTTGAAATTGATCATGATGAAATAAAAACAAGAGCGAAATGCAGAGATCAGGAGCAACGCAAACCGCAACGGTTTGGCAGAGAATTTAAACACAGATATAACACTACAGCAGAATATCTCTATTAACATATCTTAGGGACTGAGAATTTGGTCTTTATGGGTTACGCTTCAAAGGGGGTATGTTTTAATTAAGGATATCATTAAAATTTGGAAATCAACCCTCTGAATGAGAATTGTAAACAGGCATGGCAGCGTTTTTCCGCCTCCCCGCTGAAAAATAAGTTATGTTGGTTCCTTGGCGAGCACGCACATGATATTGGACAGGACATTGGTGAATTGTTGGACCAAACATGTAAAACATATTTGGTTGAGGCTTGGCATTACAGGAGACAGTCACGTAATGACTTCTCGGAATGACAGATTGTATGATCGTTCTACATGCACCTCTTGCAAATAGACCTCCTCCAATGTATATACTGTATACAATTTTGTAGGGAAGTTCGGTAATGCCACAAAATAACACGTGATGGTGCTCAGTTGACTTAAACTTACAGATGGAGTCAAACCAACTGAGCCGGGGTACGCTGCAGCGTACTTGTTATGTCTGTGCAGCTTTGCCCCCCCCCCCCCCCCGTCACTCTGCGGGGGTCCCCCAGGTACAAAACCATATCTCCAGGAGTATGTAATAGTGGTGAATGGAAAATTTTGTAACTGACTTGTGCATTCATACTGTGGTAATACCTGATTTTTTTCTTAATAATGTCTCCGGAAGCTACATGTTCTGCATTGTATATGAAACATGTATAATGTACATGCCCTTACGCTTTCTAGAGTTTTGTCCCAATGAGTGGTTTATCTCTAGTTTTGGTGCGGAGGACATAAATTATTACTTATAGATACAACACTTATTTTAACATACGAAGATTATTTGATTGATAATAAGGATGCCTGATTATTCATTTGTATATATTTTTGGACGCATCATGGAATTATCCCCGTTTCGTTGGTGCCCCCGCGGTAAAGGGGAAGTTTTCCTAATAAATTATTATTATTATTATTATTATTATTATTATTATTATTATTATTATTATTATTATTATTATTATTATTATTATTATTATTATTATTATTATTATTATTATTATTATTATTATTATTATCATTATAGGAAAAAACGAACTGTAAATTGGTGGTCTTAATGAGAAATGGTTTCTATACGGAGGTTGTAGTACAGAAATAGCTTTTATACGGAGGTTGTCGTAGTCCAGAAACAGTTTCAATGCAGAGATTGTCGTGTACAGAAACGATTTCTACATGGAGGTTGTTTATATAACAGAAATGATTTCTATCTGGAGGTTACAGTAGTACAGAAACAGTTTCTACACGGAGGTAGTCGTAGTACAGAAGAGGTTTCTATATGGAGGTAATCATAGTATAGTAGTGGTTTCTATATGGAGGTTGTGGTAGTACAGAAATGTTTTCTATATGGAGGTTGTCGTAGAACAGACATTGTTTCTATACGGAGGTTATCGTAGTACAGACATTGTTTCTATCCGGAGGTTATCGTAGTACAGAAATGGTTTGTATGTGAAGGTTGTCGTAGCACAGAAATTGTCTCCATACGGAGGTTGTCGTAATACACAGAAATGGTTTCTATGTGGATGTGATCTTCCCTGGATATTCCAGTGTATATTGTTTCAAATGTTAAAGTTTGTAAACGTCTTGATAAGATGCACTGCACCGCTGAGGGTGAATTTAAAGCTCAAGCCTAATGATTTACTTGTATAAAAATCTATTTGCCACACCTTGCCATACTAAATGTCACCGATATTCTTATAAATAACAATATCACCGATATTCTTATAAATAACACTGGTGATAAGGCATTGTGGACCATATGGCGAATGCTTAATACCAACATTCATAACCTTGTAGTTTTTGCTCAGAGTTTATTAGAGGTCAATGTCTAATTTTAACCCTAACAACCAGATTTTGATTCAGACATATTTATTTTATCTGGATCAGCAAAATAGTACAAGAAAGTCTTATTGAGTGGTTCTTCAGTACAACGGAGACACACAGAGTACCTACAAGACAAACAGAACCATAAAATAAAAATATGACAATACATTCTGATTTATCATTTTTATACATGGCGCAAAGAGCTGACCACCAGAACATGCGTAAAAACAAGTCAGCTTGCTCCACAATAAATGCTCTTCCGAGAATCCCTGTTAAATACAGCTGACCATTTTAACAGTTGCTTCGCACCCTAAACACCTGAGTGTGCTTATATATGAACATGTAGAGAATGGTCTGCGTGTGTTTATCCTGTGCCCGTGAGTTAAGGCTGAGTCAACAGCCCTTCCTGGCGTGGTTGGGTGCTCAGTGTCCAATCTATACTAGTATAGCTGTTGGCCTGGGCCATTTTATCTTGATAGGTCTCATCTACAATTTCCAAATTGCTTTTCACTCAGGGACAGGTCTGGACTTTGAAAATCTTTAGCCAAAACTGGAAATAGAAGCAAAATTCGTGGAAAGTTCTACCCTGCTACTTTATTAATTCATTTAAAACAATTTGTTTAGTCAAATTGAAGAAACAGTAGCAATTAGCGAATTGGCTGGTGGCACCAGTCGCCCCTGTCATTACTGGCGAAAAAAGTCGTAAACACTGTAAATAGACATTTGGCCACCAGCCGATTTTGGCCTGTTCAGTTTGGAAAGGGTAAAGATTAATCTTACTATGATGAAAAAAAATGTGGCTATTGACAGTCCTGGCTGGCACTGATCTCACTCAGCTGCAATGTGCCTCATGATCAGTTGGTATCATGTAATCGATACCAAATTGTGTATAGACATTTGTCCAGCATCTCACGGAGCGTCTACGCAACCAGATTTTTGATAATGAATATCAATATCTATTGCCCTGTTAGTGTTACATTGTCACTGTACGCTTGACACTACAGTGTAAAAGTGTGTATTTCAAGTTTTCAAAAGTATCCTTTTAGAGAGCAAAATTTAGTTTCCATTCTCTAACAGTGTACTTTTTTCTTACGTGAGGTGGTGTAAAAACACAAAATATGTCTCAAAGTAAGGATTCTCAATTGACCATGATGCTTCTGAGTAAAATTAAGTGTCCGCAAATGTTAACTCCCGATACAAGGGGAGCAAACACGAACTACGCGGGAAATTAATAACAACTGCATACAGACCAGTATTATTGTGATATCAATGTATATTAGCAGGTGCAAATTGGCCACCCATGTATGCAAAATTAACCTTTAACTTGTCTTAAATGGAACGCCATCTGCTGTATTAGACTTATTACGCGGCCCCCGGGGTCACACCCATTTTCCAGAAGTCACCAGAGTTGACATGGAGACAGTTGTCTGCGTCAACTGCCAACACAGAGACCTCTTCTCCGAATCTATCCCATATGCTCTTGTGTCAGTGGACACTCACAGGTGAGGGCGGAGAAGTCAATGCCAGCGGACAAATAATTGTCTGAGGTGATAATGGCACAATTGATCCACCCTGCATAAATGGTTTACTCTAATAAGAGATTATTGGTTTCCTGTTCGCCCAATCTGTTGACACAATGACTTGTTTTCATTCTTCTTGCCGGAAATGTAAGGGCGATGGGATGGGGTTTGGTGGACAAGACGTCGTCACATTCACCGGTGTCCCTGTGTATGGACAAGACGTCATCACATTTGTTGGTGTCCCTGTGTATGGACAAGACTTCATCACATTTATTGGTGTCCCTGTGCATGAACGAGACGTCATAACATTTATTGGTGTCCCTGTGCATGAGCAAGACGTCATAATATTTATTGGTGTCCCTGTGTATGGACAGGGTGTCATCACATTTATTGGTGTCCCTGTGCATGAACAAGACGTCATCACATTTATTGGTGTCCCTGTGTATGGACATGACGTCATAATATTTATTGGTGTCCCTGTGTATGGACATGACGTCATAACATTTATTGGTGTCCGTGTGTATGGACAGGACGTTATCACATTTACTGCTGTCCCTGTGCATGGACAAGACGTCATTACATTTATTGGAATCTCTGTGCTTATACTGCTTGCATCCAGGTGCTTGCTTGTAGACAGATACAAAGTGAAAAAAAATACTTGTCAATCCTCATTTTACGGTAGTAAATCACTTTCATTCAACATGAGATAATCAGCGTATCCAAGAACGAAAGTGTAGGTAATGTCCGTGGACACACACATGTGACACCTACATTTTATCGTTCATATGACATTATAACCATTCAATATTTTATCAAACATGTCACAATGACTTCATTGTTGCATAGACCAGACACCTGTGTTAGTTTAAACTCGCTCTTCTCCTCTGCGCCGCTGAAGACCTGAAGTTTTCCTGGGCTTCAAGACATATTGCCGGTACAAATACATTCTGGTTAAGCTTGCAGTCCTTATGTTTGAGTGTACTAGCAAATATTTCCCCAGCTTCCATCTCCATTTAAGCTCCACTCCCTCTACGGCGCGTGCTGGATCCGCAGTGCCAGCCTGATATCGTCATTGTATTATGACGTCGGTTGTGTACTGGTCTACTGTAGTATTCACGTTTGTTTCGTACTAGAGAACTATTTACACTTTGTAAACTATCCTGGATAAATATTCTCTTAACAATATATATATATATATATATATATATATATATATATATATATATATATATATATATATATACATACATACATACATACATACATACATACATACATACATACATACATACATACATATATACGTATGTGTGTGTTTGTGTGCGCGCGTGTGTTTTGTGACCACGGAACGGCCGGGTCTCGAACCAGCAACCTTCGGCACCAATCACCTCGCCGAAAATGGGAAACGCTCATACCAACAGTACTAAATCCCCATTCTTAAAAGAAGGGTTCAATGGAGGCCGGTGTGCGTGGATGCCATGATGGACGCGGCCCACTTCCCTGTATTTAATCCAGTATAAGTATAGCTCAGACGCAGCCTGGATTTCCACGCTGTTCACTGATTTCAGGTGAAAATACCATTCATTGAAGACGACATGGTAAAACAATTCCTAATTCAACTTTGTATAAATGTATTTTTTTTCCTGAACATAACTGTGTTTAATACTAAGTGAAAACATTTAAAAAGAGAGATCCCAGCCCAATTCCTGAGATATCTGACGTAGTATGGAAACTAGTGCAGTGTCGATGTATATGGATATCAATTGAATTACATTTTTTTCTCTTGACACCCCCCTCCCCTGAATTAGAGTTTTAAAGTGGTTTATGCATGTTTTATGTAATTTTACTCAGAATCTATCAATCCATAACAGGAAAGCAGAGCTTAGCTTGCCTAACAATAATGCTTGTTAAAAAGAAACATAACTATTTGTGCCATCTCTTTGTTCTCTTGTTTCCGGAATTTTTACTTTTATAGGCCTTTCTATTTAAGATTCGTTGAAACAGATTGAAAAAGAAACCAGGGAGGTAATTTTACAAATGCCCTTATCGCACCGAGGAAAGTTGTTGTTTCATAATGACGTCATTCTCATGGTCTCTTCCGGTGTCTGAAACTGGCAACACTGGTCCTTGAACGGAAGGCATTTTTAGTCTTCAGGGTCAAAATCTTCAGAGTGGATTGCATATTAGGTTAGAATGTAGCATGCCAGGAGGTATATGCTCAAGGTGACAATGAAGTAGGCTGAGAAACACAACGTGTTTATCACGTTTTGCTCTATTTGGCGACTAATTGACTATCCTGTGGTGGTAGTGGAAGTGGGACCTTCCCTGCAATATGCAATCATCATAAGCTAATTGTTTGGTCACAACTTAGTTTTATATAAGCGACCGGGAAACAGGCTAGACTTATATTCATTTCTCCTGCAAGTAATGCATGTATATATATATGTATATATATATATATAGAGAGAGAGAGAGAGAGAGAGAGCAAATTCAAATTACAACAATATGTATATATAAATGTATGTATGTATGTTTATATATATATATATATATATATATATATATATATATATATATAAACATACATACATACATGTCTAGGTGGTTTATAGACAATTATGCACTGCACACAGAAAATTTATGCAATAGAATATTTTATGTTCGACACGAGCGGGACTCGAACCTGCAACCTTTGGCACCAGTCGCCTAGCTGAAATGGGAAACGCACATATATAAAAACATACGTACATACATGTCTAGGTGGTTTATAGACAATTATGCACTGCCCACAGAAAATTTATGCAATAGAATATTTTATGTTCGACACGAGCGGGACTCGAACCTGCGACCTTTGGCACCAGTCGCCTAGCTGAAATGGGAAACGCACATATCCACTCAACCAAATCCCCATTCTTAAAAAAGCATGATTCAATGGAGGTAGTTATGTGCCAGTGCCGTATCAACACGGTTATGCAGTTTATTTACTGAGTCGGCCTTTATTTCCGGAATCGAGGACTTAAGGCCACCAGCATTAAGGAAATGCCTAAAATATATTTTTTATGTTCGGAACGAGCGGTACTCGAACCTGCAACCTTTGGCACCAGTGGCCCAGCTGAAATGTCCTACGGCCAGTTTGTGGGTCATCCCCATGGTCTACGGATCAATTTTACTCCTCAAACCGGACCCTGGGCAGTGTATACCAAGTATAGCTTACCACAATCTCTGGGCATTTATAGCTTCCCATAATATCTGGGCAGATTTGCCAATTTATACGTTTCTGAAACCCCCTAGGTATTGCATTGACTTTAAGGCCAGGACTGTAGCCTTCAACTTAAAGTTGTTCAGGGCAAATTTAGAAATTTAGAAATTCTAAGGAAATTTCTGTATATTAACATAGTTGATGATTCGTCTAACCTAAATGTTGGTCTGACCAATCGGACAAATCGGACCCCTAGGCTACGGCCCTGAAGGCAAGCACGGTTCACGGGCATTTTTCAACTGATAATAAACCAAACAACTGCCCATACCACCAAACGGTCTGAGCATAACTATATATATATATATATATATATATATATATATATATATATATATATATATATATATATATATATATATATATATATAGCTACGCCTTATATATCTATAATAAACAAGCCCATGGCGGTGATACAATCATTCCTATTTGAATACATCAGAATTAAGCAGCTGGGCCTCATACGTAACTGAGATGGTACTATGTAGAGATGGTACTATGTTTTCAGCCCTGTGAGCAAAATAACGTAGGTTGCTGGTTTTTATCATGTTCACGGCTAAGCTAAGATTTGAATTCTTGTAAAGATTCGCTTTTCTTTGCCTCCAAAGCAGACCCAAGCTGCGTATTTTGTCTACTCCGCTGGGGTCTGCCCTTCTTTGACAAGGTCACTGTTCTGCATTGGAAAAGTGACTCGGTTTCTAATTGGCTGAGTATGGTTACTATGGTAACAGGCTTCAGTACACTGGGGACCAGAGGCTGTTACTGGTTCAGGCGATAATGATGAACTTCCTGATTGGTATCTCAGTCTAGGGGGAGGGTCACAGTATAGATCTGTTTCCCTTACTATAAATAAAATCCTGTCGAAGAAGGGCAGACCAAGTGTAGTAACATGTAACTTGGTCTGCTTTGCAGGCAACGCTTTTCTTTGTATTGGATGAAAAGTTGTTCCAGAACTTGGACATTACAGGGATAGGAAGAATTGTCATAGATACCAGTTTGTACCCGGAAGGTTGTAAATTGACGGCGTGATCGAACTGAATATCTACTACTACCGGCGCGCATTTGTGAACATGAGTCAACAGTCAGGCGTCGTTCAGGCAGCAATCTTTAGCTTTACGTGCGGTTAAAAGGTCCAGCACGTGGCAGGTGGAGATGGGGGAGGGGAGCGACAGGGGGTGTCACACGGATGTACCCCCTTTTTACATTTTTTTATTGGTGGTATTTTAGAGGTTACATCTTCGACTGTACGATTAATTTGGAAAGTTCAAAATCCTGTCGGTTGCTTAAATTGCTGCATTAGACCTTGTGATATAACTTATAACTGATAAACTTATTTAGCTATAAAACTGAAACCACTCCGCTCACGTGGACATATTTTACTACAGCTAGGATACAGGTTAAATCTGATAATACCACATTAAAACTTACAAAATGTTTCCAAGAAGTGTGTTGATGAACTCACTTCCCCGTGTTTGAGTGCAATGCCTTGTCCTGGATCACTTCTTCAAGCTGTGTAGCAGTGCCACTCTATCTGTCTTGTCATGTATTGTTACATCTCTTACAAGTGTGTTGAGCAAGTGTATCGTCTTCCTTGTTGTGTAATGTCTAAATACTTCTCCTTTGTGCAAGAGGGATTAATAGGGCTATGCCCTGATTCCCAATTGCTTTTTAAAAATAAAATATGTTTAAACTAAGCAGGTTGCGTCTGAACTATAGATGTTCCTGTTTATTGATTATCAAACAAAATCACTCTTGTAAGCTAGTTTTAAGTTAACCAAGAATATATTTATTGGTCAGGTATTGACCTGGTCACAGACATGGGTGGAATTAAGTTCCATTCTTCAACATGTTTAGCCCAGCTTCGTGGTGTTGCCATGTTATCTTAGTTTAATTGTTCTTTTTTTTAATGACAATGACCAATATGTATGACTTTTACAGTTAAGTATCTTTTGTTGTGTCGATTAGGACTGCATACTGTTTGCATTTTTATTTATAGTTTTAATGAACTATTTCGAACCTTTATCTTTGTACGTTTCACTCTTCTTTGACCTGGAATCACTCACTGTGGAAGGACTGTAGACCTCCTTCATTGCAGCACTCCGTGCCTATTTTGTAGAATATATAACCCGTTGCCGCTGAAAGCGCCTAAAAGCAACTAAATGTAAAATAAATAATTTGCTTCAATATTTCTCTTTGTATTGTTTGATAGAATATAATTTAATGAGAATTGCAGTCGAGACATATCCACATAGCAAGCTCCAGATCAACAACTTCGTCAGAGTCCATTCTCCCTACCAGGGTAGGCCAACCCCGGCCCATTGTAACCAGAAAAAAAGGTTAACGGGTTAATTCAAACCTGTCAGCGGTTTTCTTCCACACTGCAGGTTTTATTAACCTTAGATCGGCCTAATGTAATGAGATATTTGACAGTTGTATGAACACCACTTTTATTTTGTAATTGCGCCATATATATTACTTTGAAAATGACAACACATACTACGTGATCTGGTGTGGCCATGCTGGACTGGTAGTTTTTGGTCGGGTCGCGGTGATACTACCTTTCGCATGCCGCATCAACAAAAACGCCATCAAGTCTTACATCTTTTTCGGTCTGATATTTAACATCACCATAAATATCGTAAACCTGTGCACAACATAGTTGGACTTAGTCTATGGCGACAAGAGGTAACTGCATTGGTTACTTAACTTGACTCAGGCGATTATGTATACCGTGATATTGATGTAACAAGTATTGAACAGTGTCTCTTAGGATTATCGGCACGAGGCAATACGAGACATCTAAAATCTATAAATCAATAGGGCCATACACCCCGTCATAAAAAAAGCAATTGGTATTTACGCCCGACACTGCTGTCATAAATGATGGTCTAACTCCAGTTGAGATAATGTCTTGCATATTGGCCAAAAATACATTCTAATTATATATATGATTGTCACACTGCTCATGACAAGCAAATTTGTAACATGCCAGTTGCTACACGACAGTAAATGTACTATTGTGCCCAAGTCATGTCTGTCGCTGTCTGTGATAAACCACGTTAATTTAAAAATACATTTATTAGGAAAACTACCCCTTAACATCGGGGGCACCGGAGGCTCCAAAGGGAAACAAGAGCATTCTTATTAAATTTCCTGCACTGTAGCATTTTCTCGTTTAAGTTACAATTTAGGCAATGGCAATACCCGATCCCTCTCAGTTATTCCCTATTTTGGAGTGGCATTGCCCTCAATCTATCGATGAAATTACTGAGAAGATTCTTTCATTGTAGGGTAAGGGAATGCTTACTTTGGAATTTGACGCTTTCGTTGTGTTCAACTTGTTACAACACACACATTGGCATGTGTACGTAAATACTTTTATGGTAACATAACACAAAGTCAGAACCTTTACTGGCGAGGCATAACACCAGGTCAGAACTTCCATTGTCCGACATGACACTAGGTAAGAATGTCTACTAGCCAGACATGACACTAAGTCAGAAGGTCTGCTGGTCAGACATAACACTAGGTTAGAATGTCTACTGGCCAGTAACGCCACTAAGTCAGAAGGTCTGCTGGCCAGACATAACACTAGGACAGAATGTCCACTGGCCAGACATGACAGTAATTCAGAACGTCTGCTGGCCAGACATAACACTATGTCAAAACACCGCTGGCCAGACATGACACTTAAGTCAGAGGGTCTGCTGGCCAGACATAACACTATGTCAAAACACCGCTGGCCAGACATGACACTTAAGTCAGAGGGTCTGCTGGCCAGACATAACACTATGTCAAAACACCGCTGGCCAGACATGACACTTAAGTCAGAGGGTCTGCTGGCCAGACATGACACTTAAGTCAGAGGGTCTGCTGGCCAGACATAACATTAGGTCAGAAGGTCTGCTGGCCAGACATAACACTATGTCAAAACACCGCTGGCCAGACATGACACTTAAGTCAGAGGGTCTGCTGGCCAGACATAACACTAGGTCAGAAGGTCTGCTGGCCAGACCTAACATTAGGTCAAAGCGTCGAGTAGCCAAGACATGACACTAAGTGAGAAGGTTTGTTGGCCAAACATATCACTAGGTCAGAAAGTCTGCTGGCAAGACATTCAGTAGATCAGCAGGTCAGCTGGGGAGACGCAACTAAACTCTTTCATGACTATCAAAACCGTGCTCATCTCAAGTATTGTACTGATTGCAGATTTATATTCCTTGCAAACAGGTCCTTTCATTCAAGTTCCTTCATGGGTATATTTTACAAAGTACAACCAATCGGAGGTTACAGTGACAGGTTTATCAACTGCACTGATGTTGAGATTGAAGATTAAAAAATAAAAAGTGCTTAAATGGCATATAAAAATTTCAAATGATTAAATTTTTTAACTTTTGTTGAATATTTGGAAAATGTGCACGAGTTAATCTACTTATATACTTTGGCGAGTTTACCAGCGCAGGATGTAAACACGTTCCTTAGCAATTTATTATTTTATATCATTATATACATAGACGTGCAAGTGACCTTCCTGCATATTACACGCGCATTTTTGAAGATACTGAATATATTTAATTTAGAATTCACATAATTTGCATACAACTTTGTAAATATTTATTTGATGTACTGTGGAAATGATCAATGATGTATGTGTGAATATTGGAATCAGATAGAAAATCTTTCATATTTTGGAATGTATTGAATGCTCAAAACTCGAAAGCTCCAAATAAGTGTACAAATAATTTAAAATGTAACACCTTTTGCACAATGATCCTTAGATATGAAGTGGCCAATAACATACATACAAGTCAGTATGGCATGTCTGTCTCCTACACATTAAAAGATTCTTAAAATTTAAGACGTGAAAGAAGTCTAATTAGCACAATTAATGATGCTACAAATTTCAATACATATTACTTATGGCTGTGCAATGACCAAAGACAAATGTTTAAGTTAGGGTCAGATTTTAATCAATTATACTGAGAAGGCACTCGGTATTTGAAAATCAAAATGGTCCTAAAAAGCATACCTCAAAAGCTAAACTTCTAATTATTTATGAGATGAGCAGTAGCTAAATAATTACAAGTAAAAATGAAATAGTGTCCGTGTTACATAGTTTACGATATTGACAATTCAAATTTTAAATGCCCCTGTTTGGCTTAACTTTTATAATCTTGATTGTTCAACAGCACAAGCACAGTTTCATTGCGGGTACAGGCCCCAAACATGTGCTGGGTAGTACCCGCTCGAGACCCTTTCATTGATTTGGGCTAATACAGCTTATGTCAAAATTCTACAGAAGAATATGACAATAGTACTCTCATATATATATATATATAGGTTAGACAGTTACAGGTTAGCTTATGGTGTGTGGAGAGTTTGGACTACGGAATAGGATAATGACAAACAGGAAAGTGGTTCTGGATGAAAGGACACAAATAGAATTAATGGTCCTGTCATCCTGCCTAATCTGAAATATCCGTCTTTTATGGCATCTGTAAAAGTCTCAAAATAAAATTTGGCGGGACAAGAGAGAAAGAAAGAAGGAAATAAAGTGAATCAAAGATAAAAAAGAGTTCTTGGAATAACAAATTGTCTCTCTTGACACCCAGACATAATTATAATCTGCATATGTTTACACTGACCTAGGATATGGACAACACATGCGAATTTCAAATAGATTGTTTCCGGATACTAGGGAAATTGAAAATTTGAATTATTCAACATACATTTATTGATCAATTGCAGATGGAAGACTGTACCTACATCCAGACTCTCCCAACACCGGGGCACATTGGATGAAACAAGATATCGTCTTCAGCAAACTGAAGCTGACCAATAATAAAAACAGTGACCAAGGCTTTGTGAGTATACATTTTCTACTTTTTTCTTAAATACCCGGTCGCAGCTGAAGCTACAACGAAGCCCAAAGCATGCCTTAGATCTGTCACTTAGTCATGTAGTTCTCTTGGCGCGCTGTGAGCGCCTTCCCATAGCACCCAGACGGAAATATACAAAAATGTTGACAACAGTGTCTATAAAGGGGACGTTAGTTAACCTCCCAGTTGCAGTGGTTGGTAATTGCAAAATGCACTGAGAAGCCAAGAGACTAACCATTAACGAATGATGTAAAGAGAAGCCAAGAGACTAACCATTAACGAATGATGTAAAGATTGTCTACGGCTGCCCATGGTGTTCGCAAAACCTTCCCAAGTGACTCCACACCAGTGATTGTGCGCACTGTCATTCTTGAGGTCAAAGTTTAAACTTTGTTGGCTGTTCCTGGCGTCCCCTGCAGCTCATATTACAAGGAGTTTTTATGAAGAGAAAAATTTAACTGGCGCATGAACAGGCAAATCAAAATTTCTGTGAGTAGGAAGAGACACATCAAATGGAGAAAACATGAAACTTTGGCATTTGAACTTTTAATGTTGGTAATTTCATTCCAAATTTATAAAAACAAAACGGAATCGCTCTGAATTAAATGAAAAAATTAAAAGCGAACAAAGGAGATAGATTTTGTAGGGGTATTAGCCTCTTCGGAGATAAGATGTATATAATTATGCTTATCATACCTATTGTTGTTTTCCTTGTTATTGAAGGAAAATAACAATTTTTGCACAAAAATGCCAATTAGTTTCCTTTTTCTTTTTTAAAAATACAAAATTGCTCTGGTAAACTGAGCTGCCTGTCATGTTGATTCTATATTATTGTTATAGCACAACCGTCGATCATAATCACCAGCGATTTTCAGTCATTCATGTATTTCTGTTATTTCCAGATCGTGTTGAACTCCATGCATAAATACCAACCCAGGATTCATGTAATTGAGTTAGGAGAACAAAAAAATTTACAGACGCATGCTTTCCCAGAAACACAGTTCATTGCTGTAACGGCCTACCAGAACACAGACGTAAGTACCAAGGCTACATCCGGTTCTTCGAGACTTCTGTGTCGTACACGTGCAGCGTGGGGAGGCTGTGACCCTGGTCAACCAATAGTTTATATTTGAGTTAGTTCTAAATTCGCCTAACGGTGGTGCTGCTCATGGCTGACTGCCCACATCTTGGGGTCACTCATTAGCAGATGTAAATTTAACCTCTCTATATGTTTCCAAATAAGCATTAAACTTTCATTTTATCACACCTGGGTGTATTTGAAAGATAATAATATGTACTTCAGGAAGATTACAAGATGATAATTAAAAAAATCGTCCTCATATGCAGGGTGAAACTTTTAGGTTCAGTGTAATGTAATGATCTTTGCTGACCCACCTGACGGCAAATGGCATGGATTGATAGGTTTTACAAACATGCATCATGGGAACAAAAGGCTGTGTGTCAAGAAATTAAACCAGCCCGGATCACCCCTATTGTCGTTGAACGCACTACAATAAAGTCTTTTTATTCTTCAATTCTAATAAAAAAATGTGCTGTGTTAAGACCGGACACAAGAATTTTTACAAATTGTTCATAGCATTTCACAGTTAAACCAAGCTAAATTACATATATGGCAATATATAAAATTGAACTGTCTGTCTTGTCAGCTACTGCCAGTACAAATTCAGTAAAACCCATGTTAAACATTATTGCAAATAAACTTTAAAGAATAGCAAATTGTGTTCATATCCTTTGCCCGAAGTGATATAACGGCAGCACGCCATGCTTGATTCAGACGTAAACTCGCACAAATGAAAAACACTGGAGACAAGTTGATGACAGTGCCGTGTACATTCCGCACAAACTAATACACCAATGCCTACTTCTAATCAAATGATCTGCTTGTAATTGAAATAATGATTTATAATCATACATATCGTGTTATTATAAAACACAGAGCACGAATAAAATCCACAGCATGTACTCAAATAGTAAGGTGTGGCACCATGTTTGGCAAGACAGCGACGCTTGCAATTTTATTGTTACACTTTGTAAGAGTGACACAATTATGGGCGTTAGGATGCGTAAGTTAATATATGACGTATAAAGTATGACGTATAAAGTAATAACATGAGGCGACATCGTCAAAAAACTATTTTTAAAGACCACACAGACAAACACACAGACAAACACAGGCACACACACAAGCCTACACAGGATGCACAAAACTGTTATTATGGGCAATCGTTTAGCCTGAAATTGACTTCCAAGTGTATGCTTCTTGTCTCAAAACTGACATTAAACAAATATGCACAATTTTGAAAAATGTGACTGATCAAATCCAAGTTGTTCTCTATCAATAACGAGCACCTTTGTCTTTCAGATAACACAGTTAAAAATCGACCACAATCCCTTTGCAAAAGGATTCCGGGATAATTATGACAGGTAAGAGATTAACACCTGGAATTTTGTACGTTAATTCCATTCCCCTATCCTATATATTACTTTTTATATAAGACCTTCGTATTTGTGTTAATTATAATGGAAAATAATATGGTGCTTACTGTGTACCCACCAAATCACAGACTTAATTTCTTGATTGAAATATTTGCAAGTATACAGACTGATCTCATACGGTGAGTCAATCCCCAGTACGTCACAACAAGGAGAAAAGGACAAGCCTGGGACAAGCTTCCGACCAAACAGACATAACTGGAAGTGTCATGTGATCCCTCTTAACCAGACGTGCCCTCATGTGTCAGGGTTTTCGCAGTTTAAGCAGGTTGGATTGATTCATCACGTAAAAAAAATTCATGTCAGTGTACTGACCTTCATTTTAACTGGACGTTAACTTGTGGGGATTTGGCCAAGAAAATGAAGCACAACGAAGCGTAACGTGTGTTGTTAAACGTAGGATTCCTTGCTCTTTTGCCGTTGGGACAATGAGAAAATAATGTTTGTGCGATTTGTACACACTTAAGGTTGGCTTGTTGAGTTTTTTTAATATATATATATATATATATATATATATATATATATATATATATATATATATATATATATATATATATATATGATATAATACGTTTCAGGAACATGGGATTCGACTCAAGTACACCTTCGCCGCCGCTCACCCCAAACAGCTATGGCACTCGTGGTGGTCATGACCAGATAACATTCCCTGTAGGTGGCGCCATTCGTGCCAAGAGAAGCAACAGCGCCAACGACAAATATGGGAATGGCGGCATGTTGGGGCAGAATGGGCTAGGGAGAATAGCCGTCAATGACATTTATGGTGGTGATTGTGCGCCGAACTGTTTGCCTGTAAATAATGCTTACGGATACAACCTGCCACCTTCTCAACAGTACCACACATTTTATGACCACGGGGGCCTAGTCACCCAAACTGCTGGTCCATACAGTCAGTTCAAATCATCCCATTTACACTCACCTGACCCACTGACAACTAAACCCGACCCAGATGCAATTGTGATAAGCCCGTCCAAGAGTCACAGTCAAATGCCTGTGTCGAATGAGGGTAGTCCGTATGACCTTGACTCGTCTTGGCAGGCAGACTCTAGCAATGGAGATGAGGAAACGCTTGAAGATGGTGCTGATATGTACCAGCCAGAAAATAAACGCAGACGAATTCTTATGGGCCCACAGAAAGAAGAAAATTCGCCCGAGCAGACAGTTCCTGGAGGCCATATACAACAGACCCATAGTTCTCACGTGACCGTATTTGCTCAAAATAATGCACCTGCCCTAGGCAGATCAGCATCAGATACAATGTATCAGTATTACAACGATGGTTCTGTTGGATATTATGTAAATTCTGGACAGTTGACGACGCCTGCATATTCTTAAAATAGGGCAACAGTGCTCAAGTGAATGCGAGGCTACAGCCTTGATGCAAACTTGTCAATAGGGTCACTGTTTTCAAAACTGCGCACCACCTCAGACTATTCCTATCAGCATGTCAGAATGGCATCATTTAATATTGTATCATTTATCTTTGATAATGGAGAATTGAATAGAACAGCAGACAGTTATCATTGACTTCAGACTCAGGTCACGGCGTCAGTGCTTGAAATGTGCATTGCACTTCCAATAAATTTACCAATTTCATCCACTTGAATTTACACTACGGGAGATACGATTTTAAACGGGAAAGTATTAAAAATTTTCTTGAACATAAAATAACAGCAATACAAAAAAGCCACACACATACACAAAACATGTCGACACTTCCAATACAAATATAATATATACAAATTAAGGCGAAAATTTTGGATGTGGTGTTACTCTTGTGTCCTTCAGCCATATCTTTTCCCCTCTAAACAAAACAAAAATAAAGTAAAGCTGGTCATTATGGCTTGTGGATTAGCTTTTATCGTCATAGCTGTTCTCACTAGCGTGACCACCCAGATGATCTTCCGTGTAACAGCATGACTTTGAACGCGACATCAAACTGGTTTGTCTTTTGAAAGCACTATTTTATTCAGAATGCTGCATCCTGGCCGGGCGTGAAGCTCATGCCGGTCTGCCCATGAAGATTTTTGCTTCTTCCTTGAACACAACGACCCAGATTTTGTCCTAAATAATCTCTTTTCAGAGGGTCTTTCTAAATTAGGAGGTCGTTACCTAAGAAAGAGTTTCTAATAACCAGAAAAAGATCGTTGACATCTGAAAGATATGTTGCAATTGTAATTTGTCTAATTTTAATCATCACAGAGCAAAAGTGGTAGGTTGTACATTTCTGTGATACTTGACCAAAAAAATATACAAAATTTGATTTCAACTTTTCTATGTTCATGTGTTAGGTGTACGAAAACATATCTGCAAACTGTTTATGGCATGCACGTGTGGTAAAATTGTGATTTTAGACTCTCATATGTATAGCAACTCGTTACATTGCGTCTTTAGTCATTTGATTTTAAATTTACGCTGAAATATGTTTTCAGTTTCAGTTGTGCGTCGTCTAGAGTTGAGTAGGCTGCCGTGCAAACTCCTCATGATTGCCAATTTTTGTTTTCGCTGTTATTTCGAAGCATTATGTGTGAATATTGTAAAATTGTATATTTTTTACATTTATGCACCTGCAGAAAATTTTAAATGCGTCGAACGTTTGCAAGTTAGAATTGACATAATTTGAATATACACGCGCGCTCCCTGGTGCTAAATTGCCTGGAACTCGTTTGTGTCGGCGGTGAACATTACGACTCTAAGAGAGTGTTGACAATTCCTGTATATTTTGAAAACATTTCCGCGACCAATTATTTGTCATATATTCTCTACTTGAAAGCCAGACGCAGATTGTACAATACATAGTTTTATTCCAGTGCAGTAGATTTGTACATATATATAGTCCCTAAAATGCCTAGGGTTATATAGTTTATATGGTCATTTCCTTACTTCACCACTAGAGAGTGACCAAATATTTAAACACCCGAGCCCACTGACGTCATGGTTGAAGATTTAATTGTCTATTCTGGAAACGGCAAAAAGAAATTAAGTACACTTTTGTTGTTGTGTCTCAGATGTAACTTGGCCTAACTTTGGTGACGTTGGCTCAAATTGGGTGGTAATGCAGCTATCACAATTTATGTCACTGACAATGTTGCGAACATACAACAACATTTTGCTAGATGAAAACAGTTTAATATATTTCTTATCGCATGTTTTTATGATAGTCTCCAGCCCTCTTAACAAAAAAAGGAGGATGACTATGACGACAGAAATCTCATATTGCACTCTGTTTTTTTTTTTTTTTCTGGACCTGGCATCTAGACTTGTACAAAGCATAGTGACTTCAATATTTATTTTGATAGCTCCAGGTGAGTGTTTTGTGTTAGAGTGCGTGTCCTTGCATAACGTAATACTTTGCTCCTTCTTTAACAACATTATTTATGATCGCTTTGAATTGCAAATTGAATATTTAAGATGCGACTATTTTTCAATAAATGTTGTTTGCACCAAGATGACTCTATGTATTTTTATTTGTATATTTATTAGCCATTCATGTTACAAAACTATACGCCTATTTATGTGCTTTATTCCCATATACAACTTAATTTGTTTACACAAAGGGTCGCGTCACACATACGTGACACTGTCAGTTTCGGTTTCAGTTTCTATGACCTGTGCAAGACCGAATTTTGCAGCAGATCCGTCGGCGACTAAGACTAATTGTGGGGAGAACAGAAAAACAATTACAGTAAAAATGTGTCCGGAAATCGGGACTAGATCTACAGGCGTCAGGGTACCCAAAATATTCGCTAAACTCCTAATAAAAAGTTAGTTATTTTGAAAAAAAGGTGGGGTTTGGTTTTTTTTTTTTTTTTTTTTTTTTTTTTTTTTTTTTTGTAATTGATGAATCCGGCAACTTCCAATGCTGAGTAGAATTCTAATAGTACGAGTAGAAAGGTTAAGCCCAAGTGGTATTTAAAATTGCCAAATTAGTTCGGTGCCGGTGGTGGGAGGGGGGAGGCACGCAAAGGGTGCATTTGGCAGTGACAGAGTTAGCTAACATACTCCTGCTGCGAATGTTAGTTGATCCCACCTATTACTCCGAGTTTCTGAAGAAACTGATGTCAAAACACACACAGAATTGACCAGTCATAGGACAAGAGCGACGGGCGATATGAGGGTACGACAGGCCGAAGTGAGGACCACGACCTCCCATGCACTTGTTTGGGGAAACTGGACAAACAACTAAAAATATAAGTTCTTGTGAACATTCTGATTTGGACACAAACGTCATAATTACCCTTTAAGAATATCTTAATGGTGCTCAGTTTCTATAAATAGTGTTTTGGGCGTAGTAAGCTTGTCACCATATTGTCGCTCCTGACAGAACTTTGCTGAGCTTGTATTTTTCTGCTGCAGGATTCAAGAGAAATTTTATTAATTTCACCACTTTCTTTATTTGGTATACCACTATCTTTTTAGCTTGTCTTAATTTCAATGTCTGTACGTTGGCCGCTGTTTATGTGCTAAGGTTAATACACACGACTTCAGAACAGTTGGTTCCCCCAGATTCACTGAAAATGCTTGGCATTTGGCAATGCCACATTTTGAGCTTGGTTGAAGGCGAATTGGCAAATCTTTTCACACAGGTTTTTGCAACTGGGTGTTCAGTTCCATTCTGCAAACTTATCAACTGACTGCCCGTGTCATATGAGATTCGAGTATTGATGCAATCAACAGGCCTTTAGACACCTTGCATGTCGTGTCGTTTCCATTGATGCTCCAAATGCCCAAGTCTCACATATGCCCCACAGCGCGCCAAGGTGACAATGGCCATATTTATAGCGCAAGAGGCACTGTCAGCATAAGTAGACTTGTCAAGAAATGGAATCTAGAAGCTCTCTGACTCTTGCTGATGAATAAATAGAAGTGGTTGCATGTACTTTTTGTTAAGTTCTATTGGAAACTGTATATCTAATTATTTCCACTGTGTTGAAGAGATGACCAAACCTTTTTTGGTCCAAAGTTCTTCTCCACACATTGAATAGGCGTGGAAATTGTCAGGTCTCAGGATACTGTCAATTTCAATGTGCCTTAATTGTGCTTTTTTATTTCTGTCAATACAGATATCTCCGATTTTTATTGCAATATAAATGTGATTAAAGCATACAGCTCAGGATTTCTGCCTGTACCATAACCCGGCTGCTTACGCTGGTTGGTGCTTTAAACTATGTATATATATAATATATATATATATATATATATATATATATATATATATATATATATATATATATATATATATATATATATATGTATATATATATATGTGTGTGTGTGTGTGTGTGTGTGTGACTGTGTATTTGTGAGTGTGTGTGTATAAGTATTTGTCTTCTCGTGCCTACGTGTGTGTGTGCATGTTTTGTGTTTGTGTCAAGTCGATTCTTCATACACTTTGTCCCAAGGATATTAATGTTCTTATACTGCGGTATTATACACTATTAAAACTATGTAAACGTTCAAACAGCTGAATTTGAGTTTAAAAAGAAAAGAAAAATAGGCTATGCCATGACTTGGACACTTGACCTGTCACGCTCACTGACACATATTGAATGGTGGTCAACTATAGACATGCTGCAATAAAGAGAAGATCATAAAACAACCTTGCCTGGCGGTTAAATGGATAGTTCACTGGATTCTGGCGCTGTGAAAAAAATAGACTAAAAAGTCGAAGAAATAAATTGGGACCACAGGATTAACACACACACACACACATCTAGTTTGCACCAGCATGACCTTAATGCAAACACAATGCATCGTTTCTTCTAAGTTGTATCTTATTCTTGTGTTGTTACTTTTGTTCATGGGGCAAGTGACTTAGATTGGTTATAATATTATATGGTAAATTACACTGTCTGTAATTTCCAAAAGTTACACCAATGAAAGTCCGAAAGTCCGACTTGTTAAAATTTTGGTGTTTGTGATGCAGTAATTTGTAATAACAAATCTATTTGCAACGAAAGTGGACAGTAATTTGTAATGCTGCGGCAATTTGTAATTGCGACAAAATGTATTATCATTATGTTTAATTATATTATATAATTTGTAATAACATCTTGCAGAAAGTTAATAAAAATCACATGGGTTGAAAAATGTAATAAAAGGTAACAAATGGCTCACGGGTATGCTTCAATGGGATTGAAGACATTGATGAGATGACCCCAGTGAAGTTCATAAAGATGGACAATCTCTCTTTACGGTACAAAAGTTTGATAACTTTAAAATTTAAGCAAACAACAACACCCAGGGGGAAATTTGTTATATACAAATCCTCTTCTCCCTGCCAAAAAGGAAAGGCTGGACGAAATGCAAGAATCAATTTACAAACCTAACCACAATCAGAGATGTTCATATTTAGTATGCCGGCAAACACTCCAAAAGGGGTTTAGTTAAGGAGATACCCCTCCCTGCGGTAGAATAAGGCACAACCTGTTTTTTTATGGACGATGAACCTATTCTACAGATAGATAAAATAAGGGGAAAAGTATGATCTGGTTGGTGGGGGTAACATGAAGCCTGTTACAGTTTAATATTTTCTTACTGAAAACAGCTCCGCACTTTCGAATGCCAAATATACAATTATTATTGCACAGAAGTAATAAGAGTCACAACATCAATCATTAAGACAGCTTACAAAAGTTATGACTTTTGAAAGAAAGCTACACATTGAAGACAAGAAAAAAAAGCGCCAAATTGTGACGTGTAATCATTACCTTGGTTACCATCAGTAAAAGAAAGCACTTAAACATAAACTTTCAGATTAAACGAAGTAATAATATTGCCAAAGAAAGGTATATGGTTATTTCATCAAAGTAGTTTTTGGTTTAACAAAATGAAGACAGTTGTATACAATTTAGAAAACATTTTTATTATATTATAAGGCAAATATACACAACGCCATGTAAAGCTATCGGGTTTACTTTCTTTACTTCAAAAATAGCCAAAATGTTATTTAATTCTTTGCAGTAAAATTTACAGCAAGTGGAGAGACAGATAATTTTATGAGAAAGCTCTGCATGAAAATTAGGTCGAAATTGTTTTAATCAGTGTTTCCACCAGACTAATATGAAGGGGTCACAACTTGGGTTTTGAAAATATTTTTTAGCTATAGTTTGTAAAATTAACACTGACAATATGGCTAACTGTGACCCTTCGAATTTTGCTGAAGGGGTATTGCATGAAACCGTTTTGGGTTAACGGAAACACTAATTTTTTTCGTCCATATGAAATTAACACAGTACACAGATGCATGTATCAATTATGTAACATACACTATTATACATGCACGCAAAAGTAAAATGTAGACTTGTTCAAAATATTGTGATATAAGTGTATAATATATATTCAAAGCCATGGTATTCTGAGATGAAAAGGGTTAGCAAATGTAGAGAAGTCCAGCATAAAAGGGTTAATAAGTGCAGAGAAATCCAGCATATCATATTCAACATCTGGTGCACAAATCAGTGTTATCTGCAAGAGACCTCAAGGAGCAGATAATTTGTTGTTGATATCTTGAACAGATCTGATATAAGATAAAGTTGCAGAAATAAACACCAGACTGCATTGCTGCATGCCATAAAGATCATCAGGGAACTTTGTAAATCTCTGTCAGATATATACATATCCAGTGTGAGAGAAAAGTCTTGGTCTAATTTGTGCCAGTGACATGGTTTTGTTCTGTAGAAAATCACTAACTCTATAGTATCTGCTAAGTTGACCATCAGTCCTAATACTCATCAAAGTATTTTATCACCAAAGCAAAGAATCTGGGCCAAGATCAATAATGACATCAAACAGCCAGTCTACAAGCCAGGGGGAAAATCTGGGCAAACGAAAGTATCCATCAGATGTACGGGATCAACAAAAGACCCGATATGACAAGTGGAAACAGGCAAAAAATATACAAGAAGGGGTCAACTTGAGTTTACTACAGCAGTGCTGCAGGCAAGAAAAGTCTTCTTTTTTTTTCACCAAAGTAAAAACTGTAAAATCACTCACTGGAGAGGGCCAACCAACCACAGTCACCACACATGACTTACTGCACACTGTGTTAGATTTTTATATTGGACAAAACGACAAGGACATCAGCACGGGTCGTAAAAGAGTCATAAGTACAGAGATGCAATTTCCAGAATACCAGAAGATCAGTGAGGAAAGTAGAGAGAATGAGGAGCTGTATGTAGGGACAGTGTCTTCTATTACAACATTGGTCAAGCAGGTACAGCATCATCAAAGTACATGTCACTCTGTTTTGACTGTACATCGCAGGAAGAAAATCCACCATGTACTGCAAGTGAGGGTCGGTTGTGATGATGGACATATACTAAGGTGGACGTTATCCCCTCATGTTGAAAGAGGAAAGTTTCTGGTTAATCTGAGGATTGCACACCGTAACATTACCTCCGGAATTCTTCCCAATCAAATGGAAAGATTATGTGAAAGTTCAAAATTAGGTACACTTGGGATCAAGTATTTGGATGCACGTCCAGACAACAATGAGACTGGCCATACAAATATTGTTGAAAATTTAGTTCAACAATCCACATCAGATGGTCTGCTTGAAGAAATTGCAGCAGAAGAATATCATAACCCAATAGATGGGGTAAATATGCTCACATATGCCCGGCATTGCTGGAGGAAGAATGCTAAGTTCAGTGATGGAGTTTGTCCTGGAAACCAGACCCACAAAGTTAGAAACAATAACAAAGTATGACGAAAAAGCACCACAGCCTCACGAACTTCATGGCATAAAAAGGATCTATGAATATTTTGACAATGAGGATGTACCAATTATTACACATGCTCACGACAATAATGCCAGTTTGACAAAGTTTGTCAGAGAGGAGCGTCAACCTACAGAAAATGCCAAGGGTACGTGACATGTTACGAAAGCATAAATATAGAGGCAAAGAAGATAGTTTCAGGTTCACCTGCGAATGAGGGTAAAACATGGCATTCCGAACATGTCGACAAGGCCGTATCTCTCAAAACCCATGTATATTGGGCCATGAAAAACTGTGGTGGAGATGCAGACAAGCTAATTGCGTCTATTGACAACTGTGTGGCACATTACAAAGATGAACATGATAACTGCAGCATGACTTCAAGATGCAAAATTGATGTGCCCTATGCTCCGAGCAAAACTATCATAACGGACCCAGTAGCTGAGGAGGTACTTTTCATTTTTTTGCACAAGTTGCCTGTGTATCGCGAGCCCGACTATTACGAATATTGCATAGACACCCATAAATGATGAATCATTCCACAATGCATTGTTGCAGTATCATGACAAGCGCCTTGGTTTCGGCATAAGTACACACTAAATGAGACTACATCTTGAAATTCTTGACTGGAATTAGCACGTTGATAGGATAGCTACATCAGAAAATGCATGTGATATCGATGCACATCCAAGGAGGCAGACAAGTGTTAACTCATTCCACCCTGATAGAAGACTGAGTCAACAGCTTTCCTTGGCGCGCTCTGGGCGCAATGCGCCCAGAGCGCGCCAAGGAAAGCTGTTGACCATGGGCATATAATTTGGAATGATCTACCATGCAAGTTTCATCCAAAATATTGAAAAATAGTCCCTAAATTAGTAAAATACAATTAGCAGACGACATTTAGATATTAGCGGGAAAAAGCGTCATCAGGGTGGAATGAGTTAAAGTACTTTCAAAGAAAAAGTACCAATTCCGCCAATAGCTATGGAGAGCTTGGATAACAAAGTATTACACACACTAATGTTGTTGCAGGTAGGATGATAAGTAACTTTACTTGTTGTTCAATGAACTGTAATTCCCTTTTAATTTTGTCGCTAAATTAACGAAATTTAGAAATTTAATACATAAATTAACAGAAACGACCAGAAACTGATTTGCCCAGCATGTTCAAGCGTTTAGTTCCGGAAGCGCAGGTGGGCGTGGCTTATTGGAATGTGGTCGGGACACATGTGTTATGGGCCAGTAACACACAAGGCCTATGTGTTTATGGTCTCATAATACACCAGGATCTCTCCTATAATTGCAATGTTAAAAGTTAGATTAAATGTAAATATATAACCTTGGTAGGCCTTGATTTATCAATTGACTGCCTTTATATAAGTGGGATAAACCCTATAATAGATTGTGTGGGCCCTGTGTGTACCGCTGTTATGTCTATTATTTTGTTTTATCCGTCAGGCATTTCATCTCAACATACTTATGCTTATCATGAGTTTATATTTATGTCAACAGCTTGGCTTAACTATAGAATGCCTGCCTACAACTTTTCTTGTTTAATACACTGGTCTCAGGTCCAATGTTTACTCAAATTCTTTGTAAATTCATTCTGATTAAAAGTCCACTGGATCTTCAGATCAAACAATAACCTGATTCAAGGAAACACCGTCCGGTAGGCCTATTTGTGATTCACGGAAAAGCTTTGGCTGTATTGCTGATTCAGACAGCCAGGTGCCTATATTTTTGGCCTATCAGAACACATGTAGCAACGCGTCGCCACGCTACAGTCACGACAGCCGATATGTTCCCGTCCATTGATTCAATCAATGGATAATGCAAGGTGAGCGAGGCAGAGAAAACTGTAACAGATAGACACAGGAATCCGTCATATTTAAACCCTTTTAAATACCCCTATAGGCAAAAGTGATACGTCATTTTGAAACAAGGTGCCCGGATTAGATGTGCAATATAATGGTGAAATCGTGACATTGACCGATATTCTTTCCAGAAACTTCGAAAACGATGCTTTCTTTTTTTTTTGGTTTTTTTTTTTTTTTTTTTTTTTTTGTTTTGTTTTGTTTTGTTTTTGTCTATTTGTTTTGTTTTGTTTTTGTTTTTTTGTTTTGTTTTTGTTTTGTTTTGTTTTGTTTTTCTGTGCACCAACGGACAGTAGTATACAGAAGTATCTGCTCAACTTTTGTAAAATGTCTCACTTGACAGTGAATTACACCATGTTCTGATATCCTGAGACAATACGTGATATCAAATAAGTGGCCAGATTGTATTTTAAAACCCATTGCGATAGTTTAACAGATCTTAAGAACATCCTTGAGCAAACGTAAACAGGCTGAAAGAGTTTCCTAATCTGGCTTCTGAAGTGAAAACGGAAAAGAGTGGTCTATAGTAGATTTCTTATACTCTATGTAAACATTTTCCCCATAACAGACCAATCTCTATGTATGTTTTACATTCCAAAAATAGTCATATCAAGAGCTTAAGCGGTTTTTTTTATCTGTTTAGGAAGCAATGTTTGCACATATTAACAAAAGAAATTGTAATCAGTTTTTTCCCACATAATTTGAAAGTAGTGAGGTGTCCATATTGAACCAACTTTGCAACTCAGTGACCCTTGCTTTTCATTTTCCTGGCAGTTAGAAATAGCAGCCTGTTCAGGAGTATGAGGGACCAGTTACTCAGGAGACATCTGTCGATGGTGCAGATTTTGTCGTGTTCTGTCAGCACGTTGCTTGACTTAGTGTTTTATGCACTTCAATGCAATACACAGCAATGCTTTCATTCCAGTATTAGTCAATTTTTATTGGATCTTGTTTGCCACATCAAATTGGCCAATCAGAATCAATAAGTTCAGCATAAAAGACTAATTGCTGATGCCCTTAACGGGTACATAAATACTCGAAAAAGAGATCCAGTGGCAAGCTTTTCAGGCATCATACATGCAAGTAACACTTGCCAGGCTCGAGTATACTCGAAAAAGAGATCCAGTGTCAAGTGTTTCAGGCATCATACATGCATGTAACACTTGCCAGGCTCGAGTATACTCGAAAAATAGATCCAGTGGCAAGCTTTTCAGGCATCATACATGCAAGTAACACTTGCCAGGCTCGAGTATACTATGTGCAGACTAAAATATACAGTTGTTAGTTTTACCATTATGCATAGTTTCTGAGCACCGATGTGGACACTACTAATGAGCATAATGGGATTATAAACACTGTGAAGTGCCCACTCTGTCAAATTACTGTAGCAGGAATCATAAGAACCATTTTTTAAACTTTACTCAGTTATTTTAGTCTACATCTTGCTCTGGCTCTTGCCCCTGCCAAGGATGCCATTAAAGTTTGACACTATGTAGCCACCCAATCCCCAATGATATACATGTATACTGCATGCCCATTATTCCCTTGAGCTGACATTAGTTTGACAATTGTACAAGTATACAACAGGACTAAATTTGACTTAAAGGGCAGGTCTCAAAATAACTCTAAAGTTTCAGTTTTGTCAATCATCATTCTCAGATACCACGCGTATATTTTTTGGCACCAAATGTCACTGGGTGATGGTTCTCTATTGGACGAAAGAGGCAGGTTCACGGAAACGGCCGATGATTGGGTTGCACACTCGTGACCTCATGGGTGTGACACTTTTGGAAGACGGAAAGCGAGACAACATGTCTGACAATGGCAGCAATTCCGAGTTCTCAGACTCCCTTGTGTCTGGAGAGGATCTGGGCCTGTATGATGGTGCGAGGGAAACAGATTCTGAGGAATCTGGCAACCTGCCACTAGTTGAGTGGCGGTATGAGCCAGTGGTGAGGGCTGCCGATCCAGAAGCCATGGAGGTTGGGGGGCAACATTAGGGTGAAGCACCGCCTCGACGCGTGGGGAACACAGATTGGTAAACAAAACAGTTTCATATCATATGACTATAAATGTACAAGTCAATGTCATTGTTTAAACAGTGATTATATGAATTATATTTATGGCTACCTGAGACCAGCACTTGAAATTGAGACTTTTTTGCGGTTGTTGCCATTCAAATAAGAAACCCCGAACAGAATGAGTGACAGTAACACGTGCTGCATTGCAATGCTCGTCTTGCACTCTTGCCAGTCTTGGTCGTGGGCGTCGTGGATAACCTGACAGCTCAATTGAGCTTGGAAAGGATCCCTGCTTGATAAGTCCACGAAGTAAAAGAGTAGATGAATGAGACGATCAGAGAGGATTTGGGCAGTCAGGCTCAATAGAGAAGTACAATAGTCCAAGATGTCCATTTTGCTGCAGTCGGCAGTTGTAGGCTGAGTACTCCGAGTAGGTCTAGGCCCTGTAACTTTAAGCCGGCTCAATTGTTGGCCATTTTCCCTGGCTCTGAATTTATATCCTACCAATTCAATTTTATTGTTTACATTTCTCGACAGGTTTTGGATTCCCGATGACCTGATGATAGAATGTTAATGCCTATTTCTGAACTAGTGTGAGTACAATTACAACCTACTGCATGTATGGAGTGGTGGTAGTAGTGTGCTGTAGTAGCATTCAAATTTATTCTTTGCCTAAACAATTTACAGCATTTTAGGCTTCCTAGTAATATTTTAGATTCACTGTGCATCAAAAACACTGACCTACACTACTAATCTCTGCTTGGTGAATATGTATGTGTGCAGCTCAAACTTTGATGGATTCACCATTGCAATTACAAATAAGACATGGGGTTCTGAGTTTTAAATCAACTACTTTAAAACAACTATACCCTCTAAACCAACAAGAAGCCTAGACTCCTTTATACCATTTCAATTTTGAATTATATCTTTGGTATTACAAGTCTGTGGTAACTGGTATCACTTTTTAAAAATGAACATTTTTTTTTATTCAGACATAATTGATGCAATCACATTTTGTCATCTCCATTCTTGTCAGATAGTAATGCTGTCATTGACTTTTTCGTACATTTGCAATAAAAACTGTTTACAAAAAAGTCAATGCCACTGTTTTGTATAACAACCCTTCAATTCTTTGATAAACTTATTCTGAATAAAAAAGAAAAATATTCATTTATGCCCATCCTGAGTATTAACACCAGATAGGTGATGTTGTATCATAACAACAGGAAATTGTGAGTAATTATCTGGTACTTCACACACTTTTTTCACATGTATACATATCTATATAATACAACAGGAGTAAAAATAATGATTATGGAAGGCCTTCAGCCTAGAATGGCAAAGATTGTTTATATGATCTGCCAGCCCTGTGGACTAATGAAAGTTACTCAGAAACATTTTATTTTTGCAAAAGGTTGAATCTGATGATGGGCTTAAATAGTAAAGCTTTCGTCAGGATTTATATAGCTTAGATCTTAGTGAATGGGCACATGTGAAAAGTGCAGGCAACATCTTCCGCTTTTAATTGGCAACAGGTTGTATGTAAAATAAGGAATAAAACCACAAGCAACATGGGTAATCAACCATGATGTCCATGGGGGTACTGCAATGCCAGTAAACAGAAATAATACACTGGTGGTGGCATCTTGAGGCTGAAGGAAATACGGATGCCATCCATCTGTACCCAAGGCAGAGTTACTGAAAACATATACATGCACTAATACACTCTGTAATTTTTTAAAAATTATACTTCTGACTTGAGCTCTTTTTCATTATTACAGTTTTCAGATAAACTCGGTGTTGTCTTGAGTTACAAAACGTAGCACAAAACAATCATGTGTGTGTGTGTGTGTGTGTGTGTGTGTGTGTGTGTGTGTGTGTACAAGAGTTATACGCCTAGTGGCCAAGATATTTACCTCTTTGAGACATGTTAATAGAAAAAATATATGGGTTGTTCAATATTTGTAAATGCATGTATGTGCATGTATATATGATCAGCTGCCAGATGTGACCATTTCAAGTCAGGAGGGTTGGTTATAATCAAGAGTTTGCAACTGTTGTAGGCCTACTGCAGATACAAGTCTGACAGTTGTAACTTTGGGTGATTAGTACTTCTTTTCCTTGATGGCACCCAAATATTTTCTCCCTACATTTGCCCTTTTTGTAAATGATGTGCCATCTGGTCATGTGGCATGTTTACTGCATTAATGAAAGCAAATTTAATGGGTACGGTGCATAATATGTTTATACCTATTTATTGTATAGAATTCTGGCCCTGAGTTGATTTTGGTTTTCCCAGGCAAACAGACATGCACATTTGTGGGAAATGTAGCCAGAACACACTATACATGTATGTGTATTATCCTGATTATGATAATTACATTATCTAGTCAGCATTTTACATGCATGCAGATCAGTTATGTTTGCAGGAAAGCAGGCATGCAAGTTTGTGGCATGTGCACACGTGATTTCTTTCATGTGTGTTGGATCTGTGAGAAAAAAAAACACATTCAGGCCCTTTCTATCTTGTGGCACATGTATCCATTTTATGAAATGAGCTTCCATGCATATACATGTACTGCAGACTAGGTAACATGAATCAGTTTCTTTCTTATATCTCTTATCTCTTAGAAAAAACAGAGAGACCATTTGTATCTCATGGTACATGTAGGAGTTGGATGACTTAAACTTTCATACATGTATATATGTATGCAGATGCCTGTGTGAGGTTTGTCAACCTATGCCCACTGAGGACGAATCCTCTTGCTGCCATGAGTGGAAGAATTGGAGCAGATAATGAGGGAGCCAGTCTATCAGGAGGTAGACGATGGGATGAACATCAGGTGCATCACTCAACACCCTGGGTTTGCACAAGTATGCCTAGCTAGGTATGCACTTGATTGAGCTTACCTACAATACAGGAATATGGAGTTTGGGCTGGTCCCTCTCACAGGTACCATATTTTGTGTGTGTGTGTGGGGGGGGGTCTTTTCTCTTCTTATGCTTGTTATAAATTCCATGCAGTTTCCAGACAAGAGTGTAATGTCTATTTCACCACTGAAATTTCAGAGCAGAATGTTGGACTGAGACATGTACCCGAAGCAGACACTTGTAATAATCAGCTGGGACTAAGCTTATGACAGAAACCAAACTTTTTTGGTTTGTGATATTTCCAAGCTGTTAGGCCCAAAAGAGCAAAAGGTATGCTCCTTGTCTGCTGTACCCTCCTTGCCTTACCATTGTATTTTCTCCAATATACAGGCACACAATCATCATGATAAAATGTTTTAGTTAATAGTGGTGTTTAGAAGGCTTCTTCCTAAGAGCCTGACTATGGATGTTCATGTTTTGGAAGGAAAATTATTACCATTCTTATTGAACTATCTAGAAACCAGACAACTTAAACTATAATGTCATCTTGTTACATATACATGTTTTTGTCTTTGCACATAATATTTATGAAGAATGTAGCATTCACCAAGACACTTCAGGCTTGACATTGCAACAACTCCTACATTCAGCACAGAGAATGCATACATTATTTGTAAGAAATGTAATACTATACAACGGACTGTAGTGGGGTTGAAAGATATCAACTCCCGGTACTTATGAGCGTAAGACATAGTTATGCTGAACCTGTGGTCAGTTATTACCCTGGTATGCATTAACCTCTGATGAGTCCAGTGAATGATCAAAGGAGTCATGCACATTTGTTACACAGTGTATCTGCTCTTATCAACACTTGCCTAGTCTTTCTAATGTCATATTTTACAAATAGTAAACCTCTAAATCAGTTAATGTCAAGCACTGACGCATCTGGTTTTGTCATAGAAGCTTTCATTATCAGTATGCATGTATTTAGTCAAATGGTCAACACTTTTTTTTTTTTGCAGACACTACAGATACATTGCCTGTAGGCAGTTTTTTCGGTGGTGTTGGGGATTCCTGGGAAAGAACATCCAATTGCCCTTGCCATCGTGTGCGGTCAACATAGTCTGTGACTGTTTCCCATCTTTGGTCTTTGAGGGGTATCATGAGGCCCCTGTAGACCTGGATGAACTGGCATGATACTAAATCAGCAAAGTACATTCTAAGCTTTCCTGTCAGTTCACTGGACAAACTGGTTAGAGCAGTAACGGACACAAACTCCTTGACAGAGGTATCTATGTCGGGACGTTCGCAGCTGTGAGATGGTGTCCGCGGAGTCTGTTGTCTGTGCATGTACATTCCTTTAGGTTGGACTGGCATTCAGCATAACCTTGGAACAGATTCCCAATTATTTGCAGTGCATATTTAAAAAAAAAAAAAATTAAGAAAACAAACAAAAAATAGAAATCAAGACAAATTTGTAGATCATGATTAACCCTTCCTCCCTTAAAGTGGCCAAAACTGGCCTGAAGATGTGGCCTGCTTTCATAATTTTTACCCTGTGGCCTGAACAGGCCAACAGGGTATAGTTGATGATTGTGGTCATGTTTGTGTGTCATCTCCTGCATGTGTTCCTTTATCCATTCTTCTTGGATGCAGTAGCTTTTGAAAAAGAAAAACATAAAGCTATGATCATGAAAGTTATACTGTGGAAGCAACTTGTAGGAAGTATACTTAACGTAGAAGTTAAGTATAAGTCAACATTCAGCAACCTTGGCCTTTTTTCAATGTGGGGGGGGGTACATTTGCGATGATTGGGTTTTAAAGGTACTGACGGGCAAGTGTTTATTTGCATTGTTAATGAAAAACATTTATTATGTGTGCATTTTTAGCTCAGCTGACTTATCAGTCAACTGAGCTTATCTTATGTTCCTCTGTCCGTCCGTCGTCCATCAACAATTCACATTTTCGACTTCTCCGAAATCATCAGCCAGATCCACTTAAAACTTGGTTGGGATGTGCCTTGTGTAGGTGTCTACCAAGTTTGTTCAAATGGTCACGGTCCAGTGATTTTTGGATTTTTAATGAATATTTTGTTCTTTTTTGGCAATTCTAAAAAAATCTTCTTCTCTGAAACCGCTCACCTAATTACTTTGATATCACACACAAACATACCCTGCGACGCCTAGTTCTTAATTTGTTCGCCAGGTGGCGCTGCAATTTTTTCTACTCTTTTTTCATGAATTTTTTATATGGTTTTGCTATTTTTCACTTGTTCTCAGAACCGTCACTCAGATTAAGGTGAACTGTGATGGATATGTTCTTGTGGAAGGGTCAAACAAAGTTGTTTACTAGTTGGCACTGCTTTAGATTCCAGATTTTTAAGTATTTTCAACTCAGGTACTTATCGGTCAATGTAGCTTTCCTATTGATTACTATGTAAGTCAATGGGCATTCTAATGCTAATTCACAGGACAATTGACATGGAATTTACTGTTTACTTGATAACTTGAGATCTGTTTTGAGTTAGTACTGTGATGCTGCACATGTTAATGTATTTGTATGAAGGTCATGCTCAGACAGTACATGAATGACCTTGACCTCGTTTCTGGGGTCACAGTGCAACATACATGAATTTTACTCTTTATTATAACTTGAGACCTACTTGAACCTTGATGTTGCACATGTTAGTGTTCTTTTATGTTGGTCAGACTTACTCAGAACATGGGTGACCTTGATCCTTTCCCAAGTTCATAGAGCTGCAAGTGTGATGAATGTTAAGATCAGCTGAGCATGGGCTGTTCACACAGCCCTCTTGTTTTTAAAATCTTAATGGGTGAGGGGAGACTATACAAGTATAGCAACATTTTGTGTACATACTAAAAGTGCACTGAGATGAGCAAGTTCTACAAGATGCTGACCTTAGTTTACATGAGCTATTTTGAAGTGGGATTTTTTTTCCTACATGTGCAGATAAATTGAGGTACTACATGTAGCTGTGATCAATACATGTAATCTGAGGCATCTTGACTTGGTTAACCACACAGCCATTTGTTATGACAATACAAAGCAGTATGAAAGTTTGTAAATGAGAAAGCCCCATGGATGCATATGGCTAACCATATGTTGGCTTTGTTTTTTCCATGCGCAGTGCAGCTCCCCCTTCCTTCGCTTTTGGGAAGCTCAGGGTGTAGCATTGTCTCCCATCTTTTGTGGGTGCTTGCATTCCGTCTGCATTCTAGTTGAAATGCACGGCAGATATGAACAATAAAAAATTTAGAGCAATCCCTATTTAATTTACTTGCAGTAAGTTGTACCAAGGACTGTGATGCATGAAAACAGCAATGCACAAGTGGCATGACAGCAAGAACAGGTTGTGGATGGTGCTATCAAATGTCTCTGACAGTCAACAAAATTAAGTAACTTTTTGGTAATAATGAGCTTCTGCTGTCTACCACTTCTAGGGCTTATCAGAGACTGACCAGTGATTTCAACCCGTACAAATGGTGCATTTTTGTATTCATTTCATTCATTCAGTACATTTTCAAAAGCTGACATAGTTCATATAACTAATATTTTGTTTATCATGTGTTGAGCTAAAAGTTGCCTTCAGTGGCTACAGAGCGGTTAGCTCCTAGAGTTAATGCAACTTGAAACATTTTGATGCTGAATCAAAATATATTTGGCTTTTTTGAGTCAATTTAAGTGGAAGTGTTTAGCAGCATTTGTTCAAATTTTGTCAGCGTTTTGCTCCTAAATGATGGCAACATTCAAGGCTTGTGTGTGAATTGAAGCATTTTTTATGATAGCCACAAGTGTACATGAATTTTCATAACAAACTGGGTAATTTCGTGATTGGCATGGGATGTGGTTTTTAACTTTTATCCCAGAGAAGCATATGTATAAGTGCTTAAATAGATGTAAACATAGAAAAGATGTCTCTTGTGATGACCTTACATACATCCCCCCCCCCCCAGTAAGAGAATGCAACATTCTTAGGTACAAATTGTATATCCAAGCTGTGCTTTGCTTTAAGGATGGAAGTCTGGTACACTGGTGAAAGCTTGCCAGTGTCCTTCAACAGTTTGGGTTTCAGCAAAGCCTCTTCCAGAAGCACAGCTCCTTAAGATCCTGATATGAGATATATTTTGATTAAAACAAAAAATATTGTTGTATATTTAGTATTTCTCTGTCAATATAACTCTGGACAGAGACATCCTTAACAGGTTTCAAAATTGATTAAATCAAAGTCGTGCTCCTGGCACCATCAGTATGAGTGAGTGTTAGCACATGAGCACTGATATTTAATTTAAACATATTTATTTCAACTGGATCGCCCTATAGTACATCGAGATGTCACTAATCGAGGGGTTCTCCAGAAGATACAGCCATGAACAAGCATGTTTCTCTCAGTATCCTTTATGTGGTTGTTTTCTTTTTAAAGCTCAAGTGACCTTGAAATATTAGGTCACATCAGTCACTGTAAGGCCAAAAAAATGGTTTGTTTCCCCTAACTAGTACCACCTTTCTCTTAAAAAAAAATTTAAAACATCTACCTACCCAAAATTGTGGCACATTTAGCGACAAAGCATACCCATCCACCTAAATTATCTGCCTACCTGCTCCCCCCCCCAAAAAAAAGGTCCATGAGGGGAAGCACACTTAATTTTTTTTCTTTTTTAAAGCTTCAACAAGATTTTATACTCTGAGATGGTCTTCATTCTATATGAATTTGGCAAACTTAGGTCTATTATATATGGTTTTCAAAATTTGGGTGCTTTGCTTTGTTCTGTATGTGGTATAGTGTGGCCTCCCTTTTGCTGGAATTACTTCTGCTTGTCCTTGTATATTAGCATCTGTAGATGCTGCACACCAGTATAGGTGTAGTGAAATGGCCTTTTTCCAGTGGCCAACATCACCACACTCTGGTTGCTTGCTAATATTGACAACCTTTTTTGATACACCTGCATAGCAAAGAAAACAAAGGATAATTTTCCATTCTTTTAGCTATGCTAACCAAAGGTCGCTGAACGTATATGATCACTCGTGTTTGTCAGTGCATCGCCATACAGTCTACAGCTTACAAGTTAACTCCATATAACTTTCAGGACTTAAAAGGGTATAAAAATCAAGGTCAAGTAGGTGGCAACTGTTGAAATTTGGTGGTGCCACCTACAGTATAATTGAAGATATAGACCAAATATGTTGAAAACACACTAAATTCAAAATGTCTAGAAACAGTTGGAGGTCTCCTATTGCATGACATAGATGATCTTGACCCAGTTTCTCAAGGTTATGGAGGGCATGCATTTCAGGAAATTAGAAATCAAGATGTAACTGCAATATTTAGCCTTGGTGACAGCAAAGCATGAGGCCCATGGACCTCTTATTGCTATTCTTACCCTCATTGCTCTTTAGAATAAACATGATAAAGTAAGGGTTGAGAAATATTATAAACTCTTGCATATAATATATATATATATATATATATATATATATATATATATATATATATATATATATATATATATATATATATATATATATATATATATATATATATATAATGTGCAGATCATTCTCTTTTTTTAATGACCTGAGCAAGGGGTGATAGAGATTTGTTTTTATCGATTTGTATGTCTCACTTGTAACATGAAACTTATATTGTGCGTACATCCAAAATTATTGGACCCACAGTCATGAAACTTCACAAGATTATTAATTAGTATATATGTGCACATGTGGTTCGTTTGGATGTTTAATTGTACATATATATCAGTGTAACATTACAGGTGTATTACCGAGATGAAAAGTGATAAGGATGTGACCTATGGTATGTGATGGATAATTTATTGAAGAGGAAGAAAATATATTCATTATCTTCACAATAAATTATATTAACAGCACCAACAAATGTCAAATGTTCAAATTTTTTCTTGAGTGGTGGTAGTCTGGAATATTTGACTTGGGGGTGGGGGTGGGGGTGGATGTAATATCTATGTTGAAAATTCAGCAAGTAAAACTGAGAAAATGCTGATTTGGGTTTATTTAAAAAAAATGTTGCCCTCGAAAATATAAATGAATATTCAGTTGATTGAATTTCTAATTTCCCCCAAAACTGTGATCAATTAAAAAACTTTTGTACATTTATAAGAAATAAATTCTTGAGAAGAGTACCATTTCAATTTACATTGGTTTTCCTCCTTCTAAGGCCACTGCCACTGCAGCTCAAAAGTGCTATCCATCTTACAAGAAGACTGCACTTTCCACATACAGACAATGTAATTGTAATGCAACACATTTTTCACAAGAATGGCCTTTCAAGAGGGATGGACACATTATTGACAGAGGCCTTGCAAGTGGAGGACCACTGTGCTTGTTGCCAATACTATGATTTCTTGACTTCAATAAATCTGTTCTCCAGGTTTTGCTGTTTTTTTTTTTTAAGTGTCCGTCCCATGGGGGGACACCTTCTGTTTTCGGGTTGTACATCTGTCCTGCTGTGCGCATTCTTGACCTTGATTTTAGTACAGTTCCCAATTGGTTTGTTTTTTTGCTTAATCTATAGAATCAATAGAACTATTCAATCAGGTGGGTTTTTTCTCATATATGTGTACTATTGATATGCCATATTGATGGTGTTCAAACGGTACATGGGCTTACAGAATTAAGTTAAGTTTCTCTTTGTACTAAATATCACATTCACTTCAAATATCAACAGCCTTGATATTGACAATGGAAGAAAAAAATTGATGTTGAAAAATGAAATATGTGTCTTTATTACTACTAGACTATTATACCAACAGGATTTTTGTTTGTTTGTTTGTTTGTTTGTTTGTTTGTTTTTGTGCATTTTGAGGCAAATTCTGCATGATTTTTGGAGTTGCTTTGATGCAATTAACTGCTACTGATTCTTTAAAAAAAATAAAGCTTTACGCTTGGGTGATCAGGTAGGCAAACATATTGAGGGATTTGGTTTGACAGATTAATGACTCGGGTACCATGCCCAAGGTGCTCAAGTCATCATGTGCTGTCAGTCATTACTGTACACATGAAGTCCTGTCTGCAAAGAGAACCGAGTTGAGCAGACTTCATTATGTCGTTTTGAATTAGCTTCATTATAGCATGCGCAGTTATCAGGTTGAAAACTCGGACTTTGACTTTGACCTGCAGCTTGGTCCCCTGGCCCTGGGCTGGTGTGTCTTCTCTTGACGACTTCGATTAGTAGGCCTACTTTACCTGACATGGTCGAAATCGTGAATGGTAAAATGGTCACAGCATACATGTATAATATATTCCTGACCCAGGCACCCAGTCATCACTTCGTTTGCATTTGACCATGGAAGTAATACCTCCATGATTTGACAAACTTGACCCATTGTTTCCACAAAGTATCATCCCTTGGGAAACTGAACAGGGAAACACGGTCCAAGTTTGTCTTGCTGCAGAATTTCACGCAGCACTGTTGACTGGCCCGCTTCGGGCGTGCCGCCATTTTGCATTGCACAACTCTAGGTCACATGATCTATTTTTAATGAATATTCATTACGCTTCCCGGAAAAGCACGATCTCTGCTTTTTGGTCACAAAGATGCAAGGAGCAGTTTAAAACCGCAATAACTTTGAATACAGAGCCGAAAATCGTGGTAATTTTCATGTTATCGTTTAGAGGGGAGTCAAATTAGGCGAAATATGTCTGGTTTTCCTTTTTGAGACCTGCCCTTTAAGTTATTGTACCTACATGTACAGCTGTCACTGTTCTAGCATATAGAAATTGAAAAGTTGTAACTGGATCATGTATACGGTGGAGCACAGTGTCTGTCTCTGTGGGTCTCTGTGTGATGAATTTACAACATGCCCATTTGATGTACATCTGATGGTGGATACAACCAGTAAAGAGCATGATAGTTTTGGATGTCTTGAAGATAGCCTGAAATGTCACTCTGACTTGGTCAGTGTGCGTTTCAAGAGCAGCAGCATAATAATAGTATAGTTTTATTGAGCATCCAATAAAGTATAAAATAGAAAAATAAGTATTGGATTGTTTCCCCGACAGGGGGAATTTATCCTCGGATAACCCGCATCCCCCACCCACATACGTGCACTATATGCTAAAATGGTTTTTATAAAATACACAAGAGCTATAACACCTTGTGAGCTGAAACAAGAACATAACTGAAACGACAATAATGGTAAACAGGCCACAATTTATCGGGCCATAGGCAGTATTTTATCTTAGCTTCCATGTTGTATCACAGTATGTATAATGTTCATCATGCCCATAGATAGAGCACCAGATTTAAGTTACTAGGTTGTCACTCCCAAGCTCCCAAGCTGAGCACTGGAGAGTGACTATTCTTTAGTTCTGATCTTATATATGAGGTCAGCCTCAAATATATTTTTGTTTCTACTAACACAGATTTTATGAACTGCTAGGGTAGGGAGGAATTTTTGACAATGTTGTGAAAAACAGGTGAGGGAGGGGTTTTTATCCTTTTTAGCTCTTTAGTCCCAAATTAAGGCTAAGCAAGCAGATTTCAGCTTTAAAAAGACACAAATGAAGGGTAAAAAATAGATTCTGCATCATTCAACCTGACAGCAAGTGAGTAAGAAGCAATTTTTTAATTTGCACCCTGTTGAAATTCCATGTAGCACTTTTTGGTCATGATTTTAAAGAGACGGTTACCAGAAAAGAACATATTTTTATGGCTGGCCTGATATCCATTGTAGGTGTACCTTTGAAAGTGCATACATTTTGTATGTTTTGAAAAAGGTTGGGGTCTCACTTTAAACATCTTAAATAATTAATTTTAATGGCCATAGCAGCTGGTGAGTTCCTAAATACACATACAGTTGTATGCACTGTACAGTGCTTTGTGTATGATGAGTCAACCAAACTTAATACATTACAAGTGCTGTGGTCACTCTCTTCAACGACCACCTCAAGGGGAGGCCTTACAGTGGTTTTTCAAAACAGGTGGTCTCTCAGAAGTTTATTATAATCGAAGAGACAGCACAAAGGACCACTTGAATGTGGTCTCTCTAGCCAGGTGGCCTCTGACCGGAGCGAACTTGCAAAGGAGGAACTACCTTGTTAGCCTATGCAGGCAGAGGTGTCTACTGGAATGCATACTGAAAACAGTGGCAAAAGTTAGGATGAAAATGACCAGTAGGCTGGGTTTTACCATGAACTGTAAATTGCTTTATTTTTGAACGTATCAACTTTCAACGTTTTTCCATATTGAGGTATTTCACTGAAGTTTTGAATTCACTATTTTGGGGGAAGGTTCCACTAAACATATGTAAAAAATACTTCTTCACAGTGGTTTTATTTTTGCTGATTTGTGTCATGAGTGACTTGAGCAAAAGTAGCACAACAGCAAAATAAAATATTGAAACTATGGGATGTTTTTTAGAAACTCATGCACAACTGCACAGAACAATGATATCAGAAGAACATGTTCTGCCTATATTTTTGTTTCTTGCAAATCATCCATTATATATTCTTATTTTTGTCACAGTTTGAGAATGATCTGACTGTTCAAAGAGGAGATTTCCATGCCACAAAACTAATTGATCAGGATGACTTGATAGGACTGCACGGTGGTGGTCAGCGTGCTAGACATAAGAATTCAACAGTCTTATTTAGTGAAAGTGAATATACATGTACTTCCAGTGGTGAAAGTGACCATGGATGTAGTGTGAACAGGTCACATCCAACTCCAAATCCGCCTGGATTACCATCAAGCTATGCATATGCTGTGGATATCAAGACTGCATATGGAGATACATTCAGGAATACATGTGAGTACCCAAGGAAATACAATGATACAGTACTAAAAGACTTGAATATCAGTACTATACAAGAAGAAAGGATCAGATTGTACAAACAGACGCAATGATATAGACACAAAGAATTGAGTTCAGTGATTCGCTGTGGCTATTAAGAACCTGCAAAGTCAATTAGTCTGTCATACCCAATTTTGACCTAGTTACATGCCTGTCAGGTTTCACTTTGCATCCAGCCAGAAATCTCTCTGAATGCTAACGTCTAACACATATTTTTTATCATTGAAATCGAGGCAGGATCATCACTTGTCCAACCACATCACACACTGATCTCTGATGTAATCAGGATGCTCCTGATCTTACCGTATCCGATCAGCCGTACACAAAGAACCAAGCGGGATCTAGATGGCAGGGGGGTATGACCTCAGTTTTGCTGACACTAGTCTCCTGGTGATTGTGATACTGAAATGTTCCAGGCGTGGCGCCACTGCTGAGGTAACCTTTCTGTCAAAAAGAACCTGTGTCTCTTCGCAAACTACCAGGTGATGGTCGTCTGTCCTGCCGCAAGATCCTGGTCTTCCAGATCGTGCTTTCTTCTTGCATCCTGTTCTTCCTTTGACAGAGTCTCACCGCCTCTATACCACTGACCTTGGACACCTGTTCTCCTTGCAACCACACACTGGGAAAGACCAGCCTCTAGCATGCCAATGATCCTGCCTCTCTCGAATTCAGAGAGCTGTGATTCACCCGAAAGCCATTGTATTAAGGATTCACATTGATCCTGCTGTATCCATTTGTGGCTGTAATCTCATTTCCTGGACATTTTGTTTCTGTGTGACTGCTCGGTCATACTCTTAGCTGTCCTGTCATACTCTAAGCTGTCCTGTCATACTCTTAGCTGTCCTGTCAATGGTACATGAGAGTCCATGTGACGTTCATGTTTTCTACACAAACTAATATCTATATATATATATTTTTTATTTTGATTTTTTTTGGCTATAATGTCTTCTATCTTGTGACATAAATGAACCACAGGAAAACAATTCCTCCACAAAACACTTGTATGTCTGTTTCGCGAATATATGATCGATTTTTCTCGTTCATCTTGGAATATAATTTTTAAAAAATGCATTGGATGGTATTTCTGGACAATTATTACATTTTTTTACATGCTGATTAGGATCATATGAAAATTTCAAACTGAATAGATTCATAACTGTTATATATAGAGGTGCTATTCCCAGTTCAATATCTGGGATCGTGTTACTCCTATGGCATGCAAACAGAAGTTGAGTAATTTCAATTTATGCCCCCTGCATTGAGCTTCCGGACAATACACATCCCAGCATCTACCACAACATGTACTAACTGGTTACTCTTATGTACCTCTATGCTATTATGCAACCATTTTTCATGTATAATAAATTAGCTCAGTCTTTCAAAACCTGTCTTCCAGGCAACTTACTTCATAGTATGATCAACTGTTTGCTTTACAAAGCCTCTTATAAAGCCACCCCAAATGCAGCCCCAAAGTGGTCCTTTAAGATGGCTGGCCTTAATAGGAGTCTCACAATTTGTGCTTAGTAATAGTAGTCTTGTAAGAGAGACGACCTTTGGGGGAGGATACTTACAAGCTGAGAACCACTGTATATGTATATATATATATATATATATATTTATATATATATATATATATATATACATATATATACAAATATATATACATGTATATAGTTATAGTAGAACTACATTGACACCGTGTACATATATATGTATATGTATGTATATATATATACATACATATACACATATGTATATATATATATACATACATATATATATTGTCGAATAAATTATTGGACAGGACAGTGGAATGAAATATTCCCGCGTTTCGGCAGTAAAGCGGGAATTATTTTTCTGAATGCGTTACGTAATAAATTAGTCTCGTGACGGTAAAAGGGTGAAGTAAGTACAGGGGGTGCGAAGCATGGTCACGTGGTTCGGGGGTTTCTAAACGCTGCAAGGCAGGTATTCGGTCACTCTAGGTCGGACCTACAACCCATACACACGAAATTGTACGGGGTAGCCGGGCATCGAACGAGCAATGAATCCTGACCAAGTGCTGGGCGACGTGGACGCAAAAATTCAAGCTGCTTTGAAAGACGTTCATAGTGCCATGTTAAGCGACTTGGGCACTTTAATCTCTTCAAAATTGTCGAGTTTCGAGACAGCTTTGGTCGATAAACAAAGGCAATTTGCAGACAATCAATTGTCCAAGTTGGAAAGTTTGACCAGCGGCGCCCATGTGTTCAAACGCAAGGTAACGAGGCCCAATACAAGCACGGGGTTAAAGTCATGGAAAGGCTTCAGGAGGCTTCAGAGGCTTTGGCAGAGAAGGACGAGGCTGGCGTTTTGGCGGCACAACAGAAAATTGCAGAAGGTATGGAGCTGGTGTCTCACAGGCAAAAACTTGTCAAGTTGGCAGATTCTTCCAAGCACGGGTGGAAAATAGTCGATCAGTATGAGGCCCACCAATTAGCTGACGACAGCGACGATGAAAAACGAATTTTTAAGGCTGAGGCACGTTGCGACAAATTGGCGCGAGAAGAGAGGGTTAAAAGGAATCGTCTCTCCAGACGTTGGTCTCCTTTGGGGTCTGCCAAAGAAAAGCAAGGGCAAAATATTCCAGCAGTAGTATCTCAAGAAACTCCAGGAAAAAGACCAGGAATCTGTTTCGCTTGTGGTGTACCAGGACACTGGAGACGTGACTGTGTTGGAAGCGGAACATCGGTGTTCAACGCCCAAGAAAAGATAAGTTTTATGTTGAATACTTTGTCAAGTATAGAAACGGGGATATGTAAAAAATGTAAAAAAGTTTTATCAAATGTTTCTGGCGTCGTAAAACAAGCAAAGCTTCCATGCGCAGGTAATAGTTCTAGCCCAGTCAGTCCAGTCGGGCGTTTGAAAAGTTGTGTAAACGAATGGGAACAAATTGGGGCGAGCGAACAGGTGTTGGATATAATACGATATGGTTATAAGCTTCCTTTTTATCAGCTGCCAACTAAAAAATATTAAAGAGTAATCAGTCTGCGAGAAATAATCCAGATATCGTCAGCGAAGAAATCAGAAAGTTAATAGTAAAAGGTTGTATATCAGAAGTAAACGAAATACCGACTGTAGTTAATCCGCTTACGGTGGCATTCAATAAATCAAATAAACCACGTTTAGTTTTGGATTGCAGGCACATTAACCCGTGCCTGTTTAAATTCAAATTCAGAATGGAAGACAGTTCAGTGGCCAGGTGCATTTTTTCTGAAGGAGATTTTGTATTTTGCTTTGATTTCAAGTCTGCATATCACCACATTGAAATTTATGAACCACACCGACAGTTCTTGGGTTTTTCATGGTGTTTTGGAGATAAGATTAAATATTTTGTTTTTAATGTTTTGCCGTTCGGAATCAGTACAGCCGGATACGTATTCACGAAGGTTACGCGTGCTTTGGTAAGCCATTGGAGAAGCCAGGGCATTAAAATTGTATTATTTTTGGATGACGGAATGGGAGGAGCCGATACTTTCGAGACGGCTTGCAACAAAAGCAAACAAGTAAAACAAGATTGGGATAAATTAGGTTTTTTGTGTGTTGATGAGAAATGTTTTTGGGAACCACAGCAAAACATGATTTGGCTAGGTTGTGAATGGGATTTTCTTCATGGTAAAATTAAGATCACGAAAGAAAGAATTGACAAGCTTATGTCATCTTTAAGCAAGATGGTTGATCAGATTGCAAAAGGTAAGTTGCAAATAAAGGCAAGAGACCTCGCTCAAGTTGCAGGTCGCATAATATCAATGCAAACAGCGGTAGGTCAGATCGTTCGTTTCAGAACAAGGGTTATTTTTGAATATCTTAACAAAAAAGAGAGCTGGGACAGTTATGTGACGGTGGACAACAGAATGCTAGATGAACTGATTTTCTGGAAGGAAAACTGTGAGAGCCTGAACGGTCAGGCCCTTAATGTTGCAGATGAGCTGATATCAGAAAGCGTAGTAAACTTATTCAGCGACGCATCTCATACAAGGTACGGTGGGTACATATTAGATAAGAAAGGTACCGAAGTTATAGGCTGTTGGACGCATCGAGAAACGACAGAAAGCTCCACCTGGAGAGAGCTAGTTGCTGTAAGCAGAGTATTCAATTCAATTTCCAAATGTCTGGAAGGACAAGAAGCGCATTGGCGGACGGACAACAAAAATGTAAAGCGTATATTGGAAGTGGGCAGTAAGAATCCACGTTTACAATCGATTGCTTCTCAGATTGTATCAAATTGTCACGAAAATGACACAAAGTTAAAAGTACAGTGGGTACCCAGAGATCAGAATTTGAAAGCCGATTTTTTAAGCCGCTGTAATGACAGCGACGATTGGCAAATCAGAAAAGAGGTATTTCATTATTTAGATCGTAAATGGGGACCACACCACGTAGATCGTTTTGCTACGGATTATAATGCAAAGTGCAGTAGGTTTAACTCCATATGGTGGTGTCCCGGCACAGAGGCTATTGACGCTTTTGAGCAAACGTGGTCCTTTGACATGAACTGGTTAGTTCCCCCACCGAGATTAATATGTAAAGCTATAACAAAATTGAAAGCGGATAAGGGGAAAGGGACAATTGTTGTCCCAAATTGGCATTCGGCTCCTTTTTGGCCATTATTGGCACAAAACAAGTACAACAGTGATGTTTGCAGTACAGAGCAAACTTTTCTCGGTTCATTTTGTGTGCAGCCAGGTAGAGGCAAGAATGGAATTTTTGCAAAAGCATTAACTTTTCACATGATGGCATTTAGATTAGATTTTGCATGAAATTTCAGGTTTGTATAGCACGCTTATTAGATGTATTTTATTGTAGGCATAAAACTTCAGGATCATGTCAACAAAGCGGTATGCAGATCCGGGTTGGACCTGTCGGGTAATACCAAAGAACTGAGCATCAACATGACCACATATCTACTTAAGTCAAGAAGCGACAGCACAAGCGCAAAATATTTTGCTTACTTCAACAAATGGACATCATTCATAACGAGTAAAGGTCAGGCAAGTCTTCCTGCGAATCCTATTCACATTGCTCTCTATTTTACACATTCATTGGACAATGGTGCATCTTACGGTATTATCTCTAGCACTAAGTATGCTATCAAATGGTTCCACGAATTAGACGGTTTTCCGGATCCGACAAATAATACTTTTGTGTCTTCTTTGTTAGAAACCGCAAAGAGACATTCAACGAAAAGAAAAATTAAAAAGATCCCATTTCAACGGACATTTTGAAGTCTATATGCGATTTTTATTCAGGTTCGCGGGACTTATTGGTGTTGAGAGATATAGCTATGATTACTCTCGCGTTTGCGGGATTTCTACGTTTCGATGAACTAAGTGCTTTACGGTGCAATGACATTGAATTCCAAGAAGATCATATTTGTATTAATATACGCAAAAGTAAGACTGATCAATACAGGTCTGGAAACAAACTAGTTATAGCTAAAGGTCATACTTCAGCTTGCCCGGTAACATTACTCAGACGTTATTTGGACGCAGCCAATTTGAGTGTACGTTCTGATTGTTTTCTTTTCAGACCAGTGTTCAGGTCTGGTAAAACATGCAAGTTGATTTATAAGAACAAGAAACTAAGTTACACACGGGCTCGTGAGTGTATTTTAAGCCGTTTGAAACCATTTTCAAAAGGTTTAAATTTAGGTTTACATTCACTGCGTGCAGGTGGGGCTACAGCAGCCGCAAACTCAAATGTTAACGAAAGGTGTTGGAAGAGGCATGGAAGGTGGAAGTCCGATTCAGCCAAAGATGGTTATATTGAAGATTCTTCAGAGAGATTACTGGTGACTAAAAAGTTAAATTTGTAAATTTACAAATTTCATTACGAACCCTATCTTTTGGACTGGTTTCTAGTCGTCTTGTCCGGCTAAATGCAATTTGGTTGTTAAGTTGTGTGTTTGCGTCTTAAGTATAGTTAAGAATGAAATATTCCCGCGTTTCGGCAGTAAAGCGGGAATTATTTTTCTGAATGCGTTACGTAATAAATTAGTCTCGTGACGGTAAAAGGGTGAAGTAAGTACAGGGGGTGCGAAGCATGGTCACGTGGTTCGGGGGTTTCTAAACGCTGCAAGGCAGGTATTCGGTCACTCTAGGTCGGACCTACAACCCATACACACGAAATTTATTAACGTTATTTAATGAAATGTTTCTGTAATGAATTAATTTTTTTTTTAGGTGGAGTTCGGCATCTCACTCCTGAGGTTAATGCTGCATGCGCCGAACACAGGTTTCCAGAGTTTTTGGCCAAATAAACAAATTCTAAAGGTTTTATCTCTGGTTTTTCCTGGGCGGCTTCATTGACCAATGAAGGGTAACTTTTGGTAACGCTTGTTTTTTCTACGCATCTGATTAAGATATACAAAATTTATAAAAGAATATGCATTAGTCAAAGGTTTGTTCGAAAGGCTCGTTTCAAATAAGTTTGATGCTTTTTGTACAAAGCATGGGGACAGTGAAAAATGTGTTATCTCAGATACATCGTTCAAGATTGATACGGCTCAGAAACACACAACGGATGCACGTTTATATGAGGTTTATGATGTGTAAGAAAATCAAAACATCAGTATGATTTCATTATATGGCAAGATTTTGTTAAAAATAGTATATATTTGTGTTTATAATAAAGGATTGCCGGCTACCCCAGTCGTCTTGTCCGGCTAAATGCAATTTGGTTGTTAAGTTGTGTGTTTGCGTCTTAAGTATAGTTAAGAACTCAAGTTTCGATGACTTTATTGAATATATATTGTCCGAAGTTATGCATGGAGCCTACTTGTATGCCCCTCAAGTCTCCTCTGCCTCGTGGTCCTTCTATCTTCTCATACCACGTGACCAACCAACCGATTACCATAACAAAAAGAATTGTTACTATTCGACATCCGATTCAGTGAATTTAATCTTAAATCAGAGATTTAAGATTGTATGTTAAATTCAAAACAATAATGATATGGCATACAAGTACGAACACAGTTTGTGAAAACATAAACTCCAGTTAGCCATCATTCACATGTCAATCTCACCACATCACAATAACATATGTTTAAAGTTTACTATGATAAACTATAACTGACAAACTCCTGTAATTGTGTAAACTTATTTGAAGCTTAACATCAGAGAGAGCAGGTGTAGTCATACAGTATAATGTTACATTAAATTGCAAACCACATAATGTTTAACTGAAAATAACAATAAGTACATAAAATATAAATTCTACCTCTATGTTCTCAAAATGACATTTTAAATTCACTATATTTGAGTCATATAGATGCAAGTATAACGCAAGTATAACTTTACCACAACATCAGTAAGTCCTTATCATTCGCTTCGCATGACATAGGAAATTCAAAACCAATTACAAGTTGCAGTAATATTAGGTAAGAGTCTTATCATAACGTAGTATCTCATCTGAAGACCAATGTTATTAATATGTATGCATTCCTTATAATTGCATAAATATGCTTGATACAACGAAATATTCAGTAGCCTATATACTTGAATATAGATATAGCCTAAAACACTTGACACATACAATATTAACACGATATTAACATGATCAAACAAAACTTTCATTTCAATAAAAGCTTTAGCTACAACGTTATCTTTTGGGTCTTCATAATGCGCTTGAAAACGAGTGAGTCCAGGAAATCTGAATGTTTTCCCAAAGAGCTTAAATCGAAATCATTAAACATAAACAGACATTTCCAACTCGTTCAGCATATAGTTAAGTTTGCCCTTGTGGTCATTGACCTTACAGGATATCTATGAGGCCTGTTAAAGTTCTTATATTGAAACATAAAGAACAATACATAATTACTTTGGCCAAACCTGTAATAATGACAAAAATGACCTGTCGTAGATAATTACAGATTGTTGCATTATAGCTGGATGTCTTTGACTCAACATTTCCTAAGAGTAAATAACAAAAATGCTGATGTGTAACCTATACACCCTAGAATCTTAATCTTACTATGCCGACTATATACTTTTTAATGATAATACTGCTAAACTTAATAAGAGAAAGCTGATAGCAACAAGTTTCAAAATTAAACACAACTGTTAATTTCTTAAGTGTCCGTATATTTCACTTCAATCTGTTAGCATACCTCCATAAATATGTTGCATTTCACACACCCATGTACAGTCTTTTATTAAACCTCTTTGGTGTACAAGTTTTTTCTCTATTAGTACGCTCTCAATTATGGGTTGTGTGTCTGAGTACATGCCAACTTTCCACCAATACCGATACTCCCGTTTCTTACTGCATTTTGGCATAGAAACCAAGACTTGTAAGTCACCAAAACGAAAAAGTGCTTTGCAAAGTTTTACTTTGTCTTCATTTTCAGGAGCTTCTATTTAAAGTTCAAGCAACTTTTCTCTTTCTTTCTATCCTAGTTTGGTAGGGGCAGCAAAACCATGATTTTGTGTTGTATTAGGACGTATGGTTCTGAACCAATAGGTTCTGTTTGCCTCGACATTGTGACCTGCTGTGGGGTCAGGGAAGGAAGTGATTGACCCTTTTCATCTGTGAATATTACAGATTTGCCGTTCGCAGTTTCCGTCTGTGGCACATCACTTTTCTTTAGCGCTTCCTTTAATTTGTCAAGATGCGTAATATTGTGCCTTTCTCCCGACGCGTGTATAAAACACGGTTTTAGCCGATTGTAATTAAATACATCATGGAGAATTTTTCCATCGAGTGAGGCTAATACATAGTGTGTTCGGTCGAGTATTTTGTGAACTACTAAAGGACCAACCCATTCAGCATTTACTTTTCTTGAGTTAGCTGTCAAGCTAGAACTAGTTGGCTTGTATAAGTATACCAGTTGTCCCTGTGAATATATGGGATTTTTGCTAAGAGGTTTCGATATCTCAGCATTCTGGTGTTCTTGTTTAGTCCGCTGTAATTGCAGCATAGTGCGCAATACGTGATCAAATCTTTGCTTCAGATTCTCAATATATTCTTGATAAGAACTTGAAAGACTTTCAACGGGACTAAAATACACATTTGCCAAATCGCGTGGTTCTCTCATGAATACAAGATAATATGGCGAAAAATTGCCAAGATAAGGCGATGTGTATGTGTTGTAGGCATAAGTAGCAGTGCTCACGAGCCTTACCCAATCTGTTCCCATTTGGTTCAGGTTTAACTTTTAGCATGCTTGCAATAGTACCACATTCAGGTTTACCTTTAGCATGCTTGCAATAGTACCACATTCAGGTTTACCTTTAGCATGCTTGCAATAGTACCACATTCAGGTTTACCTTTAGCATGCTTGCAATAGTACCACATTCAGGTTTACCTTTAGCATGCTTGCAATAGTACCACATTCAGGTTTACCTTTAGCATGCTTGCAATAGTACCAATTTGTCCCTCGACATGTAACGAACCGTGATTTTCAACACTAATGAGTTTCCTTTCAATGTTCAATGCTTCACATAACAAGGTCAACAGCTTTCCCGTTAGTGAGCTTGCCGCATCAGTAACTATGCACGATGGCGGACCAAAAATTGTGATTACTTTCTGGATGAGTGCTTCACATATTGTTTCAGCATCTATCGTTTTCAAAGGTGTACACACTACAAACCTTGTAATTTCACAACAAACGACCATGATATGCCGAAAACCAGATGCGCTGGTAGGCATCGATTTAAAATCTAAACTGATCCTGTCAAAAAGACGATATGTGTCGGGGATTCGCGTATGATATGGACGCAGCTTATCATTTTTGGCGCGAAACTGTTGACATCTACTACACGCTTGTACGTAGTTATTAATGCGCTCAAACATATTTGGCACATAAAAATGTTTACGCATCGTTACGTAAGTTCTCACAACTCCTTGGTGATTGGACAGAAGTCCGTCATGATACCTTGAGACAATTGTATCTGTCATTTGTTCAGGTATTGCTAATTGTAAGCTAAAACGGTCTCATTCTCATGGAAAAACAACCTGAAAAGTACACTGTTACAAATAATGAACTGTTCAGCTCTAAGCATAATGGCCTTGGCAGCCTTTTTGTCAGTAGGTAATATATCGAAGGCTAGAAAATCGTACACAGGTTTAAAGTATGGTGAGGTTTGTTGCCCTATTTTAATTTGTCTAGCATCAACTGGCAGGTTATAATCTCGGATTATTTTCCTGCGGATAATTTTAATCATTTTATCAAGCTCATACTGCTTGGGAATATGACGAGTGACCATTTTGTCTATTTTGTCAATTAATGTCTTGGGCTGTGTATATAGCTCTGGTGGACAGTCTCTACAATTGTCTTCTCCATCCTTTGATCTATCCACTATTCTTGGGTCCAGGGGTGTGTGTCTCGACTTTCATTTCAAGGATGGACTACTTGGTACAAATTCATTTTGTTTTTCCTCCCCTGACTGGCCATATGGTGTATCATATTGCGACTGTGGGTGTCCAGCATTGCTTAATGGATCGCTATTAAGATTAGGTGTCGGTGTTTTATGACACTTCGCGGGTTTTGATCTAGTGTTAGTATTATCTGTCGGTGTATCTTTTCTCTTATTCCCTGTAATTGGAGGAACTGTAATGCCCATTTTTTTTGCGTAACCCCTAGTGACTATAGGATTGGCAAAGTCATTACGGTATTCAACGTCTTCATCTACAAACACGGTACCGACAGCACTAAAACCGATTGGCAAAATTTTGTCAATTTCTGTGTGTTCACTTTCCTGCGGGACTCGACTGAGAAAATCGGCCAATTGTAATTTGCCAGAACCAACACGGCGGTACCAGATCGTAAATGAATATTCAGAAAGTTTTTCAAGAAGTTTCTGAAGCCGTGTGGAACAAGGCTCTCGTTTTGATTTAATGATTTCCACTAATGCAGAATGGTCAACACATGCATAAAAATCACATGACTTCAGTATGTGTTTGAAGGCTGTAATGTTAATTAACAAGCCAAACAATTCGAGTTCACAAACTGAATACCATTTACAAGCGTCTGGTCAGCTTTTACTATAATAGCCAATTACGTGTTCAGTATGATCAGGATATGTTTCAGTAACATAACTCCCCGTTGCTAAGCGACTCGTATCACTGTAGATACATAGTTAGCCTGTACCCTTAGGTGCAACTAACACAGGTGGTTTAGTCAACAATTCTTTTATTCTTTGAAATGCGATATCATGTTCATCACACCAAATAAACTTTTGCCCTTTACTTGTCAACCTATGTAAAGGCTTTATAATTTCTTGCAATCTTGGAAGTAACATAGACAAGTAATTGACAGCACCTATAAACCTTTTTACTTCTCTGGGCGATTTAGGAATAGGAATTTTCCTAATTGCGGAGCACCTATCATTCATTGCTTGTACACACACTTGCCCTTCGCTCTTTATGAATATTTGATGCACCATATAAATTACTTTGTCACGAAATAACTTACATTTACGTGGAAAATTTTCAAACCATGTTTGATCAGGGCTGTGAATAAGCTTATGAGATGCTTTTCATGCAGGTGTTTGTCTTTGCTGAAGAGCTGAAGAATTTGCTGCCAGAGCCCAGGGCTCACTGACAAACTTGAGGACATTTCCTATAATAGTAATGTTTTCCCATTAAATGACGTAATCCCTGCGTATTGTTGTGCCCTCTCTGAAAGATTAAGGGAATGAAAAGCACTTTTGATGTCAATAACACTCATAATTGTACAATTCGAATGCCCTATTCGTGCTGTTGTCTCTGACAATAAAGGGAAAGGATGATTTATCCTTTTTATTTTGTAGTTGAGGTATGTGAAATCAGTGACAACACGTTTTTCTTTGGTATCTTTCTTGTTTATCAGCGTGACGGGACTTGTATATTGCTTATGACCTACACCTAAAATCCAGAGAGTAACCAATTTGTCCAACTCTGAGGTAATAACCTTTTTATCTGCCTCTTGAACTGTATATGGTCTAATAAAGAAAGGAGTTTGGTCATTTAACTCAAAATCCACTTCAAACTTGGGTCATGTTCCCAATTCACCATATAGGCAAATGCATCTCTGTGACGTTTGATTAACTCTCGGGTTTTAATCTTTTCCCTGTCATCTAAAACACTGTTTTCTAAAACAATGGTCTTGTCTATGACTTGTTCCTCGGTCATATCAAGTAATGGGCTATTTTTTCAAGATGTGGATACCGCCCCTCTTTTAAAATGCGGATGTCAGTTTCAGCTTTAGATATGCTTTCATTTACCTGCATATTTCTGTCGCTTCCCAAATTTACCACGTCTTCGGGTGATTTTGGCTGAACATCTGCAAACAGTTTCCCTATGTCAGAATACCCAACTGATCTGTCTTTACATAAATATTTAGGTTTGTGTGTTGTATTTCTTACAAGTATTGATGTGTGTCCCTTGCGTAATTTGACCAGCATCTGTGATGGACACATTTCTTACAAATATTCATTTGCACTCAACACAACGTCCGAATTTCTAATAAACCCAGGAACTTTGCCATAAAGCGTGACGTATTTTGACTGACCAGGCTGTATGATAATTATCCTTCTAGGTTTAAAATATATCTTTTTGGATTTTATTTTGAATCGATTTTGTTCAAAATCCAAAACACCCTTCAGATTAGAGAGGGTATCTGTACCTAAAGTACGATCTACGCCTGTCATGTTTTGGCCTATAACAGCTGCTATCCTGAACTTATGACCCTGGATGTTGATCTCAAATTGTATACTTTTATTCGCTAGCAGGAACTCGCCATTACCCAACTGAAACTTAATGGGTTTTATCCTCTCCGTATTTAACTTGGAAAGATAGGGTGGCGAATTAACTGTGCTTTCACTAATTAACGTCTTTGTTGCTGCCCAATCAAACAAAAGAAGGAGATTTTGGCCTGTTTGTAAACTACCTCGCGTAAAATGTTTTGATGTGAGCTTTAATTCGACCTCATCACTACCTAAATATATACTCTTCGGGACTTGTCTAGACGGGGGAGGTGCCAGGTGGACTATGCCCGGACCACCCCTTTCTGAAAATCCGGTTGGTTTCTGGGATTATTGTTGGGCCTACTGTTTTCAGTCATATTTTGTTGTCAGTTACTTTCCCTTCTCTCTAAGTCTGCCTTCCTTTTACGGCATGGACGCCACTTGTGATTGGGGATTAGGCAATAATCACAGAATACTACCTTCCTCCTTCCTGCACTACTGTCTCGATTTTGGGCATTCTGACTTCCTGACCTATTATTAGACCCACGCCTCTGAAAACTACGATACGGGCTTCTACCTCGGGAAGTAGGAGGTGTGCGTTCACGTTCGCGGCTTGGAGAACGACTGTTTGATTTAGCTCCCTCTCTAACTAAAAACCTAACCTTTCGCAGGGCTTCGCGGTCCTGTTCGTGTGCGACTCTCAACTCTTGTAACTGTTCCCTTAAATTAGCCATTTCCTGTGATTCTTTCGAATCAGTCATAGCAAATGCTACTTCTTTTGTTGCATTGCTATCGTTAAGGTCAAAATAACGCTGTACACGGCTGATCAAATGGGTAATGTCTGCATCTTCGGGTGCCGACATGATGATTGCCGATTGACACTTTGACGGCAAGGAGGATATAAATTTATCGCAAATTTGGTCTTTGCCATATTTCGGACGTTCCGCTGCCTGTTTAACTTTCATATAATGTTGTTCCGCAGTGTCACCTGGATGGTAGGATACTGTCTCGAACTGCTTCATGTTCGCAAACTGCCAATGGCTGGGGCTGAATCTGTAGATAAATTTTGATTTCAAGTCATCTAAATCGACAAAAGTTTTGTCTTCAATCCAAAGTCTAGCTGACCCTTGTAGTGTTCTTTTGAAAATATTTACAACGTTTAACAAAGCAGCATCGTCTGCAGGGGTTTGCAGGTCGTGTTCTTGTAGATAGTCTTCAAAAGACAAATAATGTGCTGTGCACAGATCTGAATCTAATTTGGAACCGTCAAACCTATTTGGAAGAAAATCTGTCTGTCTCAGTGGTGCGGCCATGTTGAATATATCTGAACAAAAACTCTTTGAACACAAGGTTGGAATCTGGTCAATATATTGAGTGGTGGAGTTGAACTGAACTAAACAAATAGGAGAGATGTATTTGATCTGGACTAAACAAGAGATTATACAAGTGTAAATCAAAATGACTATTTGCATTCTCTCACTCATTCAGGCTAACAAAGTTTAGGTCTTCACCTACCCAATTAAAGTTTGATGTAGGTTATGGATGAAAATTTCAGTCCTTTGCTATTTACTTTAGAACAAAGTCCGTTGAGGTATTACAGACGCCAGTAATAACACAGCAGGTAATCGGTAATCCGTGTAGTCCATTTCAGGGATAACAATTTTCCGTTAATCGCGAGAAAGTTCAGGAAGATGGGATCGTTAATCCAGTCTTGGTAAAATACATATACAGCTGATTGCGCTGACTGAAGGTTGAAATCCGGAGGTTGCCATCATTGTCTATTGGTACATCTAGCTTGCCTGGACGCCGGGCCTGGACGTTTCACTTGAGATCACTGCCACGTTTTTCTCGTGATCATATAATCGGGTTGATAGCTTCATCAGTGAACACTGGGTAAACGCTATAAAGACAAATTGAACGAACCTCTCAAAATGGTGTCTAGTCCAATTTGAAAATATATGTAATTTCACGTCATGAAACGTATTGCATGGTACTTCGTTTTTTTTCTTTTTGTTTTTTTTTTTTGTTGGCTAATAATGATAATACTGAGTTTAATGTAACGTTACTCAGTTCAGGGATCCAAATGTTCACTAGGCATTGCTAGAGGCGACGTTACGGTAGCCTAGCATCGGTAAGCATCTACGGGTATCCTTTGCCTTTCCACGTGCGTCGTCTGAGAACAAAAGGGAAGCGCCATCCTTGTCAACTAACCCGGTAAAAATCATTCAGCATTTTAACTTTCCAAAATGCTACAATAGACGAGTTGAATGAAATGTTCATGAAGAATTCAGGCTTCCTAATAGCAAACGACTTGGCTATCGCTGTGGCAACTTTTTCTTCTATAATTCCTTTGTGCAAGTCCTACTTTGGCGGTCTTCTTGCTTCACCTTCCACTCTCCCTCTTTGGAACCCCGGATCTCCACCATGTTGAATAAATGATTGGACAGGAGAGTGGAACTCAAGGTTCGATGACTTTATTGAATATATGGTGTCCGAAGTTATGCATGGTGCCTACTTGTATGCCCCTCAAGTCTCCTCTGCCTCGTGGTCCTTCTATCTTCTCATACCACGTGACCAACCAAACGATTACCATAATAAAAAGAATTGTTACTATACGACAATATACATATATATATATATATATATATAGATATATAGATATAAATATATATAAATGTAGTTCTACTATAGCTATATATATATATATATATATATATATATATATATATATATATATATATATATATATATATATATATATATATACATATATGTTCGGTATCAGTGCAGTTCTGGTTATTGTGCCTCACAACCAGGAGCTATCGGATCCTGTACTAAATCCCAGGAGACCACTGGACCTCCGGGTAGAAGCCTGCAGAAGTAATCTCCTATCACAAGTAATATTTTGAAAGCATAAGAGTATTTCATTTCACAGTGACTGTTTGAACGACTTTCTGGGATAATAACCTCTAAAGTGAAGTGTGGAGCAATTAATGTGTGGATTCATGTCATCTCACTCACTCGTTCTGCTATATGATATCCAGTGCAAGTTGATTACTTCATATCGTCTACGAAGCATGCTATAAAATTTTATCTCATGTTTGAGTCGATTTGTACATTTCAACCTACAAAGCAAAAATAAGAACGACATTTGCAGAAAGTTTTATTCCTGATCAACACATTTACCGATGAAACCGGAAGAGTACTTTATTTATTTATTTATTTATTTATTTATTTATTTATTTATTTATCTATCTATCTATCTATCTATCTATCTATCTATCTATCTATCTATCTATCTATCTATCTATCTATCTATCTATCTATCTATCTATCTATCTATCTATCTATCTATCTATCTATCTATCTATCTATCTATCTATCTATCTATCTATCTATCTATCTATCTATCTATCTATCTATCTATCTATCTATCTATCTATCTATCTATCTATCTATCTATCTATCTATCTATCTATCTATCTATCTATCTATCTATCTATCTATCTATCTATCTATCTATCTATCTATCTATCTATTTATTTATTTATTTATCCATCCCACCGAGGGAGTACCGATACATCATATCGCGGCACTGTAGCTTTAAGGCCTATGATACGGTATTTATACAAGCCTGTTATAGTACTAAAATCGACCCAAACATGATATATATATATATATATATATATATATATATATATATATATATATATATATATATATATATGTGTGTGTGTGTATATATATATATGTATATGTATATTTATATATATATATTAACATATAAAGACATATATATACATATATATACATATATGTGTGTATATATGTATATGTATATTTATATATATACATATATATATATATATATTAACATATAAATACATCTGATATTTATTTTTCCGTTTTAGTTGAAAACCTTTTTTTCTTACTTTTGGAAGTTAATGAGGACAAGTAATATATTTGCACATATAATACCGACCCAGATGTCCCCTTCTTTACACATGCACACACACTTATGTATTAGTGCGATTATGAAAACTAAAGTGAAATTACATTTAATGTTATGTTACCTTACCCAATCCACATTTTCTGTCTTTTCTTCATCTTAAAATAAGGACTTTACCTGCTCGTTATAAAAAATTGAAAATTGTCAGTTTACATGGAAGCATAGGTTAAAAGTAATAGGTTTTTCAGAAACGTGATTGAGAGATAATACAGGAAATATATAATTTACCTGACTCATTCTGCAGAGATTCATACATAAGGGGGATGATGTAGGAGTTTCGTCTTTTTTGGATAAAGGATTATCTCATTGACCAAGTGATGGCGTATAATCGTTTTTGTTGAACGTTCTAATGCTTGCTCTTAATATGATATTATGCAATTGTTAGTCACATGTATAAGCCTCTAGGTATGTGGTTAAATGACTTTAACGCAACACCTGAAGGTATATTGAGTCACTTCAGTCAGCAAAAAAGCATTGTTATATTATTTGTTGGGAGACATGAATGTTAACCTTTCAAATTATGAAAGTCAGATTGGAACATCGTCATTTTTATCATATTCAAATTCTTACTTACCATCAATGCACAGGAAAACTAGGGTTACTAGGTTTATACAACTAAACGTATTGATATTATATATTGTAATTTCACAGACCCTTAAACTAAGCCAGCAAATGGTGTTTTGTAACAGATCCTCAAAATAAGCCAGCAAATAGTGTCTTGTTCACAGGTATATCGAGTAATTTTCCAATTTTTCATGTATGTTTTAATCAACATTTCTCTGAAAAACGAACCCTTGTTCAAAACAAATGATTTGCTCGTCTACTGTAAACGCTGTTCAAAATGTCTTTCAATCACACAACAAAACAAGTGTTATCTCATCAGGATCTTAATTAGGTATGTTTATTTTTTAGAAGGATTTCAAACAGGATTATGAAAAATATATTTCAGTTAATACTAAAACGTCAAATTATAAGCATATTAGACAGTGTCATCACCACATCCAAACCGTAGTCCTAATGAAACAAAAGAACGTTCTGGCTTACAGATCTTATACAATCTATTAGAAGTAAGAATAAATCATTTATGACCAGAAAAAGAAAAGCATCGCAAAAATATTTCCTGCGGCGATATGTTAAATAATGTATGACAAACAGCTGAAAGATTTTTCAATAATAGTTTTGAACAAGTAAACATAATTTATCAAACATTTGGAAAGTTATTAATGGTGTTTTATGTAAACATAAATCTGCTACCACACCAACAGCTTTGAAATAAATAATAAAATTTTAACAAATCTAAAAGACATAGCCAATCAGTTCAAATTGGTTTTTAACAGTGTTGGCCCTAACTTAGCCACAAAACATCCTCGCAAACGGCATTAAGCTTCAATCGTGTTTAAAGGTCCATACATGCATTCTTTTCTTCCTTTCTCCTGTTACGGACGATTATGATAGGATATTGATTAATGATTTGAAAAAAAAAATCATTGGTTTTAATGATATAATCCCAAAGGTTATGAAACTTGTGTCTTCCGACATAAATTTCCTTTAACTCATATTATTAACCTGTCACTTGAAAAGAATTATTTCTAAAAGTATTGAATAAAGCTGAAGTGCTTCCTGTTTTTGAAAAAGGTGATGAAAAAATGTTTCAATTTATGAACCTATTTTTTCATTTTTTTTTTATTGTTCGAAAAAGCGGCAGTTGAAGTTTTGGCATAGTTGAATAAAAGGGAGTCTTTTGTCAATTTCAATTTGGTTTTACGGTAAATATGTTGTTCAAGGTTAGCTGTAAGTTATTTAACCAATAGGATATTGGAGGCTTTGTACATTTACATATTAGCATGCTCTTGGATTTTTTCATGGATCTGTCATTCGATACTGTTAATCATCGTATACTTTAAATAAAATATTTTATTATTGAAGTAAAGGTACGCTTTTGACTCTGTTTTCTTATTTATGTAGTTGATTTCAATATGTTTATTTTCAGAATAAAAATGAAGTATTGTTGAAAGTAACGTGTTGTGACCCAAGTACCTTCTGGTCCTGAACCAGCAACCTTCCCCCACCAAACCCTTGGCCGAAAACGGGAAATACGTATACCAACTGCATCAAATCCTCATCCAAAAAATGGTTCAATGTGGGCAGGTATGCATGAGTGCCACAGTCGACAAAGCCCAGTTCATTATTTTCACTACAATACAAGTATTTGGTCTACTGTATTTAGTCTACAAGTCAAACACCCAAAACGACACTGGTTATTACCCATGGGGAGGGGGGTCTATCATGTATTTTCGTGATGTACAATAGCTCTACTTTATGTTTCTGTATGATAGCCTAGCTGGAATTGTGGCAGCCATAGCAAAATCTTGAAAATGGTACACCAATAACTTACAACTGATATACTTCATGTGCAATTTAATGTACACATCCATAATGATACAACATATGCATATATTCAAAATGTTCAATGTCTGTCTTGTCAAATAACCTTAAAATGTGCATGGTCACGTTACATGTGGTTCAAAGTGGTGAGTGAAAAATTTCTGTGGTTTCAAATTTTAGCAAATGTTTCAAATATTGGAAAAACTGACCTGGAAAAAGTTACTGTGCCACCCCACGAAATGCCACTTTATTTGATCTACTGGTAAATCGAGGACATTCAAAAACGAGGTTAAAAATCATTTTTGAAATTTGAAGATAAAAATGAGACCGTGCTATGCAAATATAAGGCGGATTTGATAAGTTATATTAATGAGGTCAAGAACAAGTATTGTAGTCAGCAATTTATAAGGGTATATGTATAGAGCAAGATTAACCGGTAAAATTTAGAGTTTCAGGCAAAAAGCGATTCAAGCTACCACTAACTTTTAGTTAGTACCTGTCTTAATTCAGAGGAGAGATGCTTTCCTTCCTATATTTCTGTCTGGTCAGCGTTTCAAGTAGGCCTAGGGCATGTTTTTTTTGCAATGAATACCAAATTGAATACAGAATAAAACAGAATCTTAGATGGCTGGAGAGTAAGTTATTACTTTTCTCTCACGAGTGATTCTTGGTGGTGTGGAAAATCACGAGTGACAGCAAATAGTAACTCACTTTCAGCCATGTAAGATTCTCTATATCTTTACACTGGCTGCTGAAATAGGAATTCACTGCACCTTTCAACAGAGACTTTGCTACACGAGCAAATGCTTTGTTATCAGCATGGGTCTTTTGCACAAGGATCATACCATCAATGATACATGCTGAACGTTCAATATAGACCATGTTATTGCACCTGGTGTTTAACTTAAAAGTAAAACCTTTTGTTTCGCCAGGAGTCTCTGTATCTTTATTCAAAGTCTCCTCGATTGCTTGACCAACTGTAATTTTTCAAAACGCATTTAGATCACCCAGCTGCACAGAAATTCCACTGCTAACAAGGCAATCATGAACCTCATGATTATCTTTGGGCAAATTTGTCAGCTCTGCAATATAAAGCAGCAGGTAGCTAGGATGCATAATTCAGGTTATTAAATACAAAGCACCAGCGAACCATAGCATGAACTGAAGCAAGATGAAGGTCCCAGTTGCCCTCTTTAAACGCCCGCATAAAGCCCAAACTTATCTTCACAGTATCCACTTACGACATCCAGAATGATGACAGGTTGCCGTTCCCATTCCACAAGTGGTCAAGGTGTGAGTCCAAGAAATCAGTAACATGGAGATATGATGGATCATCCAGTGCTTTGACAAATGCCGCTTGGACAAAATTGTCATGCAGATTCTGAATGCAAGGTATCAAGGTAATGCCTGTTTGCCTCTGTTCCAGGAGAAATAGCTTGCCAGGCAAGGCGCATCAAAGCTTCATAGAGGAGCCTGTGTAGTCTAACGACATGTTTTTACTTGCTGCCTTCCATTACTTGTACAACAGATCCCTCTGCAATTACCCCTGACTCAATGCAAAATTCTCTAAGACCGCATCTTGACATATCTTACCAATATTCCCCAAGAAAGTGCAGTTTTTTTAAAAGGTTCGATCATACATATGATATTCTGTGTGCTTCTGAATGATTTCAGTTTCCTTTGCATGGAGAGCTTGTTCATAGACATTATACCATGCCTCCTTTGTTTTCTCAAGGGATATATATGTCACCTGCTTACACATATATCCCTGCTTTAAATTTCTATGGCTAAATTTCAACACAGGACTGATTTGCTATGGTGAATACATTTTAAAATGCATTTATATTCATGAAAACAAAGAAGGCATGGTATAAAAAGGATACATCCCTTGTTCCCATGATTTATCTGGAATCCCTTGAACTTGAGATGTATCCTTTTCACAACCAGACTGGGCAGTTGTGAGGTGTTCAAAATTGCAAGGGACGACTTCAGAACTTCATGGACAGTGAAAATCTTTATAATTCGAGCATTTATTGTGGGGGAGTATCCTAGTAAATTTTCAGTCACCAAGCTACCATTTCTCAGTTGAATATGGAAACCTGTCCCCGTCCTAGCTGTTTGGTTGGAAATACAATGTTGTCTAGGAATAGCACTGATTGAACTTTGAAGAGGTAAATGGCCATGCAAGTTGGACTACCTAACAGTACCATTCACCCTGTGAAATGTTCCTTACCTGATAGTGTTTCCTCAAGTCTATCTACGTTATCCCATGCCATCATTATAGGTACATGTGGCTAGATATGTTTGGGTAATGGAACGGTTGTATAAGGTATAGGAACACTAGTATTAGGTGTAGGAACATTAGTATTAGGCATAGGAACACTAGTATTAGGTGTAGCAGCCAATTTAGTCCAGCACATTACTGTGTTAGGTTCCTGAAGTAAGAAATAGGAGACACCATTGAAAAAAATAAACATGAGACCAATTTTAGTACAAAAAAGGTCCATAGAAATGCAGACAAACACAAAATAACAGCCAGGGATGTCAGTTCAAGAATACAATATATATGATATGGAAGAGGTATAAGGGAAAAATATTAATACACAGGATAAATATACGCAAACTCAGAGGAATATCATTGCGTAAAACTGATCACCATGGAACATGTTTGTGTAAGAATGCTAATGATTTACCTATTAGGACACCATGAAACTGATGTTAGTCAAAATTGAAACCACAAATGTTTGTATCACGAAAGTAAAATATAAGATTATTTAGTTTTGTTCAATTTATTTATTTATTTTTCAGCAGAATTTAATCTCTGGATGGTATGTATTTCCAGACACATATGCCCGACAATATTTTAGCAATTAATTGCCAAACTGCGTTGTTCATTTTAATTGGAGAGGGTTTTGCCAGAAAATGTCTATAAATAAATTATCCATAACAGGTTTGTAGTTCTCTTCAATTCAGATTATAGTGTGTGATGTTTTCCATGTATGATACGATTCCTTACGGTAGTTTGATGAACGGAAATATGTTCGCAAAATAACTCTCGATACTATGAACGTTTTTGACCTAGTACAGCACAACTGTCCTATACCAAAATTTTTAAACAATATTTGATGGTCAAGTTTCAGCATAAGAAAAACAAAAGGTTCAGAGAAAGATGAGTAATAATAGTAATAATAATAATAATAATAATAATAATAATAATAATAATAATAATAATAATAATAATAATAATAATAATAATAATAATAATAATAATAAAACGAAGAACAAAGAGCTTCACAGCATGAACCTGCAAGTGCATTTAGATATTCTTTTTATGCATACCTAATGACATGCTGCCTATAAGCATCTATGGTAGGTGGAAAGTTAGCCGCTGGTTTGCTGGTTGTAGTGGCCAGGCTTATCAAAGTCGATCGAGTGATGTACCACACCTGAATCATTCTTGTACTTTCCATGTAGGATAACAGCAAAATGTTGGATAATAAGCATTATGCTCTCTTAAGACTCAGATGAACCAAATGTTGAACACAGTGCGTTTTCCAATCTTGTATAATGCACTTGCAGTATCACAGCTAGTCAGTGAATGAACTGCTGGTTAACATTGGCAAACTATTGGACCGAGGTTTTCAGCAATTTGGTGGACTGCAATGAATCAATGCCTGTTAGCAGAGCCATGGACATGTGCAGCTTGCATTAATGTGTCAACTGCTACTGAACACGTAGAATATTAATAAAGCAACAAAACAAGGACATTCATGTTGTCACTCTAAATAACCAAGCATGAGTTGTCTGAAGCTGCATGAATAGCATGCAGAAGGACACAGGTGTGTGCTTCTTCCTGCGATGACTTAGCTGCTTGACCCCAGTTTCTCCTACACTTCCCTCGCCATTCTAGAAACCGCCAACAATAATGAGCTTGCAGAGCCCTACAAGGTGTGCTTGATCATTTATAACTACACATGAAGACACAAACGCAGCAAAAGCTGCTTTATTGCCTCATTTTTAAACAACCTTTGGTATTGAGGCACAGTGCAGGAGTCTGATATGACAGGGGTAGCTCCATCATTGCTGCATTTGGACCTCTTACATGATCTGACAGACATTGCATAATCATATCTGTCAAATATAATGGCCACAGCAGAAATGCCTGCACTCTTTATTAGAAAACCTGCCATCCTTCTCATGGTTACCTCAGGCAGATCAGCAAATGCATGAAAATTCTGATCATTGAGAGGAAACAACGGTACCATGCCATCATTCCGATAGGCTGTCCTGCAAAAGTTGTCATGCCTCAGTTGTATTTGTGTCTGGGAAGGGAACTCAAAAACTGCCCCAAGTCTTTTGGGCAATTCTGATATTGTTTTCCTGAAACTGTCATCATCATTGATTAAAAAAGGGGGAATAGCAGCAAGTTCATGTAGCCCCTTCTCTAAATCAACGACCCTGTGCTTTGATAAAGCAAGTGATCTTCAGAATAGCACTTGAGAGTTCATTTCACTTGCTTTCATTGCACTTTCAAAGGCTTCCTCTTGGAAAATTCCTTGCTTGAAAATGTGACAGTTTTATCATGAAGGATTGGGTTCCAAAAACTGTCACATTGTGTTGCCTCAGACAGCTTTTCTTCACATCTGTTTTCATTATATTCCAGTCTCAACACACTGCACTAATGCAGACTGGACCTCTGCAGTTGCCATACGACCAGTTTCAATATGGATAAGGCTTTGTGGTACTCACTCATTATGAAATGGGTTGGTCCATTGTTTAGCAACAAGGTCCATTATCTGACATACATCTGATTCATCTCTCTGACTGCGAGCCACACCATCTATACTATTGTTCTTTTACTGTCACATTACTGGACTCTTTGAAGGCTATGGCATATTCACTGACGACATGTCACATGATTAACTATCTATACAAGGCACCTTACTTTCTGGGAAAACCGATGACCCCACCTTGGCTTGGCCTTTGAAATCTCTGTTTACAGTCTGTTCCAGAGAATGTCAGTGGCAACACTATTGAATATGACGTTTGCAAATGACCCCGACCCCACCCCTACCAAGAAGCACGGTTAACGCCAGGTGATCACAGGGAACGTGCGGGTAACATCACTATCACAGACAGGGCCATATACTCATTTTTCACAAAACTAGCATTTTTGGACAAATTTAAGTTCACAAATGCCAAACTGGTATTCATCTACTAATTCCTGAGCCATATATAAGAAAATTTCCATCTGCCTTTATTAAGTATTCTCAATTCCAAAAAATTATGCAAAGTGCAGCATAGCACAATATTAATGTTAAAGCTTGAAATGAAAGACATTGGTCAGAGGTACGCTGAAATACAGCACCGCTCACAGTAGGACCCATGTCCGTGTGGAGGAGATGTCTTGTTTATAGTGCATAGGTCACACGAGTTCTCATGGTTCTTCATATAAAAGCTTGAGCATTAATTGTCCAAAAATGATATAAATGTTTGAAATACCGATGTCCGTTTTGCTTGACTACAACTCTATAACTGATTCATGAAATATAGTTCTAAATATGTATTGAAAAAATATTCCATTTTGAACTACCGTCATTGATGCTTGTTTTTTTGAGGAATTTTTCCTGTTGGGGGGGGGGATATTGACTGATCATACATGAAACAAATACAATAGACTTAACAGATTTAACGATATTGTTATAAGAAGCAGGGTAAAAACGTTTAGAAACTTAATTGTTTTTTCATATATTTATTATTAATTTTTTCAATTTATTTTTTTCCTTCTTCTGTTTATTGTTTAAAACTGATTTATGTTTTTATCAATTGCATGCAGACTAGTCTATATACTCTCCTTAAAATCTTTTATACCTCTTTAAAAGAATGCAATTTCCACACAAGGTTAAATTTTGTCAAGTGCAATTGTCAAAAATACTTAAAGTGCTTCTATCTTGCTGAAACACAATAAGATCCTAGTCTTTATCAGCCCAAGATACCCAAATTTCAAGAAAGGTGCATTTTAAATCAGGATTGTATGCAAAATCTTGCATAAGTGTGATATCATTTTTGCAGACTGTCTACCAGCAACAAAAAAGTGGGGTCATCTGCCGGCTTACTCATTTGTAAAGTGCTTGTAACAAAATGCAGATCTTTCATGATAAATGTTTTAAATTGTCATTTACATATATTGTTGACCTACAAAGCATCAATAATAAACCCTTTAATAGTATATTCCATGAAATTATCGTAATGATTTGGAATTTAAAGAAACCACAGAAAAAGAGAAAAAAAGTAATTTCTACACAACATAATAATATTATAAATTACTAAAATGATAATAGTAAATTGAACTGTAAAATAAATGACAAACATTATGATTTTGAATTTAGTATAGTGAATCCCCCCCCCCCCCATATAGACAGTGATGTTCCACTCGGGCCAACTTCTGGTGTCTATGTGTCAAGGTTCATTGCCTTGGCTACAGCTGGCACTGAATTTGACAACTTTGACTCCTGTCATTTCTGCTTTTTCTATGAAAATCGCGACGTCATGAAATAAAATGCCCACCAACAGCCGCGCTGTTACATGCCAATGACAACTACAGAGACAGACTTCATTTTTTATATTTATATTAACATTCATACTAGAATTCAATTTGTCATGAATGTTTGTGCGTAAAAGTTTTGATAGCCACTGCGAAGGACCTTTCGTTTATTAGTGGGGGGGAGCTATGGGTGTGGCCAGCCGCTTGTTACGTTGCAAAGTAGGCACTGGCACGTGCCGTGCTGCACATGATGTTACCATCGACTGATGAAAACAAAAGTCCCTATTCTTTCAATGCTAACAAAAACAACGACCGTAAATATAAAAAATGTGAAACAGGGCTATTTGACAGTGAAATTGAAACGAGCCTTTCTGAAGTTTCAGAGCAAAAATGAAAATTTACTATATAGATATCCAGTGGATTTGAGAGGTTATATAAGTTATGTAATGAATATGTACAGCTAACGATGGTAACTGACATTGTATAAAATGCGTGGCAAGATATTTCCTTAAGTTGAGAGTCGCTAGCATCAAATCAATTAATACCACTACTAACTTTTGTTGGTACCCGTCTCAAAATAGGAAAGAGATGTTTTGCTTCATACTGCATTTCGTATTCGTTGACTGATATATAAAAATAGCATATGGTTGTTGGTAGGATTTTTGCTTGTTTGATGATTGAATGTTTCTGATCATGGATAGTTCTTCTATACTACCATTTTCTGTGCAGCTTCTCTTATAAATTTTGAAAAATCTTTTCCACTTCTATTTTTCATGAGAGTCATTATTTCTAAATTTTCAGTATGACATCTTATCCTCGCTAGATTTGCTATCAATAAATGTATTTCTTGATGGCTATTCAAGTCTTGCCGATGTGTCTGGTGATGTTCATGCTGACAGATTTGTCAAGATTTGCACAGTTTCAAACTCGGACTGACTTTTGACTATAATATTGGCACGTAATGGTCTTACTACTATTTGATCTATTCAAGCTGATAATTTGCCATGCTGAAATGCTCAATTTAAGCTGCTTGACTGTAAGTGTGTAAAAGCAGACCAGAACTGTGAATAACATTCCTTAGACATGACATTAGTTTCATGACTCTTCCTACTTTTATAAATATTTTCAAAGCATCACTACATGAATTGGGGACTTATTACTTTTTTCCAGCTAGATGACGGTCCTGATTGTGCAAGGAAATAGTAGATTACTTGCTTTTCCATCGACAAAAAGGAAACCCCAGGCAAACACTTCAGAGAATCCCTGGACCTTAATTTGTTCAATATGTGTGGCTGAGATTGATATTCATAAATTTGAGTGGGTTTGCTATATTCCAATTCCTTATAAGAACCGTCAGTCAGGATATTCTGAAACTTTATGGGAATGAACCTCATGGAAGGGTCAGACAAAATATTTCACCAGATGTTTGATGCCTTTTATCCCTGATCCATATCAAAATTTTCAAGTTGGGTACTCAGGAGTACATGCCGTTTGATCCTTATATAAATCAACGGGAATTGAAATTTGCTGGGCATTTACATTTGGGGCTCCACACATGCGCCCCCTCATGCTAAAGTGTTCGGCACTCTCTTGTGTTGGAGGTGCATGTTGGTATTAAATCTGTTTCTAACTTTGATATTTATTAATTTATGAATTATCAGTCATTTATCACATATTTTGTGACAATACTAGTTAATTTTGATTTATATTTAATTTAAATGCGCAAATTATCGTTCTTTGTTGCCGGAAGTGAATATTTTTGTGGTTTTCCTACCTCTAACACTGGAGAGTTACCGGACAGTTTGGCTTTAGGGGGCCCATGTGTGCTCTGCTGACTTTCTTTAAATCGTCATACTCCAGTGGTTTTTTTTTTTGTTTTTTTTTTTTTTTTTTTTTTGTTTTTTTTTTTTTTTTTTTTTTTTTGTTTGTTTTGAACTTCAGTTTGCATATGTTTCATCTTCTGCATTTCATTTCCAGGAAGCTGCAGCCCAGACACGTGGTGGCTGTCGTTTTCATGCTACAATAAAACCTGTCTATAGGAACACATCGAAAAGGAGACTTCTCCTCATATGGAACTTTTTTTTCCAAAACCGAAGTCATTTTCCTATTTACATTACCTTAGTAAAGGGGACACGTCTCTGTTACATATAAGAGACAGTGATCTCAGTCCAAAATGGGTTGTCCACATTTTTTCTATGGGGACAACCTATACTTTTTCTCACTGAATCAGTTTTACAGTTTATTCACAAACCTTCCACTCCACAGAAAAACAGCTCCCTGGGTTACTGTTTCATGCATTTTTGTACACAGCTGCCTCCCGTAGCTGAAGACACTTGTCAATCAACAGTCACAGGTCAATGAATTCAATTGTGTTTTGTCGGCCACTTGCCAGGCATGCTCACTGTTCTTTGGGACTGACCTGAAATGCTTGGATAAGTACATTACGTTTAATAACAATCAAAGTATATTAAGATGAAAGCAGCGCTTTCTTTTAGTAATTTAATCCCCTGATATCAACCCAAAGCCTAAATGCAAATGCAAGAGACTTCTAAAAAATTTAATTTATTTTTATTTTCTCACGTTTATGAACATAATATTTTATTTAAGGTAATTGTCTTTGGCGCGCCACTTGTTTGCCGTGGTCCTGAAAAGGAGGTCAAGAAATCAACACCTATCCCACAATCGCATCTTGCGCTCGGCATGCCCACAGTCCCTGTCTATGTATTTGTCACAAATACTTGTACATGTACATATATTCCCAATTAATACTCCAAATGCCGCAGCTAGATAACACGGATACCTTACTAATAAGGAAACTTTCTTTCTTCAGTCCCAATGGCGTCCCTATTAGACAGATTTCACTGCGTTTTCTGACGTCATTTTCCTTGTGGTAGTTCGTGTGCCCAATTTATTTTACATGTTTACTTCAAGTTGGCAGAAAACAATAACCACAAGTCATTGGGTATGTAAATTGTTGAAAAGGCTCCACATAGACCGAGTCTGTGTGTGGGTGTCAGTGGATGTGGAGAGAAGTAGCAAGCTTGCACCACGTGTTCTCAGAATCCATCCTCCAGAAATTAAGAAAAGCAACACAATATTTATGCAGCTGAACTATTTGTGTTTTGTATTTTCATAAAGTCTTTCACGAGTTATTCCTTGGAAAACAATTCACGTAAGTAACCTGGTGACGTTGAGAATTGATTCAAGGCCACCCAAAAATACTCCCGACCTAGGTCTAATCTAACAGTTCCTTATGAACTGTTGTTAATTTCGTCAGGTTTTAAAGCACCGAAATGAAAGTTGTGTAAGTGACCTGAGACGTCAAATCGTATTTCATTACTACATCACTTGCAACGATGACATTTTGCAGTTCAGATGACGAAACACATTTATTTAACACATTTATACAAAGAAAGACATGCAAAAAATACGAATGTGATGTGACAACAAGATTCATTACGTCTGCTATAAATAAAAAAGAGATCTGGCAGGTCTATCACATTTTGGTTCTCCTGACTTGTCAGAACTTGACAACTTTCATAAATCACAACTAAGACGTTAAAATGTGTAAACATATAATATTTAAATATTTACAATTAATTTTCACGGCTTCTTATGGATTTAGCTGTGTGAGTAAACGTTCCACGACGTCATTGACATCATAAACTTTATCTTCCGTGTTTAATAGTTTAGATTTCGCGTACGTTTGTAAATTATATTACCTTGTGTCATTATTTTTTTTCATTCAAAAATGTCAAGATATTTATTTTCGGCTTCCTTACTCATATCCAGACCTCTTCATGGATTTTCTTCGGTCTTTTATGTCTGCCAACATCAAGATTAACATATGAGCATTGATTCTTAATTTGGCAAAATTTTCTTGCAAAACTACATCCTGTACCGAAATCGATTCTTTTCCCAATTATAAATTTGACTTAAATAAGAAAGTTCTTATAGTTTTTAATGGGATTGAGATTATGATTCAAAATCAGCGACCTTGAAAAAATATTTAAAGTCACCTAAATACAATCCCAACATACTTAATCCTACAAACGTTTATCAAACGTTACTAAGCTCAGATTTTAAAAACCTGTAAGCAGCTACTTCCAAATTTGTATAGGGATCTGACATCGATAGGTATGCCAGGAAACTGAATGACTATTTAACAAGTATTTCATTAAGATGACAGGTTTGAACGATTATTCAGCTTCAAAATCTTTGGGTCTTTTTAATTTCCCCCCCCCCCCCAAAAAAGACACTTTTTCTATCAATGTTTCTAGTCTATGGACTTTCGTAGATAGTTGTTTCAAAATCCTTGCTTTGCTGTATTATCCGTGATTGCCTTTAACTCTTTCAGCGCCGCGTCTTGCCTGAGTTTCCCTCAGCGCAGTTTGGACGCATCACGCCTGAGGCCCATTGTTGACCTGTTCCATTCTGATCAATTCTGCCATTGTGTACATGCTGGTACTTGACTGATGTTCTGTTCGTAAAAATTATATATTTGGTATCGTTACATAAAGCCAGTGATCAACTTTCATCGACACTGGCAATGAGAGGGTTGAGATGATAGATGAGTTAATAGGCAGCTATTGGTTTACACATTAAATCATAAATAAGAATGAAAAAGTTTGCAGCGGAACTCGAACTATAAATAGCAGCATTGGATTGGTATTATGTTTCCTGTTGACGTCAGCAAATGCTAACCTTTCAAACATATAAACATGTTTATCAATCATATTTCATTTTTACACTCAGCCAGCAAGTAGGTCTTTCTGATTTTGATGAATCTCCACTTATTATTAGCTTCACTGCTCGTCTGGAACCATTGAAGGCGCATCCATGACTCGAAGATTGCCCTTGACCGCGGCCGTTAGCCTCCAGTCAAGGTTAATCCTCCAGCCGTTGGATTGAAGCGTCTGCAATACCTGATGAGTTACCAAAGACAGAAGCCCTATATCCATTGATTGTTTCATTTGCGATGATATATATTTAGATTAATTCCATGTAAGGAAAAACTTGATCTCAAATCTTTCACGGGGTAAGTCAGAATTTGAATTTGCCGTCTTTTTCGGCATATTACTATAAGTACAAGCTCATATGTATTTTCCTTTACTCTCGACATTATAAGCAAGAACTGATATTATTTATTTGTTATTGTTACACGTGTTTCGATTGACAAAATTTACGTGGATTGTCTTTACCGAGTATTGCGTAAAGACAAGGAGTAGCCATTGCAAAATATCGTGTTTGGGAAATTTAGGCTGCAAAACATGCTTCAATGTTTCCCACTAATGACCAGTTTGCAAATTTACTTTGCTCTTAAACTTTATGATTTTCCGAATTTCCGCTGCGAATAACCTCTCTCTCTCTCTCTCTTTCTCTCTCTCTCTCTCTCTCTCTCTCTGTCTCTCTCTCTCTCTGTCTCTCTCTCTCTCTCTGTCTTTCTCTCTCTCTCCGTCCGTTCTTCGGTCCATCCATCCATCCATCCATCCATCTATTTATCTATTTATCTATCTATCTATCTATCTATCTATCTATCTATCTATCTATCTATCTATCTATCTATCTATCTATCTATCTATCTATATATATATATATATACATACATACATACATATATATATATATATATATATATATATATATATATATATATATATATATATATATATATATATGTATATGTATATATATTTTCATTTTTAGTGTTGTTGCCCCAGTTTGTAAAATGGTTTTTGACCATTGCATACTGTGATTATATGTACGAATAGGATGAATGAGCAAAGTACTGTTTGACTGCATGATGGTCCAAGTGAAAACAGAATTATCATCATAACGTATATATTATTAAATTGTCTGATAAAAAAAATCACGATTGGATGATGCTTGTCAGGTGGCGGCCTACACTCAGTGACGCCTCATGGATTTCCAGTGAACCAAAATTTGTCTATGTGCTAGCAATGACTGACAAGGGCATCCATAGGTGGAGGCACATCAAGCACTGAGGGCAAGTTATCGGCAAATGTGAAAAATAATATCCCTGAAAAGTATTTGTACTATATGATGAAATAATGACGGATTTTTCAGTGCATAGACGAGAAAAACAAATATTACAGCATGTCTGTAAGCTGAAAACTCCATACATGTATAGTAATTATTGATAGTTCTGTTGCCGGAGATAATAAAAACAAAAATTCACATTAACATCTTTAATTTGTTTCATATGAAAGTAAATATATAGTGTTTTGTTTTTCCTTATTGATAAAATACATTCTTTTCTGATATGCCTAAATGCACATTTACTCAGTATTAAAAAATTACTCAAAATTGACAGTCTTTTCTCGAGTGTCACAAACCTGACACATTAAGTTGACACATTGACTCAGGGTTGGCAGTTAAACAGAGCTTAATTGTTTGAGGAGTAGGTGTCATCATGGAGTTTGTTTTACATCTCTGGTGCAGGGTGTACATTGTTACAGTCTTTGTTAGGATTTCCCTTGGTTTGTACAGGTGGTCTAGCTGCAACTGTTTTTTTTACAATCACTGGGACTGAATATAATGCCCCAGCATGTTTCCACTTTAGTTAAGCATTGGCGGATGGTTAAACTAGGATAAGCTGTCCAGCTAGAAAGGGTACATATTGGTTCAGGGGTAAGTCAAATGTTCTTATCTGAACCTGTACAATGAAAATTTGGTAATTATGGTTTGTTTGACAGGTATTCTTCTTTGATATGAAGCTCTGCATTTATAAGCAAAACTTCACATATTTAGCTAATTCATCAATTGCCACTTTCATATTTATTCATTATTATGTGGGTTGTCTTTGCTGAATATTTAGCTTAGACAAGGAGCCGCTACTCGGAGAGACATGTACGGGTAAAAGGCTCCGAAACATGTTGAGTAGTTACCCGCTGAAGACCCTTTAATTTATTCGGGCTAATACAGCCTATGTCAAAAAATGTTACAGAGGAATGTGTGCAATATGGACAATAGAACTTCTATGTATATAAGTTAGACAGGGACAGGTAAGCTTATGGAGAGTAAAGAGTTCGGACTGCGAAAGAGGGTAATGACTACTAGGAAGTGGTTTTGGACAAATAGACACAAATACGATGAGTGAGATAACAAGATGTCCTGCGATAAGGTAGAAATTGTTAGATATTCATTGTAACCAGGATGTCCTCCCTAAACATGAAAAACATCCGCCCCCACTAAGGTAGTTAGATTTGTAAGTTACATCTAGTCACAACACGGCATGTATCAATTAGTTACGAGAAAACAAATATCTTTAATTAATAAACAAATTTCAAGTATAATTAGCTATTACTGATAAGGTAAACAAAGTATGCCGTATGCCTTCCATATTATGAGCCCGTTAGGGCAAAATAAGGGAAAAAAGTTACAAAGTCATGTCGTTACATCCCCCCCAAAATGTAATCAAGACAACATGCACAAAAAAAATTTAGATAGGTTGGGAAATATTGAATGACAAGAGAACTAAAATAACTGTACGAAAAAGTAAAATCAGCATTGTGTGCAAAATGGTGGCATGAGGCTATTTCTATAGGCCACGTGACGTAAAACATCTAGTCAGGAGAACAGCCAGAACACGTTCTTAATTCCATCTTTTCACAGAATATTATTGATATTAAAGATGGCTGAGAGAGTCCACAGCGCCATCCCTAGGCACATAATGGGGGGATGGGGGGGTCGAACGCGACAGTCTAGACAGACGACATTGACTGGTGAATAGGATATTTTATGACTCTGCCAATAACAAAGGGTATATTTCTCTGCCCAAGAACAGTATATTCTGGCTGCAAGTGAAAGGCAATAACTTTCCTCTCAACGGATGAAGTTTCGTTGACCAGAGTACAAATAACAGAGTGTCCACCTTTGGCAAGAAGATGAGGACAGTCCGAAAGCATATTGTATTTGTGCTTTTTTGTCAAGAACCCCTTCCTGGTAGTCATTACCCTATTCCACATTCCAAACACTTTACTCTCCATAAGCTAATCTGTCACTGCCTAACTTGAATACATATGGAAGTGCTATTGACCATATTGCACACGTTTTTCTGTAGACTTTTGACAGGCTGCAATAGGCCACATAAATTAAAGAGTCTTCAGCGGGGAACCACTCAGAATATGTTACAGAGCCTGTATCCATACATGTATCTGTGAGTAGCAGTCCCATGTCTAAGCTACATATTCAGCAAAGACAATCCACATAGTCATGAATAAATATGAACGTGGCAAAAGATGAGTCAGCTAAGTATGTGAACCTTTGCTTATAAATGCACAGCTACATTAAGAATGAAGAATACGTGTGGAACCAAACATAATTAGTAAATTTGTGTTTTAACAAGTTCAGATAAGAACAATTTGACTTTTCCCTGAACCAGTCTCCACCTTAGCGGGATAGTTTATCTTAGTTAAACTACCTGCCAGCATATAACTAAACTAGAAACAAACTGGGGCATTATGTACAGTCCCAGCCATTGTAAAATAAACAGTTCCAGCTAGACCACCTGTACAAACTGAAGGAATTCCTCACAAGTACGGCAACAATGGACATCCAGCATCCGAAATGTAAAACAATTTCTATGATGACACTTTCTCCTCACTTCAAAATTTTGCCATCCATAAAACTCTATTTTGCTGCCAACCCTGAATTAATGTTTGAACATAACGGGACAAGTTTATGCTATTTGAGTAAATGCTGTCAAATTTGAGTGTGTTTTTTTACATTGAATAAATGGGTACTTAGGCATGTCAGAAAAGAATGAAGAATCAAAGTCAAAAACATGTTATCGAATCATAATTTTTCTTAAGCAGATTTTAGGTACAATGAGGCAAGCCTGTAACTGCCTAGGTAGATGCTTGCCGCCGACAGCCCCTGGCGGTTAAACCTGACAGAAAACATGTAGGCCTCAAATGTCTAAAAAGTGAATATTAAAACAGAATGATGCCAAAAGATAAAATTAAGTAGCAAATCAGGCAAGTCTAAAATCTTTACTATTGTTGCAGCCAAACTTCCTAACAATATCTGGATAATAACAGCATAGTTTGCAGGGCATGTCAGAAACGAATGAAAGTCATTAGCATTTAGTCAAGAAAATGTAATCAAAATATAATTTTTCTTAATCAGATAAAAGTAAAATTGGCAAGCTTGTAATTGTTGCAGATAGCTCATTGCTATCGAGAGACCCTGGGGTTTAACCTGACAGAAAACAAGCTCGCCTACAATGATGCTAAAAAATAAATTTAAGTACCAAAACAGGCAAGTCTAACATCTGTAAAATTATTTAAGCCACACCCTCTAAAAATCGATGGATATTTACAGCAAGATATGTAGAAATATTACATCAAAAGTACATATTAGAATCATCTTGAATCAAGTTTATTGTAAATAAATTTAGTTTTAGAGACAAAGTCCAGCAATTTAGAACAAACCCAACCAAATCTCCAAATTCGGGACTAGTGTATTATATCCAATAGTTTCCGAAATATTAGTGTCAGGGAAAGGATAGCTAACTACTTCAAAGTTGAAAGCATCAGTTTTGTGATAGAACCTAATGCAAACCATCTGAATTGTTACCTTCCAAAGAAATATCTTTGCGGTAAATTTCTTTAGCAATTTCACTGAAATGTTGTACAATTACCCAAGCAATGTCATCAATAAATCTTGCAATGTTTGATAATTTGGTCGCCATTCAAAAGTACTTTTTCATCAATTCATCTATATACTTAAATTCAAACCAGTTTAAATATAATGATATCAGCAAGTAACGAAGAACAATTGCCACCCATTGGAATGCTTTTAATTTGTTGAAAGACCAATGGTTTGCATTGAACAAAGGTATCATCCAAAAGAAATTATATAGCATCTATCAAACTTCCGACTGTGTAAAATTTAACATTACTTTTTGAGTATTAATTTTGAAGCCAATATGCTTTCTTTGAATATAAATTAATATTTATTTATGTTTTAACATTATCTTAAAACACGTTGCTGATTGATTCTAAAATAGAAGTTTTGACTCTATCTATGGATGGATTTGTGTACAGTGTGAAAACATCAAAGCATTTGATATTTTTGTTTTTTTAAATCTTTGCTTTTTGATATAGCCTATTACTCCAAAAGCAATTTATTTCTGCCTCATTAATGTTATTGATTTCAAATCTTTCTTGTAGTTCTTTGACTGTTTTGAAACTGTAGACTGCTTCAGATTTATCATGTTGAAATTCTGAATGTGGGATTTGTGATGATACTTTCTATTTCTGAAGACTCTTCTAAGTTCAATTACCATTCTTAAAATTTCTGAAATTCTATTTTTTCTTTCTTTGCCCATTTCATATGCATTACATATATGCTGACATATATTGTCAATGATCAACTTAGAACATATCCAAAATTCTGTACCTTTTTCATTAATTCTTTTAAAAACTAATTTTTTTATTATATCCAAAAAACCTGCAAATACATGTTTCTGGTATATATCAACAAAATTGGAATATTTCTTGTTAAATCTACAGTCTCAATTTTCATTAGCTGTGGTATCCTCAAGGGTAATTAAAGCCAGAAATTTGCATAAATATTCTGGGTGCAGATTTTCACCCTTGTAGATGACAAGTAAACTGGAACAATTTGTCATTCCAGATAAATCTAAGGTATTTTTTGAAAGATTGCATTCATCGGTGCAGACAAATATGCATGTTTCAAATCCATGGAAGCCAGGGAACAATTGGGCTTCATTAACTTGATTGCCAACTCTAAAGTATCCAATTTGAAGTGATGATAATCAACAATTTCATACCTGTCTTTCGAATTTTAGATCATTCTAAGAGTACCCTATTTCTCCTCTGCTGAACACAAATTGACGAAATGCATTCACCTACACAATGATTTACTGGCTCAACAACATGCATTTGTTAACTAACTTCATCATGAGTCGCATCTTTTTCTGTATCACTAATCGAAGACGTTTTGGTATGTATTATTGTTGTTGCACAGTGCCATGAACAAACTCTATGCCACTATTTTGTATGACATTGAAAATTTCTCAATCTTTTTAATAATACATTTCCATGCTTCTACAAACTGTCCAATTCTACTGCCTTGAAACAAAGTGACTCTTACCTTCATTCTTTTGATTGCTTTTTTTTGGGGGGGGGGTGTTTTTGTTTTTGTTTGGGTTTGGTTTTTTTTTGTGTGTGTTTTTTTTGTTTTTTGTTTTTTGGTTTTTTTTGGTGGTTTTTTTTCTGGCTGGTCAATGGGGCACCTCTGCCTGCAAATCCTTTCTGATTTAGGTAAATTAAATATCCTTTGTTGCACTGCCACTGGGACTGACCGGATCAACTACATTTGCCTCAGCCATGATGGCCTCATCTTGAGCCACATCCAGACGTTTGGCAATAGGAACACCAACCATGTTGATGTATGAGATATCTTTAACCTTTTCTATACATAATGTCTAAAAACTAATGTAAAATGTGGCACCATAAATAAAGAAAAATGGAGATATTCTGCCTTTAATTCACGCTTGACCAATTCCCTTCATCGCAAACAAAGGTTATGAAAATTGTATCCCAAAAATGCTAATGCTTTGGTTCCCAAGTCCAATATGTCACTGGAAACAGTGGACAGCAAGTCATGAAGCAATTGAGTGACCAGGATCTGGGCCTCCACCAGGCAAGTCTGTGTAACTTGACTTTTGGGGCTTTACAATGTCCCACATAATTGGCAGCACATTTGGGAGAGCTTCACAGATTTCAGGTATGTGGACATTGTCTTCAGATTCCTTGAATTTTCACACATTTGACCAAACTCGCCAGTTCAGTTTCAACAGACTATGCACATTTCTCCTCTCTGTGAAAAAATTTGGCAAATTCGGTGAACCTTGACATTTACTCAGTCAGCTCATAACACAAACCTGTCTCAATGCTAGTAGTTTAAGTTCTCTGTACTTTATTTGGAAGCTCATGGTCGACCACATCACTGGTTTCTTCAGGTATTTCATGCGTATTCCCAATATCCTCATACCAGTTTTCTATATAATTCAATCTCTCAATGACACTATTAATTTTCTCCTCCAAGTCAACAACTCTCTTAATTTTATTGATGAGCAACTTGTCCAGTAACAATGTATTTTGTGCTGTTGAAGTACCAGGCCTCGCCACAGTGCTGTTCACTAAACCTTGGACAAAATTTTTACTTTTCCTCCAATTTCTTTAACTATACCCTGACTCTTTCCTTTGCCTATTCGGTTGTACAACATAGCATCTGCCATAGCAAAAGACTGCACTCTCCATGACAGTTTGCCACAGGTAAACTTGAGAAAGCTGGACAAGCTCACAACAACTTCCATTCTCAACAGCATAGAGCAATGCATTGATTTCCTAAGCTAACATCCACATGGGCTGTGCTATCTCACTTGATCTCTGAAGTAATGGATGACATAACAGAATGAAAAATACGATAAATTTATGTCGACCGGTATGGGATTCGAACCAACTACCGTCGGCACACTCGCCTAGCCAAATGTAAAGTCGAACACGCTGACCTCTAGGCCATCGGGGTAACCCCCAAAAAGGTTGACCAAGTACCCAGGGTGATGATTTAGCAGGTGTGGCTTGTTGAGTGTATATATAAGCCACGTCTGGAATAAAGAGCTTTTTCCAGATAGCCACTGCACTTGTCAGGTCTTTCCTGGCCATGGTAGAAAGGCCCTATAGAACAGAAATCTCCTGATGTAGATCAGGACCATTTGCTTACAAGTCCAAGTGAAGTAGGAAGCTTACATTGGCAAGCATGCAAGGATTGTTTTTATCCAATTTATTGGACCTTATGGGACTTCATTGTTGAAGTGTAAATGTTAACACCACAGACAGAATATAGATGCAGACCCGTGGGAAGCACTCACAGGCAACTTGGATGGACGTTAAGAGTGTCAAAAACAGAAGCATGCGGTAATACCATTGCAGACAGACCCGGTTCCACTCATGTAGGTGCTGTAACTGAATAATGAATCCCCAGAAAGTGTCACATATGGAAGAAGTCTTGCTTCTTTGTGTTGGATATTAAAGAGAGATGTGTGACCATGTCAGACGTTGAAGACTCTGCCAGTTTGGTCTGGACTGATCCCACAGTGAAGGAGTGGTACAAAAAACATACAGCCAGTTATTAGGGAAGGAGGTAGAGTGCATCAAAGCTGCTGAAAAAAGCAGATAAACCAAAGGGTATTCATTGTGCTGGGGTTGGTAGGTTGAATGAAATTAATGAATGGCAGATACTGTGGTACATGTAGGCCTTTATAACCTGTTGGTAGAATTTAAGGATGCGAGTTTATAGTTGATAGCAAAGAGGCAAAGGAAGAAAATTATTTTCACAATACACTTAGTAATATGATCATTGACTGAACTAAAAATGGTATTCATAATATTTGGGAATGTTTAACATAAAGATAAATGTATTTATGAAGTAAAATAATGTCTTTATTTTATATCTTTGAGGGTTTTTTATATTTGTGTAATTTGGAATGGGACATTTAAGGTCAAGCAAAGTGGCAAACCATGCCTTGTGCGAACCTAATTATGAAGATATTCTTCCTTCCGATATAATAACAGGCAATGGAAATTTACTCGTGGGTTTCACAAAACGTGTGATTGTAGCCCAAATGATATCCTAAGTGAAGCAGTGAACCCACCAGCGGTGTTATTTTGTGCCTGCCGAATTTATAAACTCCATGTTGACAGGTGTTACCACTGAAAAAGCTCCTTAAGATTACATCTGCATGGCCGTGGTGCAGAAAAGTATGGTGCATAGTTTGATGCTAAGGGGTGCTTACAGGCTTTATAAAGCAGAGTTGTAAATGTGTTTGCAGAGAGAGCTTCGAATATTATTGATGTCATTGGAGTGGGTTGGGACCTTTCTTTGCATGTTGTGTCTCATTTAGAGAGTCATCAGATGGTGTTGGGGACATCTTTAGTGAGTAGTTGCAGGAGTTACAACTGCTATCATTAGGGGCTTGTATTGTACAGCCTTCTTGCCCCTTTCGTTTTCTTCTCAATAGACAGGAAAGGCCAATATGTTTGCCAATGTAAGTATACTTTCAATATGAGTGACAGAGCCTTTTAACATGGTGATGTACCATTACTTGCGTCACTGGTTCGAGACTAGATAAGAGGCATGATGAGTATCTTAGTTTCTATCATATGTACAGCAACATACTAGTTCCAATAGAAGTGCCCGAACAAAGAAAAAAATCTAGAACAAATATTTTGGCACTGCAGTATGTATTGCTGTAACATTAAAAAGAGGTTTTGATAATTATTTACTTCTGCCTGTGAAGCTCATTTCTGGTATCTAGTTTACGGACTAGACTCTGTCAACTCCTAGATGGCTTAACATCCAGAATTGACTAGTACCATGGTCTTTTGTTACATATTTGAAAGTGCTAGAGTGGCAATTACTGGTGGTAAGGATGCAATGTAAAATTGTTACAGCTCGTTATGAATGCAGAAGTGGGATATGATGGCTAACTCTGTACAAACTGTGCTGTTCATTAATTATAGTTTGTATATTCTGGTATAAAAATATACTGGTGAGTTTAAACAAATCCCTGACAGATAAGGTCTGTAGGCCATGGTGGGCAGCTTATCAAGTGGAAGAGTTGACTTGAACAGCTAAACAACCTCCAGGTAGCATATTCGAACTTCGTTTGTTGTGCATTGAGGTAAGTATCATGTACGGGCATCAGTGCAGTTTGACCATGTGTAAATTGAATAGGTTTAACATTTGTATTGGCTATGCAACTCTCAATAATGATATCTTGTTGAAGTTTTGATTTATATATATATATATATATTTATATCAAAAATAAAAAGAGGGAACCTGTGTAAAGATGGTATGCCTCGGGCATTTGTCTTAAAATTCGGAGTGTAATCGAGGGTTGGGAACGACCCAACACACACTGTAGCTAGATGGAAAAAAATCTTTATTCAAGACATACATGGCTTAAATATATACTAAATGACTGATTGCATCCCTTAGCCACATGCTAAAACCTTTTTAAGTCATTAAAGCAGGTGAAGTCACCAGCAATCGTCAGAATGTATTTAAACGTCTGGCTCATTAAGCCGTTAGATCATCAAACGGTTGTTATAAAAGCATCAAGATATTTTCCTTGAACACCTAGACAGACAGAAGACACTCTCAATTATGGCCCTCTGTTGTGCAATACTACTTGCATTCTCCCATGGTTACCCATGTGGAAACACAATCATTTCCAACATAAGTGTGGAGTGATTTTACGACCCAAACGAAACAAAAGTGAGAATCCTATTGGTTGTTGTTTTGTTTGCAAGCCAATCAGATTACTTTAGATAGAACAGAGGAAATCAAATTTCTTTCTTGAGTGATGTACCTTAGCAACGCAATGTTGAAAGTGAACAAAATGGAGTTGAAACGCCTGCTGCAAGCACGCTAAACCAAGTAGGTTTTTAAGAGAAACATAGGATTTAATGCTCTATGGGAGAAACAAAATTCCACATGGCCTTGACATGGGGAATGGATTTAGGTAGCACGAGCTTTAAAACTGTTCACTGCGAGCCATTGAGCCTTTTTGTTCGTGTAAAGAAGTTATTTAACCCAAAATTAATGATTAAATTGCTAGTGATACCAAATGCCTGATTAAAACAATGGACTCGTGCCTGGAAAAGAAACAAAAAACCAGCAATTTCAAAAGGCAACGTCAGCCCATGCACTGGCACAAGTACACCCTATTAGTTTTTGAGTGGTATCAAAATGTTTGAGTTTCATCTAATATCAAGGCAATCAGGACCTACTTCTGCAAACTTAATTGAATTAAATAGTAAGAAAATAAATGGCCAAAAGTGGTGGAACCAGCAAAATCAGTTCTGGTGTCCGAATTACAACCAAACAGCCCCTCTTATAGAAATGACACTATTCTTTCTGAAAATAATGAGATGCTGAGGTGTTAAAGACTTTTTTTTTTTTTTTTTTTATTCTTGCTTTGCCCGGAAGCCAATGTAGAATCCCCACTTACGATACCTTCCTTCTGTACCTGCTTTGAAGTACCACATAAATGCCAGGTTGGAACCCTTTGAAGTCAATGAAAAATGGGGCCAATCTAGGATTTTTCCCGTGGGTTTGAATGAGTGTTGATCGGAAGTGCTGGGTCATGCAGCAACCAAGCTATGGGAGGTTTCGGACGAGGTTGAGCCCGCCCCCTTTCCATGATTGGAACTTTTTAATAAACAAAAGGGAAAATGGTGCATTCTAATGGTCAAATGTATCTTAAAATATCTGGTTGAAAAACTCGTGTAAAGCTGAATCTCGTCCTCCCTTCCCACCCCCACCCCACCCCTGATCCACCACTGCAAAAAGTATATCTGCAAAATCCTTATCTGACTTAAAACCAGCTGTGTAACGTGCTTTGATGGTTTAAGGACCTTCTTACTCAATTTTCTGGATTTCGACCTTGCTAGATGAGCAAACAGTTTTGATCATTAATGGTTTTTGTTTGCTTGGATCTTCAGTGCAGCTTGTCCACGGCTGTTGAAAACTGTTATCCCCTTCTATGTTTCATGACAGTCATTATCTGTATGTTGTCAATATGACATCTTACCTTCTTTAGATATCCAATGAATGATGTATTGCTACATGGATATTCATGTCCTCCTGTTGTTATATGTGGTGATGTTCATGTTGATGCTCCTGCTAAGATTTGGAGAATTTTATTACTTTGTCCTGTTCACAAGAAATATCATATATAGTTCAAATCGAACTACTAGCCAATATCCTTATCAGGTAGTGTCTCCGAAGTCTTTGAAAGCTTGGTGTGTAATAAACGTTATTAGTATTATGTGGAGAATAATGTGTCACTAGGCAAAATTCTAGACTTGTTTTGAACGACGTCATGATAAACCAAGTAGAATTGTTCATATTATCTACAATGACCTGGAACTGAATAAAGGAACCAGGACAGTTTGTTTTGATATATGTAAAGCTGTTGACCATGTATGGCATGTATGTCGCTTCTTTAAAATGCGTCAGCTGGGCATTTCCCGACCAATCACCAAATAGTTTAAAGGTTATGTCAGATGCGTATATGAGATTTAGGTGAGAGTAGTTGTAGATTTTGAGGCTGGTGCAAGAGTTTTGCTGAATTTTGGTAGTTTTAGGCAGAAATTGATCAAAGTAGAAAAGAGTCTGTTTTGTGAATTCATAGAGACAACAGAATGAAATTGTGCCAGAGGAGGTAGGATAAAAAAATTTAACATAAATAGCTCTGTGCAGGTGGGGGCTGCCATATTGAATATCGTAAATAAGCAGCAAGAAAATGTACAGAAGCTTTAGTATGGTGGGTCAAGGTTTGCCACAGAATATCAGGGGTGCAGGTCGAGGGAAGGCAGCTGTAGGGAGGTCGTCTATACAGGCAGAAGGGAGACAATTTGAGCCGGGGTGCAAGCAGGAGGGAGGGTGAGCACAGGTCTGAGACAGCAGCTGGCTGTGATTGGGGTGACTGCATACAGTGTGAAGGGTGCTGTATGCGGGTCAAGTTTAGTGCCACAAGACTAACCTGCTCTCTGAATGAGATGAGGTTTGCTTTTAGCTGTGGGGAGTGTTGTAGGGTGGAGGTTTTAGAAACACAGCTGGTAGCCCTCACGATACAGCCAGAGGAGGCTAGGGACAGAACTAGGGCTGCAACTGTAGTGAGCTAGGGAGACATTAGATGCAAGGAGGTCCAGGATAGGGTGGAGTTGGCTGAGGCGGAACAGGATGGCAGAGAGGTCAGGAGGGAGGTGAGGATGACGGGAGTTAGAGAGGGGCAGAGCTTAGTGAGAGGGGAGAACAGGATGGAGCCTAGAGACACTGGTGATAGGAAATAGTACAGGGAGGAAGATCAATAGTGCCTTCTGTAGGGCACACATGGAGCATAGAGGCCAAGATTAAGGACATTGAGGAGAGATGCCAGTGGGTATTGGGAAGACAGAGTCGTGGTGCAATTCCATGGGAAGTAGTGGGAGCATCTGAGAGTCATGGTACAGGTACATACCAATGACTGCTTGGAGAGGGAACAGCAAAGGAACAACATATGGACTCAGATGATGTTACTCAAATATGGAAAGTTTGTGGAGAGATTAGCGCAGTTAGACTGTGATGCTTTGGTAATGGGCACATTACCAAGGCTTAGGATGAGAGCATAGGAAGTGAGTCGGATTTTCAGTATCAACAGGAGGTTAGAGAGGGAGTTTAGGCAGAGATGGATAGATTTAGAGATGTGTGGGAGAGTTGTGCAGGGATGAGGGAAGTGTTTGCTGGGGATGGGCTGCAATCGAGTCAGAAGGGAGGTGATAGACCAGGGCTCTCTACAGTCAGTCGGTGCAGCAGCAGAGAAACTCGAAACCCGACAAGGAGGTAGAAAAATAACAACATGAAAATATAATATGTAAATCGTAGAAGATTCAGAAAGAAGATAGCAGGGGTAGAAGATGTAGCTAAAAGTGAAAACTGGATATTATCGTGTAAGTGGAAACACATAATAGAAAAGAAGAGCTCGGGATAGTGACAGCGCCCACAGGTAGAAGAAGAGAAACTGGGCAAAGTAAGGCAGGTGGATTAGGGTTTCTGATAAAGAAGAAATAAAGTGGCATGAACTGCGCAAAGACACATGGGAAGATGATACTGAGGTTGAAAATGAGATTCAGTGGATAAGTGTAGACTCAAATGTCAACAGAGTAGGGATAGGTGTGGTGTCCATCAGACTTGAGGGTTACCAAATGAATGGAATGACAAAATGTGTGATAGAATAAGAATGACTAGTGATATCCAGTAGCAGGGGTCTAAGGTTATTATTGCCTAGGGATTCAATGAGCATATAGGGAATGGAGAAGATGGAGTAGAGGGAGGGGACAGAGAAATTTATAGGAATGGAAGCAGGGTATTGAACTTCACCAGGAATAATGGTCTGAGAAAAGTGAACAGAGAGACCCAGTTCAAAAGCAGATGGCCTCCAGTGACACACAGATGATAATTTATTATAGCTTCGTGGACAGTGAAATCTTTCAAATGACACAAAAATGTGAAGTGTATGTAGATGAGGAGGGTAGATTGGATATAGTCAGATCACAGCTGGATGACAATTTCAGTTGACATGCAACCATGCAAGAGGGATAAAGGGAGGACCAAATGGGTGTGGAACATACACAAGGGGGCAGATTGGGGTGGTTATCAGAAAAGTATGAATACTGAATGACAAGGGTGGAAAGTTGGATGGGTCAGTAAAGGGGAAGTACAAAAAATGAATTAAGACCCTACTAGGAGAATTTTTAAGTTTGCCCAGGGAAAGGATTGACAGAAAGAATGTTCCCGTTTGGGAAAGAGGATATAAAATAGACCCAGAGTTGAAAGGAACAATAAAGAAAAAAGAGGATTAGGAATAGAGCATGAAGATTAGCCAGGAAAAGCAAGCACTCAGAAATTGAAATAAACAAAGTTAAGAGACAGTACATGGAATGTAGAAAACAAGTAGCAGATATGAAAGCAGAAAGAAGAGCTAGTAAATATGAACTGATGGCCAAAAAATAGTGGACAGTGGAGGAGAAAGGTTGACTAAATTATGGAAACAGGTTAACTGTATGAGAAAGAATAAAACTCAAGAAATCATATATAAATGGAAGAGAAAAGATTTGAAGGAGGACATAAAAAAGCATTGAGGGAGCACTGGGATGGGATTAAAGACTCCACGTGGGGCAAGGGAGCAGTATCAGCATGTCCATCCGAGTGCAGGTAGGATCGATGGGAACCTGAGTAGTGCTACGAAATCAGCGGCATTGAACTCAAGATAACTAAAGAGCAGATGAAACTAGGCAGAGCTCCAGGAACACATGATATTTTAAGTTAATTTATAAAGAAGGGGTCACAGGATATAAAAGACACTTTACAGATCTCTTTCGATATAATTATTCAAAAGAAACAAGTACCTAGGGAAGGAAATAGGCCTAGAATATCATATATTTCTAGAAAGGATAAAGTGACCAAGTGGACAAGTGTAAGGGTATTGCTATTGCACCTAATTTTAGGAATATATTGTGTCTGGTAATGTAACAAAGACTGATCAGCATAACTGGATGACTTGGGCTTCGGGTAGAAATTCAGAATGGTTTTAGACCAAGGAGATGGGTAGGTGATCATGTATTTACACTGACTCAGGGTTTTGATTTGCCAAGACAAAAGCGGAGAAAGATTTTTTATGGCCTTTTTTAGATTTGCAAAAGGCATATGATAACATGTGGAGAAATGTTCTATAGGAAAATGTAGTTGATTAGGATTCAGAGACAATTTTCTGGAAATAGTGAAAGCCTTATACAAGGATGTAGAATGCACTCTATCACTGAGAAAAGTAATAGTTGAAAACGCACTGAGGAAATGTGTCTAAAACCCCGATTTTGTTTGCACTATATAAAAAGGACTTGTGGGTTGTGATATGGCAGTAACGATAAGACACCAGAAAATTCCCAGGTTATTTTTTCAGATGATATTGTGTTCATAGTAGAGTCTCAAAAGAATTACAGGATATGTTAAAAATCATTGGTGAAAGAATGGAGACTTGGGAATTCCAAATTGAACAGGATAGATAACAGTTGATTGAAATTGCAGAGGTAGATGAATATATGTACCTTTGGGTAAAGATAAAAGCAACAGATTAAGGTATGTTCAGGTAACATAATAAACAGTTAACTCAAAAGATGAAACGTACAAAAGGAATGAAAAAATCTACAATAATAAATAGTATTAATAGGGCATTCAAAGCTCGAGTGCTGTGGGATAGAGTAGCAATACCAGGAATGGTGTATGGTTTAGATGTTATTGCAGTGAATGAGAATGATATCCAGGGTGTGGAGAAAGCACAGAATGAATTGGAAAAATGGTTCCTGGGAGCACCGCCTCGTACAGCAAGAGAAGTAGATTTAGAGGAGCTGGGATGGAATAGTGTAACTGACAAAAATTGCCAAAAATTGCCAAAGCCAAGTTGAACTGCTGGGGATATTTACAATCAGTAAGCGAGGAGAGCCGGTGCAGGAAAAGATATAATGAAGCTGTTACAGAACAGACATGATGAGTCAAAGCCATAGATAAGTTAGGCAAAAGGTATGATATGAGAAATATATGGGAAAGTAGTGACAGGAGGCTGGAGTGCAGACTGTAAAAAAATGTGTGAGGGAAAAAGTACAGCAAAGGCATACAAGGTTTTAAAGAAGCTGAAGAAAAGTATATAATGGGATGGAAGGTGGGATACAAACTTGGCTTCAGAGTGGAGGAGGAGGTGTCAATTTAGAAAAAGACAGAAATGGATTACAGATAGCAATGGTAAGTGTACAGGTTGTACATTCAGGTGGCATACTAATTGTTGGTATGGTGTGGTGCATATAGAGAGATGAGGGAAAAATGTTTTTGAAATGGCAGAATGAGGATAATAACTGTACGGGCTTAGAGAACATTTGACACTTAGAAGAAGAACAGCATGTGGCATTGGTATTTGGTTTGACAGGGGGGTTACCATGAGGAATGAAATGGGTCAGAACTGTCCAGGACTTTGGTAGGATGCTGGGAGAAAGGAAATGGAATGTAAGAATTAGAAGACAACAGAATTAACCAGAGTAGCATTTTTTGTGTTTTTTTTTTTTAAAGAAAGGGAAAAAATGTTTGCCCTTGTCAGGGCTCCCAATAGCTGTGTGATATGGGAAAAGCCTGAGATTGCTTTTCTGGCCACCTGTATCAGATATCAGACAAGACTGGAGCAAATAATTAGAACGCCACAAGTTTATTATTAGAAATAGATTGCAAAGGCTAGTAATACATGCAAAAGCTCATCATAGTTACCTATAGACGCTGATGTATCATTGGGCCTCTTCTATTCTTAATTTAGATTAATGACATTACTGGTAATATTACATGTGACATCAGACTTTTTGCAGATGATTCCGACATTCTTAAAATTATTTATGACTGCAAAGCTTTGGCAGCTCGCGTTAATACCAATAGGAGACATTCATATTCACCTGCGATCCTGCTCACTTCCTGTGTTACCGGGGCAACAGACTGGTGCTTCCACCATGATCAGGGCAGATTTGTGTTATATACCATATAAACATCCATAAATAACACCTTTTCAACTAAAACAGAGCCCATTTCTAATAAATTGAGGCATCCTTTATGTTTCAGATATATGTTAAAACATTTTCTTAAGATTATTCTGTGTTCGTGTTGTTTATTTTGTTGAGAAAGTACTTTTGATCATGCTAAATACATGGATCTGCCCGGATTCACAGGGCCCCCTCTTTTGCTCAATAGGTGTTAGAGTAGGACCGGATTTAAATATGAATACATCGTATTTGGGCTGTCCATCTACGTGCAGTCTGGTGAGGTAGACAAAAGAGAGCCATCAAAGCCAAATGGTAATGACTCTCACTTTCTGTGCAGGTGGTCTGGGTTCAATTCCCAGTCAGAGCCAAGAGACCTTTTACCTCCAGTTTTGAACTATCACTGGTCCACAACTGACTTATCAAATACGTCAGTAACTGCAGCCTTGTCTGTAAGTCCACGTTTAAGACCTTTGCTGTGATTCAAGAAGAGTACTTGGTGATGGCATCAGCAGGCTTCCACTAACTCCAGTATATGATAGACCTGGGAGTCAGTATCATACAGGGACTTTCTCCAGCGAGTTTTCAGACCAACTTAGCCCACCACACCTGGGATAAGGTGAGGCCATTGGAAGTGGAAGGACTAGGGGGTGCTGGCTGCCACATGGATAACTTTTTGAGGACCCACTGTAGAATAATTAGCAGATTGATGGCAGCAGCAGATTTGCCCATGGTGTGTAAATCATGGAATAGACCTGTTCATACCGAGTTGTACCTAACTTTTCCAGACCATAATTAATTATGCATTCCATTGTTGGCCTGATTGTCCAATCAGCAAGTATCCGAGTAGGGCCCACTCCATCATATGTTTCCAACAGATGCCACGGCAAACGCTAGTGATTACAGCATGGATTGTGTTGAGCAGTGCAAATCTTTAACCTAAATTGTCACATCAGTGGTGAAACGTACATTAATAGTTTGCTGACGGTTTGAATTTTCGTTGAATCCAAGTATATTCTGCGTTTTACTTTCTTATGCTTCCACGCGTAATCCGGCCAGCATGGCCGAGAACAAAATGTAAACAAAGCAGGATACGCTTCTGAAAGTGAACCGAATAAACCCGAGCCCTATGAACTGGTCTATTGCAGTGAAAAGCTGTGTAATCTTTGGTGAAGATTACTGTATGAACCAGCCAGAATTTGCGTCATAATATTTTCCTCAAACGATTGGCTGCTTGGTGAAATTGGCTGGGTGTTGCTAGACACTGGTAGTAAGTTTCTCAAACTAATTTTCTTGTATAAAATGCTGAACGGTTTTCTCACCCTTAATGCACTCTCTGGAACTCCCTGCAAGGTGAACAAAATAAATGTAGGACAGATTGCACATTACGTCCTTTCTGCCTTCTACTAGGTGTCTACAAAATGCCCAACCTGACAAGGTCAAAGTGTCTCACTTTGTTTTGTCATGAATTCTTTGGAATACATAGAAAACCGATGTAGTTGCTGTGGCGCTGTTGTATTAGACAGTGTCATTACCATATCCAAACCGTAGTCCTAACGAAACAAATCCAAGTCAATTCCGACCAAAGGCAATGTTCCTTGGTATGTATAGCTGAAACATATAAATTTATAGTTCGTATTTACCCAAAAGAGACCAAAATGTAAGCGCAAAGGTCCATAGGGGAAAAAACACGTGTATGTTACTCAGACCAGACATTTTGTCAACTGATGACTATCAATAAGCCTTTATACCTGCCTTGACTTCATTTTGTAAATGAATTATTTTGAAATTTCATTTTGCATAGAGCACCTCTGTATGTTTCCATGTCTAGAGACCCCCACGATTAGTTGCCTGGTAGCTATTGGGCGCCCAGTTTTGAAATAAATATGTTAACAGTACAATAGTTCGAGATGGCTCCTCAAGGGCTGTATATAATCGTCAATAGTTTTGCTCATAAACAAAACATATGTACCCCCCCCCCCTCCGTTTTTACTGTAATAGTCATCTTATATAAGCACAGCATCGGATTGAGGCCCAGATTGTAGGTGATTCATATTTCATGTGCTATGCTATTTGTAGGTGGGAAATGAAAACACACACATTAGATCATGTCAATGCAATTTAAGGTTTACACGTAGGGAGAAACTCTGTTTTTACTTCGAAATGGGAAAATATGAGCTTGGTAAGGAGAAGAAGGTATATATATATATATATATATATGTTTTACACCAAATAACCTTAAGCTTATCAAGATAATCATCCACAATTTTGAAACTCATAAAGTTGTCACAAGTTTTCACATGTGACAGAATAATACAGGAAGCCAATTGCTTTTTGGAAGATAAATATCTTTTTTCGATTGATTTGGTTAGCATCCATAATGATTGGAGAACAAGCAAATAATTTATGTGCTTAACTCTTTCATTTCCATGCCCACAAAAGTCAGTGTGCTTCATATTGACATAAGGCACCAGATTCGTAGTCTTTGTATGCAAACCCTTCATTGACGTAACAGTATGCCTGACGTAACAGTATGCCTGACGTAACAGTATGCCTACCGTAAGCAGACCGTACAAATGGCCCATATCAACAGCTCTTCTCAGGTCGATCATGTGCCCAAAGCAAGATGACAAAACCTGCAAAAAACTTGTTAAAAATGTGGCACTGAAAGAGTTTAAAGTTCCATGAACATGCAGAACTCATTGGGTGTATTAATGCCTCAACCCTCTTATTCAGATATGAGATATTCAAAGCATAAACTATTTTCTATCAGCAGTTTTACAGGATGATTGTGATTTTTCCACGACAGAAATTATAGCATCTGAAATACTATGTGATTGTGGTAATGAAATAAAACTTTCGACCGCAAAAAGTGCGTTTATGTAACATAAAATATAAAGAAGTGTTGATTGAATGTTCACGTCAGTGGGGCCAATCATTTGGGTAGTTGTAACCCATGTATGTCGAGTACATTTTCATAAATCACATTTTTCGTGTGTCGATGTATCACTGTAGAGTGCTGAGCACAGAAGGGTCCATAATGTTTATTTGGATGCCATGGGCCTTCCACCAATCAGAAAACACAGATTCCAGGTCAATATCTGATTTCCACAAATTGGCATTTCATCAATGACTCAGTTGAACAGTATATGCCAGTCTGTGGTGTTTTCTTGTAAAAAAAAATGGTTTCAACATATTTTATTCCAATCAAATATGTACAAGCAGATTTTATCATTGTGATGCAACGAATTTGCCATGGAATAGAATTGGGGAGCAGGGCTTGGCCAGGGTACTAACTAGAAAATTTACTTTAGAACATAATACAATAGGCTTTACTAGTCGTACAGGGGTCATTGAAGGCTCGTCCACATACCTTGAATTGCCCTTAGCATAAAGGCTGCACTCCAGGCCAATCCTAGATCCATCAAGGAACCTACAATTCCTGGACGAATAGTTAAGTTTATATCCAAACATGTACACAAAGTGAAAAAAATAACAATAACTTGGTTACAAACATGTTCATTTCAAAAACTGGATCGCCCTATAGCACATGAAAGACCAAACGGTGGCGTCTCCACACATTGAGAGACACGCAGTTATATGTTGTACATAGGCTAGTGGATGGTGCCTTACTATGATATAAGGTTTACATTTTAAGTGCTCTTATGTTATAAGCAGTAATCACTCAAACAGATTTAACATCATTTGGGTGAATTTTTGTTCATCCAAGGTTACAATTTTCTCTGATTATCACCTTTTTTTCGTCCTTGAAATTTAAAACTCCCGGTTAGCCTGGTAAAAACTGCACATGGTAGAAGTTTCAGAATGCCAATCACTGTGTGACGTAGCTATCTGGGGGTATCAATGAACGCTTAAATGTGGTGTTGTTGTGCAAAATGCCAACAATCACTCTTTGTACCCACTTCGTCTCTGCCACAGGTTATGACACTACCAATGGGGATATGAAGATCTTGGGCACAGTACTTAAATTTGTGGAACAGTGTCTAACAAAAAGAAAGGCTGTACAACAGACCAGTTCATTCAGCTACTCAACATACTATGGCCACGCCCCGGTAGATGGTTTAGTAAATGGCCGCTAGAAGGACCTAGCGACGAGGTGCTAAGGTCTGATCCGCCCACGTTATTGTCGATACTTGTAAATACATCCTAGTCTCTGCCTACAGTATATTTAGTATAAATGCTCCGCTCATGACCAGGTTGAACCTACTTCCATATTATTCCTATTGGGCCCGATAATGGCGTCTATGTGTCATGGTTGATTGCATTTGCTAGACAATGCACTGATTTTGACACCTTTGAATTCCGACATACACTTTCACTTGATAAACTGGTAAAACAGGGGTGTTCAAAAATGAAGTTGAAAAAAATCATGTTAAAAATTTGCAGATAAAAATTAATCCTAATTACACAAATATAAGGTAAATTGGAAAAGGTATATAAATGAAATCGCAAGCATTAACTGTACCCAGCAATTTATAATGGTATATGTATGGACAAAGATACCTCTAAAAGTTTAGAGTAGCATGCATCAAATCAGTTGCTACTAGTAGCTTTGAGATAATACTTGCCTGAAAAAGGGAGAAAGATCTTTCCTTCCGTAGTATATTTATGCCTGGTGTATGTCTATCTGGATGTAACTTGATTTCGACATGGCTTGTTTGATGGCTGGCAATTCTGATCATGATGAAATCTTGATTACACGGAATTTAGTTCTCTTTTACATCATTGACAACAGTTGTCCTGTTCTATTTTTCATGAAGGTAATTACTATTTTATTGATTTTGTCTGTTTGGAGTTGGTGGCAGATGCATGGATTGATGAATGTTCAAAATCTGTATGCAATTGATCATGTTGATGTTTACTTGTCACATTTGGATGGATTTGAAATTGGACTGAATTTGGATATGGATCTTGATAAGTAATAATCACTGATTATTTGCTAACTTATAAGAAACTTTCACTATCATTGGTTTCATGACTAATTAGGTTTTGATGAACTCTAGTGCCAAGTATAGGGATCTGAATAGGTTGTCGGGTGGGCAGAATAGGATGAAGCGTTTTTTCCTATACAGGGATAGAATTGCAATACTTCAGTCTGGCAGGATACTAACTTAAAAGAGATCATAATTCTACTTATTTCTTTTCATTGGTATTGGAAGATTAATATTGAACTTTTTGATAAATCTTGATTATCTTTGTTGTCAGTGTTGGGTTGAAATGTATGCAAATTATTGTGGCCAAACTTTCTAATAGTCTTTGGATATTAACAGTAGAATTATAGGGCAAGTCAGAAAAAAATCAAAGTCATTTGTATTTATGTCAAGAGAATGCAATGAAAATATTAAAGAGATATCAAGTACAATTAGGCAAGCATGTAACTGTCGTAGGCCGCTTCTTGCTACCTGTAGCCCCTGTGAGTTTACCTAACAGAAAACAAGCTAGCCTAAAATGTCTGAAAGGTGAACATTTAAACTGAATGATGTCAAAAGATAAAATTAAGTAGCAAAACAGGCAAGTCTAAAATCTCTAAAATTATTGAAGCCAAACTTTCTAACCATATCGGGATATTTACAGCAAAATTTGTAGAAATATTTGGTTAAAAGTACACCTTTGAATCCTCTTGACTCAAATTTATTGTAAATAAACTTGGTTCAAGATGCGAAGTCCTGAAATTTAGAACAAATACGACCAAATCGCAAAATCTGTGACAAAAATGTATTATATCTGTGACAAAAATGTATTATATCCAATAGTATCCGAAATATTACTGTCCGGGAAAGGAGAATTAACTACTTCAAAGTTAAACTCATCTATTTTGTAATAGACTTTAATACAAAACCTGTCATTACTGACCTGAATATCCAAGTCCAAAAACACATCTCTGAAACCATCAGAATTGTAACCCTCCAAATGGATATCTTTTGAGTAAATTTCTTTAGCAATTTCACTGAAATTTTGTACATTTATTCAAGCAATGTCATTAATATATCTTGCGTTGTTGGATAATTTTGTAGCCATTTGAAAGTCCTTTTTCATCAATTTATTTACTTACTTAAATTCAAGCCAGATTAATAACAAATCTGCCAGTAAAAGGGATCAGTTGCTACCCATTGGAATGCCTTGTACTCGTTGAAAAACCAATGGTCCGCATTGAACAAAAGTATTATCCAAAACTAATTTTATAGCATCTGTCAAAGTTTCAACAGTGTAAGATTTAACGTTACTTTTTGAATATTTGTGTGTGACCAATATGCTTTCTTTGTATATGAATTGATATTAATATATGGTTTACCATTATGTTTAAACATTTTGCTTATTAATTCTGAAGAGAACTTTTGACTTCATCTATGGGTAGATTTGTGTACAGTGTAGAAAAATCAAAACATTTGATATTTTTTGGTTTTACATCTTTGATTTTAGGTACAAACTTGGAAGAATTGTTGATACCCCAAGAACAATTAATTTCATAGTTTCTAGAAATTACATTACAGTATTTACGAAAATGATTCCTAATTACAGGCAAGCAAAATATTACTTCTTTTGATGATTGTTTTGTTGTACATTTGGCAGCACCGGCTATGAATCTAGATTTAAAAGTGTTTTTATGTAATTTTGGTATCCAGAACAAAAGTGGAATGGAGGAGTCCTCTTCAGAAATTTTGATATTAAACTTCCTTTTCATCTCACCTTTATGTATATCTATCAAAATTTCAATAAATTGTTTGTGTAATTTATAAACGTCATTTCCTCTTATGTCTGAAATATTGTTTATATTAATAATGTTTTTCTGTACAATTTTAAATACCAAGACACAATTGCATGTGTTATATGTTCTCAAAGCTTGGATAGTATTAATAAAAACCTAGACACTATGTCTGCTGGCATAAAAGGGGCTTTTAATTCAAATTTCAACATATGTAGCCTTGTCGAAATCAATGGAGTCTTCCTTCTTTTTTCTCAAACAGTCCCAGATAGCTTAGTCAACATCATTGGATTCGTCATGCTTCTCTTTGCAGTCCCCAGAGCATTGAGATTTAGGAGGCTCTCTCTCTCTCTCTCTCTCTCTCTCTCTCTCTCTCTCTCTCTCTCTCTCTCTCTCTCTCTCTCTCTCTTCTCTTTCTCGCTCTCTCTCTCTTTCTTTCTCTTTCTCTCTCTCATTCACTCTTTATATGTGTGTATGTGTTCTCAATATTTGAACTTTTCAATGCTTGCAACATTATCACACTTATCATTTTCATAGTCATTATCAGAGCCTAATAATTCATTCTGTAGCGCCAGGGTACATGTGGGGCTAACGTAAGACAATAAAACCTTTCTGGTTCATCAAAACCTACATGCTGGTATTCAGTTTGCAAGAAAAAATTCGGCAATCCTGTCTCGAGGATTTCAGACTTTTTACTGAGCCATGCTGAGTATACATGTAACTGCAAGCAAAGAGAAGTGCAAACCTTGTTTTATGGATTGTGACACCTCCCGTTATTGCTCTCATGTGGAATCAGACATTTAGACAAGTCCTTTGCAAATGCAGAGTAGATAAAAATTTGAAGCTCTAAATTCCCAGGCACAGTACGTTTGACAATACTTATATGTAATCCTAAAGGACTGTATACCAGCGTATATACTATGGCAGGATCCTAGAGGACTATATACCACCGTATATACTACGGCAGGATCCTCAGAATGATTCAATGCTCAGTCCCTTCGTTGGAACAAATGCAGGTGAAACCAAGACCTTGATTAAATACCTCCAAATAATCTGTTGTGATTGCCAGTTAATGCCTCATTTTGACTTGAAATTGTGTGATTAAGACGCCCATTGGTCAGTATTGTACTTATCCATTTAGGTATTGCTAGGCACATTTTGGTTTTGCAGACATCTGCATACAAAGGCACATTTTCTCAAGTGCAGATTAAATATGATGAAGTAATAAATATTTTAATCTTTGATCAATGAATAGGTCCTACAGCCGAGTTCATCTATGAAATGTTCTCGAGGTAATTAATACATAATCAGTAGCACAGTTAAAGTCACATCTGTAGCAGATGGCGTACCACTACACCGAAGGGAAACAATTGAGAAAATTATGCTTTGTTGCTTGAAACAGTGCAAAAGTAGGAGTTTTTTGTAAAATTAAGATTTATCAAATCTAAAATAACATAACGTGCTATTAATATTTCCATAAGGTACATCTCATTCCGAACCTTACTTTTTTAAAACGTAGTTGCATTTTCTGTTAACCTGTTGCTCCTTCAACCGGCCAAAACCAGCTGGTGCTCAATACGTTTCCTGCAATGTTTTCACCAGTTCCATCAACAATGAAATACATTTTTTTCCAATAGGAATGAAATACAATGTGAAAAAGAATTGTAAATGGGATCTTACCAGATATTATGACCCACCTGAACCACCTTTCTTATCATGGTTTGGGTTTTTGGTGTTCAAGCCAAATCAAGGACAGCTGCTGACTCGGCCTTGACCCTTTCTCCCTTGAATTGACACTTGAGTAAACAACTTTCCTTGGCATGAATTGGGCACTAAGCGCCCAAGTCATCCAAGGACAGTTTGTGACCTGGGGTATATGATCTTGATAGGGCTCATCTACAATTCGCAGTCAAAATTGTTTTTCATTACTGTTGAAATTAATTGAAAACGCTGAAGCAGACGACATTTGACCACCAGCCAGTTTTGGCGGGTTTAAGGGGGAACGGGTTAATTCATGGGGAAAAAGTGAATTGGTTCATCATCAGCAACAGATACGAGACCAGCCAGGACTGTTTCCGTGCTTATTGTGACCTTCACTATTTTTAGAGCTGACTCCATCACTATTTGGCTAAAAGTTCTGAAAATCAATAACCACATTTATAAATGCCAACCCAAGAATGAGAACAAAGTAAACTACAGCAAAAAGTAGACATTCAATAGTCATCAAAACATCAACATTCATCTTTCAATACCAATGTGAAGAAACAAATTTCAAATTTTGACTTGGGACAGACAGTTACCAACTGGTGGTCTTAAGCCAGTCGTCTCAACTTTTGAAATACTCTTCATTAACTACAAACTTTTTTGTGTTTCCAGAAGGTGTAGCCTTAGCCATTTAAAACCAAATTTTTCAATCGTGCAAATAATAAAAAGGGACATGGCATGCCTTGCATTTTGGGTGTGGGATGGGGTTTTTTTTTTTTTTTTTTTTTTGTTTTGTTTTGTTTTTGTTTTTTTTGTTTTTGTTTTTTTTTTTTGTTTTTGTTTTTTTTGTTTTTTGTTTTTGTTTTGTTTTTTCGTTTTTTTTTTTTTGTTTTATTTTTTGTTTTTTTGTATTTTTTGTATTTCTGACTTGTCAGTGACCTGAGCTGACAGCAAAAGTATTCTCAAATGAGGGAAAATAGGGAATGTTCCTCAACAGCTGTTAAGTGTTTCTGACCTGAACTTAGCCTCTCTCACTGATATTACAGGAAACCACTGTAAACAATAACTAGACACTAGTAACGAGCCGACAATATCAAGATCCTACAAAGATATCGTCATACCACCCAGTTATCAGTGGTGCTTAGTTACAGATTTACTGGTCATCAATTGCGATATGGTCTGACACCTTATCTTATGTGGAAGCCTTCCCCCCAGGGATTCAAGCAGAAGCTCAAGGTCAGAATGTCAACTTTGCAAGGAAGACGATTCTGACGTATATTGCAGCCTGTTGTTTGTGCGGCTAAACAATTCCAGACATAGTCCTTCAAACAATTGTGAGACTGAAAGGAACCAGGTTGCACCAAACCAGCACAAAAGTAACTGCACAATACCAGCCAGAGCACAGTCCAATGGCTGCCATGCTCAATCACTGAGCTGACTTCTATCCCTATTCATGTAATTGTATTTGTGTCTTTTTGTCAAGAACCACTTCCTTGTAATCATTACCCTATTCCGCAGTCCAAACCCTTTACTCTCCATAAGCTAACCTGTCACTGTCTAACCTATATACATAAGGAAGTACTATTGTGGATATTCTACACGTTTCTCTGTAAAAATTTTGACATAAGCTTTATTAGCCCAGATAAACTAATGGGTCTTCAGTGGGTAACTACTCCAAATATGTTTCGGAGCCTATACCCGTACATGTCTCTCTGAGTAGCAGCTTCTTGTCTAAGCTAAATATTCAGCAAAGACAACCCACATAATAATGAATAAATATGAACATGGCAAATGATGAATAAGCCGAACACGTGAAGTTTTGCTGATAAACGCAGAGATTCATTATGAAAGAAGAATACCTGTCAAACAAACCATTCTTAGATAAACGCAGAGATTCATTATGAAAGAAGAATACCTGTCAAACAAACCATTCTTACTAAATTTGTATAGTACAGGTTCAGATAAGAACAATTTGACTTACCCCTGAACCAATATGTACCCTTTCCAGCTGGGTTGCTTATTCTAGTTAAACCACTTGCCAGTGCATAACTGAAGTAGAAACAAACTAAGGCATTATATTCAGTCCCAGTGATTGTAAAATAAACAGTTGAAGCTGGACCACCTGTACAAACCAAGGGAAATCCTAACAGGGACTGTAACAATGGACATCCTGCGTCACTCTATTTGTATTAATTTAATAATTGCTCCCTAAACACGAAGGCGAACTCTCATGTCACATTAATGGCACGGGTCCTTGGTCACCTCATACAAGAGTGCTGTGTTGTGAAAATAGCAGATGATCTCTACATAGGGGGCGACACCATAGAAGAATTCTACAACAATTGGTCTCGAGTTCTGCAATGCTTCAAGGAACAACAACTTGCGTTTGTCTGCTCTTAAAACGGTCATATGCCTTATCAAGGCTACCATCTTTATCTCCGACCATGCATAAGATTAATCCAATTGCTACACGCCCACCCACTGCCACAGTGAAGGCCCTATGCTCATGGATTGGTTCCTATAAGTACTTGAAATTATGCATCCAAGGCTAGCCAACTTTATTAGCCCCAATGGAAGCTATTACCGCTGGCAAAGAATCTAGTCACAAACTTACCTGGAGTGACTTGGACCTTGAAAGATTCCACAAAGCACAGTCAGCTCTCAATAGGCCATGCACTATCACCGTTCCATGTCCTTCTGACAAACTTGTTATTGCTGGAGATGCGTCAATACTGGCCGATGGCATTGGTTCCTTACTGTACATCAAACGCGGGAATACACTTCTGTTTGGTGGCTGTTTCTCTGCTAAGCTTAAACCTCATCAAATTAGATGGCTACCCTGCAAACTAGAGGCCTTAGCGATATCAGCTTCTGTACAACATTGGTCAAATTACAGCCAATGGATATCTCCAACATATCTCTGCCTGTCAAAATTTACCAGCAGATTTCATATCGGGTTGCCCATGCCTGTGTCCTTGTACTTCATGCCAAGTGTGCACTTTCATAAATAAAGAGGCTGAATCAGTGGTTCATCAACTGACTACAGAGGATGTTATCGCAGGTTGCCAAACCATGCCATATCGAAATCGCTCCGTATGGAAATCATCACAAAAAGGCTGTTCAGATTTAAAGCAAGTCCATGCTCATCTCACACAGGGCACTACACCAACAAAAAAGCAAACTGATGGGCACGATGTCAAATGATACTTACAGTCTGCTTCTCTATCTCGCAATGGCTTACTGGTCATAATTTCCAACACGCCCTTTGTGCATCCACAAGAATGTATCATCGTTCCCAAGAATCTCGTTCATGGCCTCGTTACAGCCATCCATCTTTGCCTTGATCACCACTAGCATACACACCTTTCAAAACTCATCAACCACTACTTCTTTGCCCTCAACATGGATGGTGTTATCTCTACTGTTCATTCCAATTGCCAACAGTGTGCAGCCTTGGACACTTTACCCAGAGAAACATTTACCTTCTCCACAACACCTAGTTTAGCAGTCCCTGGTCTGGAATTAGCAATGGGCATTTTAAAACAACAACAAGAGGCTATTCTCATACTTCGATATAGCTTTTCATCTTTCACAAAAGTGTGCACTACTCCCCGATGAGACTGGCCTTACTGTGCGGCTTAATATTCTGCTACTGTGTTCTGATTTTACATCGCCATAAGGCTGCGTTATCTGGACAGACAACGCACCTGCTTTTCAAAGCCTAGCTAAAGATCACACCTTGAAGAGTGCTGGCCTTCACATAGAACTGGGTAATTCCAAAAATATTAATAAAAATCCAATGGCTGAATGAGCCATTGGCGAGCTACAAAGTCAACTGCGAAGTACTTTTCCCAATAGGTCCTCTGTGTCTCCAACACAACTAGCCCAGGTAACAGCTACTTTTGAACTTAAAGATCCACCATAATGGTCTTTCTGCCCGAGAGGTGTTATACCAAAGAGATGTCCAAAACAAGGAACAACTGGTTACTAATGACAAACCTCCTGCCGCCAATCAATATGTTAGATCCACCAACCTTGTGCTCTCAGCAAATCGCATGGTGCTGCTAAACCCAAAGTATCCAGCTACTCTGTGGGTGACCTAGTTTACATTAAGTCAGATGGTACTAAGACCACCGCTCGCGAACCCTATATGGTTCTCCGTGTATATGACAATAAAGCAATGCTGCATAAATTCTCTCATCAGAACTTACAAACCAGACAGTATAGTGTACCCCTGGAAAAACTGATTCGTGTGCCTTCTCAGTACTTGCGTCCAACTTGTGACTCGCCTGTTAGTGAAGCTGAGACCTCTAGTTCTGATGAAGAGATTAATGAAGTCTATAATCCCCTTATCCAACATAGGGAAACTTCCACTGGACAAGACATACGTGGCGGTCCCTCTAATGCCCCCATAGCATCTGGTCCAACTGTGACTCATCCACGTTGCTCCACATGTGCCTTCAGGCATCCTTCATGGATGAACACCAAAGACTGGATCTTGGACAGTAATCTGGATTAATCCGTGGTAATCTATATTTAATGACACATTTTATCTGTTTTACTTTGCCAGAGGAGGGAGAAAGCACAGATAGCACATGCATTCTTATTCATCATATTAATTAAGTTGATTATAAATGTCTATTTTTGAGAAACAATTAAGAGTTGGATGTGACATTTAGCTTTATTAGCTTAGTGTTTAGTAGTTCCAGTGCTAAGGACATTTACAGAACCGTTAAATGAGTTTAACCCGGTGCTACATTGATCTGCTAAGGGAAGAGAGAAGAAAACTGCATAGCATCACTCTATTTGTATAAATTTAATGATTGCTCCCTAATCACCAAGGTGAACTCTCGCGTGACTCTCGCTCTCCCACCATACTGCTATTTGGTGTGTTCACCAGTTTGGTTATTGCTTGTACTAATAAGTGAATAAATCTCGTCTACTGGGTAACATAAACATTGAGACCTACTCAGCAACTCATTGACGCTGCACCAGAAATATAAAACAAACTCCATGATGACACCTACTCCTCACTTTGAAAGTCTCCAAACAATCAAGCTCTATTTCACTGCCAACCCTGAGTCAATGGTTCAATGTAATGTGTCAGGTTTGTGACATTTGGAAAAATACTGTCAATTTTGAGAATTTTTTTTAACATTCAGTAAATCTGCATTTAGGCATGTCAGAAAACAATGAAAGTCATTACCATTTATGCCAAAAACATGTTATCAAACCAATTTTTGTTAACACGATGTTAAGTACAATCAGGTAAGCTTGTATCTGCCGTAAGCCACCGCTTGCTACCGATAGCCCTGCGTGGGGTTTAACACGACAAAGAATGTAAGCCTAAAATGTCTTAAAGTGAATATTAAAACAGGAGGATGCCAAAAGATAAAATTAATTAGCAAAACAGACCAGTCTTTAAAAACTGTAAAATTATTGTAGCCAAACTTTCTAATAATGTTTGGATATTCAGAGCAAAACTAGAACAGGCTGATTTTCCGACAGAAAATCAAATGTCTCCTTTATTATTGTCAGTGTTATTTTTATAAATAGGCATACCGATTCCAATGATCTACAAATACGGTGAAGGTACACTCTTTATTGACAGTTCAAAACATTGATTTTTGACAAAATGCCCACCTGACCTAGAAAAATAGATCAAGGTCATACATGTGCAGTCACAAACAAGATCTTACAAAAGTCTTACATAGAAACATAATCACACAAAATGTCAACCTCTTTAAAACAAATCCGTCTCGAGTGCATCTGCAATGATTTTTAAAAAGAGACCATGTCACCTTGAAAATAGGTCAAGATCACCCATCTACAATCCCATGGTAGTAGGTATTATGGTACATAAACATGCAAAATTTCAACCTACTAAGTCAAATCCCTGCACAGTTGTTGCATCCGTGTCAATTTTTACATGACATGCCCACGTGACCTTGAAAAATATGTGAAGGTCACCCATCTGCAATCCCAAGCAAGGTTTTGTACAGGAACATCGTCACACAAAATTTCAACTTCCCAAATCAAATCTTTCTTGAATTATTACGTCCACATGCATTTTAGACTAAATGCCCACGTGACCTTGAAAAATACGTCAACGTTATATATCTGCAAACACAAGCAAGGTTTTACACATAAACATAATCACACAAAATGTCAACCTCTTTAAGTCAAATGTTTCTCGAGTGCATCTACAATGATTTTAAAAAGTTGCCATGTGACCTTGAAAATAGATCAAGGTCACCCATCTACAATCCCAACCTAGTTCATATTATGGTACATAATTTTGCAAAATTTCAAACTCCTAAGTCAAATCTTTGCACAGTTATTCCGTCTGCGTCAGTTTTACACGACATGCACATGTGACCTTGAAAAATACGTCAAATACGAGTAAATCTCAAAATCTGTGACAAAAACGTATTATATCCGAATGTTTCCCGAAATATTACTGTCCAGCCAAGGAAAGTTAACTACTTCAAGTTAAACTCATCTATTTTGTGATAGACTTTAATACAAAACCTGTCATTACTGACCTGAATATCAAAGCCAGAAACACATTTCTGAAACCATCTGAATTGTTACCCTCCAAAGGGATATCTTTTGGGTAAGTTTCTTTAGTAATTTCACGAAAATTTTGCACCTTTACACAAGCAATGTCATCAATATATCTTGCGTTGTTTGATAGTTTTGTAGCCATTTGAAAGTCCCTTTGCATCAATTTATCCATATACTTAAAATCAAGCCAGATTAAATATAAATCTGCTAGTAACGGGGAGCAGTTGCTACCCATTAGAATGCCTTGTATTCGTTGAAAAACCAATGGTCCGCATTGAACAAAGGTATTATCCAAAACAAATTTTATAGCATCTATCAAAGTTTCAACAGTGTAAGATTTAACATTACTTTTTGAATATTTATTGTGTGATCAATATGCTTTCTTTGTATATGAATTAAAATATATGTATGGTTCACCGTAATGTTTAAACGTTCTGCGTATTAATTCTGTAAGAGAACTTTTGACTTCATTTAAGGGTAGATTTGTGTACAGCGTAGAAAATCATTTTTTTTTTTTTTTTTTTTTTTTTTTTTTTTTTTTTTTTGCTTTTACATCTTTGATTTTAGATACAAACTCGGAAGAATTGCTAATAGTCCAAAAACAATTTATTCTACAGTTCCTGGAAATTGTCTTACAGTATTTACGGAAATGATTCCATATCGCAGTCAAAGACAATGTTACTTTTTTGATAATTGTTTTGTTGTACATTTTGAAGCACCAGCTCTGAATCTAGATTTAAAAGGATTCTTATATAATTTAGGTATCCAGAACAAAAGTGAAATATAGGAGTCCTCTTGAGAAATTGTCTTTTTGTGTATGTATCAAATTATCACTGGATTATTTGTTTAAGTTATATACGTAATTTCCTCTTATGTCTGAAATATTGTTTATACCAAGTTCATTTTTCAAAACATCCAGGTAATAGATATGCGATGATCCCAAAATTGTAGGTCTTCTGCAAAAAGATCTTAAGATTCCATCTGAACAAAAAAATTCATGCATTATCTCATATGGCGGTTATCTTGTAGTTTTGACACTGATTTGCTCAGCTTGCCCTTACAGATATATAATGTAGAAATAAAGAATTTGTCACTGAAGCTCTGGCATCCGAGATGAAAATAGTTTTATGATTGGCCCTTTGAGAGAATCACCTTTTGATCCATGCTGCATTAACCCTCTTGAGGTCACTGTGGTAAACATTCTGGCAAAAAGCATTTGATAATTGACTTGTGCAACCCATGTCAATCTATAGCATCCTAGTATGAAGGAGATCATTCACAAGAATTGCTGATCCCTGGCCTATGTCGCCATTTACAATACAATGTCAGCAACTAAACAATACAGTCTAGGAGGAAAAAAACATCTTTAAACAAAACCCCTTTCCCCTCTTTCTTTGGCCATGGTAGGGGGTCAAATGGAAAATTCGAGATGCAGGCTCAGGGGAATGTTTTTGCTGACTCAGTTGTCATTTGCAATAGCCCTTATTTTTTTTTTTTTTTTTTTTTTTTTAACCTTGTTTCACAGGTAGTCGGTTACACAACAACAACACTTATTAAATCAAATCACTTTTGCATGGCTTCACGATTTCATTACAGTTGACAAGCCAGAGACACTCGCAGACTGCACTATGGCTGACATGACAATGGCCTTTAGATAGTTATATATGTCTATCCATGAACAAAACTATGGGCCTGATCACTCAAGTGGAGAATGTAGTTACCATGCTGTATACAGAAAACACGGAGGCACAGACCCCAGTCAATGATCTAACAAGAATATTCAACTTATTGGGTCAATTTTTTGTGCAAAAGTCTTGTACTAAATGCTTTTGTTTACTTTGCTAGGACACGTACATTTTGCTTCTTGTATTTTCTCAATACTTACTCAAGCAGCAGTGGCCTTCGTAATAAGTCTGTCAACAGCTGCTACACCATCATGTGTCTGAGATCAAATAGTGACAGACTTAGGCATATGAGCAATGTTCTTACTTTGGTCAATGGTGTCCCAGCGTTTAAAAACGATTGTGGTACCATTGGAGCAGACCTACATTCGTGGACAGCTATGCCTTTTCTTTACAGGAAAAGGATGCACACCAAGGTCACTGGTACAAAGTATGCTGAGCTAAGTCTCTGGTACCAAGCATGCTGTCCTAAGTAGCTGGTACCAAGCATGCTTGGCTAGGTCACTGATACCAAGCATGCTGGGCAAGGTCATTGGTACCAAACATGCTGGGCTAGGTCACTGGTACCAAGCATGCTGGGCTAGGTCATTGGTACCAAGCATGCTGGCCTAGGTCACTGGCACCAAGCATCCTAGGCTAGATCACTGGTACCAAGCATGCTGGGTAAGCTCACTGGTACAAAACATGCTGGGCTAGGTCACTGGTACCAAGCATGCTCGGCAAGCTCACTGGTACCAAGCATGCTGGCCTAAGTAGCTGGTTCCAAGCATGCTTGGCTAGGTCACTGGTACCAAGCATGCTGGGCTAGGTCACTGATACCAAGCATGGTGGGCAAGGTCATTGGTACCAAACATGCTGGGCTAGGTCACTGGTACCAAGCATGCTGGGCTAGGTCACTGGTACCAAGCATCCTGGGCTGCCACAGTATATATGGAATAACAAACAGACAAATGTATCTGTGCCATTCATGGAGCATTGACTTATTGTCACAGCAGTAGTCCCGGGGTGTCTCCATGGGCTTGAAAATACACACAACTCCACTGTTATAACCAAGCTCTCATACACATCAACAAAGATTTCCTTGGAATCTTTTCTCCTTATGCCCATCTTGTGCACGTCAACATATATTTGTGCTCTGCATATGGGTCATGTTTTTCTGAACTATGCATAACTATTTTGTGCCCATGAGGTATGTTCGGCCATATGACAATTGCAACACAAATTTCAAATTCATTTTTATCGTGTTTTGCTGCACTAAAAGGCACCCCCTGCACACCCCTTCTCATGCAACTGGAGCTGCTGTGGAGCAAGGACAGGCATTCCAGACCATATGGAATTTGTCAATGCATGCCAACACACAGTCTGTGTATCATACAGGCAGACCTTGATGCTTTGTTTATCTATATATAGTGGCACACAGGGACTGCAAGCAACCAGCTAGTGGCCCTCATGCACATCCTGCAAAGCTTTTGGTTCGTTCAAAGGGTGCCTGTCATGGACGTTTTCAGGAGAATTTCTCCAGGAGGCATTTCAAGAAAAAGTACGAGACCAGACAGCAGCGGGTGAATTCTGTTATTATGCGTTTTTTTCCCTGCGGATTTATTACCACAAAGGAGTGTGGGTATGGAAGAATAAGACCCTGGAAGAAAATTTGAAACAAATATTCAAGAGGGATGGGGCACATCTAGAGTGCGGAAAACTGATGAAGTGCTTCTGGCAGAATCTTCACCTGGCCATTATGCATGTGGTAGGCAATCTGCTTGGTTAAAATAAGATGAATAAATTCATCAGTTATCATGTCAGAATGTTGCTGCCAAAGCAGACCCAAGCTGTGTGTTTTTGTTTACTCTTGGGGTCTGCCCCTGTTTCACAAGGTCACTGTTTAAGTGTTGCAAAAGTGACTCAGTTTTTAATTGGCCGAGTATAGTTAAAATGGTAACAGGCTTCAGTAAACTAGAGACCAGAGACTGCCACTGGCTTAGGTCATATTGATGAACTTCCTGATTGGTGTCTCATTCCAGGGGAAGGGCCACAGTCTAGTTTTGTTTCCCTTACTATACATTAAATCCTGTCGAAGAAGGGCAGATCAAGTGTAGTATTACGGAAATTGGTCTGCTTTGCAGACAAGTCAGAAAGTAAAATTGGCAAGCAGGTTTAGTGAGCAGGGTTTAGCTGCTGGTAGATGATGTGCATGCACTCAGAAAGGAAACTGGAAGTCTGGTCATTGTCAACACCATATTTTAGCATGAAGTTTGCCTTCTTCAGCACAAATGGCCCTAATTATGAATGCATAATTCCTGCTTTTGTGTGCTGTGCCCCTGTGTTCACTGAGTGTACAGTCTTAGTCAAGCAGCTACATTTCTTCCCCGCTAGCATATCACATGGATCTAATTCTAGGTCTCTCCGTATCAGGGGTCTCTATGTTTTGTGTCATTAATTAATGCATTGACTAGCATTATAGTACACACCATATGTTTGGTAAGCTAAAGCTATGCCCCCTGCTGGTGGCCTGTCTACTGTTATAGCCAGTGGCTCCCAGTATTCAAGTGATTCTATTTCTGGGTAGCCCTGTGTTAAGATATGTTCACCACCCATTGTGCGATGCCCCCCACTGCAAGGTGAAATTAGGAGCCTCTCACCAGTAGTTTACATGTTTAGTTATGCTATATTTTGCAGGGTGACCCTTTAAAGGCCACAGACCACAGTTATAAATCCTTCTATTTTTCATATTAGCATTTTTCAGTGTAAAAAATCAGCATTTTGGTATTTTACAATTCCACAATCAGCATTTAACAGATAAAAATATCAGCAAAACATGGATGGATTTTTGTCATATAATTCCCAGCTCGTTGATTTGTGATAACTGAAATACAAAACAACACCTAGAAGTCAGCTTTATACAGGTGTATAAACTGTGCTCTTGCCAAGGTCACATCATTGTCCTTCCCCACCATAAAGTTCCCATCTGGCCTTGAAGACAGCGTACCTATATGACCACCAATGAAGCAACTCTGCGATGCAGCAAAACTGACTTAGCTAACTTTATTTAAACAGAAGCTACAGCATGCTGAAAACACAGTATTCTCACAATTACGGAATATCTCCATTGGGATGCGCAACCAGCCAATCACAACTGTGGTCTGTATGTATGTATATATATATATATATATATATATATATATATATATATATATATATATATATATATATATAATATATATATAATATATATCTATTATATATATATGTGTTTGTATGCATGTATATATATATATGTGTGTGTATGTGGGCGTATATATATATATATATATATATATATATATATATATATATTATATATATATAATATATATCTATTATATATATGTGTATGTATGCATGTATATATATATATATATATGTGTGTGTATGTGGGCGTATATATTCCCAACACGGCCTGTTACTTTTGTGCACCCGGTATTAATAGTGGACACTCCTGGTCTTTTGGTTTATAGGTTATTCAGTACATTGAGGTCTTAGGCATTATGATGTTCAAGTTTGATACGTTTGGGCATCAAACAGAATGTTGTAATGGAGGCTTGCATTTCTTATGCAGTATTTGTATGCCGGCAAATGGAGCATAGGGTACTCACAAAATTGTCTTGCAGATTTATTTGACAAGGATGTTTTATTAGAATGGAACATTTGAGTCCTGTTTGTGAATAAAGCCTTGTTTATTGAATGGGGAGTGGTTAGTTTATGGAGGTACATGGTAATTGGGAACAGTGTCTTGTTTCTGTACTTTCAGGTTCAATACCACGCCTGGAAGACCAGGTTTACCTCCTAGGTGATTAGGCGACCTATGAGATCTGTCTTCTCTCGCATGCACATACCAGGGGAGACCACCACAACACCATCGCCACAGCAGCCACAGGGGCCTACCTACACGTCACTACCACCCACAGCCTCCTCACCACCTCAGTCGACAAGCATGCCATTCCATATGGCGGTTTTCACATATATAGTGAAAAACACTATAGTTGAAGGTTTTAAAAAGGTAGTTAAAGGGGTGCCTGCAAACGCAGTTAGCATTCAATCTAAGGTTTGTGATCAAGTAGCAAATTCATTGGTGGAATTATGTGTGCATGACTCACATGGAATGAAACAAAACGGCAAAAAGCAATGAAGTAAACAGTCCTGTACAGTTAGAATCTGATGTTGAAATTGAAAATGGCCGCAGATGAAATGGGCATTAAGGAATTACAAAGTTTGGTACAGGATCATAAGCACAAGCTGACATGCATGTTAGGCTGAGGATCCGGAAAACAGATTGTATGAATTGGCTCTTCTTCTTGATAAGGAATAAAGAAACTTCTGTCTTACCAGCTATTATGGGGTAAGAAAGCCTTTAGCCTCTGCTGGCAACCAGCTTGGCCCACGTTCCTTTCCCTCCAGGCATCACCAGACGTATTTAACATTTACATGACGGTACTGTTAATTCAACAACCTTCTGATGCATCTAAATTGCTTAAGTACAGCAGTCTTATCCTGAACACTGTCTCAGAGGGTGGGGACCGTCGATAATACGACACACAGTTTGGCAGGTGCAAGTTGGAAGCCATGGGCTGGAATTAGGTAAACGGTGTTATCTTAACTAAGCTTTGCTACAGGTAGGGGTGTTAAATGATCGGGTCAGGGATGCAGGACGGAAATTGTTCTAAGCAAAAGCTTCTTCGATTCCCATGGGGATGCTTCCATGAGTAGCACAGAAGGGAGCACTGTTCAGGGTGTACTGCTTACAAGCACAAAGCCAAACAGAGCCACCTGATTTCGTGCTGCTCCCAGTAACAAAGTCAGTCTCAAGGCCCAGGTCAAAACAGGAACTCCGACAATAACACAGGTAGCTCATACTCCCAGTTTTCCTGTGCCACTTAAGGCCAGAAAGCTGCAGGAATACCCGAAGAGGTATGATGAGGATTTTAATTTATTTTGGGAGGACAGGTTAAAATTTGGCTTGTCTCCAGGTTTCAGTGAGAACAGGTTGGGGCAGGAGTCCGATAAGTCCACTAGGGCATGTCAGAAAATGTTATTAAAGAAGGTGCGTGTCCCCACGTTAGCCTATATACATCTGACTGTTATCAGGTGTTCCATGCTGTATCCCCTCATTAGCCTACGTACATCTGACTGTTATCAGGTGTTCCATGGTGTGTCCCCATGTTAGCCTATATACGTCTGACTGTTATCAGGTGTTCCATGGTGTGTCCCCACGTTAGCCTATATACATCTGACTGTTATCAGGTGTTCCATGGTGTGTCCCCACGTTAGCCTATATACATCTGACAGTTACCAGGCGTTCTATGCTGTGTCCCCACCTTAGCCTATATACATCTGACTGTTGCCAGGTGTTCCGTCTTTTCTGAGAAGGGATTTGTATAGGGCTCGCCCTGCTTCCCCATTGCTGAATAAAATTTGTTAAGCGGAAATTCTCCCTCAGCGTGATATCAGTACCAGTAGGTCCATCACGTGGCTTGATTTCACACAGTACTAAAGGATCTGTGAGGTCTGACCTCGCATGCTTTAGTAGCTTTAGAGTGCTTATAAGTAATGAACGGAGCAGGACTCATCGACATTTCAGTGGTAGCTTGAGCAACCTGTAGAAACTCCTGACATACTAAACATGTAACAGTGTACGTGCATGCTTTCACCATGTGATATATAGACAAATTTTTTCATGTTCACAATATAATAGACAAAGTGGAACTGCAGCCTGTCCTCAGGTTGGGTAACTCTCCAGCATCTCTTGTGGGAATTACTGGAGGGCTTGCAGGCTGCGGGCCCATCACCTTCCAATTTCTCATTTTTTTTCATTTGTATTGGTTGACTATATGAATTTAATTTTTTTTCTTTCTGATAATAAAATGTTGGGCTTACCTGCAGGCCCTTTCAATGCATTCAGTATCTTTGTTCTATTGCAATCTAGCGGGAACAGGCAGGTGTTCCTCCCGGAGGTATTAGTGTATATATGTTGTAGCTGGCCTATGTGAGGCATAAATTACGATGTGCCAGACAGAATTTAATGTGAGTGTTCCTATTCTAGTGTTTCCTCCCTATGAGGTGGCGCCTACTACTCTGAGTGTCTAGGTTAGCACCAGAGCTTCCGGCACTTCCTTTCTGGTGTACCTCTTGTGTCTGTACACCAGCTGTGTTTCATTTTGTGTCCGAGTCATGGCAAGACCTTTAACGTTCAAAATTGTACATCTTATGTCGGTACACCAGCTGCTTTTTTTGTGTTGGAGTCATGGCGAGACCTTTAACATTCAAAACTGTACCTCTCGTGTCGGCACACCAGCACTGTTTCTTTTTATGTCCGAGTCATAGCGAGATTTTTAATATGCAAAACTGTACCTCTCGTGCTGGCACACTGGATGTGGGTTGGGGTTTTTTTTTTTTTTTTTTTTTTTTGTTTTTTGTTTTTTTTGTCCGAATCACGGCGAGATCTTCAAAACTGTACTTCTTGTGTCTGTAAGACAGCAGACCATCTTTTCATTTCTGAGTCAAGATGGCAAGGAAGAGTGTCGTGCCTGCATGTTTTGCATATATGGTTTTTCCTGTGTATCTGTTTTAGCTTTTGCAAATTTGGGGATGGGGGCGCTGTTTACGACCTCCCGAAACTGTCGTCTGGACAATGTGAAACCTTCGTTGAAATGTAACTGCTAGAATGGTTAAACAAATGTATGCACATAGTGGATCCCTGATTTTTAACATTTTTTAAAAATTTGGTTACGTATTAATAATGCATTTATTGCCAATGATTACCACGAAAAATTGTGAGGATTACAATATTAAGCTCCGTGTGCTAAGGAATACAAGCCCCACCTTGTGATCAGGTAAACGTTGTGTGCCTTTTTGCTTGTGGTCATGAGCTTATTAGGTATCTGTTGACAGTAACGTAGCCCTTCAGGGAAATTGTCTTTAAGGATAGCTAAGGCAACAAAAATTAATCCCACTTTAATCGATACTACATCAAAATGTATTTGCATTAGGATAACAAATCATATATGTGTGTAATCGTCATACACCAAAGAATTCATATGTCCCATATTTGGGTGTCTGTGATGTTAGTAGTTGAAAAAACAATTGAAAGTTGACCGCAAAGCATCCAGCCTAGAAATGTCGATATAAGTTACTAATCATTTGTGATAAAATTGTAATTACACTTGCATCTCAATTTTGACGTATTGACAACAAAAAATGATCCTGCGATTTGTTTTTGTTTAATTTAGTTTTTCTGTTATCCATCCTCAAAGTTTGACATTTCAATTTTCCCTTTGATTTCCCAGATGTTCATTTTCTTCAATTCATAGAGAAAGAACGAGGCAAAATTTTGAAAACTGCTGAAAAGTTTTTGCAGTTCAGACATTAAAAAATGAAAAGTCATTAACCGGATGAAATTTCGCCCAGTCGTTTTCTTGGAACCATTCTTAGGTGGGGTTCTCGTTCTATTGTTTTTCCTGAGAAAACAAGCTTCAAGGCATCTGATGTTGATCATTTGCCTCTAAAACAATACGGTTTGCTCAAGTTGACCTGATGTTTGTGCAAAACATAGTAAATATCGTCCCTTTACATTTGGTGATGTTGTCAATCAATTATTGGCCAACCACATGAATAAAAGAGCCTTTGTAGTATGGAAAACATTATTCAGCGATCTGTCAAACGGTGACAGCGACAATCTGGTTTCAAAGCGTGACGTCATGGAGGCGGTCCCTCGGGCCCCATGACCTCATTCCTGCCAAGGAAAGTTGTCTTGCCTTGCTTCAGTGGACGGGTGGCGGGTTTGGTCTTCCACCCCCTACCTCCTTATCCCATGTTTAGGGATAGCATTTTATTGTATTTATTACTATCTGTATACTTTATGTAGTTAGCTTGTTAGACTTGTCTGTACACTTTATTTAGTTAGACTTGTCATTATTTTGTAGTTATTTTCTCAATGAGTTTCATTTCTCCTTCCAACCTGAGTTTTGTATCGCTATTTTTTTTTCTCTCACGTTCACGTTTATGCCTATTTGATGTGTTTGTTTGTACCTTTATTTCCTCATCTTTGGGTTTCAATAAAATATTATAATGGACGTGGGTATGGTTAATTATAGTGTCAGTTTTTTCCCACGCCTGTCTTTAGTGTGCTGGACAACTGGGGTAATCCATCGCGGCACGGCCTTTGAAGGGACATCGTCTGACAATTGCCGCTCCTCCTGAACATTTAAAGTTTTCCTTCATTAGAACGCAAAAAGCAAGATAAAGTAAGCCACTAAGACTATGATTTGTTAGCATGTTTGCATCTTTTCTCTGCCCACAAACATACTTTCGGCATGTCGCCTGATTCCGTGATGCCGCTGTTTTACCACTCTTCTTTTGCCATGGGCCGTTGCTACCAGTAGACACGTGACCGACTGTTACGTATGATTGAAGGGTGGACCACTTGCCTGAGTGGGTTTTTTGCGTTTTTCTCATATTTTTACTTTGGTTAAAAGCTTGAAATTTTGACAATATATAGAAACGACATTCATCTTATAAAAAGCGTTAAAATCTCAAAATCGCCCATTCAAAGGTTTTTGGTGTCTTACCTGTCCTTAAATCTTTCATTATCTTTTCAAATGCCAATGTCTGTGAATTGAAATAACGATAATAAATTCATATTCTTCTATTTACATTCTCGTAATTTGTTTACATTGAAAAGATAGGGAGACTCTATTGTTTTCGAATTAGCATGATGACAGTGGCTCATGCGCAGATTTACTTGTTGGAACTACTTTTCCATTCTCATTCACTTGTCAGGCTGCCTTCTTGCAGCGCATGCAACGAATTCACAGCATCCACTCATTCAAAAATTCTTCGATTCAAATTTTCAGTATGTGGTTAAAGTAACTCAGACTTGTGATAGTAATGCGAACCATAGTGCCAGAGCGATTGTAAATTCCACCTTTCACATCTGTACTACGCTTTCCCGCACCAAACCAAATTACTTCTGCTACTGGTATTCATTTGCAGTAAATGCATTTTTTCATAATGTGACACGTTTTTCTGGACATTTTTCTTGTCTCGAAAGGACATTTTGACAAATAATTTCTACATAAAGAGGCCTTTTCTGCTAACAGTTACCGATACGAAAGAGGAGAATGAATATTTACATGAGAACTGTTTTCTTTGTTCTTTATCTAAGTTAACGTCTACTTGGTCGCAAGGCAAAGACAGAGGAGGCGTGGTCTCGAACTAGATATTTCATTCTGCCTACTCCCTTGTGAAAACGTCTTTACAAACGCTCTTTAAGCCTCTCATTTTGGCATCTTTTGAGTACAGGTTGAGTAGAATATAGCAAAATAATGTAAATACATGTATAAAAAATAAACTTCACGGGAGTGTTTCCATGCTGGTGTGAGGGAAACTTGCATGCATTTTATGCTGGCAGCGTTAATGGAAATAAAAACATGTTTCCTTACACCAGTATGATGACACTCCAAATGAATTTTTTTCTTGTGTTAATTTTTTTTCAAGTACCAACATACAGTTGTTGAAATTTGAGGTTGAAGATAACATATCTGTCAGTTTTGGAGATTCCATCTTTAGACAGACAATTAGTATTCCAATGGGTACCAATTGTGCATCTCTTTTGGCCAATTTATTGTTATTTTACTTTGAGTATAAGGTTCTTGTCCAAAGTGCTTTCTTCAGCATGCTCTGTAAACAATGCGCCCAACGTGCTTTCTTCAGCATGCTTTGGGAACAATGCACCCAAAGTGCTTTCTTCAGCATGCTTTGGGAACAATGCGCACAACGTGCTTTCTTCAGTGTGCTTTGGGTATAATGCGCCCAACTCGCTTTCTTCATTGTGTTTTTGGAATAATGCGCCCAACATGCTTTCTTCGGTGGGTTTTAGGAATAATGCGTCCAATGTGCTTTCTGCAGTATTTTGGGAACAATGCGCCCAACGTGCTTTCTTCAGTGTGTGTTGGTCATAATGCACCCAAAGTGCTTTATTCAGCGTGATTTGGGAACAATGCGCTCAAAGTGTTTTCATGAGTGTGCTTTGGGAACAATGCGCCCAAAGTAGACCAAGGACATCTGTTTCCAGAGTGGAAACTGAGCACTGAACGGGTTAAAATTCCCGAGTTAGTGACACCAACCTTCTGCGTAGATCTAAGGAGCTGATGTCAAAGGGCAGCTAATGTCCATTTCCCTTTTAGGGTCTGTAGGGGCTGCTTACAAGCAAGGAGCTGCCGTGACAGATCAGCTCTTCAAATCGCGTCGGAAGCATAAAAAGGACTGAGAAAGCAACCTTTGTTATGATTTGAGGAACCAGACTCAGGGACACACATTTTCAGTTTGATATATATGTATGCATAACTTTATGGATATTGTCTGAGCAAAATTGAATTCTGAATTAAAGCATCGACGTGGCAAGGCTTGACGTAACTATTACTTCCACTAGAATTTTAATTGTGTTGGCAAATCTATGCTCAAATGTATTGCAATGTTATACATGTTACATACTCTTTTTTTTCAGACAGTGTGGCACACTACGTGTGGTTAGGTCACATACGTGTTATGTCATGTTGTTGCTTTGCCATGTGTAAACTATTATCATGGACACTCATGGTTGATCTCACTGACCTAAACAATGGCTAGTGTCACAAAGTGAAATTTGCGGTCCCCGATACATGAACATGCATTTGGCTATGAATGTCTTTCACTTCCTGTTGGCCCTTGATTGGAAACACTGACCAACAAGGTGTGAACAGATCCTATTTCTGACTACATGTTACACAATTCTAGGATATACTGCCCTAAAACAAGTCCCCACAAAATTAATAAATTGATTGCAAAAACTGAAGGGGATCATATGGTCTCCAGTCATGCTACGGCCAAGACACAACCTGTCACCAAGATGGTGTGCCCAAGTCATCGGGCTGATCCAGGGTGGTATAAGCCATAGAGAAGCAGCAGATACAGTTGATGTTACATAGAGTACCATAAGTCGCACCATGGCAAGGTTCAGGGAGCTGGGTAGTTTCAAAGAACGGCCTAGAGCTAGGCGTCCAACAGTCATTACTGGTGGCTAAGACTGCTACATGTATCAGAACTGCTGTGCTGAAAGACAGATTTGTAACAGCATCACCTGTTCAGAAACAGCTCCAAGACGCCTCAATCCTCACGTCTGACCAAACCATCCCAAATCGGATTTATGGTGGTGGCATACGTGTCCCCAGACCATTGTTGAAACCATGTCCCAACGCGGAAATACTGAAATGGAGTCGAGTCCACCTTCGTAGGAGCCGTGATGATTGGCGACATGTCCTCTTTACTGATGAGTCCATGTGACTCTTGCAGCCCACTGATAGATGGCATCGTCTTTGGTGGCGCACAGGAGAGGGTATGGCACAGACTACAGTGCACTAGACCATAGCATTTGGTGCTGGGGGAGTGAGGGTATGGATAGCCATATCTTCTGACGGAAAAACAGACCTGTTAATTATTCAAGGGAATCTGACTGGGCTACGATATCGGGATGAAATTCTCGATCCAATTGTCAGGCCATATGCAAGAGCTATAGATTGAAAACTCTCTGCTTCAGGACAGCATGCCCACATAGGGCATGAGTGATCACAGAATACCCAGACGTGCAAGGTATCAACAACATGGACTGGCCACCACGATCTCCCGACTTAATCCCATTCAGCATGTATGGGGCATGATGGAGAGAACTATGCAGGCAAACGTGAACAGTGACACAACAAAGCAGCAATTGGCAGCCTATCTAGTCGAAGCATGGAACAATACTCATCAGAGAGACATTAGACAGTTTATTTACAGTATGCGCAAAAAATGTGATGAATGTGTACAAGCTCTGGGAGGCCACACGCACTACTCATTAACGACATGTATGCATGGCAATAAACTTGAAATTTTTCTAACCAAACGTTTTTGTATTTGTTGTTTATACTTATACATACGTGACCTAATTTATCTGTATTTAAGTGCACTGTAAAGCAATGGGGGAGGATGCTGGTAACCTTATGAAGAAAATAGATGTTTGTTGCCTGCATATTTGAATTTAGAAGACAAAGTTTAATTGCAAAACTTTTTTTGAACAATATATATATATATATATATATATATATATATATATATATATATATATATATATATATATATATATATATGTATGTATATATATGTATATATATATATATATATATATATATATATATATATATATATATATATATATATATATAACAATGCGACGAATTACTTTTAAAGAATGGTCATATCTCATAAATGTGTATATTTTGGTAATGATGTGAAGGATGGCCAGTCTGCATTTGAATATGATCGATTCGGTGAGTTGTTGGACTTTTAGATTGATTACATATCTGTCAGTTTTGGAGATTCCGTCTTATGAGAGACGATTGGTATTCCAATGGGTACTAATTGTGGACTTCTTTTGGCCAATTTATATTTATTTCACTTTGAGTAAAGCTGTAGAAACACAGAAAAAAAAAGAAAATTCTTAATAACTGTTTTAATTTGATATTTAAATATTATTGATGACCTATTAAGCATCAACAATAAAAACTTTCGAGAATATATTTCCTAAATATATCCTGATTTGGAATTAAAGGAAACTACAGAAAATGGCATGGAATGTTCACTTCTAGACAAAATAATACACAATGATCATGGTAACTTGAAGTTTAAATTATAGGTCAAGCGTCATGATTGTGAAATAACCATGGTACAATACTCTCATATGGATTGTTATATTCCACTCCGGTCAGCTTGCAGTGTCTATGTGTCAAGGGTAATTGCCTATGCAGCGATTTTGACATTTTTAACTCCTGTTATTTATTGCTATTTCTAAAATTTATGAAACATGGATGCTTGAAAATGAAGTCAAACGATCGTTTCTGAAGTTTCTGGGTTCAAATGTTTATTTATTATATCCAACCAATTTGAGATGTTAAATGATAGAGTAAATATTTATACCTAACAATTATAATCGACATCTAATACAATGCGGGTTTGAGTCAAGATATTTCTTAAAGTTGAAAGTTCGTCATATCAAATGAATTCAAAATATTGCTAAATTTTGATGGAACTTGTCTTAAGTCAGGAGAGAGAACTTGCTTGTTTGATGACTGAAGAGTTTTGATCACGGATGATTCTTTATTCGGATTTTCAGCAGCTTTTAAAAAATTGTGGAAAACTGTAAGTCGTTCGGTTCAATTTTCCATGATATTAATATTTCTGTGTTGTGAATATGACATCTTATCCTCTTAAGACATTCAATGATCAATGTATTGCTTGATGAATAGTCAAGTCTTGCTGTTATATCTGTTGATGTTCATGTTGATGGACTTGTCAAGATTTGACGGTTTTTGTTACTTGGACTGATTTTCAACTATGATACTGACAGGTAGTGGTCTCATTACTACTGGTTGAGACAGGACCACTGTTACATTGATGAGCACTGTACTTTATGCCAAAATTATAGAGTCATGTACTTCCTGTTTAAATTAAAACATGGATGTGCAGCGTATTTCTACCTCTGTAGCAAACATGCTGTGTTTTAACAGACAGCTTGAAGGGTCAACAGAATGGTTGTGTATATTCTTACAGCAGCCCCTTCAAGATAAACAAAAGAGCTGTGTATATTCTTATAGCGGCCCCTTCAAGATAAACAAAAGAGCCGAGTGTATTCTTACAGCAGCCCCTTCAAGATAAACAAAAGAGCTGTGTATATTCTTGCAGCAGCCCCTTCAAGATAAACAAAAGAGCTGTGTATATTCTTACAGCAGCCCCCTCAAGATAAACAAAAGAGCTGTGTATATTCTTGCGGCAGCCCCTTCAAGATAAACAAAAGAGCTGTGTATATTCTTGCGGCAGCCCCTTCAAGATAAACAAAAGAGCTGTGTATATTCTTATAGCGGCCCTTTAACGACAAACGATAAGACAACGACCACAGCACGCAAACTTTTGCATATCTCATATAGAGCGCATATTTCCCCCCTTTCTTCATGTTAACGAAAATAGCACGTGTAAATATTGACCACCGGCCACATGTGGTAAAACAATACGCTTCAAACTTGCACAAGAGACAGCACCTTCCATAAATATTTTTGTATAGAGGACGGATGTGCAATATCTTTATATTATCCGACGTTACCCCATATATATATATATATATATATATATATATATATATATATATATATATATATATATATATATATATATATATATATATATACACACACACATACATATTTCTGTTACTTGGTAGTATCAGACATGAACGCCTATTTGTCATGACTTGCACAGGGTTGAAGGCTGCTTTGTACAACCTTTATACCCAGTCCTCTACTTATCTCTCGCATTTTAAACGCTCTCCGCACTCCGCACCTGGCGTTCCATCAGTCCTTTCAGTTGTAGCGTTGTTTTGCCTGTCGCCAAGCATAACTCCACGATGACTTGGGTAAGTAGTTATTTTGTACAAGCATTCTACAAGATTGAATAAACATCATGTCGGGTATCCAGTAAATTTTGATTTCAATGATTAAACTTCCCACCAGCAGCACAGCTTGAAACATTCGCTGTGATGAAAGAAGAGTAAAGTTGCGCACATAACAGGTGTAGAAGGTGTACGTATGTGTTGATTAGCCTTAAGATAAAACAATTCACTACTGTATTAATTGTTTCGCTGATTGTGACACTACAAGAAGCAAAATAGAAACAAAAATCAGTCTTTTTTGACATATTGTGGTCAGAGTGTATTGCTCTGTCGGACATTGATACGCACTGAACACTGCATCTGAAGTGAGGCGAAAGTGCTGAGTAGAGACGTCCTAGTCATCTGTGACAATTTTATCAGATATCATATTGTCAGCTTATGGGTGGGAAGGGTTGTAGCAGACATCTTAACTTTTCGGTGACTGTCTCTGACTTTCTGTTATGTTCGCTAAACGGCCTGGCTATAATCCTTGGAAGAGCATGGCAATGGCTGTGAACGTCATTATGCGGCGATTGAAACGTCTGGCTACAATCCATGCAAGGGCATGTCGGTGGGTGCCATTGACATATCTGTCCACTGAAAGGGCTAGTTATAATTCTTGCAAGGGCATGGCGGTGGGTGCCATTGACTTATCTGTCCACTGAAAGGGCTAGTTATAATTCTTGCAAGGGCATGCCGGTGGGTGCCATTGACTTATCTATCCACTGAAAGGGCTAGTTATAATTTTTGCAAGGGCATGTCGGTGGGTGCCATTGACTTATTATTCGTCCGCTGAAAGGCCTAGCTATAATCTTTGAAGGGGTTGTCAGTGCAAGGGCATCGGTGAGTGTGACTGACTTCATTGTGCGTCCACCGGTTATAATGCTCGGAAGAGCATACGAACGATTTGACAATGAAATAAAGATTTGTTTAGTGATATTGCAATTTATCTTGCCTTTTTTTCTCGAAGAGTTGTAAACAGCGGGGAAAATGCAGTAAAATCGTAACCCAAGTAAGAATTCATATGCTTTACTGCTCTCAAATTGACTGTCCTGAATTACCTATAATAGACAGTTATTGAAAAAGGATTTCAGAGCCCATATACTAATATAGCTGGTATTATTAATATATAATGCACATTTTTGTAGAAATTATTTACTTTAGTTCCTGAGTTAATTGTTTAGAACAAATGCCAAACGTGAGTTGAGAACATTTTCAGTGAAACCTCCAGCGTGAGTTGAGAACATTTTCAGTGAAACCTCCAGCAAATCCAAAGATGGACTGGACAATACTCCCAGTCAACCGACGTCAAATTTAAAGTACTCCTTTTCATTCTCTTTCACACGTTTCAAAAAGAGTGGTTGCAAAGAACATTGACATACAAGAGATAAAGTGATTGACATATCTCAAGCAAATTGAAGGGTCGTGGACTTCAAATTGGACAATTTGTATTCTTACAGCACGTACAGTTGTATATACAACAGCAACTAGGTCTGATAAGTTACACTGAAAATGTTCTCAACTCACGTTTGACACGTACCACAAATATGATCAAAGAGCCTTTCCACTCAGCCTGACACAGTTTGATTATTGATGCACCGGTCTTTCTTTTTGCCTCGCAGTCGCAAATTGAAATCAGTGTCGTTTGATCCATCTCTTTTCCTATATTTTATCTGTCATAAAATATCGTTTGTGAACGTTGCAAGCAGACACAAATCAGCTTTATCTGATCAGAAGAAATAAATGAAGATGAGCAGGTAACCATATCACAGTCGCAAATAATTTTATATGAACTAGGACATATAGTCTCGAAACAAAAACTCAGGACGTCTCCAGCCGTCGAAAGAATTCTGCTGTTGCTGGCCAGCAACATTGATCACCTAGAAAACATGACACCCAAATAAGGGGCAAGATGAAAATCACCTGAGGTCCAATGGCAAAGTTGTCACGGAAACAAAAACAAAACAAAAGACAACGGACAATGATATGCTATACTATTATAGATATAATAAACTTAAATGGTGCATAATTTTCAAGATTGACATATATAAGTGGATATACTTTAAAAACACGATAGTACATTTATTCTTTATTTATGGTGATGCCTCGTTGACCATGATGGAAATTAAAGAAAAGTGATTGAGGGAGCTTGAAAGAGAGACAGTGTGACGACGGGAAATATGTTTAATATAATTTAACCTCATTCCCGCTTAAATCGCATAGAGTGCCCGGATGTACAGAGGCGGCTTCTCAAATGTTTAAGTTTAATTTCATTTTAATAGAAAAAAAAAATGTTGCGAGTTTAGACAAGACATTTTAAGATGGCGCGCCTAGGTCAATGGATCATTGCACCCGTCCCACGCAAAAAGGCTATGGAGTCAGTGTCATTCTTGACGCTGAAAATTAGTTGTTAATTTACCTTCAAGACTGGCTCAACGTAGCTCCTAAAAACCAACACGTGTCACTTAGCATACATACGGACATAACTTTATTTAAAATCTCGCATGAAACAATAAAAGCATTAGCCATATGCTACTTTTGGGATCTGCTGAGGATCATCAGGGAAGATGTTAATAAACCGGACGATAATGCCCCTAACAGAAGGGTCCTTCTTGTATACAGGATCTGCTGAAGCCCATATTAGATGCTTAGGGAAGATGTAAGATGATATTGCTCTGTTTATCAAAGGGGTACAAGAGCGGTGCATTTAGTAGATGTCTTGACAGTTTTAGCAGGCCTCCCTTTCATGCCCAGTCGCCTTGCGAGGATTCATGGCTTTAAGCTTTCAAGAACATCCCAACTTGAAATCGGGGTGCGGTGAAACGAGTCCATATCCTGATCGTGTTCAGAAATTGATTTCACGTTAACTTTGGCTCCTTTATTTAAATAGCATTTCATGAACAGACTCTTCACCATTACTGGTATGCCTTTAGTCCATATCGTCAGCAATATTGACATAAGACGCACTTAAAACATCTGCTTTAATTTGTATATTTGTACATAATTTCCCGTTTTTTCTCTAAAATAACATCTATTTTGCTTTACAACTTTGATTGCAATGCTTTCATAACACACCAAAACTCAACACTGGGTGGTCCATCTGCACATTCTTGGTAAAACAATCCTTTATTGCACTACTGTGGTGGTCTATGCGCTTGTTTCGTTGCCTCGTACAGTCCTTATAACTCATTCCTTGTAACCCAGCCCTAATTATAACCCAGTACTTGAAGCCCGTTTCTTATAACCCTGCCCTAATTATAACCCAGTCCTTGTAGCCTATTTCTTATAACCCAGTCCTAACAAAAACCCAGTCCTTATTTCTTCATCCGTTCTATCTATAAGTATGAAAACGTTATGTTTTCTTTCGTAGACTTCTTTTACGGGCAGCATGCACAAAAGGTGCTCCTTAGAATTTGTTAGTTATTTTGTTTTGTTTTGTTTCATGGGAACGTGCCCATCAACCACTTCAGAGTATAACTTAGACAAAGCCCAGTATATCCTCCCTTATACGGACGGCCGCCTCCCAACTGACTGAATGGGATAAGTGCTCATCTTCAAACACAGGCTAATTCAATTTATTTCCAAGAAATGACACATATTTTTTGCGTCAAAATGTGTCTCCTCCAACTGCACATATCATGGGCACGCCACGTGCTTTAATATGCCATGCTTCACCTTGTGGAAATATAATAAGTAAACGAACAAGTAAAACTTGATACACTTACTGAAAAGTGAATTCTGGGAATCGCGTCAGGGTCTTCGTGTATAGGTCTGTGTATGTCTGTCACATATATCCAACTGTGTAGGAAGGCAGGCGACCAAAGGAAGTCTTGGTAATTGGAATTATTAAGTTGTTAACAATGTTCTTGCAAATTCAAAGAAGATCAAGACAATATTTACCAAAATATAAAGCTTCAAGAAGAAAAAGGAACGTTATCAATAAATGATTTGTTGCTTTGTACTTCTTTAAGTAAACTGGGGGCGTTTCGTCGACCAAATTGAAACAAACATACAGCAGACGGAATAAAGATACAGCACACGGAACAAACATACAGCACACGGAATAAACATACAGCACACGGAATAAACATACAGCACACGTAAAACACACGGAATATACATACAGCACACGGAATAAACACGGAATAAACATACAGCACACGGAATAAACATACAGCACACGGAATACACGGAATATACATACAGCACACGGAATAAACACGGAATAAACATACAGCACACGGAATAAACACGGAATAAACATACAGCACACGGAATAAACATACAGCACACGGAATACACGGAATATACATACAGCACACGGAATAAATGTACAGCACACGGAACAAACATACACCACAATGCAATAGAATGCAAATGATACAATGAACAACAAACCCACAATGTATATCGCTCCATTATCATGACACTTAGATAATTGCTGAAGGTCAATGTTTATTTTACATATATGTACCGCACATAATACACATAATCTTGGAACTTGGTTTGAGCAATCTTTACCTGGAACCGCATTTTCGTCTTTCCTTTTGGACGTTTTCATGCTTTATGTTTGTTTTCCAGACAGTTTTCCAGGGTGACAGTAAACCAGTGGAGCAAGAAACCAATGGAGGTGGGGAAGGGAGAGGAGAGAGACAAAACATTACCGGTAAAAGGCACCTCGTGACCTTGCTCATTGTTGTCCTAATCGCGGCACTTGTTGCCGGGACAACATTTTGCGTCACAGGTATATATATATATATATATATAGCTTTAAGAGTTATTGTCCTTTAAAAATAATATAATTACCCACGATTTGTATATGTGATTACAAACATATTAAACAAGGATAACTTTCTCAGAACAGTAAATTTCCCCAAAACTATTAGCATCCAAATTCAACAGATGTTATCATACTGTCTCATTGGTCTGGGTAGATAAAGAGCGTATCGCGAATTTTTATTTCCCAGAATGGTATGGTTCAAAACGCTATGTCTGGACAATGTGCACTTGAAGAGAAATTCTTTGAATCTCAGTGTCGGAGAAACACCTGTAATTACTTTGAAATGATTAAGAGCATCGCACAGCAAATAAAAGATTCTGGGTACACACACAAGTTGATGAACGTGATCATCACACAGAACCACCAAGACGTTGATACATACAATACCTTGTCTAGCCCACTAAACACCAAGACGTTGATACATACAATACCTTGTCTTGCCCACTAAACACCAAGACGTTGATACATACAATACCTTGTCTTGCCCACTAAACACCAAGACGTTGATACATACAATACCTTGTCTTGCCCACTAAACACCAAGACGTTGATACATACAATACCTTGTCTTGCCCACTAAACACCAAGACGTTGATACATACAATACCTTGTCTTACCCACTAAACACCAAGACGTTGATACATACAATACCTTGTCTAGCCCACTAAACACCAAGACGTTGATACATACAATACCTTGTCTTGCCCACTAAACACCAAGACGTTGATACATACAATACCTTGTCTTGCCCACCAAACACCAAGACGTTGATACATACAATACCTTGTCTTGCCCACTAAACACCAAGACGTTGATACATACAATACCTTGTCTTGCCCACTAAACACCAAGACGTTGATACATACGATACCTTGTCTTGCCCACTAAACACCAAGACGTTGATACATACGATACCTTGTCTTGCCCACTAAACACCAAGGCGTTGATACATACAATACCTTGTCTAGCCCACTAAACACCAAGACGTTGATACATACAATACCTTGTCTAGCCCACTAAACACCAAGACGTTAATACATACAATACCTTGTCTTGCCCACTAAACACCAAGACGTTGATACATACAATACCTTGTCTTGCCCACTAAACACCAAGACGTTGATACATACAATACCTTGTCTTGCCCACTAAACACCAAGACGTTGATACATACAATACCTTGTCTTGCCCACTAAACACCAAGACGTTGATACATACAATACCTTGTCTTGCCCACTAAACACCGAGGCATTGATACATACAATACCTTGTCTTGTCCACTAAATACCAAGACGTTGATACATACAACACCTTGTTTTGCCCACTAAACAGACTACTGGCCATGTAGTATTTATTATCCCATGTGTGTGTTGTCTAGAGTAACTATGGAGGGTTTTTCTGCACCTTGTAGAATTACCACCAATCCACACGCCCGTGTAGAACAGCCGCGTGCACATCCTATTTTCACACTGGCCCAGCCCTGCCCACTTTTTCATGCCCTCGCACCTAGAATGTTGAGATAAAGTATTTGTCATTGATTGCTGTTACGACACAATACTATCAATAACTTTAATTTGAAATGGCGGAGAATACTCTGGACTACACATGCAAGAGATGAAAATAAAACAACACTCTTGCTATTACCTGGCCGTAAATTCTGCATGGCACGAATGTACTGGTGGAGCGGAAGGATACAGGAGATGCAGCCAGCCGCAGCACTCACACTCGAGTAGTTGCACTCAGACTCGTGTAGTTTTAGCATTATTCCCGCAGGGTCTGTTGTCTCAACGCGCGGATAGAGTTTAGACTGACTGACTGTTAGCTTTATAAATTAGACTCAATCACAGATTGGTTAGCCTCTCGTCTTTTGGTAACTACACCAGTCAATTTGGAAATAGCACGGAGGTATTTTAATATAACAATAATGTTTTATCAGGCTCTGCGATCATTTGAAGCATTGCGTCCTGTGAATCGCGGTGCGACATGTCTCATTAACTCTGGTTGTGCCACGACTTTTTTCAGAAACACTGCGCAAGTGCCATATACCGATTTTTTGTTATGTTGTTATGTAATAGGGTCTTGGCAGTTGACCAGGGGATACCAAAATATAGGTATATGGCACTACCAGAGTTAGGTAACTTGAAGCCTTGAGCAAAAGGGAAGGCTTCAGAGACGTGAAAGGCCACGATGCACGTGACAAAGGTTTCAAATGATCACCAGTACTCTGTAAAAGAGCATTATTAGGCCCTACTATTAATATTTGTAACACAAAGTATCAACGTTTATATAAAGAAAAAACAAAAACACAATCCATATTTGTATTATGTATATTCTAATTGTACTTTCAAATATACAAAAGAAGTTATTGTATTCCAGTCTGAAGGGAGGCACATTTTGATGGCAGATGGGCCTACACTGAACCTTATATAATGCAAGCATGTCAGCTCCACATCCTAATAATTGCAGCCTGAAGACCCTTAAAAGCCTTTACATAGTTCATGTGCAGCAACGTCACAAGAGGAGTATAAATATTATTTTTGATTCGAATAAAAATTCAAGCATCTGACTACAAAACATCTAAATGCTTTTTAACAACAATACTAACTTTAAATATATTAGTTTAACGCGGACATCTAGGCTTTTGGGCTTATTAACTTGAAACAGAATAGTAGGAACATCTACATGTGAGCTCTAGGCCTGCACTTTTTTTTTTTTTTTTTTTTTTTTTTACTTTTAACTTACCATAATTTAGGCCTGTTTCCTCAGTGGTTTATAGTCCACTGAATATAAATGGGCACCCATGAAAAGTACCTCCAACCATGAGGTTTTGAAGCAAATAATATGTCAAAGGTACAATTGCTTGTGCCAGGGACAGACGGGAAAGTTATATTCTAGACATAATCTGTTGCCTGGAGACCAACTCGTGTCTTAGGGCTTGCGGCTAGGTTTGGCACAGCCAATAGCAGAAATGCTAAGATCTGCGTCAAGCGTAGTAGGTCCTCTTTTTCTGAGTTTTGATTTACAAAACATAGATGACTATCTGCAGAAGCCGCCTCTTCATAAAGGACAGGAAATTTGTTTTCATCCACAAAATTGTCCACCGTCGTTGAAAAATCCATGGACGATGGATCTCCATCAGTGTTAGATGCTAGGGTTTCAGTCAGAATATGAGATATTCCTTTTTCTGCTCACTTGACATGTCACTAACGTAGTGGTCTGGAACGATTTCGTTTTTGTGCTTTGTCATGCCACATATTTTCTTGCCGTCCGCCCCAGCTTGAAATATATTAGTAACCGTTGATGCCCGTACACAATGACAAGTGTAATCCTGGCTAAGATTGGCCTCCTTGTATATTCTCTGTACGATATTGCCAAGAGGAGTCTTACCCATGGGCACGTTTTTTGAACCAGCAGTCTGCAAAGGAGAACTTCCCAATGGGCGTTGGGAAGAATGCCTGGATTGCGAATTTCCATGAAAAGTTGTGATGCCGCCACAGGATTCAACAATGAATTTGCGTGTGAACACATGCGCTGGTCTGAATAGTCCTGATGACACTGCTTGTGTCCACCTTGGTGATTTTTAGATTGTTCTGTTGTACGGAAACACATTGTTTGCCCGGATCTGTTAAAACTTCACAACTGTGACCTGCATATTTCTACCTAATACGAATAACAGTAATCTACTATGTGGCAAAGCATACAACTCTCATTTCAAGGTTAATGAAGTGTGTTACTCGTATGATTTACTCATTTTTATATATAGGATATGAACAGCTATTTAAACTTGGTGCCCAGCTAGACTTATTTGCGTTCTTTGAGCTGTACGAATTATCACTGGTTTACCAGGTGTATGGTGCTGTACAGTACAAGTATATCAGCACTCACTGTATCTGTAGTTTTACTTATGACGAGAGAGGTACAAGGTAACAAGCTATATGAAGATTCAAGTTTTCAGCATATTATTGTTGTTCTCCACTACCATCGCCTCTTGGAAAATGTTTCAGACGGCTTTGTCATTTTACTTTTTCTACTATTGTCATTATCAGGGATGTGCATCCAAACCCGGCCTTACTGAAACATCAGGTGACCTGAGCATTTTTAATGCGTACATCCGGAGTCTCACGCATGACAAGATTTTATGTTTTAGATCTTCGCTGGCACAGTCATCCGCTGTAATAGTTTTCTCCAAAACCCTTCTTTCGTATCAAGATATTACCGATCTCAATATACCAGGTTTTCACCCAAAAATACGCCGCGATGGCGTTAGTGGTTACGGTGGTGTCTTAGCAATCTTCACATATTGGGCCTGAGCTGTGGAAAGATGTATTGATTTGGAGAATACAGCTCTTGAAACTCTGTGGGTCGAAATCCGACTTCACAACAATAGTTTTTTACTGGCAGTTGTCTATGGGCCTCCAAATGTTGGACTGCCTTTTTGAGATGGCCAACAGCTAAATACAGATCAAGCTAGCAGCTCTGGTTCAGGAAGAAATACAATTATGTGCGACTTGAACGCAGATCCCCAAAACATATCATTGAAGACATTTGACTAACTTTAATATTCACAACAACTTTACTTTTTACATTAACGAACCCATAAGAATAACCGAACATATCTCAATTGGTCTTGACCAAATATTCAGCAATATACCCCAATGTGTACAAGGTAGTTCTGTAGCGCCTCCTGTTGTACAAAATGGTCATTGTGCCGTGTCAGCGAACTTACTTTTCCAGGTAAAATGGACAGGTGCATATGAAAGGTGTATATGGCAGTACTCATAAGCTAATTTTAACTATTTCGGGGAAAAATTAAACGAGGTTAACTGGGAAGACTGCTTAGATTCTCCTGACGTCAATGTGACCTGTTTTGACTACAATACTGATTTTTTAATATTGTCCAACTCTGTATACCGAAGAAAAGTGTCTGGATGAGATAAAATTATTCTCTCGGGAACGCATCAAAATTGCGGTCTCAAAATCGCAACGTGCAAAGGATCCATACGAAGGCAAAGGCCTCGAATGGAAACCCTCACATTGGGAAGTATTTTCGTTAGCTACGGAATTAATACATAAGTGATTTAAAGAAAGCTGAAGAGGACTACCATAATAAACAACCCAAGCTTGTAATAAACAATGTAACTTGTAAAATACGGCGGGCAGTTAAAAGTAAAAAATGAGGGGAAATTGTTAAGTACTCCATGTGTGGTGACTCTAACTAATCAATACCTTCTATACTGTCAAACAATTTGGTCCTGTCTGATAGTAAATCTAAAGCCGAAGCCTTCAGTGGACATTTTCGTAAATACTCCGACATTGACTCTTCCACTTTCACTTCACCTAGCGAGGTTAAATTATTGAACCTTTCTCTATCTAACTGTAAGTTTCCAACTGAATGGAAGAAAGCACACGTTACACCAATTCACAAGGGTGGTGCGGCAGAATTGTGTGACAACTACAGACCTATAGCTGTATTAAGCTGTGTAGGTAAGGGTTTTTGAGCGTGTGGTGTTCAAGCACATCTCCAATTTTTTTACGTGATAACCACGTATTATCGGAAAATCAATCTGAAGTTTTACCCCATGATGGAAAGGTCAATAGGCTTGTATACCTTTATCATGAATTTTCAAAAGGGATTGATATCCAGAAAGAAGTGTGAGCAGTATTCTGCAACGTCATTAAGGCTTTCGATAGGGTGCATCATCCAGGGTTAATACGTAAACTTAAAAATAAAGGCACCCGAGGTCCACTTATTTCTTGGTTGGAGGATTATCTTTATGTAAGAAGCCAAAGAGTAGTCATTCAAGGCCAGGCATCGTCTTGGGTGAGAATCAAAGCAGGGGGGGGGGGGGCAGCAAGGTTCAGTCTTGGAGCCATTACTGTTTCTTGTGTATGTAAACGACATTGTGGATAGTGTTAGGTCATAAAAACGACTTTTTGCCGATTAGATGACACGACAGTCTTTATCACAGACGATGTTCCAACCGAAGGAGCCGAGATTCTAAATCACGATCTGGAATCAATGTCCCAATGATCAGATCAATGGCTCGTCTCTTTTTAATCATGAAACACTAAATCCTTGATAGCAGAAAAGACATCCCTGTAGATCATCCCAACTTAACTTTCAACAACAATAATCTTGATAATGTAGAGGAGCACAAACACCTCGGTCTTTGGCTTTCTTCTAATCTTTCATGGTCAGATCATCTTATTCACATTATTGCCAAAACAAAACAAACAAACAAAAATTGTTGGTGTCCTTAAACGTCTACAGCACAAGTTGAACAGAAAAGGTCTTGAATCTTACTTTTAATTTGTACCTCCTTGCCTAGAGTATGCCATTGTGGTCTTGGATGAATGCGCAAAGACTGACAGGGATAGACTTGAAACTGTTCAGCTGGCTGTAGCCCGGGTGGTGAGAGGGGCTTTTGCTCACACTGGTCTCCAATATATTTACTCAGGAACTGGCTGGAAAAAAATAGCTTAGCGTAGATAAACAAAAACTGGTACTTTTGTTAAAAAATTTTAATGCAATAGCCCCAGTATACCTTTCCAGATTACTACCGGGAACAGGTTCAGCACGGCCAAAGCAAATAATAGTCATCGAGGCCAAGAAAACCACATTTTATGATTCCTTTTTCCAATCAACCATTGGTGAATGGAATTCATTACCCCGATTAGTTAGGATCACTAAAAATATTGACGATTTTAAACAGGAACAGTCGCAAACGGAACGAATTGTATTATTTTGGAGATAGGAAAATTTCCATTATCCATTCCAGAATGAGAATGTGGTGTATCCAGCTGAACGGTGTTGTGTACAAAATTGGCGCGGTAGAGTCTCCTTCATGCTCACGTGGATCTAATCGGGAAACTATCTATCAATTTTTTTAGCATGTGATTCTACGGAACGAACTACAATGTAAAATAATACTTCTTGCTAATTTTAGGTCGAAAATTTTATTGTTGTGAATAGCAGGAAAATGAATTTCAAAAAGTCAAAATGTGGATTTTTTTAAGCCGTCCCTCAGTACATTCAATTATCTGGTATATTTAAAATGTGATTTCAATTCAGTAATCTTGTACAACTATTTTTATTGGAATATATGCTGACACACCAATCCCTCCACCCCCCCCCCCCCCTTGCACTTCCTTTTTGTGGTCCTGTGTGTTAGCTGTTCTGTGTATCTTGGTGCTCACAAATTCATTGTTCTCTTGTTACAAATGTACAAGAAGCCCTTAGGCTGGTGAGCCTGTCGGCCAAATGTTTTTTGCTAGTAAAATATGTTTAAACTAAAATTTGACCCTGAAGTTCACGCGACCCTGCTCGTCCTCGACGGCCAAACTGATAGCATAAACTGAACCAAACATAGTTCATGAGAATTGTGGGGTTTCACGAATATGATCTGAAATGCGCATGTAACTTTGCCATGTCACCAGGCCCAATAGAGTTTTTATGCTTTAGTTTAGGATTTCCGGCTTTGTAATAAAGTTTATATCCAGCAGTGAACATCTTGTTCGCAGGTATTAATTCTCGATCTGCGATAATGATCACACCACAATTGAGACGTGGCAATGTTAAAGACCTGTGTAGTGCCGCACTTATTACTGTCAAATCACTTGGGGTTAGGGCCTCTGCCTTCTCTGATTTAGCTTCTCCGTAAAACTTCTTCAATTTGTTGTTCAGATCTGTTGCTGATATTGTCTGAGGATCCACGTCTTTTTCCCGTTTCATGCACCACTCTCTACAGTGACAGATGCGCCAGTCTGTTGATCTTTTGGTTGACGCTGATTCCAATGCCTAATAGTAACTTTTCAAATTGGGTTTCGCTCAAATCTGAATTTTGACCGTTTCCTGCTTCGTCTGTGACTCTTGGTGAACAGTCTGGCGAACAGGAATTTACTTTTTTTTTTTCATTTTATGGAAAATTTGAGCAAATAAGCTAAATGTGGCTTCGCTACTTCTTCCGAAAGTCTGTCTGTACGGTTTTACCATGAGCGCCCCCTGGCTTTAGTATGTGGAAACTCATTCAAGGCCTCATATGTGGGCTCAAATGACATTTGAAGCCGCTGTCTGTCTATTCACGCCCTACGAAACCAGCAGTCTTATTTCAACATTCAAGAGGGAATATAGCACGGTTCCTTACATATAAATATTAATAATTATGCGTCCATAGGAATGTTGTTTACCGCTGGTCATGGCCCTTTAAGCAGACTCTGATATATAGGTCTATGCACTAGTCATGATAATATAACCACAACGTTTGTTTTGTGGGCATTGGGATCATTTGCGGCCCGCAGTACTCGATTTGCGGCCCGACAGTGGTCGGTTGCGCCCGACGCCAGACCTCTAGAGGGCTGCAAATCGAATACCAAGGGCCCTACAATGATCCCAGTCATACAGAAAAAATACCAAGGGCCCTACAATGATCTCAATCATATAGAAACAATACCAAGGGCCTTACAATGATCCACATCATATAAAAAATACCAAGGGCCCTACAATGATCCCAATGATATAGAAAAAAATGCCAAGGGCCCTACAATAATCCCAATGATATAGAAAAATACCATGGGCCTTACAATGATCCCAATGATATAGAAACAATACCAAGGGCCCTACAATGATCTCAATGATATAGAAACAAACATTACTACTTTTATTTTCCATTTGTAGTATATGTATATATACAAATATATGTCAAAAAAAAAACTTGCCGTAGCTTCATGTCATTTGCGGCCCTTAAAACGGGCTCAAATGTACGTAAACTGTGAGTTTTGTTGATGAAAACCGGGGATGTATACACAAAAAACAGGGATGTGTACACAAAAAGCAGGGATGTGTACACAAAAAGCAGGGATGTGTACACAAAAAGCAGGGATGTGTACACAAAAAGCAGGGATGTTTACACAAAAAGCAGGGATGTGTACACAAAAAGCAGGGATGTATACACAAAAAACAGGGATGTGTACACAAAAAGCAGGGATGTGTACACAAAAAGCAGGGATGTGTACACAAAAAACAGGGATGTGTACACAAAACCCAGAGTTTTATAGCAAAAACCAGAGTTTTGTTCAAAATCATATCAAAATTCTATAAAAGCCCAGGGTCTTGCAAACGAAACCCATGGTTTCGTTAGCAAAACTCATGGCTTTGCTACAAAACCTAGGATTTTGAAAAGCAAAACCCAGAGTTTGGTGACCATAACTCAGGGTTTTGTAGTCCAAATGATCATATAAGTATTCTGTAGTCATTATGGTAAGTTACATAAACATTGATAAAATGGCACAAAGATCACGTGCGGCTTATACTATAGTCCAAATGATCGTTTAAGTATTCTGTAGTCATTAGGGTAAGTAACATAAACATTCATAAAATTGCACAAATAACACGTGCAGCTTATACTATAGTCCAAATGATCATATAAGTATTCTGTAGTCATTATGGTAAGTTACATTATTAAACATTGATAAAATGGCACAAAAAACACGTGCGCCTAAAACTACAGCCCAAATGATCGTTCAAGTATTCGGTAGTCATTATGGTAAGTTACATAAACATTGATAAAATGGCACAAAGATCACGTGCGGCTTATACTATAGTCCAAATGATCGTTTAAGTATTCTGTAGTCATTAGGGTAAGTTACATAAACATTGATAAAATGGCACAAAGAACGCGTGTGGCTTATACTATAGTCCAAATGATCGTATAAGTATTCGGTAGTCATTATGGTAAGTTACATAAACATTGATAAAATGGCACAAAGAACGCGTGTGGCTTATACTATAGTCCAAATGATCGTATAAGTATTCGGTAGTCATTATGGTAAGTTACATAAACATTGATAAAATGACAGGGGCTGTCTTGATGACTTCAAGGCTTAACGAAATTTTTTCTGCCTCCTGACTAATGGTTTTAATATACTCACAGCACTGCATGGAGTTGTTGTTTTTTTTAACTTGAATGTACTATTGTAGTGCCAGTGATTATACTGTGTGGCGTTCCAAACGTTTTCTGCTGTCCTGCATACAGCTGACTAGTTGAAACAAACAGACCAAATCTTCCAAATTATTCAGGACAAACACAAAATTTTAATGAGCATGCATAGGCTTGTGACACCTGCTATGACAATGGACAGTAAATGAAAATTGTAGAAGTTTAAACTATGCAAATTAGGGACATTGAAAAATTTAAAAGTTTATTATCTCTAAAATCATTAGGGAAAGAGATGTCATTCCAACTTCAATTTACAGGTTTGTGGCAAAGCCGCAGCCAATGAACCATAAGCCAAAGTTGTAGAATTTTTATTTATGGAAATTGGGTGAATTTGCAAATTTTAAATCTTGAATAGCTTCACAATATTATAGATAGATACAGGTGTCATTCCAACTTCAATATATGGGTTTGTGACATAGCCGCATTCAAGGAACCATGAACCAAATTTGTAGAATTTTAATTCATGCTTATTAGGTGAGCATGAAACATTTAAACCTTCAAAAGCTTCAAATCTATTATAGATAGAAGTGTCATTCCAACTTCAATTTGTTGGTTTATGATATAGCTGCATCCAGCGAACCTAAATTGTAACATTGCAATGTATACAAATTAGGTGAATGCACAAAATTAAAATCTTGAATGACTTCAAAACTATTTTACATACAGGTACATTCCAACTTCAATTTGTAGGTTTGGGACATAACCTCATCCAATGAACCATGAACCAAAGTTGTAGGCTTCAGGCAAACACACAAAATTGAAATATTGAATGGGTTCAAACCTAATATAGATAGTGATGTCATCCAAACTTCAGTTTATACGTTTTTCACATGGCCACATCCAATGAACCAAGAACAAAAGTTGTAGCATTTTAATTTATGCAAATTAGGTTCAACAATGGCAAAGCGTACCATTTAAAACTGTTCTCATTTTGAAGGCAAACAAAGAGATTTGCTGTGAAGCAAGTTTTCTTTTCTACTTTGATATTTTGACAGTTTCTGACCAGTAATTCCTTCACAAGAGGGGGGGGGTGTCCATGTACTAAACCCAGAAAAAGGACAATGGCAAGTTTCTATATGTATTGCTGTATCCATTTTTAATGTGGTTTAAAAAATATAGATTCTTTCTACAAAGCATAGGAAACACAAGATATATCCTGGCGGCAATACACACTGAAGAAGAGATGAAACCCTGAGTTTTGTCTGTATAAAAATCTCTGACAGAATTACTGCAGTAGAGGTAAATCTGTCATGAAATTGCAAGCGCCTGATCATGTAACGAAAAGCTAGGCATAGTTGTAAATTTGTCGCATTGTGAGTTATCCATGAGCACATCTTTTGCTATATGAAAATCATGGCAGTACCAAACACTGACAATATACGTAAATGAATTTGACAATTTTCGCTTTAGTTTGCTTCTCGAATTCAACCTTATGTTTTGTTATTTTGTCACTTTGAACGTTTGTAATTCCGTCGCATTCACGTTTTGTCTGATTTTAAGAGGCGTGAAAAAATATCTACGAGCTTTACAAATGTCTTTACGTTTGAAATTGTAAGGTTAAAATACCACCGAGTTTATTATGTTTATAAAATCGTGCAATTGAGGCTAATTTTCACAGGTTTTTTGTCCCTATAAACATTTTTTCGATTATCCGTGTAAACCTTTAGATTTGACTCAAAGTTAAATACAGCTCAAAATGTGAAAGTATAGCATTAAATACAAAGCAAAAAGACTACAATTGTAACAGTTATAATTCATTGGGCACTTGTAGAATTGAAATCTTTACTTGTCCGGTCTCTGTAATATTTAGATGAATGTTTCCAAACCAATCAGCGAATAATCATTGTTTGTATTGTTTTATTATCATTTTTATTGTTCCCCTAAAGTGTTATTCGTGCCATGGCGTTATGTTCCGGACACATCATCCACACGTACACCCACCACCGACACCACGCCAAGCTGGACCACCAGCCAAGGTAGGCTCTGTTTATCACACACGCACGTTGTACTGTTAAAAGAATTCAACGTACGAAAGCCTGCGTGGAAAACAGTTGACCAGAATTACGCTATTGAAGATGCCAAACCTGTTTGGTAAACGTTTTGCATAATTATAAAATCTGTGTTCATATTAAATGATCATATCATTTAAGCACTAAATTTTAACACACACGATATATATATATATATATATATATATATATATATATATATATATATATATATATATATATATATATATATATATATATATATATATATATATATATATATATATATATATATATATATATATATATATATATATATATATATATATATATATATATATATATATATATATATATATTACCTTTCACTTCACTTGAAAAAAGCCAGCCTCGTAGGTACTCTAGGATCTTATGCAGTTAGTGTCTCTGTCATTCCGTCTTTCCACAGACAACAGCTTTGAGAGCGTTCTGCACAGAAAGCGCGTGGCTGCTCAACAATGGCTCGTATCTCGGCGAAAGGCCAACTGGGGCTGGGGAGGTCGCATCAACGCGGAGGCGGTGATAGCTCTGCAGCTAAACGGAGAAGGTACCTGGTGTTGTGGGTCCACGGACAGCCAGCTCAGTGGCCAGCGCATACAAATCGAACTCCTGGATGCCATTTCCCGGTAGCTTTCTTTTTTTTCTGTTCAAGTAGATCATGAATTGCGATTCATGCATTCATTCATTCATTCATTCATTCATTCATTCATTCATTCATTCATTCATTCATTCTTTCTTTCTTTCATTTATTTAGTCTGTTCGTTTGTTTGTCGGCCTGTCTGCTTGTTTGCTTTCTTTCAATTTTTTCATACGTTGGTAACTTATCCATTATTATTTTCTAATTGTTTGTCCTTTTTTTGTTCATTTATTTATGTTCTTACTTAATCACTCATACATTTTCCATTCATAATTATCACCATTTATCACTCACTGTTATTAGTACCATATAATGGTTACTTGTCCTCTTCTCTTTCCGCTTATCGAACTTCCATACTGATCTATGAGAATTGTTTACTTCACATTTACAGAGTATTCATCAGAGTTCTGCGTATTGGTGACTGTAACTCATTCGTGTTATCTTAGTCCAGTCAGCAAGGGGCTAAGTCACATTATGGCACCATTACTGGTGTGTGACTTTGAGGGGATGTTTGTCAATGATACAAAGTTCCATGACTGGGAGGCAATCAACATGTCTGATAGGACAGGTCTACTATAAAATAAAGCATTCTAGTTTCTAAACGTCATGCTGAATGCGAAATTGTGCAATATTTACACACACTTCATACGATGACCATTTACCATGTCTACCACCCACATTGAGATAGATATCTGCAGCCTTGGTAGCGCTGCCACCGAACACGAATACGAATAGTTTTGTGGCCTCATTCAGTACAAAGAGAATATAGCAATCAACACACATGTTCACAGACTAACTATATCAACATTAATAATAATAATAATAATAATAATAATAATAATAATAATAATAATAATAATAATAATAATAATAATAATAATAATAATAATAATAATAATAATAATAATAATAATAATTCGCTCACACCATAGTTTTGGTTCGAGGCTACTGTATACCTTGCGCCCTGTTGATTGGCTGTCCGATTTTACCGGAAGGCAAGTGACAGAGACGCCCGACCATGCAAATAGGCCCCAGAGCCAGGCTGAGTAGCAACTAGAGCGTCCGTCGTAAGAAATTATAATAATTTCGGACAGCCACTTCAAGGAGCACAGGACAGGGATCTATCAATGCCAGCCCTGGGACTGACTCTGTCCACTCAAATTCATGTAGGGACAAAACCGGTCCAGGACAGGCACTCGAGCACTCTTTCACTGTAGGTTCAGTCTAGATCTGAGAATTGTTTCCTTTATTTACCTCTGTTTCATGTGTAGTTGTGTTATAAAACTTTCACATCTTTGACATGATCTATTATGTACACTGCATTCAAAGTTTTGGGACTAAACTGTTCAAAGTGTGATATATGAAATGTTTAATCAAAGGAAGAAGTCGAGCTTGGAAACGTTTCAAAAACCTTTAAAAAGACGCTGCTGAATCTGAGCCCCTACCTAAGTTTTATAAACGTACCAAAGCCGATTTTCTTTCAGCAAACAAAAAATTATGTTAAAAAACAATTTTAAGAAGCTATGTGACAAAATTTACAGTGAAGATATCAATAAAGGAAATGCTAGTCATTGACTAGGTACAATCTTGGAAGCAAACTACACCAGGCTTTGCCTCCATTGATAGAAAATGGAAAATCTGTCACAAATAACAATGAAAACAGAAGTATATCTAAGATAAATGTCCAACCTGAAAAAATGACTTCACTTTTAGGCTAAATATCACAAAAATCTCCATCCATGTAATAAGCCTATAAACACAATTGAAAACATGTTTTGCTGAATCTATCTGCACTTAATGTGGAACTGAAAGTTCAAAGTTGTATAAACACAAACATTTTGCGTACAAATGATCCTTTTGTAAAATTTTGACCATTTTTCGAAATATTTCAAGATGAAATGGTAAATTTCGTCATATTATAAAATCAACACATGTACCTGCAAAACAAATTTTGGAATTTTCATAATTGTATCTGTTTGTTTACAGTGGTGATACAGAATTTTTTTTTTTTTTTTTTTTTTTTTGAAATTGATAAAAGTTTTAGGGACTGTTCAATTTTGGCGCACATTTTAAAAAGAACATTTCTATAAAAAAAACCCTTTACGTTTTTACTTTAGAGAGTAAATCCGTTTTTAATTTATTAAAATCAGTGAAATCCTTTTAGAGAAATACCCTTTTTAGAGAACATACCAATTGGCAGTAATCAACATCCAAAGCTTAACACGGTCTATTGACTACCATGTTAATATCGAAAGTATTTTGTTAATTTCTTCCATTTATATTGGGACTAGAACTACTAAATTTGGACGTATCAAACACAACAGAATATCTACTAAAATGTCCCCAAATCGCAAAATGAACACGCTTTCACAAGTTGGTTGGATATTGCCTTAACGTGCATTTTACTGGTCAGCGAAAATTACCGGCATAATATATCTATTTCCTGTTACTGTACCTCATTTTCACACTGTTACTGTTGCAAGATTTTAACTTTTTTTCTGTCAATAAGCACCATGTATGAAATGTTTGAAGACTCCAAACATCCAGTGTTTGGTGTTCAGGTGGAAATGATAATTATTTGTTGGAAGATAATTGAACCATGTATTTCTATATGTGTTTACAAATTATCCAATGCACCTTTAGCAACATAGTGTTTTTCTGCCCAGTGGAGGAAATCTTGCCCCAGTCCTGCGCACAAAAAGGAGACCGTCGACTAAAATCCAATTAAGGATCACTTCTTTGCAACATTTCTGAAGTAATGGAGAAGCTAGTAATAGAGAAGCTGGTAATAGAGAAGCTGGTAATAGAGAAGCAAGTAATGGAGAAGTTAGCATGTAATATGTTTATGAAAATTTTAATCAGAATAATCTGGAAAACATAAAAAAATCTGATTCCAAAAAGGCAGTTCAAGAGTGAACCAACTCATAAGTACCAGTTGAACTGGTGTGAAAATGAAATACGTATCGTCCCTTTTCACATACCGAAAGCCTTTGACAAAAATGTGACGTAAAGACTTTCTTTGCTTTGCTAATTGAGGTGCGAACGGACGGTTCAGATTGATAAACTTTTACTTAATAAGTCGCCAACAATCGGTTAGGGCAGAACAGTGTTAATAAAAATCAACACGCATTGGTTATCCTAAGCTGGAACAAACGTATATTGCACCATGCCTTGCTAAGTTCTTGACAAAGGGGCATTGTTTGAAGAATTTATAATACACATTCGCCACATTACTTGCCGCGCGTGTTTAGAACCAAAAGACCTTACAAGTTCACCTCAGTATAAATTAATTGATATTTAAACTATACCAGCTTACTTTACACACGTTTGTGATAAAAAGGCTGGTGTCTGTTGAGGAGAGTCACTAGCAAGTATGGCGGTACCTAAGAAGGCATCCATGGTTTGGACGTTTTTTGACAAGAGCAAAAATATTGCAAATACAAGCTTTGCTTAAAAACGGGTATGTTTTCTCTGGTGGGACTAAAGGTTTGCTGAAGCTTGTAAAAACTGCTCACCTATGCAGCAGAATTGAACGCTGAGGATGAAGGGACACCAGAGCCACGAAAATATGGCTCAGTTACGTCATATTCCTATGCAGGGAAGGCATATCCCAGGACATCTCCCATGTGTACCAACATTGCAAATTCCATCCGTCACTACATTACCAGGAAAATGTGTCCCTTTTGGAACCACAGAGTGGGACTGATTTTTCTCCTCGCTTTCAAGAAAATAAAGGCAGAAAATTGACACGTGAAATGCATATAGAAATTAATGTTTAGTGACTAGTGACAAATAAAAGGTTTTGGTTTTGGAATTCTGTTCATGTTTTTCAATTTTGTTGGATTGCCGGCTCGAAGCGGGGAACCTTAGGTTCGAACCGGTTCATATCTCTTGTGTGTAACAGAGGATTATCTCTCAAACTGTTTTCAAACAAGACAATCCATCTGGCTGTCCGGGAGGGGATGCAGGTGTATCCGAAAGCTCCCTACTGGGTCCCTTTTTGTTTTTGGGTTATGTCAATGACATGATAACTAATATTTTCTGACGTCACATCATATTCTACTTTGAGGTTAAAGACAAATTGGGTTATGTGTAATATTCAAGTCCGACCTGCCAGACACGTGTACTCAAAACACCTGAGACAACACTTAAAAGCAACTGTTATGGACAGAAGTGTCAGAGACTGTTCTGTGTACAAACAGCGCTTAACAGAAGAAACAAACACACGCAGAAACACACACTTAAAACTTTTCATTTTCTGGGTAATTTCACTGTTGGGGATTTGGCCAGCATGTTTACCACTTCGTAATCTAAATTGGCAAATGCGGCTATAGCTTTGTTATCCAATGTGTGTTTTTTTGCACAGAAGGTCCATCAGAGGTTTTCTTTCGTCGCCGCATATATTACATATAAATAGTGCCCGAAACCTTTTCTCGGTAGCACACTTATCACAAAATACACAAAATTGCTTCAACAACAGGCAGTTGGTTAGTTCCATAGGTCCAGTTTGGGGGGAGGGGGGATCCCACAAGAGAAAAGAGCGAGCTCTCTTGTCCTCCAAATTATCGATAGACTTATATATTGCTCTGGCACAAAAATTATCTTTGAGCAATCAACGCACTCTTAATTGTTTCTGTCCCGGTGCTCGTATCGCATTTTGTCGAGCGAAGCCTGATGCCGTTTTACAAGATGCACATTGTATAGCCATGAAGCATTGACCGAGTGTCGGATACCCACCTGAAATCTCCCAAGAATCGGATTGTTCGGGTAGAAAAATTTGTACCTGAGTATTGAAAATGCTCAGACCCCAAACAACATTTCCTGCTTTTGATAGTTAACAGGAAGCACTTCAGACCTTTCCTCTTGTCCGATAGTTCACAGCGCTGTTGGTTTGTCACATCAACATAAAGATCTATCTTGGTTATAGAATTTGCTTAATTTACAAGTGGCCTTCAAAACTACAACGCCGCCTGCTGTGTATAACTTCAGAATATTTCCTCCTGTGGTTAGCAGATGGCATTTACGCAGCTGCGACCTGGGCAAAAATCCACTTTATCACTGGAACAGTAGTAACCGGCTGAAGTAGATCTGAAGGGGGAGCCAGCCATCTAATTGGGTATTGCTCAGCTAGGCAGTGCATGGGCAGACTGCGCTTAACCTTTCTGGTAAAATAAAATAAGACTCTCAAAGAAGAGAAAAAAACATGATGTTAACAGTAAAATAGAAGAATAAAAACTTGAAAATACAGTGAAACCTCATTATAATGACACAAGTTTTCATGAGAAAAAGTTTATTGAGATTTGTTATTTGATTCATTATCCGACATATTCAGTTATCTGACACATTTCATAGGGAACATATGGTATCATTATAACGAGTTTCCACTGCAGTAAACTTTAACGAAAAAACAAAAAAGGGTTTCTTGGCAATATGTAAAGCTTGCTCATGGGGGAGGTCATATACCGTTGATACAACTGAAGGATAGTACAGAGAAATATCCCCAAAAAGCTTTCAAAAAAACTCTCTTCGGATATTGATCCACGTTTGTATGCGCATGACGTATTGCAAAAATAAGGCGAATTCTCTCTCTCTCTCTCTCTCTCTCTCTCTCTCTCTCTCTCTCTCTCTCTCTCTCTCTCTCTCTCTCTCTCTCTCTCTCTCTCTCTCTCTCTCTCTCTCTCTCTCTCTCTCTCTCTCGTTTACCTTTCACGTTTTTGTAAAGTTCATGCATCAAAGTTGTCCACGAAGTCGAGGGAACCGAGGTGTTGTACCTGCTGTTTGTTATTGCCCAGGGGGCATCAACATCAGTACTGTATAGCTAAGCATTGGGGCCCGAAAATTCACCTGTGCAGGCTGCATAGCCCCGGCTGTGTCGTCATGTAACCCTACGCTGCACCTGTTGAATATGGCTATTTCCATGAAATCAAACGTTCGCTTTTGGCCACATTCCCTGGTACACAGAAGTCAACTTCCTTGAAATCTCCCTGCACTGATAGATCATCTATTGTATGTTACCACTTTCATAATGGCAGAAAACGACTGAGGACTGCCAGGTGATGAGGTCTAAACGGTTAATATACATCTATTTTTATATGTGATGCAATTGTTGAATATTTTTTTCCAGAAACGGAACACTTGAGCAGAGAGACTGGTTTGGCGGGAAATTGGGCCAGTACGTGACTGGTCTCGTTGCTGTGTGTCAGAACCCGCGAGATTTTTATGGACGTGATCTGATCAAGACACTCCGCTACCATCTCGATACTTTTCATCGCTACTGGTTCAGCTTGTTTGCTTACAACTGGGCACTCATTGGTCTCCATAATGCCGGCGAACCAATCGATGACCGGTTCATTAAAACTCTCTTAAAAAAGCACCGAGATGGCTCTTTTGGAGGCGTTGGTATGTACAAAATCAGCAATATTCCTTGAATTCATTGTTGTTTGAATTTTGCAATTAATTGATTGATTCGGCTTAATAAGAAGTCACATATACCATATTAATATCACACGATCTACTTTACACCCTGTGCCACATATACCACATTCATATCACACGATCTACTTTACACCATGTGCCCCATATACCATATTAATATCACACGATTTACTTTACACAATATGGTACATAAACCATATTAATATCACACGATCTACTTTACACCCTGTGCCACATATACCATATTAATATCACAGGATCTACTTTACACCCTGTGCAACATATACCACAGTCATATCACACGATCTACTTTACACCCTGTGCCACATATACCACATTAATATCACACGATCTACTTTACACCCTGTGCCACATATACCACATTAATATCACAAGATCTACTTTACACCTTGTGCCACGTATACCACATTAATATCACACGATCTACTTTACACCCTGTGCCACATATACCATATTGATATCACATTATCTACGTTACACGCTATGGTACATATACCATATTAATATCACACTATCTACGTTACACGGTATGGTACATATACCATATTAATATCACACTATCTACGTTACACGCTATGGTACATATACCATATTAATATCACACTATCTACGTTACACGCTATGGTACATATACCATATTAATATCACACTATCTACGTTACACGCTATGGTACATATACCACATTAATATCACACGATCTACGTTACACGCTGTGGTACACGCCATGGTACACGCTATGGTACACGCTATGGTACACGCTATGGTACACGCTATGGTACACGCTACGGTACACGCTATGGTACACGCTATGGTACACGCTATGGTACATGCTGTGGAACACGCTATGGTACACGCTATGGTACGCGCTATTGTACGCGCTTTGGTACACGCTGTGGTACACGCTGTGGTACACGCTGTGGTACACGCTATGGTACACGCTATGGTACACGCTATGGTACATGCTATGGTACAGGCTATGGTACAGGCTATGGTACACGCTATGGTACACGCTGTGGTACACGCTACGGTACACGCTACGGTACACGCTACGGTACACGCTATGGTACACGCTATGGTACACGCTATGGTACAAGCTGTGGTACACACTATGGTACACGCTATGGTACACGCTATGGTACACGCTGTGGTACACGCTGTGGTACACGCTGTGGTACACGCTATGGTACACGCTATGGTACACGCTGTGGTACACGCTACGGTACACGCTACGGTACACGCTACGGTACACGCTATGGTACACGCTATGGTACACGCTGTGGTACACGCTGTGGTACACGCTATGGTACACGCTGTGGTACATATACGATACGTATACAGTGGAACTTCATCATATCGACACACAGATATCCGACATATTCAATATAATGAAACAAATTTTCACGGGAAAGGGTTAATTTTCTTTGTTAATTGACTCATATATCTGATATATTCAGTTATCCGACACATTTCTTCGGGAACAAATGGTGGCATTATAACGAGTTTTCACCGTACCACACGTTCTATTTTACACCCTGTGCCGTATATACCATATAAATACCACACGGTCTTCTTTGCACCCTTTGGTACATATACGATATAAATGCCACACGTTCTATTTTACACCCTATACCACACATACCATATAAATACCACACGGTCTGCTGTACACCCTTTAAACCACACTTGGACTATGATGACATTGTCTTGGGGAATTGCAGCAAAGCCACATCTTAAAAGGTGTTCAGAACGTAAAAACGAGCCCGCAGGATTTTACCCGGCGCACCCTACTACCCTTCATCTCAACCCCTTTTCAAACAACTGCACTGGAATCCCCTTAAAAGAAGTACTGAATTTCACAAATGGGTTCTAGTGTACAAAGCATTAAACAACCTTACCCTAGCTTGCATGCGTGACAAGCTAAGGTACATGAGTGTAGTTGCTTGTCGAACTGCCCAATCTGCATCCAAACATTTTTGTATACACTAGACCTAATATTACGGCTTACTCCATACTCCATATTTGAATATGACGCGATCTACTTTACAGCAAATGCCACATATATGACATATATACCACAAGATCTACTTTACAATCTATGCCACATATACCATATTAATATCACACGATCTACTTTCCACCCTATGTGATATACACAACATAAATACCGCACCATAGATTTCAGTTGCTAGATGTTAAAGGCTGAACGATCTACACACACAGTCCAGAGACAGGATATACTTGTGTAAAATCTAACATTTTGACTCTATATCGTGTTTTTGCTGTCGGTATTTATTTCTACATATTTGCGCTGGGTCCGTTGAGTATAATTGGAGACATCCATATTCACTGCTGCCCTGTTCTGCGCCCGTATCCCGCAGTAAAGAACTGACAGGAAGGAGGGCAGGTCCATGTATAAGCATAGCCAACTGTATTTCCCTTGTGAAAGTGATATCATGACAAGGGAATAAGTTTAAGAGCTGTTATGCACATTTGATTACATAAAGGAAGCATGATATATTCAGAAGAAATTTAGCTTTGCATGCTGAAAATTGTGTTATTTCTAGATGGTAATTAAGTATCATGCCCTTCTGGTAAATCATCATCATGTTGGAAGTTGGAAGTATAATACGGTTGCCTATAGCAACATCTGGGACAGATCAGCGCAGCAATTAATATGAATGCCGCCTGTTTTTTTGCATGGGGTCCAACATTTCGAAAAGCATAAGTACAGAGCAAGCAGTAAATGATACATAGGCAATGTACACAGCATATGAAATTGCAAGTGGAGAAACTTAAGGTGAAATAACATGGACTTCAATAAAAAGATAACTGTTTATAACAAGGGGAGAGAACGCTGGCATTACCCCTTTTTTGCTCAAGCCTGCGAGCTGCAAATTCCAAGACGTATTAAAGTGTGACCCAGAATGATCAATCAGCTAACGGAACACTACCTGTGATTTATGCTATTTCCAATCAGCTAACGGAACACTACCTGTGATTTATGCTATTTCCAATCAGCTAACGGAACACTACCTGTGATTTATGCTATTCGCAACATATACTTTGACTCGGTTGAATCCCGGGTGGATCACAGTTGACCGACCCTAGCTTCTCTAGTATTTATAGTGTAAACAGTATTTGTAGAAGTGAATTTGCCCGCAAGCAAATTAGGGAGCATTCCATTCAACGATTTTAAAATAGCCGTAGAAGTATAAAATTCCCATCTTTAGCTGGCATTTTCTACCCTAAACGTACATTGGGTAAGTTTGGTTATGCCATGGTTATAATCAAAATCTCCAGAAACAATTCCTGATGCTGGTCTGTTTTGGTGGTAGAGTATCAACTGTGACGACTGAGATACATACTGTTTTAACTTTGTTTGTCTCTCGTTATTCGTCGGTCCGGCTGTGTGTTTGTGCTTCTTTGGTTATCGTTCATCCATGATAATTACCTTGCAGACACCACGGCCATGTCTATCATGTCGTTGGCGTGTGTTCGACACATGCCCGGAGTCAACAACACATTGACTGCCGCAGTAAAGTACCTAATGTCCCGTCAACAGCAAGATGGATCGTACGGAAATGAAATGTCCACTGGCCTTGCTTTACAGGTATGATGAAATCATTTAGCTACAATCAAGACTAATATCATTAATAATCTAAGTGCACCCGTCACCCTCTGATGAACTGACGAAAGTGGACACAAGGCCCTAATTGCGAACTGAATTATAAAGACTTTCTAGTTGAAACCTGATCTAATGGTATTGACTAAGTGAGTTTATCCATCTTTAAGTTTGCATTTTTGAAAACACTAGAATGAAAGTCGCAGAGCAAATTTTGTAAGATTGCTATATTGAGGGTTTAGTGTATCAGCACAAAACTTCACAGAAAATGCAACTGTGTTCCACACGTGCACACATACTCTGGACTCCAACAGGCCAAACGTTTGGTTAATTAAATTGATTGTTTAATTAAAAAAGGGTACAGTTTTGGGAACAATAAAAGACATAGGTATGAAGTCAATCAAGGTAAACATTCTTTCTTTTTGTGAAAGATAAAAAGCACACAGCTAGATCTGACAGCAAAGCTATGAGCTTTTAGGACAAACAGCAAAGAGTTCAAAATGTACAGGCTTTTAAAACGTGAATCAAAATTAAGAAAACTTGAGATAAAATAAATCAGGGGTACAGTATGAACTATAAGCTCTTTATGAGCCATGGCCAAAACACCGTTGAAGACTTGGCCATTATTCTACAGTAGAGTAGACACGAAGAGCTCCGTCACCAGCCAATCGCTGCACATTTATGCGTCCGTTGCTCTATAAAGACTCCATATCATCATCATCATCATCATCATCATCATCATCATCATCATCATCATCATCATCATCATCATCATCATCATCATCATCTACTTCTTCTTCTTCTTCTTCTTCATCATCATCATCATTATCATCATCATCTTCTTGTTCTTCTTCATCTAAAGTGGACTAGGTACAAAAGTACACTGATCTTCTTCATTAAAAGTGGACTAAGTACAAAATTACACTGATCTTCTTCATTTAAAGTGCACTAAGTACACAAGTACACTGATCTTCTTCATTAAAAGTGGACTAAGTACAAAAGTACACTGATCTTCTTCATTTAAAGTGCACTAACTACACAAGTACACTGATCTTCTTCATTAAAAGTGGACTAAGTACAAAAGTACACTGATCTTCTTCATTTAAAGTGCACTAAGTACACAAGTACACTGATCTTCTTCATAAAAAGTGGACTAAGTACAAAAGTACACTGATCTTCTTCATTTAAAGTGGACTAAGTACACAAGTACACTGATCTTCTTCATTCAAAGTGCACTAAGTACACAAGTACACTGATCTTCTTCATAAAAAGTGGACTAAGTACAAAAGTACACTGATCTTCTTCATTTAAAGTGCACTAAGTACACAAGTACACTGATCTTCTTCATTTAAAGTGGACTAAGTACAAAAGTACACTGATCTTCTTCATTTAAAGTGGACTAAGTACAAAAGTACACTGATCTTCTTCATCTAAAGTGGACTAAGTACACAAGTACACTGATCTTCTTCATCTAAAGTGGACTAAGTACAAAAGTACACCGACGCCGAGGCAGACTCTGTTGGTCGACCTTGGTAATGTATATGTAGTTATGGAAATGGAAAATTCCCAGTATATAGGAGTTGGTCAGTGTTCTTGTAAAATACATACCTTTCGGAACTACATTCTGCAAATCTGGTGCCACTTCCGCTTTGCCAATTTTTGGGGAAAAAAGACCTAGAAAAAACACCATCCTTTGTTTACATGGCAGTGTGAAAAAAAGCTATGGCAATACCGTGAAGTAGATGCCGGGGGGGCAGAGCATTGGTCATGCTCAGATTGCGGTAACAAAGGCCGTGGCAGACCGTCAAAGATGACGAAAGTGGGTCATATTAAAAATGGTATCCCGAATCAAACCCTACTCTAACCTTCACCAAAACAAATGAGACTACCAATACATACCATTAGTAGGTGTCGCTTCTTATTGACAAAATCCTATGAAAGCAAATGTTACAAAATGCTCAGAGTTGGAGTCAACCAGTCACGCGTGAACAAGTGTGTTAGTTGACATAATGTTCAGGTAAATGCCACTAGTTGGCATTTTGGGATGGAGGCGTTAATCGATCATGACAAGGAAAAATTTGTTCATGCAAGTTGACAACCCATAGGAGGAATAAATTGAATAAAAATGCATGCACAAATGTCAAAAAGTATGGCTTGCAGGAATCTGAATGGGTGTTAAACTGGACTGCAATTAAATTTTCTGTCAGTAATTAACCAATTTGAAGAGAGCGTCTTATTTTGTAAACATAGGATATTTTGTATCTTGGCTTATGTCTTTTTTTTAAGTACCAGGGTATTACATAGTTTCTTAATTATTTCATGATGTTGTGCCAAGTTATTGACGGCAAGGTAAGTTAACATTGGGACTAGTCTTCTAATTTCTTAGTGATGTAGACCTCTGATCCAAATGTAGACCACAGCATGGATTGTTAAACTAATTAATTATCTCATGACAGCATACCATGTTTCTGAACAAATTTATGACTTGTTCCTTTTTATTAGTCTTATGCAGCAGTAGTAATGATGTCATGTGTTTCCACATTGATCTATGGTTGCGCGAAGCAGCTCGTCAAAAATTATATGTATATAGTAGCAGAGACTGGAGTCGCATTGTCTTCATATTCAACGCTATTTTATGAATCTCATAGACAGTATAAGCAATCCATTCAAAATTTAATAATAAGAAAGGCGGTAGCAACATTTTACTTTTTTAGGGCTAAAATTGTTCATTTAGTGTCTCGTCTCCGTCACTTTTTGTGGTCGTGGACGGAAAAGCTAGACGGGATTTATACAGGAGTTCCAAAGTGCGCCCAGCCCTTAAATTCATCACAATCCTTGTGTACCTGATACTGACAGGAACCTGGTTGTCCTTCGGATCCGCGGTCTCTTCGTGGACCTCTTTGGCTTAAATCAAAGTCAGGTGTCTGTATGTTCAACAGATTGTCCCCTGATTTATGGTTGACTGTTTCAGCACCAAGTTTTCAAGGAGGCAACAGCTTTCTCGGTGCATTTTGGGCACATTGCACTGAAGAAAGCTGTTGACCTGCACTATTATATTCTATGCAACTACAGGCGTACAAGGAACCTGTTTCTAAAGGCGAACACACGTTGTTTAGGATCGTCCGAAACGCATTGTACTTAAACACACGTTTGGGAAAAAGATGTTCGCCCCTTGCGCCTGCCCAACGACCCCATGTCCCAGATCATCTAAGTACATTCTCACAAACACATTGTGCCAATTGTTACATTTCATGAAAAACTGAAGTTTTCAGATTCAAAATTCTGCACATTCAGTGTTGCACTACAGCCCTAAACTTGGACAGTATGCTTTGTGGACCGTTGAAAGCAGCCGGGACCATATCCACCATGGCGCGCTAGAATGACAAAAGTGATTTATGAATTATTTTCAATTTGTGGTCATGTCTTAGTGACAGCTATTGTATTTAGAAAGAAAGAAAGAAAGAAAGAAAGAAAGAAAGAAAGAAAGAAAGAAAGAAAGAAAGAAAGAAAGAAAGAAAGAAAGAAAGAAAGAAAGAAAGAAAGAAAGAAAGAAAGAAAGAAAGAAAGAAAGAAAGAAAGAAAGAAAGAAAGAAACAACCCACGAAGCTAAAATGATAAAGGTTGCTCCAACTCAGGTATTATAAATGTCGTTTTAAATGTAATAGTCGGCAAACTTCCCTTTTTTTTTTTTTTTTTTTTTTTTTTTCCTGTCCATGTTTCCGAGTCCAGTTTAGAAGTAATTCTTGTGGATATGTCCCCGGCTGGTTTCAACAGTCCAGAAAGCATAGCGTGCCAGTTAATGGCTGCAGTACGGAATTGAATGTGCAGAATTTTGAATCTCAAAACTTAGGTTCGATTAAAAGTAGCAATAGGCACAATTTTTTGCAAGAATGTGCTTAAATAATATGGAACACGGGATCGTTAAGCAGACGCAAGGGGCCAAAATCTTTTGTCTCAAAAGCGTGTTAAAGTACAATGCCTTTCGGACGATCCTAAATGATGTGTTTGCCTTTAGAATCCTTACTATAATTCAGAGCGGTTCGTTTTAAGTAGTTCGACTTCAGTCGTAGGTGGGACTGCAAGAGATAATTCAGAACGCTTTTGTCGAAATAGGCGATGGGAGGGTCAAAGATTTTTGATGAATCTGTTTTTCTTTAAGGCACTGAAGGCAAGTGGGACACGGCTTAGTAAGGAGGATCATAGAGCCAGCGCCGAGACTTTGATGAGAGCAATCAGACAAGACGGCAGTATGGAGATGGTCGGGGTGTCTTTCCCGGTGTTACCAGCCCTAGCAGACCGCGCTTACACTGATGTAGTTTACCTTGTCAAATGCCAGTAAAACTTGTCACCTTGCTCCTTTGCTTCCATGTCGCCGTCATGACGCCTGTTTCTGGTGCCGCTAATCCACAGTTGCCTGTTTCAACATATATTCTTTCATTTAAATGAAATAGAATTATAGAAACAAAGACATTAGAGTATAATCTTATCCGGATAATGCCAATCATCTGATTGACAGCTTTCGTGCCCGCGTTCTGGGCAGTAAAAGTTGCAATGTACACTCCCAGAGCGCATCCAAAATCTTGTTCACTCCATTTTATCAAAACCGGTTGGAGGCATCTCCCTGTCTGTTCCACTCCATGTAGCTACGGACCACGCCTCACAATGGAACGTTATGTACATGCTCTGCAACAATAGTTGCATGCCATGTGTATTTTGCCACGCAATTTCGGTGTATTGTTAACTTATATCAACAGCACTTTCTAGCAAATGCTGCAATGAATTAGGAAATTAAGATTTCTTCTATTGTCAAATGTATGCGTACCTACATGTTACAAAGTTACTTTTAAAAGGAAATAAACGGCCATTCTAATTTTGAAATGTTATGTCTAAAAATTGTATAAAACCATTTCTACGAAGTCTTTGTAGTTTTCATTCAGCGTGAAAACACCCAGATACACCCATCAGTGTTTTACGCCTAGTTTCCAACACGCAGTAACCAGGTTGGCCAGGTGACTTGCCGCAATGTACTTTTTTCGGGTCATGTGTTGCGTGATATTGTTCGATGAGACTGTTGCACCAGTGAGAGCTCCGGTATAGAGCCGGCCTATTTTGTGATTTAAAAACACAGCATGCCTGCTAAGTATTTATATTTTTTATCTAGATGTATGCATGTATGTGTTTTTATGGACCTGTTGGTCTGAAATAGAATTATCTTATTTTATCTAATAATATGCATGGTAGCGGTTATCAGAAATTTTGATGAAATAAGTGATAAACTATTTTGCCATCAATGAATTATGAACACTTAGATATACAGTACAATAATACTTCCATATGTATATAGGTTATAGACAGGGACAGGTTAGCTTAAGGCGAGCAAAGAGTTCGGACTGCGAAATAGGGTAATGGCTACTAGGAAGTGGTTCTGGACTAATAGACACAAATAGAATAGTAGTGATTTTATTATCATGTTCTCTTCTTTAAACATGTATGGTAAGTATTTACTGCATGAGGAAATACTCTCGCACTCCAATTAATTTGAATCCATGTAGCTTTAAGTTCATTGAGTGCTGGCACACGTCAGTACGCCATCATCAGTTTTAACTCTTTCCGTGCCAATCATGTCTAAAGTCGATCTACTCAAGTCAGACAAATCTGAATTATCATTAGGATCCCAGATTCTTATTACTCGTAAAAGAACTTTCATTCAAGTACCAGTATGCGTATAGTTCCAGAGAGAATACCCCCAGGTCAAAAACTTTTCTCGGCGCGCATCGGGCCCAATGTGCGCCGAGATGGCTGTTGACTCAATTCAAAATTTGGCACTCAAAGGGTTAAAAAAAGCCTTGAAAACAGAATCCTTAAAAGTTTCGATCATCCCAGTACTCTATAATTGGTGCCAAATTTAATGAATATTTTGTGATTTGGCATACCATCATATTCAGATGTTTCACTGTGTTGAAGGTTACTAAGTTACAACCACAAACATAGCACAGGAGCTATAGAAATGACACCAATACTATCATGAACCTTGAATCAACTAGATAGTACAATAAAATGAGAGGAAAGAGCAAAGAGGTGAAAACAGGTGCTGCGTGATGAGGCCTCGCCTGTACAAGCAAGCAGCATTCACGAAACTACCGCTTCAAGACACCTCGAAGGCCGTGAAAGCTAGCTAGCTTTCACGTTATCTCCCAAGCCATGATCCAGACCTCGTTCTTATGTCTTGATCGCGAGATACTTTTCAAGCGTTGAAAGTACCTCGCTCCCTGAGCATGGGCATTTCACGCGTTGAAAGCACTTCGCTTCCCGAGCATGCGCACTTGAGAGGTTAAATTATCTGGTTCCCACTGCCGCTGTTGCCCGATTAAACGCTGTTGCCCTGAGTGCCCGCGTAACATTATACGGTATTTTCTCTTAATGGATAAATTGTTCAAATTTATAATTTTGGAGCCCTGCCATTGGTCTAATGATCGTCTTGTTTTCAGTTGTAAACTTATTAAGGTACCAGTATTAAATAATAGCATGCGGCTATGGTTCCGCGAAGTGAGTTTCACGGCGAGGTATGTCTCGAAGGGAGCTGAGTGCTTGAGCACGAGGCAAGTTTCACGCGTGAAGAAGACCTCGCTGAAGAGGCAGCTTTTAAACCACTTGCAAAGTCCTGAAAGAGATGTCGCTGCACAGGTATATATACTGAACCAAACAAATAACGCAACCCTTAAACTTTTTAACTTAAATATTTAGTGTTACTTTCATATCACAGAAACAAATTAGATCCATATTCTGCAGTCTTTTTGGCATAACATGTGAAAAACAAAAACTTGAAACTGACAACGAGGGCGCGACCAGCTGGCAATAAACAGGGCAACATTGATTTGTAAAGTTCACAAACTGGCATGTCCACTAATACTGTGTGTGACCACCATCAGCATCTGTATCTGCTATGCAACGTCGGCGCATGGATGACACTAGCCGCTGCACCATCTGCCGGGGCACACGATCCCACTCTTCTTGAAGAGCCTGGCGAAGCTGCTGGCGGTTGGCGGGCGCTGGATCCCATCTCCGAACACACTGGTCAAGGTAGTCCCAAAGATGCTCAATGGGATTGATATCAGGTGAGAAGGCTGGCCATGGCAAAACGTTAATTCCTTCTCCTTGCAGAAAATCCATCGTCAGTCTAGCGGCATGGGGCCGAGCATTGTCCTGTTGAAGCAAGGGGAGTTGGTGGTGTCTAATGAAAGGGACAGCAACAGGCTAAAGGATCTCATCCCTGTAACGGGCAGCGTTAAGATTGCCTTCAATGAAGATCAGCTGGGTTTTGGCTGTGAATGAAATTCCACCCCACACCATCACTGATGCACCTCCAAATCGATCCGTTTCCAGCACACAGGCATCTGAGTAGCGTCCTCCCCTTCGTCGCCAAACACGTGTCCTACCATCTGCATGATACAGGGTGAAGCGGGATTCATCGGTGAATAGCACATCCCTCCACTGTTGATGGGTCCAGTGAGTATGGGCAGTAGCCCATTGTCGTCGGGCTTGCCTTCTTGCCTGTGTCAAAATTTGACCCCTGTAAGGATGCCTGGCATGTAGATGGTGTTCTTGTAGTCTATTACGGACTGTCTGGGCAGATATTCTGTTATTGGTTATGCCAGGTGTCTGTTGTGCAGTTCTTGTGTCTGGTCGAGTTCTGTTCCGCAGATGTGACACCCTGATGTGTCTGTCTTGTGCAGGTGTGGTTTCTCTTGGTCTCCCAGGACGCTGTCTATCAGCTGTGGCCCCAGTCTCCTGGAATCTTGTAGCAAGTCTGGATATAGTGGATTTGTGGACTTGCAGTCTTCTTGCCACCTCTGCTGCAGATAAACCAGCCTGCAGCATGCCAATTCCTCTCTCCTGATCTACTGTTGATAATCTACCCATAGTTCTTGGAATACTGTGCCAAATTAATCCCATGCTGCCCTTTTATTGTCCGTGAGGGGCGACACCCAACCAGTAAAGGTGCAAATGTTTTAGTCATGTGGGTAACACTGAATCCTGCAGTTGTCCTTGATTCAGCACAACCACCAAACTTTGAAAGCCTCATATCCTCGCACACAGTTACGCTTGGGCTGATTTCAATGTGGCCTTTTCCTGTCCCAGAATCAAAGACTTGGCAACCTTAATTTCAGGTGTCAGAGACTTGCGTAAAATAGCCTGCTGTAGTCACTCTTGATTCATGACAATGACCCCATGGCAAGGTCAAGGTACTCGACCTTGAGGTCACACTACTTGGTGCATTATTTTAGACTGATTTAACAATGGTTCGTATATTTCTGAACTTTAAATACAGTTCCAATGTGAAAATTAACCCAAATGAAAAAGTTGCGTTACTTGTTTGGTTCAGTATAGATACTTAATTTTGAATGAAATGGTGTGGTTTCTAATATTGCCATGTACGGATGTTTAATTTATTAAATAGGTTAAATGCCTTCCCTTGAGGAAAAAACAGGGAGCTGAAGTAGGAAGCAGGGATATACATCTGCTGTATAGCGGCTATATAGCAGCTATATAGCCATCATATACCATTTTAATATGCAAATGATAGAGCGGCTATTCAGCCACTTGGTAGCTGGTAGGTAATCGCTCCATAGGAAGCCACACACTGGTGGTACGTCAGATTTTCAAATATTGGAGCCGCTGTGTAGTACCTATATATACTGAACCCCAATGAAAAGTATCCACATGCCAATTTTGAAGTATTTTATTGTTTATACTTGAAACATTTCATACCTAGACGTGCTTAGAACTTAACAAAGCATTCACTTTTCTGGCGTAAAAATAATGTCACGCTCTACCGACATTAACGTCACTTACAGGCAAAAAATGTCATTAACTGCCCTAATTGAAAGTCACACAAATTTTTCTGTTCAATATGGGATGTGGCCACCTCGAGCATCAACACATGCTATACATCTGCGGCGCATACTGCTGACCAGGGTTTGAATTCTGTGTTGGGGAACATTATTCCATTCTTCCTGCAGAGCTTGGATCAGCTGGTTTCGGGTAGTAGGCCTAGGTGTCCTCCGTTGAATACCTTGGCCTAACTGATCCCACAAATGTTCAATAGGGCTCAGATCGGGTGAGAACGCTGGCCATTCCATGACATTGATGTTGTTCTCATTGAGAAAGTTCATTGTTAATCTTGCAGAGTGTGCACGTGCATTGTCCTGCTGAAAGATCGCCAGATCTTGATGCTGCTCCATAAATGGGACCATGTGCGGCTCCAGCACCTCATCAATGTACCGCCTAGCATTGAGGATCCCTTGAATGACCACTAGGGGTGTCCGGTAGCGGTTGCTGATGCCTGCCCACACCATGACAGAGGGTCCACCCCATCGATCTGCCTGACGGACACAGGCATCTGCATATCTCTCCCCAGTCCGGCGCCACACACGTTCTCTGCCATCTGCTCTGCTGACACAAAAACGGGACTCGTCAGTAAAAAGGACGGTATTCCACTGCTGGCGAGTCCACCTGGAGTGTGCTCTACACCACTGCAGTCGTCTTTCTCTTCTGGGTTGGGTCAGCAGGTTACCCCTGTAAGGTCTTCTGGCTGTTAGGCCACTGCTCCTCAGTCGCCTCTCCACAGTAGAACTACTGACAGGACGGTGATTCACCCCTTGAGTCTCACGGGCTGTTTGGGCTGCTTTACGGAAACGGTCTCGCAGGTGCATCAGCCGGATGTGACGGTCTTGGCCAGGTGTTGTCACTCTTTCTCGGCCAGGCCTAGGCCGATCATCTACGGATCCAGTTTCTTGTTGCCGTTCAATTAGTCGTTGGATGGTGCGCCGAGTACACCCCATTCTTTGTGCGATTTGAGTGATTGGGACTCCACCCTCTGCAAGCCCCAAAGCATGGTGTCTTTGACCTTGGCTCAGACGCGGCATGATCGCCTCAACACACCTGAGACCACTGGCTTTTTTCTTGGCTGAACATCCCTTTTTAAAGCCACTGAAAACATCAGGTCATTTTAGCCATCCAATAGGAGTGGTGGTCAGAAGCCATATTCGGTGCACAAAAGTCACATGCATTATGTAACAACCCAGCAAAAGTTAAAAAGTTGTCCTGAATGACCCTGATGTAGGCTCCAAACCATGCATATATGCACACACAGTACTTAGTAACTTACAAAATTAATGTGTTAATTTTTTTATGTGGATACTTTTCATTGGGGTTCAGTATAGCAGCTTTATAGTTTCTATGCAGCCACTGTTTGCATTGTCCTTGTATGTTTTGTATAAGGTTGAGAATTATAAATAATGAAGCTGCTATATATATATATATATATATATATATATATATATATATATATATATATATATATATATATATATATATATATATATATATATATATATATATATATATATATATATCAGCTGTATAGCCGCTGTGCAGCCATTCCAAGGAAGTATACCCTGGCTTATACAACAACATTATCCTGGAGCTGACCTGTATTTAGACTAGCTTTCTGGGTACAAACAATATATTTTTGGTGAAAGGACGTAGTCTACAGTGAATACAATGATGATATTTAGGAGACTTTTATCATATAACCATTCTGGTGATATAGTTGACTGTGGATACCTACATGTATAGACTTACAGACATAACCCAAGTTATAGGCTACTATACTCATTTATTTCTATTGATATACCTACAAACTATACGAGGAGCAGTATTGCATATACATTGTAAAAATCTCTATCTCAGTATTGTAGCTTTAGGGGCAGTCATGCATTATTGACCTGCCTGTTGCAGGAGACTTATTGCATCGATTTGGTGAGTTCATAGTGCAAGCTACTAGCAAACTAATACATGTAAACACCAATGCTTCCCTCTGTGGCTGTTCACTTCATCCCTTTTGAAAATGGAGGGACATTGTTAGACCAGGGTTTGAACTGAATTTGTCATGTGATATTTGTCACTTCGTTCGGCGGCTGTACAGCAGCTATAAGGCAACTCCACAATTTAGGAATACATCAACATAGCATAGTAACATATAAGCCAAGCCCTGAGAGGCTGTGTAGCCACTTTCTTTGGGGTGGCAACCCCTGCATCGCCATCCAGGTGCAGCGTGTAGAAAGTCTGAGGAAGAGCGGTCACATAGCAGCAACCTCTGAAAAACTTAGCGGGTGTAAAATAGGTTGCAACAAGAGAGCAGCTTTTAGCAGCTGTATTCTTGCGATGTTTCTTTTTCTTGCCGATTCATTGAGTGTGCACTTTATGTTTGAGCTTTATATACAAACACAAAGAGCACAGTGACAGGAATTTACCAATTTCCATTCAGTTAATAATATTATAACGGCAGTTTTGCGAGGAACTACCTCAATAATTTCAACAGGTAAAGATTTATTAGGGACCATCTTATCATTACAATAAACTCCTAAGAAAAAGCAAAGATTTGTTTCTCCAACTATGCACGAACTTCCATGACATCTTCGGCATACATTTCAAGTATACTAATATGTGCCCTGTGACCTTGACCTTAGGGACCAGGTCACCGGCAACAAATACCGGGCCATTTTCTACCTAAATACACACATTGATCAAGTTTGAAGAACATCGGATCATTAGGTGTTCAAGCATAAGTCAAATTTGGAGAGGGTAGACAAATAGTTGGACGGCCAGATTGCTGGGCGGAAGAATGGACGAATGTATCCAGTGATTAGTTTATATACTCCCATGTCTGACGCAGCGTCCTAAATACACTGTAACTATTAGCCTACTCCTAAGATATACACAAAAGCTTTCATTTTGATACAATAAAACAAAAATACACAAAGATTACATTTTTGATATAATAAAACAAAAACAGGACCCTATACATCTGACAAACTGGTATTTTGGGGAATGGCGCCGTATGCAAATTGCACCCACTTTTAAGCTTGGCATCATGTAAATATATTATCTCCACACCTCGGAGCTTAATTTTAATTACGACAACCTACTTGCTTCTTTGAGCCGCACGTACTTGAAAACTAAGACCTTTTTGTTCTTCTTGTTGCTGGACTAGGCTTGTCGGTTGATGCAATCATTCCTCTGGATTGGAATGCAACTCAATGGGGAGTGCAACGGGAATTCACATTTTCGACTTCTTCTCCAAAACTGTCAGTCAGATGTTCTGTTTGAGGATGTTTTTACAAGATGGAACAGCCAAGTGTGCCCGGTGCCTGCAATTATTTGATTGCCGCTGTGCTTGAATATACGGGTCTGAAAATGAGGCTCTTGGGGCCTTGAGAACCTGGATATGGAGCATGGTTTACACGTTGTCTAGCGTTAATTCTTTTTATATCCAGTGTATTTTACATTGTGTGATTGTGTCATCGTGGTTGGAAAAGGCACTTCCCTTAGTATTGCTGATGCAATCATCACTAGTCACACAGTAATGCATATTGGATTTAAGTGGTTCTACATGCCTCAAAGTCAAGCAGGTTTCTACAGAAAGCTTTAGCATGTCAATTCATTATGCTGGTCACAAGTAAAGAATCTGGTCAGATTCACATCAAACCTAGTAGAGATGTAACGTAGATGTGTCTCTACCCCTTTGTATAAGTGGGCACTGTCCAGTGATTTGTATGTGTCCACCCTAAGGTGCCACCCGTTAGATGTTATGGTTGTTATTCCATCCGTGTCATCGGTCCGTCCGCCCTTAGTTTGTGAATACGATATTTAAAGACGTGCTGGGCATCTGAACCTCAAATTTGCCTCATTTGTTCCGTGGCACTGTTTCTTTATCAATGCATTATGGTGACTTTGACTTAATTTTTAGATCACAGAAGATATGTGTACAAAGATTTACCCATCACCCAGTGCCTGGTATTGTTATGCATCCAGTTTTTTGGGCTCTGCCAACTTGTCAGTCAATAGAGCAGTTAAAATCCACTTGTATTCGTCCGTGGGTAAGACTAAACAACTTCTTTGCAAAAACCATGTGAAGGAGATGATGATGCAATATTTTCGTAATTTTTGTGATTTGAAAAAAAAAATCTAAAATCAAAATCTGTTCGAACAGATGGTGCTGCATTTTTAAACATGTATTTATTTTATTTTATTTTACTTTATTTATTTATATATTTATTTATTTATTTATTTATTTATTTATTTATTTATTTATTTATTTATCTATTTGTTTATTTTATTTATTTATTTGTTTATTTACGTATTTGTTTATTTATTTATTATTTATTTATTTATTATTTATTTATTTATTTATTTATTTATTTATTTATTATTTATTTATTTATGTATGTATGTATGTATGTATGTATGTATGTATGTATGTATGTATGTATGTATGTATGTACTTATTTATTTATTTATTTAATTATTTATATTTTGCCTCTCCAATATTTGTGTGTTTAGGCTAGCGTCAGGTGTGTCATATTTTCTAGAATGTATTGAAATTGAGCAGAATAAAATGCGACAAAATATAATGATTTTTTTTCCAAATGATCGGGATATATATATATATATATATATATATATATATATATATATATATATATATATATATATATATATATATATATATATATATTTTTGGTAAAGTTATGGCATATCAGACTTTGCGGGTGTGTGTCAGTAAGTGCCGCTACTGCATGCAATAAAGGTCATGAGTTGTAATATTGTGAAATCTGTATATTTGGTGTTGAAATGCTTTGCTTTTGTTCATGAATATTCCTTGGGTGGACTTTCACCAAATTTATGAAAGAGAGGTTGTACCATTAATTTGATCGTCATACACAAGAGAGAAATTTCAAAAGAGTGAAAGCTGTTTACAAGCTGCCCCTCCCACCTCACCCCCACCACCATCCGAAAATTTACTGACTGCACAGGGGTATCTGAATGAAACGCGTATTCAATCTTAGTTTTGAGGGCTTGAATGAAAAGTACAAACAAGGGTTGTTTCTGAGTGGATCCAATACAATAATATTCTGTCACTAATTCGTCCAATAGTAGTACAATTCGTCCGAAGTGCAATGGAGTAGCACATTTTTTGCGGAGTAATACAAATAATCTTTGCTCGACATTGTTTGTATTTGTTCTCAATGTGTTCCAGTGCAGTCGCTTATTTATTTCAACTTAGTCATTTACCCAAGCGACCGCCAGATGGCAACACGTCGATGTAGCCCGTGGACGGCAAATGATAAACAGTTAAGCGGCAAACACCCCCAAAAGAGGCTTAGTTAAGGAGATACTCCTCCCCACGGTAGAACACTTGGCAATGGCCCCAAGAGGGCAGTGTATACCATAAGTTATCATTACATAATGGCAATCAAATTAAGCTTCAGACTATGCACAGTATAATTCATCATTGTTTAGCCCAGTTAACTTATCAGGCAACCCAGCTTACAGCTTGGTGAGTAGTCCATTGCATGATTTTCAAAGTCAACCTGAGTGAGTTTTCACTGCATACTATGAGCAAACCTACCACATTTGGACACTTTAAAAGTATTTCTGCCCCGCATTAACAAAGGTGGCATAGGGGAACATGTGGGTAGTGTGGATAGAAGCAGTGGAAGCTGTATGTCTGTCCATCCGTCTATCCGTTCTTCTTGCAGCATATTTCAAGAACCTTATAAGACACATTTATGAACTTTATAACAGACACACATCATACTAAGGTCATTGCGCTATATATTGTTTTGACCTTGGAATATTTTTAAGTCACAGGGCTCGAGAACAGATCCATTTCCGGAAATTTTGATTTATATGTCTGGTGTCATGGAAGCTTTGCCTTTGATATTTTCAACAAAGACCCAGTGTCGGAGGACGTAAGGCGTCAGTTATTTTGGATGACCTTGCCCTAGTCTCAGGCTAACAGGACCCAAGGACATGTCAATTTTCGGACCTTTTTTTTTATATACAAATCCCGTCCCACTGAAGCTTTACCTTTACGAGAGTAAGAGCAGAAAAAAAAGCAATTTAATAGGGTACTCTCTGTAGTCTTTCAAAATTATAAAAATGGTGGACTGACTCGGACTGAAATAATTATGTTTATTTTTATGATAATTACAGTTCGTTCCTGTGTTGCTGATGATCACCCCTCTGTAATAAAAATAGAAAACCACCCAAGTTGACAATTCTCACCACAATACTACCCGTGTTATGACGTATATTACCTGGGCGCCAAACTAGAAGGTAATGCAGTCCGGTGGTGAGAATTGTCGACGCGGGTGGTTTTCTATTTATTCTGTACTTGCAAAAAAATGCGGTTAAAATTAATATTTATATTACAAAAAGCTTTTTATAGTATGAGCAGCTGCCCTACATACAGATTAACAGGACACGAGATACAAAGTTTTGTTTATACTCAGTTTTACAAAAATGAACATTAAGCTGATCCCATCAGCTTTTTTCATCGTGTTGTGATAAAAAGTTGTAACAAAAAAATAAAAGTAGGCAAATTAACATATAATGATGGTGGAAGATTAGAAACTACATTGATAAGATGAGAAAGAAAGAAAAGGGATTAGGCTTGTAATTCTGTGCAAAAAGTACATTTACAGGTCAAGTCCTCCCAATATCTTATTTGTTTCTTAAATATTTCATAATCATGTGTTGTTCGTAAATCATTTGGGAAGCTGTACCAAAGTATGGTCACAAATTGTGCAAACGTATGAAGACCACCTTTTGTAGTTTTTGCCCGACTTAAAAAGAGTGGTTTTTTACCTTAACCATGCAAATGCATTGGTACAAGAATGTATCACAAATAAAAGATGTGTCGAGTTTATTGAAAGCTTTAAAAACTTAACAGGCAATCGACTGTTGGCTTGAAAGTTCCAGCGTTGGAAAAGTACCTCAGCGTAGCAACTGTTCGTAATCAGACACTGCTTTTCCGTATTCTTCATTTGAAACAAAGCATTTCGTGTCATCAGCAAGCTTACCTAATTTGATCTCTTCGGACCCAATGATAGTTCCTTTTATATTTTGATTCGTCCTAATTTGAATGGCTAAAAGGACTATGGCTAATATAAACAAGAAAGATGACAGGGGGCATCCCTGACGAACACCTCCATACAAGGAGAAAGGGGATGGAGTACAGCCATAATTAACTACGCTGCTGCTAATACATTCCAAAGTATCAAAGGCTTTTTCAAAGTCATTTAAAAGAGGTAAGCCTGGTATGTTACGTAAACTAGTTATTCTTATCATATCTGAAATTTGCCTTATATTTTTTCCTATGTACCTGCCTTTAACATAGCCAGTGTGATCTGAACTCATCAGTTTTGGAAGAAATATTTCTAACTTTAGTGCCATGATCTTTGCAACTATTTTATAATCTATGTTCAATAATGTTAATGGTCTTCAGCTGGAGCAAGTTTTAATTTTTCTTGTGTATTCTTGGGATTATTCCTCGTCTTTCATCAACTGAAAGTATTCCTCATTCAAAGGCATAACTAAAGCAGTCAAGTGAGAACTATTCTACAGTCCAAAAGAGTTATAGAATGCAACTGGAAAGCCATCGTTTCCAGAACTTTTATTGCTTTTAAACTCTTTTAAAGCATTTTTGAATTCGCAACCAGCGATAAGCCCCTCATAGTTAACTTTCTGTTCATCTAATTTAGGGATGTTTTGACTATCAAAATGTAATTGTATCTATATTCTCTTGCTTGATGGAGATGTTTATCAGAGGAATATAATTTTTATAAAATGTTTGCTCTTCTTTTATAATTTCTTCAAAGTTATCTATTTTTTTCTTGTCTGCAATCTGTTGTATCGTAATGCATTGGGACTTGTAATTTCGTTTTACTAGGGATAATAAGTATTTGGTTGTTTTTTCACCCAGTTTACATCATCTTGCATGAGATCTAATCATGATGCCTTCCACTTGTTGATTGTAGATATCATCTTGTTGCAATTGTTCCTGTTCAATTTAATTTTTTGTTTCCTCACTGGGTGATCGTACCAAATCATTATTTAACTGTTCTAACTCATCTGTTTTCTCTCTACTTTTTGAGAACCGCTTTTCATTTTGAATAAGAGACAATGATCTTTTAGTTCTTGAATTAATTATCTTATGTTGCCAACGTATATTTCATCTTTCAATAGGTTAGTGTTAAATTTCTAAAAGCCTGGACCTCTCCTTTTGAAGGTTGTACCTGTAAGCTGGAGACTTATTAAACTGTGAACAGTTTTAAGGGAGCCAGGAGATTTGCCTGCTACATGGAATGAAGGCAATCTTTCCACTTTAGGCATGTAGTATCTCACTGATGAACAATATGCATATGACCAAAATTTTGTTATTAAATCCTTAGGCGTCTCTGAAGTAGTTTACGGTGCCTCTACAATATCATTTACTTCAATCACGGTTAAAAAAAGTTCAAAACGAGATTGGTATGTTCATCTGGGGAAGCGACATTCCTGGTGTTAACAAAAGAGTTATGCACCAAAAATCTTGTCATGGCGGTCTCAAGGCACCAAATTTTAAGCTAAGCATAATTAATCACATGGGTCAAATGGCTAATCAGTGCCGAAAATGCCAAATATATATATCGCGACGTCATGAAAAATGCCTGCCAACAACCGCGCTGCTACATGCCAATGACAACAACAGAGACAGACTTCATTTTTATAATATATATATATATATATATATATATGATATTGCAAGTGAGACCGGTAAAATGTTTTACACCGAAACAAATAAGTGGAAAATTTGGGTTTACGCCAAATTATCTAGAGTATCTACAGATTCGGTCTGCTATTTCACCTCAATCGAAGCAGATTGTTGAAAGTCAACAAAATGTAACTATCCGCAGTACTTCATTAAAATTGTTCATAAATGTCATATTTCTTTCGCTCGATAGATTAAAATGCAAAGATATATACTGGGTAATGATAGAACGTAGTAAAGTAAGTGAATCTTCATGCCCTAGAAAGTGGTTTGATATCTTTTCAGAACTGGACTCCAACACTGCTTTTTGGGGAAAAGGGTACTTTTTTCAGTGTCATTCGAAACTACGATAGAAACAAAACTAGAAGCATTTCTATTCAAGATCATATATCGAATAATTGTGAACAAAAGCACTGTTTATATAAAATTGGAATTACATATAAAAAAACTGTGAAATGTGTGGAGAACAAACAGAAGCAATAGTTCACAAATGTTCAGACTGTCCTTCCTCAAATTCTTTTTGGTATCAGTTATGTAATCTTTGAGAAGCATACATGAGTGTACGCGTCACATTTGCACAGGAAAATATAATATTTGGTCTGTTTGACAGGCCCAACAAAATCTCCGTGAACTACTGTATCTTGTATGGAAAATATCTGGTTCTGAAAATGTCAACTTGGCTGTAATTAGACAATGGTACAAGCTGTCAAATGCTTTAGAAAGGTCGATGACAAGGATACCAGCCATGTTATGATTCTCAAGGGCGTTCCTCCAGGTGTCGCACAGGTGTAATCAAACATATGGACAGGTGTGACCACTTCGACTACCAGACAGACAATAATTAGAAATATGCAGAAAGCCAGCGTTCAGTTGGAGTTCCATTAACCGCCCCCCCCCCTCCCCAGAACCAGTGAGCATGCTGGTGGTGCCCCTAAATTGAATTTCCCAAAGGCGACCATTATAGCACATCCTGGAATGTATAAAAGAGAAAGCTTCAACTCTGAGGAAGACCATGCTTACCAACTAAGTTAAAGATTATATTTCTTTTGGATAGTACTTTTGTTCAATACTAGACATTGGTTTTTCCACAAATGAAGGGCATTCCAATGGGTAGTAACTGCTCCCCGTTACTGGCTGATTTATTTTTAACCTGGCTTGACTTTAAGTACATGAATAAATTGATGACAAAGTACTTTCGAAAAGCTACAAAATTATCAAACAACACAAGATATACTGATGACATTGCTTGATTAAATTTACAAAGAAATTTACCCAGAAGACATCTCTTTGGAAGGTAACAATTCTGATGGTTTCAGAGATGTGCTTCTGGACTTGGATATTCGGGACACTAATGACACGTTTTGCATTAAAGTCTATCACAAACCTGATGCGTTTGGCATTGACGTAATGAACTATCCTTTCCCTGACAGTAATGTTTAAAAAACTATTAAATATAATACATTTGTGTCACTAATTTTGAGATTTGGTTGTAATTCTTCTTAGTTTCAGGACTTGGCATCTAAAACCAAATTTATGTAAAATAAACTTAGTCAAGAGGATTCAAAGATGTAGTTTCAATCAGATATTTGTAACAATTTTGCTGTAAATGTCCAAAAATTGTTGGAACTACTGGTTTCAATAACTTTAGAGATTTTAGACTTGCCTGTTATGCAACTTTATTTTAACTTTTGGCATCATTCTGTTTAGTCATTTACTTTTCAGACATTTTAGGCTGGCTTGTTTTCTGTCAGTTTAAACCATTGGGGGATATCGAGAGCAAACAGCTACCTACGATAAATTTGTCTTATTGTACTTAAAATCTGGTTTAAAAAATAATGTTTTGATAACATGCTTATGACTTAAATGCTAGTGACTTACTTTCTTTCCTTTCTGGCATGCCTGATTGCACATTTACCCCATGTCCAAGTATTACTTAAGTTTGACAGTACTAACTCAAATGTCACAAACTTGATGCATTATATTGAAACATTAATTCTGGGTGGGCAGCGAAATGGAGCTTTGGGTTTTGAAAACTTTCAAATGGCAGAGCAGGTGTCATGGGATTTTTTTTTTTTTTTTTTTTTTACATTTCTGGTGCTGGAGTTCCATTATTGCACTAAGTGTTAGGATTTCCCTCGGTTTGTACAGGTGGTCCCGCTGCAACTGTTTATTTCCTTTTTCAATCACTGGGATGGATCACAATGCTCCACTTTATTCCTACTTCAGTTATACACTGGCAGGTGGTTTAATTAAGGTAAGCTACCCAGCTAGAAAGGGTACATACTGGTTCAGGGGTCGGTCAAATTGTTCTTGTCTGAAATTGTACTGTACAAATTTCAGGTTTGGTTTGACAGGTATTCATTTTTCATAATGACGCTCTCCATTTATAAGCAGAACTTCACTAGTTTAGTTAATTCATCATTTGCCACGTTCATATTTACTCATTATTATGTGGGTTGTCTTTGATGAATATTTAGCTTAGACAAGGAGTAGCTTCTCAGAGAAGCATGTACGGGTATAGGCTCCGAAACATGTTCTGAGTAGTTACCCGCTGAAGACCCTTCAATTTGGGCTCATACAGCCTATGTCAAAATTCTACAGACGAACGTGTGAAATATGGACAATAGTACTGCCATGTGTATATAGGTTAGACAGTGACGGGTTAGCTTATGGAGAGTAAAAATTTCAGACTGCGGAAAAGGGTAATGACCACCAGGAAGTGATTCTGAACAAAAATACACAAATGCAAAATTCATATTTACAAAATTAAGGGCTTCAACAGAGGTGAACTAGAAACATCTGACTTTGGCCCAACAGAAAGCATTCATGTCGAATTTTTACCTGTCCACACTCGAACATTTTTTCATGAATTTTAATTTTCCGACCCCCAGTAAAAGAAAACGGCCATGATTAATTATACAAATTGCTTTGTTTTATGATGGTTGGACATGATTGCCAATATACGTTGTGGAATTTAACCTCAAGCAACTCCCACCGCTCTAGTCAAGCCAAACTCTGCAGCCCTTGCTGTTTGGTTTGACGTGATACCTGGCAGGTGCCCTCTGTCAGGAACTCCTTGGTGCAGCCCTTGCTGTTGGTTTGACGTGATACCTGGCAGGTGCCCTCTGTCAGGAACTCCTTGGTGCAGCCCTTGCTGTTTGGTTTGACGTGATACCTGGCAGGTGCCCTCTGTCAGGAACTCCTTGGTGCAGCCCTTGGTGTTTGGTTTGACGTGATACCTGGCAGGTGCCCTCTGTCAGGAACTCCTTGGTGCAGCCCTTGCTGCTTGGTTTGATGGGATACCTGGCAGGTGCCCTCTGTCAGGAACTCCTTGGTGCAGCCCTTGCTGTTTGGTTTGACGGGATACCTGGCAGGTGCCCTCTGTCAGGAACTCCTTGGTGCAGCCCTTGCTGTTTGGTTTGACGGGATACCTGGCAGGTGCCCTCTGTCAGGAACTCCTTGGTGCAGCCCTTGCTGTTTGGTTTGACAGGATACCTGGCAGGTGCCCTCTGTCAGGAACTCCTTGGTGCAGCCCTTGGTGTTTGGTTTGACAGGATACCTGGCAGGTGCCCTCTGTCAGGAACTCCTTGGTGCAGCCCTTGCTGTTTGGTTTGACGGGATACCTTGCTGGTGCCCTCTGTCAGGAACTCCTTGGTGCAGCCCTTGCTGTTTGGTTTGACGGGATACCTTGCTGGTGCCCTCTGTCAGGAACTCCTTGGTGCAACCTGCTGACGGGTCTGTGATTTTTTCATGTCCAGGGCATTATTTTTCTTATATATAGGGATCCCCTCAGCCGCTTTGGTTCCTTCTCCATGTGTCAACACACGTATAGTACAAAACTGGGGAGCAAGGATGTCACTAACTGCAGTGAGTGTCTTAGTTTCTTAGCAGGTATCTGGTCTACTCCTGTGTTCTTTTATGTTAAGGTTTTGACAGCTTAATCACCCTGCTGAGGAGTGACATGGGATAATTCAAAAGGTGTTGTTGTACAGCTGTTGGTTACAGCCTGTATGATAGGGTGAGACTTGTGATAGGTCTGGTTGGTGACAGCCTGTATGATAGGGTGAGACTTGTGATCGATCTGTGTTGGTGACAGCCTGCATAATAGGGTGAGACTTGTGATAGGTCTCTGATAATGACAGCCTGTATAATGCGGTGAGACTTGTGATTGGTCTGTGTTGGTGACAGCCTGTATAATAGGGTGAGACTTCTGATAGGTCTCTGCTGCAGTAATGAAGTCCTGAGTTGTTGTAAAGTTGCCAGTCACATGTAAATACTTGTCTGTTCCAATACGCAAGGGCAAGAACGGAAGGTTCAAGAACTAACAACAACAGGGCAGTGCGGTCAGTGGAGGGCCAGGGTTCCCATTACTTTACATTGTAATTTGTATCCTTAATAACTTAATAACTGCTGCATATAAAAAAAAACAAATTTCAGACAGTAAATCTAGATGCAAAACTAAGCATCTCACAAAATTCATATGACTACAGCTACAAAAGTGACTGGTTTATTTAAGGTAACGTTGCTTTAACATACAATCTAAAGGAAATACACAGCTCTAGCCCTCCAAATGTTTGTATATTCAGTTGTTTATTGGGGCGAATACACACTTTAGAGCTAATTCTGACCTTATTTATTTGATTGGCAATGTTGGATTAAACGTCATTCATAGAATTGGCCTCTTATTTTGAATCCATTAAGAGTCCCGACCCACCACCTTATCATTAAAGCGGTTGCTTGGTGATAAAAAAAAGTTTAAAAACCTTGTAGAACTGTTTATTTTTAGGGCTACCTCCACAACATGTTCTATAATATGCCCTAACAGAGCCCCTCTGAATAGCGGTAGCTTTTATTTCGTTGACGCCTGTAATGATCCCAGGCTTTTCCTGTTCTTGTCCTTTCCCAACAGTGAAGTAGGAGTTTCTTGTTTTACAATTCCTTTTCTAAAGTTTGATTCATGTGTGGTGCTTTAACAGCGTGGGCCTTTTTGTTTTTACCAGTGTGTGCCGTTCTTAAGCATCCCTGATAATGTCTTCTTGGGCCTGTAGCATGTCGCTTGGATCATCAAACAGCTCAGTGAAACTGAAAGGGATGTTAGAAATGTCATTCCTGTAATGTGACACATTAAAAGTTTTGTAGGATGTATATATGACAGTCTTGTGGGTGTTCTTGGTAAATGGGATCTTGGTATTGCAGTTATCATGGAGTGATCATCACTAGATCCAATGCCGAGAACAGCACCTGTGTGAAATTTTGGTTGTACATTAGTTAAAGTCACATCTATAAATTAGTGACGGAATTGCGATTGTGGTGGGTTCCTGAATCATATTTTTAAAGCATAACATGCCTAAATAGTGTGATAATGGTCTACCTTGTCTCTTTTTATCTTTGGCACACATGTTTTAATTGGGTTTTTTGAGTGGTGGGTTTATGTGTTTAGAAAATCTAAAGTCTGTAGTTAATGAAGAATATTTCAAAGGTTGAGAGGACCCGTTTAAAACCACCTGTTGCCAGTTAGGGGTGACTGCCTGTCTCAAGTCAGGAGTGCAATTCGTTTCTTCACATTGGTATCGGGAGATGAATGTTGCTGTTTTGGTAACTTTTGAATATCTTTGCTGTCATTGTTGGGTTGAAATTAATGAATACCTGTAATGTTTTTTCTGAACTCTTTGATTTCTTAATTGGGAGGAGATCATACTTCAACCATAATTAAGATGTTATCATAAAGCCATACTGCATTTTCACTTAACGATTCTATATCTCTTGTGAAGTTCCTCAATGATCTTTCCTGGTGATTTATAGGATGCTACCACCAGCCAAATTTTATCCAAAAATACCACCGATATTGTCTCGACATGATTAGTAGTGAAGTCCATTTGTTGATTCGGAATGTCCCATTGTGCACAGAAGAGGAGCCCCCTCCCTCCTAATCGTGAATTGTTCTCACTAAATTTAGGGTGATAGCCTTCCAGAAAAAAAATGGCTTGATAGGAACGTGTCGTCAAGTTTTGTTTTGGCTATCATAAAACAAACTGGCTGCAACTTAAATATAATAGGTTGTAGTGCATAAAATTTGAACCGAATGCTGTTGATATTGATGTAACAAAACAACCCTTTGGTTAGGTATTGTGCACGCAGATCATTGTATTTGCTTAGGAGGTCATAAGGAGGTGGGTTATCTCAACCACACACTGGGGTTTCATTCTCTGATGAAGTTGATTGCAGGGCACCATCAAAGAAAGATTCAGTGAAAGCAAAGGGCCGGTTTACACAATGGAGCTCACAGTTAGGACAAGTCCGTAACAGGTCATTTTGTTGGTGGTAGAAGCAAAGAGCCCTGTTAACTGTGGTACTATTACACTGACTCGTATTAACTCATTCCACCCTGATGACGCTTTTTCCCGCTAATATCTAAATGTCGTCTGCTAATTGTATTTTACTAATTTAGGGATTATTTTTCAATATTTTGGATGAAACTTGCATGGAAGATCATTCCAAATTATATGCCCATGGTCAACAGCTTTCCTTGGCGCGCTCTGGGCGCATTGCGCCCAGAGCGCGCCAAGGAAAGCTGTTGACTCAGTCTTCTATCAGGGTGGAATGAGTTAAAAACAAGGTTTCACTTCACTACCATAGCAGATCGGAGCATGCCCCCAGGGTCCAGAAAAAGTAGAAAACTAAATGCCGTCCAGACTAACTGGTTGTAAATTCATCTTCAACTTCCTTCACTTGGCTGTCAACAAATAGAATACTAGTCTCCTGAAGAAACTGTGATGTTGTCACATTACTGTGTGCTGTTATTCCGTATGGAGGCTCTCGACAAATAGAATGCTAGTCTCCTGAAGAAACTATGTTGGTGTCAAATTTACTGTTTGTCGTGGTTCCGCAAACAAGTTCTCAACAAATACAATATTAGTATTCTGAAGAAAATGTGATGTTATTAGCGTACTGTTTGCCATTGTTCCGTGCACAATGCAACGACAGATTTGTATATTATCAGAGTACTGTGTGCAATTGTTCCATATACGGTGCAAGGAGAGAGTTGCATGTTATCAGAGTATTGTTTTCCATCGTTCCTTGCGCAGGGCAAGGACAGATTTGCATGTTATCAAAGTACAGTGTGCCATCGTTTCATGTACAGTGCAAGGACAGATTTGCATGTTATCAAAGTACAGTGTGCCATCGTTTCATGTACAGTGCAAGGACAGATTTGAATGTGATCAGAGTGTTGTGTGCCATCGTTCCTTGTGCATTGCAAGGACAGATTTGAATGTGATCAGAGAACAGTGTGCCATCGTTCCATGTGCAGTGCAAGGGCAGATTTACATGTCATCAGAGTACTGTACGCTATTGTTCTATGCACAGTGCAAAGACAGATAAATTTGTATTTACCATAGTACTGTGTGTCACCGTTCCATACACAGTGCAAGGGCAGATTTACATGTCATCAGAGTACTGTACGCTATTGTTCTATGCACAGTGCAAAGACAGATAAATTTGTATTTACCATAGTACTGTGTGTCATCGTTCCATACACAGTGCAAGGACATATTTTTAATCCTCCTGAATATGCAGACCCAGGACGTTACCACATCACATAGCAGCAGGACCCAGGACGTTACCACATCACATAGCAGCAGGACTGTGCCTACAATGTCTCTCCTGGCAATATCTAACCTGACACCAATCACATTAGGTAGTCTCTTGTCAGTGTGCAATGCACATAAGCTATTTGATAGGTTGACATCTTTCAGTCAAATGAACACAAGTTTTCCCGTCAAACAGCCATCTGGTGGTAGCAGCACGAACCACGGTCGTGAATTTCAGACCATGCTCCCTTTGTACATGTTGAGGAACAGATAAGTGCTGAGGGGAAACTCAAAAGAGTTTTCACAATGAAGGAAGGTTAGACCTTAGCTTATGTTGTGGGACTACAAAACTTTTGGTCACTTATAGGTAAGCACTGATATACTAGATGTAATACAGCTTCAATGTCTGCTGTTGCAGAAACAGCGAATTCCAGTGAGCAGATCACAGGCCCAACATGATCCTTTTTTGTGAATAATCTGTATCATTGAAATGAGCTATCTGTCTCTCGATCTGTCAGTACATCTGTTGTCTATCCAAAATTACAAGTGCGACTTCGTCAAACACATTAGTCAGATCGTTGTCAAACGTTGCGGAATCTACCTTGCGAGGGTCTGTACCGAATTTACGCAAATGGTAACACTCCATTGAATTTGGATTTTTTACCAAAATTTTCAAACCTTCTTTCGGAAAACCATAAAAAAAATTCATTGAATCTGCTTTGCATATTGTTTAGAAATTGTATGCAGAGGGACATTTCTGAGGACCCCTAAAGTTCCATTTGTTAAACGAGTGGCATTGCAATTTTTGTCTATTTTTTACAATTTTGTTTTGGTTTTGCTATTTTCAATTTCTCCAAAACTGTCTCCTAGATTGTGTTGAAACTTGGGGGAAAATGACGGCGAAGTGTCAAGCGAAAGTGTTCGTCGGGTGGTGATCCTGGGAATCCCTGTTTTTTCACTTTTATTTTTTAAATTTGGGCAATTGTCAGTCATTGCACATATGTGGTGACGGTTATTCACAGTTTTGACTCCTCCAAAACCATCTGCCACATTCACTTTGAATTTAAGTGGCTTGTAGCTTGGGTGAATATTATTATTATTATTATTATTATTATTATTATTATTATTATTATTATTATTATTATTATTATTATCATTATTATTATTATTATTATTATTATTATTATCAATCATCATTATTATTATCATCATTATTATTATTATTATTATTATTATTATTATTATTATTATTATTATTATTATTATTATTATTATTATTATTATTATTATTATTATTATTATACCGAGCCAATTGCTTTGAAACTGTACGAGGATATACCTGTCAGTCCTAGATTGTAATTTGTCGGTTAATACATACGTTCCTAGTGATTACTATGTACGTCAATGGAGCTGTAATGGAAATTCACATTTTGGACTTCTTCGCAACCGTCAATCAGATTCACTCCAAACTTGGCGAGGATGAACCTTAGATGGACCTCTTGGAAGTTGGTTAAAACCGTCACACTTTAATATGTAAATTTTTTGACAAATCCCCGAAAAATCTGCCAAAAGCGCTTGCCCAAGTGCATCAAAATTTCATGAAAAAACATTTCTGAGGACCTATAAACCCTAATATTTACATCAGATGGAGCTATTTATATATAATTTGATTTTGTTATATTTTATTTTATTTTATTCAGGCAATCATTATTAAATATAAATCCACAGAGTAAAATATCTTAGAAAAGGAGCTTAGAGTAAAACAAAAAACAGGTGAATCATCCAAGCTTTCATAAAATGATGAATGCCTGGGATATATATACACAGTAAAGTCGTTAAGATTCATTTCCGTTGTAGTCCCTGGCAGTCCCAAGACTGGGTGGCTCGGAATAGTGAGTTTGGATGAACCAACAAACTATGAATATCACAGATATGCTTATTTTAATATATTTAAATGTAAATTAAATAAAACTTATTGTATTATCTAGATAGCATGATATTAGTTAAATGTTACTTACCTGCAGGTTTAAAGGTAAGGATCGAGTCCTTGATAAATGAAAAAATTTAAAACTGTTACAGGAAAACAGTTATGCTTACAGTTACCTTTAGAAATTTCATCTCTCTCTCTCTCTCTCTCTCTCTCTCTCTCTCTCTCTCTCTCTCTCTCTCTCTCTCTCTCATAAAACCTAATTCTTTCTCTGATAAAGGTAGTAGAATTTTACAATAATTAGGAATGTTTTACATTTTGACCTTTTGAACTTTATAGAACCACGAGTTAGATGTACATTATGCTTGGCTGATTTGCAGATGACTTACAATGGTATACTACATTTTTTTTATTCTAAATTATTACCCTAATAATTGACTTATTAGAGGACTTGTGGGATTCTATGCTTTCTTGAACATTTAAATTTCCTTTAAAAAATACTTCTGGAAACCAACTTGAAATGTGATTGCTATCCTTACAAATTTTGGCTATTGTAATGCAATTTTTGACTACGTTTTTATGGTGTGAGGCCTAATGTCACTTGCTTCTGGCTGATGTTTAACATTTGAACCAATGTACTTACTATATTTGCACATTCAAACACTTTTCTTTTTGAAATACTCTTAGTTTATCTCCTTTAAAACAACATCATGTCTTTAACTACATGCCTAAAACACATCGAATTAATTAATCATGTTGTCTGGATTCTTGTTGATGGTCATTTTAGGCCTAGGGGGCTTTTCTAATGGATTGATGTTGGTATTAGTGTCATTTTGTGGACTTAGGCCTATATGGATGATGATCATTGTTGAGATGGTGGTTGCAAGTAGTACCTTTTTAAATACTGAATTTTATTGACATTTTCGACAAATTAAGAACCTGCGCTTACAAATTATCTGATGTGCTGCAAAGTTTTGTCCCTTTTCATGAGTTGTACGGTCCAATATGCACATGAATGATGCACCTGTTCAAGCCAATTACTGAAATAGGCCTATAATTTCAAACTAAACTTTTTGCATTCTGTCATGTTAAAACTAGACATGGCTTTTTCGACCCTATGGACCTTTACACTTACGCTTTGGTCTCATTTGGGTAAATATGAACTATAAAATTGTGTGTTTCAGCTATACATACCAAGGAACATTGACTTTGGTCGGAATTGACTTCGATTTGTTTCATTAGGACTACGATTTGGATATGGTAATGACACTGTCTAATTTGGATTTAGTTTCTGAAGGCAACTGATTCCAGTTTGATAGAAAAATATAGGAAGGCTTTCAGTCCAGGCCCCTCAACTCCTGGGACCACCAGGGAATCCACGCTTGATTATAATATAATTATATTTTTATAATTTAGTTTTTGTGTGTTTCGCTATTTTCGACCTCTCCAAAACGGTCGTGCAGATTGTGCTGAAACTTGGTGGAAATGTACCTAATCATTGGAAGGTTTCAACAACGCTGTTCACCAGGTAGTGATGCTATGGATCCCTGGTTATAACTAATTTTCAATCTGGGTACTTGTCACATAACGCATACATTCCAATTGGTCACAATGTAAGTCATTGGGTAGTGCAATGGAAATTCACATTTTCAACTCCTTCCATAAAACGGTGAGCTAGATTCAACTCACACTTCGCAGGGATGCACCTTACACACAAAAGGAGGGTACCTGTAGGTATGCTTGGTTACATGGTTACTATTAAACACGAAAAGGTGGGTACCTGTAGGGATACCTGGTTACATGGTTACTATTAAACACGAAAAGGAGGGTACCTGTAGGGATACCTGGTTACATGGTTGCTGTCAAACACGAAAGGGAGGGTACCTGTAGAGGTACTTGGTTACATACATGGTTACTATTAAACGCAAAAAGGAGGGTACTTGTTGGGATTGTTGGTTACATGGTTACTATTAAACTTCAAACTTGATGGGGATTTATCCAAGGTGTGCTTATTAAGTTTCTTCAAGTGGTCATGCTTCAGTGATTTTTTTTTTTATTTTTCGTGACTTTTTTTAAGGAAAACCCGTAAAGTGTGTCTTTTATAAACACCCTCGGCAAATGGATTTGAAAATGCAAACATACGTTTCTAGGTAGCCATGGAAGAAAGACATTATTTTGAGTTGAGAATATCAAGGTCTGCTGAGGACGGTCTGTTCACAGAGCCCGCTTGCTTTAAATTTTGCAACCACAGAATCTCAAAAACTGCAAAATCCTGCTAACATGTCCTTGCATGAAAGAGTCAGGGTAAGGGTTACACTGAAGTCTTGCATTAGTGACCCTGACCAACTTTTCTCTGAATAGGATTTATTTATTTATTTTATTTATTTATTTATTTATTTGTTTATTTATTCATTCATTCATTCATTCATTGATTCATATATTTATTTATTTATAACTCGAACCAGTATTCGCCGATTCAGGTGATGTTGAGCTCTGTGGAAGCCGGACTCCGTCCAGACACAAAAACCTAAACATAACTTACACCGCCCGGTTTGAAGATGAAGGTCATAAGACCGTTTGAAAAAATAATACGATTTCCCCAGAGAAAAGAAAAACTACGTTGAAAATATCATGACATAGCTAAGGCCTGCTAGTCTTCATTCTGGCAGGATTCTATTTGTTCACCTATCTGATTTGTGATGTTAACCTGGGTGTTTTTGTTTCTCCTTCTTCTTCTTCTTCTTCTTCTTCTTCTTCTTCTTCTTCTTCTTCTTCTTCTTCTTCTTCTTCTTCTTCTTCTTCTTCTTCTTCTTCTTCTTCTTCTTCTTCTTCTTCTTCTTCTTCTTCTTCTTCTTCTTCTTCTTCTTCTTCTTCTTCTTCTTCTTCTTCTTCTTCTTCTTCTTTTGTATAGCCTCAAGGCCATACTATGGACATTTACATATGACCTCAAGCTCAAGGTCACGTGGCCATCTGAGGATTTTCATGGCGCACACTGTCACTTTTAGCTATGCAACGTTGCTCTGAAATGACCCAACCACAACTAGTCAGTTTTCATGTGATTTTACTCATGCACATTGTAAAGTACGTTTAATCTCAAGAATCAAAGGTCAAAGTCATCAGTGTATACTGTGCCCTGTACGCCAGAACACATGTGACGCAGATACTGGTTTTAAGTTTATTACCACCTGGATTTTAAAAGGGGACTTATCTGTCTTAAAGCTTGCCATTAAAGTCAAGATTACCAACAAGGGCTTAGTTGTGTTTCTATTACCTATAATCCAAAATAGACAAGCATCAATGAGAAGACAAAAATACAAATTTACATCAATATTGGGTAATGTCTTTTAGATTTGGTACATATTAGATTATATTTAAAATATGGAATAACCGAAGACAAAACAAAAGACCAAGAAGGAAATCAGTCTTCCAAATTGGCAAACAAAGGTTTAGTCATACAGATCACAATAGAGTGAATGCTTAAACAGTTAATGTGAACAAGAAGAAGAATACAGTACGAGCGTAAATATGTAGATTTATTCATTAACTTGTACACGTGCGTGATACCTGGATTTGTGAAGTGATTAAAACAATGGGAATGAACCTGTTATACATGCATGCATATATGATACATTCTATGCAACATTTTCAGCAGTTGTCAATATTACCATTCAATAGGATTACATATTCAAAAAAGTAAGTTTCCATATTTTCCATTTAAATGTCGCATTTAAAATAAAATTACGTCGATGCCAAACCGCAGATAGAGTAACTTCATTGATTAGGAGAAAGTTTCGCATCTTTCGACTGATGCACATCTTTACGTGCTTCCACTTCACGGTGTAAACAAATCTCACGGTAATCCATTAATAGCCTAATCAGAGAGTATGTTAACATGAAAATCTTAGGATAATTGATATGTAGTTTGTACAGACAATACCTTTGTGTGTTAATCTGACGGTAATTAATATATACCTGTTTTCGACAATATGTTGAACTGACAATCTGAGGATAATTTGTATGTAGCTTATTCACACAATATATATTAAAATGACCATCTGACGGTTATTTGTATGTAGCTTATTTATTAAATTATTTTGATCTTATTCAGGTAATATGTCGAGTGACAATTTGAGGATAATTCATCTGTAGTTTATTCAGACAATATGTAGAGTGACAATTTGAGGATAATTCATCTGTAGTTTATTCAGATGACATGTAGAGTGACAATTTGAGGATAATTCATCTGTAGTTTATTCAGACAATATGTTATAATTCACATCTGAAGGTAATTTATATGTCGCTTATTCAGACAATATGTAAAAGTGCTATTCGGTGGGTAATATTAAGTTAAAGAGAGTACTCAGTAGAGAGATGGGAAACATGCTATCAATCTGTATACTGGTCACCATCCCTGTTTTTCTTATATCTGACTATATGTGCTTATACCTGACAATGAACCCACCTCTCAAAGACGCGTTTTTTGTGAGAAAAAAAAACGGTTGTAGTCTGCTATTATTTCCGCACATTTAGTTAGTTCCCTATAAGTGAAATTTTGTAATATAAAAATATAAAATTCCAGTGTGTACCCCCAACAACCACCGTGTTTTCATTTTCAAAACAATCAAACCAAAACAAAAAAACAAACAAACAAAAATACTAGAATTGACAGTGTAAATCATAAATTGTGTTCATCAATTTAACGTATACATACCATGTAACATTAATATAAATGTAGTCAACTGAAATTTACTTCAGGTAAAGACGAAAAATATTTATACCGTCCACGTACTTAAAGTTTCATTGTCCCATTCCCATTTCCAGTTTCACTGTTCCATTCCCTCTCTGCATACAGAATGTCACCGCGAAACACTGGCGACGACCAGAATTTGGAACGTGCCCCGGGAAGCTATTGAGTCGATAAGCTCTGTCCACAAAGTTAAGGGATTTACTGTCAGGGACCAGTATATGATACACAGCTCACAATCTTTTTAAGTATATGCTTAGAACGTATTTGAACCAGCGTGAAACATGGTCTGATTAGAGTGGGTTATACTTTAGAACTTGTTAAATTCACGTGTGTATTGCAAGTGGACATATGTGACTATTTAAATTTGCCGGTGGATTCCGTGGCCAAATCCTCATACAAACGAATGACGTACTTGATCGTGATCTTATCAATATTAATCATTGTATATCTTTTGTATTCTTATCAAGTTCAATGTATGATCAGTGACTGACTCGCTATCGAACAAGTTGAGTTGAGATCAATGATAAAGATATGAACTTTCCACAGCATTTATCAAACATAGTAATCGGGCGTAGTTTCGAGTGCCTGTGATATATACCTAGTGAAGGAAAAGCCAAGTAGTTTCGTTCGCAATTACAAAAAGTAGGTATCTAAATGTACGATGCATGACTATATATTTGTATCACCTTTAGAACTGTTGGAACAATTCATTGAATAAACATAACAGATGCGTTATATGAGTAAACGTAATTTCAAATTTACTTAACTTATGCGCTCTGACCCTTGCCCAAGAAAGACAAGTTGGCTTCAGCCCGATCTACGGGCAGAAGAATAAACTATGCATTATATGTTGAAACACCACAGGTACATTTACCTGACTTACGTGTCATAGTCGGGGTCATTCTGCTACGCGCGACTCGAACGGATGGCTAATTTTAACGTGCCCGGACGAAACCAGACCCTTACGGTTTATTTATTTATTTATTTATTTATTTATTTATTTATTTATTTATTTATTTATTTATTGGCTTGTTTGTTTGGGGTTTTTTGTTTGGTTGTTTTTTTGTTGTTGTTTTTTTTTTTTTTTTTTTTTTTTTTTTTTTGTTGTCGTTTTTACGGTTTCTTTTTTTTAGGGGGGTGTTTTTTGTTGGTTTTTTTGGTATTTTTTTTGTTTTTGTTTTTTGTTTGTTTGATTTTGTTTTGGGGGTTTTTTTTTGTTTTTTTGTTTCTTTTTTGTTGTTGTAGATAAGCTATAAGTGTTGGTTCGCGTTCGCCCAAACACAGTAAGGCAGTCAACAACGACCTGACCACTTCTCTTATTTTCAGACGTGTCTGCTTCATTCATGGTTTGTTTGGGGTTTTTTGTTTGTTTGTTTGTTTGTTTGTTTTTCTGTTTTTTTCTAAAAGTTATCATGATTGTTATTATTATTCATTTCTTGATTTTTTTTGTTGCACCTTTTCCCTTGTAGCGAGACATCTCACAGGACATGCTGTCTGTTGAAATTCGTGAAAAGTACTCTTTGGGTTTTTCATGTGGAAAGACCACAGTGAAAAGTTCAATTAAGTACCGTATGTGAGAAAATTACTGATCCCTCAGCAACGTAGACGAGAAAATTGAATTTGCTCGTTCTGGTGGAAAGGTCGTAGTTAGCCTCGCTTGCGATGTGCCCCGCTATTATAAGTGATGGCAAACACACATATAGTAAAGTATATCTAGACCCTCGGATGTTAAACGGTTCCTATGCATCTAGCATCTAAGTTTTGACAGAAATCCCAGCAGTTTCCTATTTAATGCAAGAGCACTGTTGTGCAAAATCAGAGCAGAAGACAGAATATGTGCAACGGGATAAGCCGAGGGGCATTTACGCCAACAGACGGTACCACCAGTGAGAGGTCCTCTCCACATCCCTCAACTAATAGGGTACAGTGAGAAGCACTAATCACCGCATGGCACCACCTGGCAGAAGTTACTCTACGCATATTCCACCACGCGACCGAGCAAGCGCGATGCATTTGGCTGAGAGGATGCTGAAACTCTGATGCCAACCGCCACTCATCTGTCCCTGAAGATATGATGAAAATTTGACCCATTTTCGGCATTTGTCCCGCCCCAGTATTTAGGACTTTCGTATTTTTTGCTACTCATTTCCTGTCCAAGAAAGGACTTAACCGTTTGTCCACAAAACGGAGTTTTGAATGTTGGTATCTACTGGTAAGTCTATGCCTGATTACTAGTAGGCCTTGTGTATACGTCCATGATTTTTTGTCTGTTTAGTAGGTCTCCAGTGGGGTTTCTTTTTTTTTTTTTAAGCGGACCAAGCGATATGTTGCAAAATTCCTAGTCTTCCCTGGCATCTACTTATTCAGTTGTCTATTAGTTCTTTAAAGCTGAGACAAGATCGATGCCGAGGGTTTAGTGGCAAGTATTCACCATCAAAGCTCAAATTAATAAATCATGCGAGGGCACACTACACGTTGTCTTTCGCGTCGTTATACGCCTAAATAAACATTGATTCTGAACGCCGCCACAAATCCCACCTGTATCCATCCGCTAGTGCTATCCAAACTTTTTGGACATGCCAAAGCGAGCTTTAATAATGTTAAAGGAATAGATGAAATCCGCGAATGTAGTCACATGTGTATTCAGGCTAGGAGTTTATGTGGGGGGACAAAAGCGATTAGTTATTGATTCGCTTCGCTCCTAACATTGGCAAAAGATCATGGACCTACAAAAAACGTGAAAGTTTTAAGTCTTCTTTCACGTCGTTTTTCTATTTTTTCGTGAATTTTGCTCCCTGCCAACCCCTGTGACATCTCAGCAAACGCATATATTGACACTAATAGTAGAACATCCTTGATGTATGCAAATGGTGTCGAGAGAGACAAACTGCCACTGAAACGGTCCACCCATATTCTTAAATATGTTCAACTCGAACCTTTCTCTTCGAAGTTGACTGGACGAGCATAAACTTATGCTTTCTTCTTTTTTTTTCTTTGAATCTGGTTTTGTTTCATTATTTTTCTTGAAATTTGGCCTTGGATATAGAGTGCGATCACCCCTTGTCAACTACCGCCACCGACACATGCACTGCTGCAGGCGCGTCTTGCAAAACTGCTGATTGCATGAGAAGACCACATGGGATAAGTGTGATGTCCAATACTGTTGTTCATAATACCATTGATTTGTTTACGCCGTCTTGAATGACTTCAATTTTGGAGTAATATTGTACGTTTTCCTGTTCACTGTTCGGAATTCTTCCAGCAATGTCGGACCGGTATATTTTGTAAATTTAACATTTTTGAATAAGTCCTTTTTTGCGCTGTCTGCTAAGATGTCTTGCCTGTACAGACTGTCTCGTTTTGACGGAGCTGATCCAAACATCCCATCGAGGCAGAAAAGCAAACCGGCAATTATTGCGCAAGCAGCGGAAATGACGCCGCAGTAGAAAGACCAATGAAATTCCAGCTCGTCCCAATAATCGTAGAGAAACATTGCTTCGCTGATGTATGTGATGAAAATATACAGGGCACAAAACATTTCAAAACCTGAAAGATAAAAATGGTAATAAAAGACAAAAATCAATTCTACTGCATTTTCTTCACAAACACAAGTATATGCAAAACTGGTCACATTTTAATCAAATTGGCATAATCATACGCTTTAACTATAGACTATAATAAAATCGGCTAATAATGTTTGATCACAAAGTCCTGTTCAAATCAAGCAATGTACGTTTTGACAATTAAAATCTGATAAAATTTTAATATGATCAGTTTCCATGTATATATCCGACAAAGTCAAAATTTAATGTCCTGTTACACTTAAATATCAACATATACCAATAATATGTTGGTCAAGTGCTGAACTCTTCTGTGCAATATTGAAAAAAATACACAAAATGACTCGTTTATGTATACAAAAGCAAGCATGCGTCAGCGTGTACGTTTCTGACTCATTCAGCAGGAAACTGTTTCTAGACACATCAAGTTAAAATATTTCTTAAGTCACAGGGTGCATCAAAAAGTTTGAAGACAAAGTATTCAAAATGTTCTTACTCGCAAGATATAGGATGAGCACGGACCAGCGGCGGGTAAATCTGGTCATATGGATACTTTTGCCTTGTGCAGCATTGACTATCATCACAGTGGCCACAAAAGTTAAGGCAACGCCTATGGAAAATGTGCCTTGAACAAATCTGAACCAAACTGAAACAGAAAGAAAGTAGCAGAGGAAATGCTAAGTCGCACACATGAGGTACGCTTATGTATGGAGTTGTAAGCTGGTTGCACGTGTATGCACTTGTTAACCTTTAGCATCCATAACACCTGTAAGAATAAGTGAACAACGTTTATTAAGTACCGCATCGAGAAAATCTAATGGCTTAAAACACGTGTCAACAAGCAGTGGACGTATCATTTAAAATTCAAATTCGTTAGTAAATATAAAACCACGGATACACAATTTGGACGAAATCTTTTACTTGATTTTATGGGTAGCTATCGACCAGTTTAGGGAAGACAATGTGAGTAATAAAAGAATAATGTGAGCCAGATTTGTAGTTGTAGTGGCTTCCATGTAAGTTGTACAGGACATGAACTAAGTGAGTTGCACAAGACTTGGACTGGGTGAATTGTCAGAACATGGACTGAGTGACTTATACAGGACATGGACTGAGTGACTTGTACAGGGCATGGACTGAGTGACTTGTACAGGACATGGACTAAGTGACTTGTACAGGACATGGACTGAGTGCCTAGTACATGGACTGAGTGACTTGTACATGGACTGAGTGCCTTGTACAGGACATGCAGGAACAGATCTAAGCTTCAAAAACCTGTAGCCAAAATTGGAAATATAGGCACAATCTACAAAAATTCGGTCTTGGCCCATTAAAATTTCACTTTAAAATATTTTAGTTATTTTCACATTTCTTCAGTCACATTTAGGAAACATTAGCAATTGTCTAATAGTCAGATCAGTCCCTGGGCATGGACTGAGTGGGCTGTACAGGCCAAGGACTGAGTGGGCTGTTCAGGGCATGGACTGAGAGGGCTGTTCAGGGCATGGGCTGAGTGGACTGTACAGGGCATGGACTGAGTGGGCTGTTCAGGGCATGGACTGAGTGGACTGTACAGGCCATGAACTGAGTGGGCTGTACAGGGCATGGACTGAGTGGGCTGTACAGGCCATGGACTGAGTGGGCTGTACAGGGCATGGACTGAGTGGGCTGTACAGGCCATGGACTGAGTGGGCTGTTCAGGGCATGGACTGAGTGGGCTGTACAGGGCATGGACTGAGTGGGCTGTACAGGGCATGGACTGAGTGGGCTGTACAGGCCATGGACTGAGTGGGCTGTACAGGGCATGGACTAAGTGGGCTGTACAGGCCATGGACTGAGTGGGCTGTTCAGGGCATGGACTGAGAGGGCTGTACAGGGCATGGACTGAGTGGGCTGTACAGGGCATGGACTGAGTGGGCGGTACAGGCCATGGACTGAGTGGGCTGTATAGGCCATGGACTGAGTGGGCTGTTCAGGGTATGGACTGAGTGGGCTGTACAGGGCATGGACTGAGTGGACTGTACTGGCCATGGACTGAGTGGCATGTACAGGCCATGGACTGAGTGGGCTGTTCAGGGTATGGACTGAGTGGGCTGTTCAGGGCATGGACTGAGTGGGCTGTACTGGCCATGGACTGAGTGGGCTGTTCAGGGCATGGACTGAGTGGGCTGTTCAGGGCATGGACTGAGTGGGCTGTACAGGGCATGGACTGAGTGGGCTGTACGGGCCATGGACTGAGTGGGCTGTTCAGGGCATGGACTGAGTGGGCTGTTCAGGGCATGGACTGAGTGGGCTATACAGGGCATGGCCTGAGTGACTTGTACAGGCCATGGACTGAGTGGGCTGTTCAGGGCATGGACTGAGTGGGCTGTACAGGTCATGGACTGAGTGGGCTGTACAGGCCATGGACTGAGTGGGCTGTACAGGCCATGGACTGAGTGGGCTGTTCAGGGCATGGACTGAGTGGGCTGTACAGGACATGGACTGAGTGACTTGTACAGGCCATGGACTGAGTGGACTGTACAGGCCATGGACTGAGTGGGCTGTACAGGCCATGGACTGAGTGGGCTGTTCAGGGCATGGACTGAGTGGACTGTACAGGGCATGGACTGAGTGGGCTGTACAGGCCATGGACTGAGTGGGCTGTTCAGGGCATGGACTGAGTGGGCTGTACAGGCCATGGACTGAGTGGGCTGTTCAGGGCATGGACTGAGTGGGCTGTACAGGACATGGACTCAGTGACTTGTACAGGACATGGACTCAGTGCCTAGTACATGGACTGAGTGACTTGTACATGGACTGAGTGCCTTGTACAGGACATTCAGGAACACATCTAGGCTTCAAAAACCTGTAGCCAAAATTGGAAATAAAGGCATAATCTACAAAAATTCGGTCTTGGCCCTTTAATAATTCACTTTAAAATATTTTAGTTATTTTCACATTTCATCAGTCACATTTAGGAAACATTAGCAATTGTCTAAAAGTCAGAGCAGTCCCTGGGCATGGACTGAGTGGGCTGTACAGGCCAAGGACTGAGTGGGCTGTACAGGGCATGGACTGAGTGGGCTGTTCAGCCATGGACTGAGTGGGCTGTACAGGGCATGGACTGAGTGGGCTGTACAGGCCATGGACTGAGTGGGCTGTACAGGCCATGGACTGAGTGGGCTGTACAGGCCATGGACTGAGTGGGCTGTTCAGGCCATGGACTGAGTGGGCTGTACAGGCCATGGACTGAGTGGGCTCTACAGGCCATGGACTGAGTGGGCGGTACAGGGCATGGACTGAGTGGGCTGTTCAGGGCATGGACTGAGTGGGCTGTTCAGGGCATGGACTGAGTGGGCTGTTCACGGCATGGACTGAGTGGGCTGTACAGGGCATGGACTGAGTGGGCTGTACATGGACTGAGGCCTGGGCAGCTTGCCAGCAGATTCTGACTGCCAGCCTTCATACAGAACTGTGATAGTACTAAGTAACAATGTATCGTCAGCATATACTAGTAATATAAATTCAAACTATGCAGAGGCTAAAGTTATATCATTCATATAAATGATAAACAATACAGGGCCCAGGACGAATCTATGTGGGACACCTTGTTTATATTCAAATAATTGGAATCCACTCTTTCAAAGATTTTTTATATTGCAGCCAAATCTATAAGTTTCAAGTAACGAAACATTATCATTTTGCATAAGTGCATAACTTTTGTTATTTTCACATTATCTGGAAATATGCCAGTCGTTAAAGACTGGATTATAACTATAATAATTGCTCCTAAATCTCTTTTTTAACATTCTTTAGTAATTTCATATAAGGTCTATCAAAACCACAACTATTTTTAGGTTTCAAAGAATCTATAATCTCCAGCATCATATCCTCAGTTACCAGGCTGAAGAAAAAATTGTGTTGGATTGAATTATTTACATAATCTTTAAACGATTGTGTTGGATTGGATTATTAAGATAATCCTAAAACGATCTATCGGAAGATACGGGTATTTCTTAGGCTAGCCTGGGAACAACACTCGCAAAATACTCATCGAATCTGTTAGATATTATAGTGTTATCACTAGGCGCTTGACGTCCATGAGGAAAGAATCGGGGAATTCGCTTTTCTTTTTTAATCGATTCAAGATATTATTTACAGTCAGCCACGTATTTTTATATCGTTTTTATACTTATTTGAACAGGTTTTCAAATAATTTTTCTTTGCGATCCGAATATTATTTTTCATATTTTTGTTTTACCTATGAAAATTAATCTCCTGAGTTTTATAGTCGTCACTCTCTTTGGGGATTTCTTTTAAATCTTTATGTAAATCATATATCGTTTTCATTGATCGAATGAGTCCTTGACTAATCCAAGTTGACCTTCATGTTTTTTTTCTTTATTTTCATTATTATTATTATACATGTATATGCATATTTTGCAGCGTTAATGAGAAATCTGTATCTAAATAGGTAGAGAGAAGTATATGAATTTACAATAAGAGTCATTGGGATTAGAATCTGTTGGGGGGGTTACACAGTTTTGCATCTAATATAACTTTCTTAAGTCTTTGTAGGGCCCCGGGATGTCGGTCAAGCACTTGAATATATCTAGCTAAATAACAATGTTTGTCATTTAGAATATCTGGGCATATGAAATATGGAAAGTGATCAGAAATGCTGGAAGAAATTATTCCGGCATTTGAAAAATTAGCGTTTGTGTCAGACAATTTGAGGATAAAAGCTGAAAAAACTGACGGTATCAAAACAACGCCCAACCAGAGCTTTGTCGTGTATTTTCGGTAGATCAATATTAACGTCTCCACCTATTACCACACCAGATTTCGACTTTTGCATTTGTTTTAAAACTTTAGCTAATTCCTCTAAAATAATTCATAATTTTGGTTAAAGTCCCTCGGGGGCCTGTAAATATTCCCTATTATAATTTGATTATTTCTATTTTTGAGTTTTACTTCAATGAACATACCTTCATATACTTCGGATTTCTGATATGGGTCAATATATTCTTATTCATAAGTGTTTTAATGCAAACAGCCAAGCCACCGATAGCTGTGCAGATTTTACCTTGAGATACCTAGAGTATAGGAGTCGAGATGTAATAAAGATATACAGGTCAGAGTCGTCACTTAAACTAGTCTCTTGTAGGCATATAATACTTGACAAGCAACAATGAGTATCCAGACAATGCATAAAATATGAAGTTCCTAAAATCTAGCGTTCAACGATCCACAGTTTAGACTTATAAGAGTAAAATAATTTTGCATTTTCTTTAAACCAGCTTATCAATATCATAATATGGGGATTGTTTTATAAGCTTTGGCTCATACAATTCAGGATTATTATCATTGTATGAAGTTGTACCCAATAAATTTCAAAACGAATTGACGCCCAAATTCTCAACACCATCCAGTAAGCTAATTGACATTAGCCATGTGCAGCACAAGAATTATGCAGGACACGCTGAATACGTAATATATGTATAATACACAGTGAGAAAATAAATTTCCTGAATAGCCTGTGATACCTTATAGTATAGGAAAACAACGCTGTATATACAAAAAAGAATGGCATAAAGTGGAAAAAGCAAGGAACATAAAACAGCGTTTAGCGGGTGACAAAGTTTGCCTATTTGCTATTCGTGACGTAAAAAAGAATAAAAAAGTACAAGTAGTAACATGTAGCATGGAATATATAAAGTCAGCCCAACGGAGATCATTGTTGCAAATGTTATTTAATTCATCTTATACTAACAGCATGTTTTACACCCAACAGAAAAAGGTTATAAAGTAATTCTTGTAGTTGGTGGATTCATAGTCATTTAGACTTGCGGAAAGGACTACTGCAGTCCCTATCTCATTTCAGACCAATCGAGTATAGTGTCATAAATTGCATTATATTGAAAACACCCTCGGTATTTAAACCCGAATAGCTACACAAATAGTGAACTTTACCAGAATATGTAATCGTTGACAAACATTCATTCCAGTGAAAATCAATGGAAATACATACAACTGCTTGTCAAATATTCGTTGTAACTCCGATATGTATGTATATATATATATATATATATATATTGGTCGACCAAGGCGCATTGGCGCCTGTTTCTCAAACTGAAGAGTTCAGAAATAAACAATGTAAGTCCCGAGCCACAATTGGAATTAACTTGATTCCTTCTGGTAATCTACGAGTAATAGTGTAACGTCATTGTACCCTGATTCTAATGAGCCATAAAAACATTTATGCTGATGCATAGTATGTTCATTGTCATTGAGACAAATCCAGCAACTTATGTTGGGAATACCGTGTACACCGATAACATCAGAGCAATATTATACTCCATCGACTATGTGTTATCTGTGATGTGCGCTCGAAAATAATTAAAGCAAATACTGTGATAGGCCTACATAATACATACAAAATATGCATATATAAGCCTATTAATTGTTAAAAACACTAACAAGCAAGCGAGTAAACCAGTTACAGTTAAATGGATTGATACCATTTTTGATACAGTTAAATGGATTGATAACATTTTTGATCATAATGGAGGTGCAACATGAATCTCAGGGTGTTGATGAATTAAAAAATATGGGAAAATCAAGTTTGTTTGTATTGGCTTCGGGAACATAGCATGACAAAAATTCAAGTTAAAGTGTACAAACTGTCCAAATAGTAATATTGTGAGGCAGAAAATTCAAGTATTATTTTGAGATCGGAACAAATAAAATATTTTTGAACTCTCATGTCCATGTTTGGCTGTTTAGTTTTAGCGAAAGTTATTTTGGGGTTAAGTTCCAGATAGTTTGGTGCCACTTCTTTGGTCATGCTGGGGTAAATTGGGTCTTGTATTTGAACAGATAATTGTATGTAGGGACAGTTCTTTAGATATTTGATGTTCCATTTTTGCTCCTTTGGAAGCGTGCGACGTTTGTCCAAAAGTTCTTTTTTCTTGGGTCTGCGTAGAGCAAGAACATGTGGACAGATAGATATGTTTCCAGGGTGGCCCTTTAGATTGCCTGCTCCTATCAACCATTCGTTACGTTGATCTAGGTCGACGAAGTGAATCATAATTCCTGAATTAGCCTGTTGATTCAACCTATGGCAAGCTGCCATATGCATATTTTTCGCATCATCTACCCTTGTGTGACCTTTTGCAAGTTTAGCTCCACATGCTTGCCTAAGCTGTGCACATAAATGAAACCGTTCTGATGTAACATAGATAGATTGCCACTGTCGCCTCGTTGGGTGCGCAGCCATACAGTGACCCATGGCCCTATTTTGCCGACTTAAGACGCAAAAATTGAGATAGTGTGTAATTACTGTTTAATGAGGAAGTAGATTGGTCAACAGACCAAGCCCAACATTATCCGTGTTACTCCAAGTGATGAGAGACCAGGTAAAGTGTAGCAGCTGAGGAGTACAATCACATACAAACACGTATAAATTTTACACATATATTTCAGGGACACGTCGGTAAATTGTCAGCTCGAGCAAATTTCTTTGTTTGACAGTTCTATTTGTTTCCGCCTGGGAATTAAAATTATTAATAAATGATTACGCCTGTCGCATTTGTCAATTTCAATTAGATATGCTTGAGTCAATAAAACGGATGAACAGTGTATTTATACTCCCCGCAAGCACGTTGAGGGGGTATACTGGTTTCGCCCTTTCGGTCTGTCTGTCCGCCCGTATTCATTCATTCATTCATTCATTTGCCTGAAAACATTTTTTTCGGGATAGGAACTTGGATGTTGTAATTAGTTAAGTAGTGCGCAGGATAATGATAAATGTAATCTGCGGAAGCTATTTGATAACACAGGTAGTTTGGTACTTGACCTTTTCTTCACTTTAAAGTAGCGACATGAAGACGCCTATGCTCTTTAATTGTCTGTCACTTCATACTTCTGACTAAATCTTCACTTCTGAAATTAACATAATCATAATTGTTCAATTAATCTGGCTAAGCATTTTGCGGCCTATGCGATACCTTAAGTTAAGACCCTTTTCGGTACATGTTCTCCAAACTCTGTTCCCATAATCTATAGAGGGTAAAACTGTGGATTTGAATATTAACTCTAAAATTTGTTTGGGTTAAAAACTTACTACTTAAGACGCCTAAGTACAGCATGTTTCCCATGCCCTTTGTATGTATTTTTTCGACATAAGTATACCAAGTTAGGTGTTAGTCCACATGTATATGGCCTGCACCTAAATATTTAATACTTATTTCTTGCTTTACATCCTTATTGTCTGAATAGATTGCTAGGTTACCCTCAATATCCTTGTATTGGCCATTCAAAATTTTGAAACTCGAATATACAACTCCATAACAGAAATAGGTGTCATTCCAACTTCTGCCAAAACTAATTAAGTATGTCTGGGTGCTAACCCAGACATAGTGTTTTCTTTCTTTCTGTCTTTCTTTCTGCCTCTCTTTCTTTCTTTCTTTCTCTCTTTCTCTCTCTCTCTCTCTCTCTCTCTCTCTCTCTCTCTCTCTCTCTCCCTCTCCCCGCCACATAACTTGTCCAGAGCTTTTTCTCAGACACCGTGCAAGCTACAAAGTTTAAATTTGGCATGATAACAGAGCTAGTAGGGAACTTGACTATCTGATCTGGAACAATTGACATATCCACGCTGGAAACCGTGTGTAAAAATGATTTAGATATATTCATGGCAAAGACATATGGGGAGACCCGTGGTGATATTAATCAAGCTGTTAACGATCTCAATTATATATTTAACAAAGCGGGTAAATTAGCTTTGAAATATAGTTCTTCGAAAAAGCGCAAAAAGAAACAATTACCAATTTTTGCCAGTACAAATTGTTACACACTTTTCCGTGGCTTAAAATCATTGGCCCGACGACTATCTTCTGATCCCCGTAACTGTTCTTTACGACAAACATACTATGCCACACGCCGAGAGTTCCGCAAAATGAGTAAGGCGTGAGAGCGAAATTTTCAAAATAATCTCATTAACTCTCTGAGCAAGCTTTAAGAGTTAACCCTAAGGAGTACTGGAAAGTCATTAAACAGTTGGAAAATGTAGCTTGCCCCAAAACAAACCCGTCTGAAAAAATAGATGCAAAAGTATGGTTAAATCACTTTACGAGAATCATGTCATATGAAACGAAAGTAAAGGGCAGTCCCATGTACGATCAGGTTAAAAAGAAATTAGATAAAGCAGTGGTCCCCACATTTTCCGAACTCGATTTTACAATTAGTAGAAGTGAAATAAAATATTGTATTGATGAACTAAAAAATGGTAAATCCCCGGGGAAAGATGGAGTATTGAATGAGATGATCAAATCATGCAAAGATACATTACTTCCTGTATTAGCAAAGCTATTTAATATATTTACATCTGGTTGTTTTCCACCTCCATGGAAAATAAGTATGCTTACACTTATACATAAAGGTGGATCTGCTTTAGACCCTAATAAATACCGGGGCATTTCTTTGAGTAGCTGTTTATCCAAATTATTTTGTGCAGTAATGAAAAAACGTTTGGACCACCATATGAAGAAAAAGGGACACAGCAGTAAATTTCAGATTGGGTTCGTAAAAAATTGTCGCACAAGCGATCACATATTTGTCCGTCGATCTCTTATAGACAAATATGTCAAAGTAGCGGGCACGCAGAAATTCCTTTACGTATGTTTTATTGATTTACAGAAAGCCTTCGATATTGTGTGGCATGATGGTCTATTTTACAAATGTCTAAAATATGAAATAGGAGGATTTATGTATAAAATTTTGAGAGACATGTATGACAAGTCGTCTATACAGATAAAGTTCAATTCAGGATTATCCGAAAATATATATCTAACCAATGGCGTAAAACGAGGATGTGCTCTTAGTCCAACGTTATTCAATTTATTTATTAATGATTTACCAGAAATTTTTACAGATGATTGTGATACAGTCACATTATACAAGGAAAAGCTGAGTTGTCTTCTTTATGTAGACGACCTTGTACTCATTTCGGATAGTCAGAGTGGTTTGCAATGTTGTCTAGATAAGCTCTATTCATATTGTCAAAATTGGAACTTAAATATTAACGTGGAAAAATCTGAAGTTGTTATATTTAATAAGGCTGGCAAGAAGATTGTGAGACGATTTTTATCGGTAATCAAGAATTGGAAATATCTAACAAATTTACATATCTGGGTCTTGAAATGACGTCAAATGGAAATTTTGCTGGAGCTGTCAGACAACTATGTGAAAAAGCAAAGAAGTCTCTTGGTCGCTTAAAGCGAACTTTATTCAGTGACATTGTAGATATTCGATTGCATCTTGATTTCTTTGATAAACTTATTGCTCCAATCTTTCTTTACGGGTGTGAAATATGGGGTGCCTATACAATTTTTCCACTAAACTGTATTGGTAGGGATGGTATTTGTGGATATTTTAGGACGGAGTTTGAAAAGTTACATCTGAATTTTCTTAAGTACACTCTGGGAGTGAATTCAAAAGCCTCTAATATTGCTGTACTGAGTGAGCTCGGAGCATATCCATATTCGTTAAAAATAATGAAAAGTGTTTGTAAGAACTGGCACCGCATAAGAAATTCTGATTCACGTGAAATTTTATACGATGCTTACAAATGTAATGTTGAATTGCTGGCATCGAATAACTCGACCTGGTTGAACAATATCAAAACAACAATGTCGCTAATTAGCTGTAATGATATTTGGAACAATGACGGTGATGAATACGGGGAATTTTCACACAATTTAATAGAGAAATTATTAAAAGAGAAATTTATACTTCAATGGCAGAATGACTTCCTTAAACAAGCCTATCCAGATAAAAAGTTGAGAACCTATTCGAAATTTAAATCAGATTTCAAAATAGAAAAGTACCTAATTGTATTAAAGAATTTGAACGAAAGGAAAAACTTGACCAGATTACGAATAAGCCCACATAATTTGAACATTGAAAAAGGTAGACATAGAAGGCCAGTAAAGGTTCTTATTGATGAGAGAATTTGTGATTCGTGTTCGGAAGTCGAAGATGAAATTCATCACGTTGTAAATTGCCAAAAGTTTAGAGAAGCCAGAAATAGATTATTTGATACTCTGAGTAAATTTATCGCAGATTTTGACCGTTTATCGTCCGAAAACAAATTCATGAAACTTATGAAATGTGACGAAATTGAAATTATATGGCAATTTACAAAATTTATATCGGAAACAGTGAAAATCAGGGGTACACTATAGTACTCTACAGTCATTTAAAACCTACAATACTTTGAGCTGGGGTTTTTTTTGGGGGGGGGGGCGGAGGGTAGCTGCCCCTAAGGCATACGTATCAGGGATTGTTGTAATGTACCGTGTTGTATTGTACTGTTGTGGTATAGTGTATTGTTTAGTGTATTGAGCTACAGATTACCATTTATTGTATTTATGGTGCAGTAATAAAGTCATTCATTCATTCATATTCAAAATTATGCAAATTAGGGCCTTTCTGAAATTTTAAATCCCCATATCTTCCACACCGTTGCGGATAGACAGATTTGCTGTGAAGCAAATCTTTTGCAGTTGACTGTTGCATGCGTATCAAATAAAAAATTCAACAAGAACATGAAATCCTTGCCTTTGTTGTTGAACATTGCGCGTATAATGAATATTGAACAAAGTCGTAACATTTTACTCTACATCGGCCCATGCAAATTTCGAGCGTTTCAGGTTTACAATTCATCTTCAGAATCTTCAAACCGTAGGCCTATTACTGATGGGATACTAAATTCTACCCGTGCATCTATTGAATAGGCCTTTTGTTCAACAGTTGTATCAAAGTTGCATCGTTTGACATTGTTTTAGATAATGAATTATGTTCCAGCTAATGATGCAACACGTATGGAGTAGACCTCAACCGAGCTCTGATCAGTAAATGTGGAAGTTGCATAAAATATATCAATTGTCTCCCAACTGCAGTCACAGGTCTTGTTAAATAAAATGAAACTGGTGAAGACAGATCACCGATGATATACCCTTCTGTCTGTCTCTTTCTTGATATATAGGCCCTATATATATATATATATATATATATATATATATATATATATATATATATATATATATAATATAGATTATAGCATGCTTTGTTGACGATATCAAGTATATCAACGAGCACTGGATGCCATATGATTACTTCGTGGCGTCTGCAAAGCACGCCATAAAATTTTAAACTCATGTTTGGGTCGATTTGTACATTTCAATACACGAAGCAAAAATAAGAACGTCATTTGCAGAAAGTTTTACTCCTCGTCAACACAATTACCGATGAAACCGGATGAGTAGCCGATACCACCGGAGGAGGACCGATACATCGTATCGTGGCACTGTAGCTTTTAGGCCTATGATACGATATTTATACAAGCCTGTTATTGTATTAGTACTAAAATCGACCTAAACATATATTATATTATATTATATATATATATATATATATATATATATATATATATATATATATATATATATATACATATATATATATATATATATGACATCCAGTGCTCGTTGATATACTTCATATATCGTCAACAAAGCATGCTATAATAATAATAATAATAATAATAATAATAATAATAATATATATATATATACATATATATATATATGTGTGTGTGTGTGTGTGTGTGTGTGTATGCGTGTGTGTGTGTGTGTGTATCAAATCTAGTATATCAATACCCAGTGATCGTTACGCCTCCGGAGGTCGTCTATAACTCTATCCAGCAGTTAATGATAGTGTATTCCGTTGTACGAGGCTATTTTATTCTGTACACATGCTTGCATAATGGTAACGTACCTGGAACATCCCCGTATTTCGCCCTCTCATATACAGATGCACATATGCCGTCTATGCAAAAATGCCACAGACCAAAGGTAGCTTGATCGGATGAAAATACAATGTACGCCCAGAACGGTGTAGTGAGGCTGACGACGCCGAGAAATAAGGAAGCCAGCAAAATCTTAGATCCCATAAAAACGATGTCGTTTTCATCCTTTTTGCGGTTTTTGGAGGAAGCCATCGCGGAGGTTGCAGTATCATCTGCGGAGCTGCGCAGCCGCAACGGTCTGTACATTGGTTAACATATTAATAGCAAGTGGTGTCTGGTCGCCAGCCTGGGATACAGCAGCAGGCATACGACCCATAAATAATGAGAATGTGATGGAAATAGACGGGTATTGATTATGAGCCTGACTCCATATTCGGTGACTATAGCAACGCTCACATGACATGTCAGATGGGAATAGGACTCACGCTGTGTGCGAGTTTATGCGAGTCACAGATCCTCGCGGGATTAACGGATTCTACTTTCGAACAGCAGAAACAATCTTTTGTGTCATGTGTCACTATCGTGTACGTTAAGATCGACTCCCTGCTCCCCCTCCCCCCGTTTTATGTTTGTGTATTAATACAGAAAGTCTTTACAAAAAAAAATGCCTCGCAAGTAAAACAAAGACGTCGTTATAATTGCGGACCCCGGCTCTGTTGGTTTGACTCCATCTACATGTTTTAATCATTAATCAAGGGAGCACTATTACGTGTTACTTTGCCGTTTTACCACATGTCCCCACATACATTAATCAAATACATTGGGAGGGGGGGTAGTCTATTTACAAAAGGTGTATGTAGAACGATCATATAATGAATCTGTAATTCCGAGAAGTCATTAAGTCACTGTCTCCTATAATTCCAACCCTCAACCAAATATGTTTTACATGTGGAGTCAAATAGTTCACCAATGTTCTGTCCAAGATCGTATGCGTGCTCACCAAGAAACCAACACAACTTATTTTTAAGCGAGGAGGCGGAGAAACTCTGCCATGTCTTTCTATAATGGTCACCAAGAGAGTTGCTTTCCAAACTTTTAAATGCATCATTTGGTGCTGGGAAGAGAAATAGAAAAAGTGCTAAATCCTCTGTAGTATCTTTACATAAAGGACGCCTTCTGCCTGATATATCCCCATCTTTCCAGGTCCTCCTCCACGCCCAGACACACAGTGCGGCTATAAATTTTAGTCGTGCACCGGCATTAAAATTAAACAAATAACGTTCACTGAAAGAATATCTGTTAAACATTTGATAACATATAAGACTGTTTCACGTCGATTTCCTGGAAAAGTCCAGTTTATACGCTTCTAACGATAATTTTGAAAAGCGCCTCATCCATTCGAGATTCCTTGATTCAAGGGCACGTCCATAGCAACGTTATTAAAGACCTTTTTTATCTCGTCAATATGTGGCCAAATCTTTGCAGGTTTGCCATCATTTCTTCGCAACAGAGTGTCAAAATTTTGTTTACAAAGCTGTGTGTCTGGTATCTCAAATTTCATGCGGTGGAAGTATTTAATCCACATACTATCCAGGGTCAGTTAAAGGGGCAGCCATTCTAATTCACCTTGGGTAACCACTGCTGCAGGTAAAGAGTAGAATGAAGTATTGGCCTAGACTATTGCTCTCTCTCTCTCTCATTCTCTTTTTGGTATTTGGTGAGTGCAGCATGGATGCGCATGATAGTTTTATCAGAGTACGATGTCCAAATAGTGACTTTTTAGCCCAATTAAGAGGGCTGGGTACAATCTTATATTAACAATGAATGATGTATTATTTGTGTATGTACAAGTCACTGAAATAAAAATTACCTACCTACCTACCTGCCTACCTACCTTTGGCTATGGTGTCTTGAATGGACTTCAGGAAGGGCTCAAACTCTTTGGTATTGCATAACCACACTACACCGCCACGAGTAAGGGATGGAGTAATAATAATAATAATAATAATAATAATAATAATAATAATAATAATAATAATAATAATAATAATAACAACAACAACAACAAAACAACAACAATAATAATAATAAAATAATAATAATGATAATGACAGTAATAATAATAATAATAATAATAATAATAATAATAATAATAATAATAATAATAATAATAATAATAATAATAATAATAATAATATGTGTATAAATTATAGAAAACTAATTAGAACTAAGAAAGGGACTTACGAAAATCTGCGTATTAGAACCATTTCAAATTTTAAATCTCTAGTATCGTCAAATGCCATTCTCACTTTCATGCGTGTTATTGACCACAGCGTATATGGATGAAGATTACACAGAGCGGATTTATTTCGAATTACGATAATTAAAACTAAATCAGAGATCGTAATTGAGCGTTTTCAGAAGGAAGCAGTATTATTAAGTACTGGAAATGTGAAACCCCTATTATTTATTGCTAACACTTGGGATAAAATAAATATGTAGTAGTAAATATAATCAAAACCTTTCTAGTATTATAAATTTTATAAAAATTGTAAACGATACAAAGAAAGTCTAATACAGCATGTACATTAGAAAAACTGTCAACACATCAGAAGAATTTTTTCACTGCAGAAAATTCTTAAGTGTGACGAATCTCAATATCAAAGGCTGTTATACAAAGGTTCACTAGCAGTTGCTTGTGACAATAATTCTACAGAGTGAAATGAAAATGTATTCTTTTGATTTAGAATTATGTAGGGAAATTAAAAACAATCTCCAAATCTACAGCGGATACATATTCCATTGTAACTTTAACCCATAGTTTAAATTCGTGAGTATATGCAGGCAGATTTGCTTCTGATCAAATCTTTTCTATGTCCTTTTATTCGGTCACCTTTTCTGGTACGTTTTTAACGCCACACACATGTTTTGCATGAAAGCGGTAACAGTCAGCGTCTTGATTCTCCGCTGAGTGAACACAAAACTCTCGGTGACATGAGCTTAAAAATTTGATCTGGCAGAACTGTTTACCTTTTTTTCTGTTCCTGCTCAAAAATATATCAAGATTTAATTTCACCCATTGATTCTTTCAATGTTGGTCTGCATTCAGTCAGAATACCTCTTGTCAATGAGAGAGCAATAGTGCGTAAGTGGCTGTGTGCCGAGGAAAACAATATAAAAAATTGAACGAACAGACAAGGAGGTAACAATGACAAACAGGCATTTCAGACCACAGTTCACTGATACCTAATTTTAAAAAATACATAAAAAGATGTTAATTCCGTAGTTATATTTCCTTATACAATGAATGTCCCCTGAAAGTTCTTTGCACGAATCGATGCAGACAGCTAAAATAAAAATTAAATCATATAGGCTGAAGTTTTCTGATAAATTTTAATCTATTGATGCTTGAGTAAACATGTTAACCAGTAAATATATTGTTTCATTTATAGAGAAAGTGTTTCCGGGTTTCTTTCATTTTTGGTAGCTCATTCGAAAATGAACTTCTTCCACGCTGGGTTCATCCCGAAACCTTTTGTTGGGGCAAAGTTTTTAACAGTCTCTTATGTCTTCCATTTTAAATTGGTGAGTTGTGTGCACTTTGTCGCAGCCTCTCTAATTTCTCCAAACTTCAAAAACATTAATCCTATGTAAACTGTTTCGAAATTTGAACTCATCGTTTGAAAACGTCAAATTCATATCTTAATGTTGGGCATTGTTGTTCATTCCGCACGGCCGAAGGGTTCGAAATCAGATATGTTATATTTTAATGACCAAATCATCTAAAAAGTAGAGTACAGTTCTCCCCAAGTTGTTGTGATTTGAAGGTTATAAGCAGCAGGCCTATGTTTACAGTAAATTGCGAAGAACTGTCTCATTTATGCGTAAATGTTGAATGAGCATCCAGATAGTAATTTTACAATAATATTGTAAACCAGCAGGTAACTTGAAAGGCAGATAAACCTTGCAAGCTAATACTTCTGTTAAAATGGCAGCTTGATGATGCCGATGATGTGGCATAGTACAAATAGTATAAGTATTATCATTTTAATAATGCTCACACATCATCATCGTTCCCCTTTCTTCCTTTCTTATTGCTGGTCCCGTATGTCACCTATCCGTGTACTGATGTTCACATTTTTTGTGTTTGATTTTGTCCTGATATAAATATACAAGAGACCCTAATATAGACTGGTGAGCCTGTCGGCCAATTGTATTTGCAAATAAAATAAGTTTAAACCAAATAGTCATCCTGCTTGATGCAATAGTTTTTGTAATTTTTAGATATAATTTTGAAACTTTGCCATATTTAATGTAATTTATAATTGGCTATTTGAAACGGTACATATTCATGGTTTATTATACAGACTTTTAAAATATGATATCACTGGAAAGTGTTACGATGTTATCAGAGATATGTATACTGGGGCTTCGACACAACTGAAACTAGAAAGATGGATTATAAGACAGTATTCCTTTAAATAACGGTTTAAGACAAGGATGCACCTTGAGTCCCATCCTCTTTAATATGTTTATTAATGATCTTCCTCATATTTTTGAGACTCAATGTGATCCGGTTAAACTATATAATAAAACTCTTAACTGTCTCTTATGTGCAGATGATTTAATATTACTGTCTGAAAGTTAATCTGGATTACAACATTGTCTCGACAAACTAACTACCTATTGTATAGAGTGGAATATGACTATTAATGTTCAAAAAACTAAAATTATGATCTTTAATAAGTCTGGCCGAAAAATAAATTGTGATTTTAGCATTGGAAATAATACGTTAGAAGTAACTAAAACCTATTGTTATTTAGGAATTGACATTAAATCCGATGGTTCATTTATAAATGCTACGAAGATGCTCACCAACAAAGCTCACAAGGCTAAAGGCAGATATAAAAGATTATTTTTGAACGCAAATGTAAGTATTAATATACTATTACGTCTATTTCATACTACAATGTCGCTAATTAGCTGTAATGATATTTGGAACAATGGCTGTGATGAATACGGGGTTTTTCACACAATTTAATAGAGAAATTATTAAAAGAGAAATTTATACTTCAATGGCAGAATGACTTCCTTAGATAAAATGTTGAGAACCTATTCGAAATTTAAATCAGATTTCAAAATAAAAAAGTACCTAATTGTATTAAAGAATTTGAACGAAAGGAAAAACTTGACCAGATTACGAATAAGCGCACATAATTTGAACATTGAAAAAGGTAGACATAGAAGGCCAGTTAAAGTTCCCATTGATGAAAGAATTTGTGATTCGTGTTTGAAAGTCGAAGATGAAATTCATTACGTTGTAAATTGCCAAAAGTTTAGAGAAGCCAGAAATAGATTATTTGATACTCTGAGTAAATTTATTGTAGATTTTGACCATTTATCGTCCGAAAACAAATTCATGAAACTTATGAAATGTGACGAAATTGAAATTATATGGCAATTTACAAAATTTATATCGGAAACAGTGAAAATCAGGGGTACACTATAGTACTCTAAAGTCATTTAAAACCTACAATACTTTGATTTTTTTTGGGGGGGGAGCTGCCCCTAAGGCATACATAACAGGGATTGTTATAATGTACTGTGTTGTATTGTACTGTTGTGGTATAGTGTATTGTATAGTGTATTGAGTTGCAGATTACCATTTATTGTATTTATGGTGCAGTAATAAAGTCATTCGTTCATTCATTCATTCATACTTTGATGTCTCCAATCCTTCTATATGCATGAATGAATCTTTATTAGCTGCACCTTTATTACACAGAAACGGTATTATGCCAAATACAACACAGCACATGCACAATACACACAATCCAACCTCACAAAAAGAAACCAAAGAATATACAATGTTGTTTAAATAAATACATTACCTACGTTCATAAGGATCCCGTTATTACAACAGTCTCATTTGTATAATTTATCATAAGTGAAACAGTCTCAAAATCTTCACATTTCATCAAAATATAAATTTTTCTTCCAGACTCAAATTCCCAAAATTCACAAAAATTTCGCACATTCCTTGCAATAGTTTTTTTCTCGGGTTAGAAATTTTTCACAAACCATTACATAATGAAACTCATCCTCAATAGTCTTATACAGTAATCACATGTTCTTTCCTCAATAGTTGTTTTCACTGGTCTTCGATGTCTACCTAATTCAATATGTAAATTATGTGCACTAGTTCGGAAGCGTGTAAATTTTTTTCTGTAGCTAAAAACCTTTAATATTAGTAAATATGGTTCAATTTCGAATTTAGTTTTGAATTTAACGTATGTTCGTAATTTCTTGTCGGGTAACGATTGCATGTTCATGGTATTTTGCCACTGTGCAAAAAATTAATAGACAGTTTATAATTCCAAGGCAAAAATTTAAAAAATTGTCGCTACCGTGATGCCAAATATCCTGACATCCGATTGTCGTAAAAATATCTTTCAGTGAGGCTCTCCAATGTGATTTACTGGGTGACATTTCATAATTACACCGATAAACATCATGTAACAAACTCTCGGGGTTAACATTCTACATTCGATACCAATTTTTACAGACACGTGTCAAAACCTCTGACGAGTATGGATATTTTCCTATTTCACTTAATATAGCGATATTACACGCTTTCGTGTTGACACCCAAAATATATTTTAAGTAATTTACATAGACTTTCTCAAATTCTACTTTGAAGTACAACTTTATATCATGTGAAATGTAGGCACCCTATATATAATATCACCTATTACATGTGGGCACCCTATATATAATATCACCTATTAAATGTGGGCACCCTATATATACTATCACCTATTAAATGTGGGCACCCTATATATGATATCACCTATTAAATGTGGGCACCCTATATATAATATCACCTATTAAATATGGGCACCCTATATATAATATCACCTATTAAATGTGGGCACCCTATATATACTATCATCTATTAAATGTCTTGGAAGCAACGGGATTGACGAGTATCTAAAATATCTATTTGAGAAGGTCCACTTAAGCTTCCTACGTTTCTGTCTTGTGGTACACAAAAAGTCATCAAATACAGCAGTACTTAGTGAATTGGGAAAATATCCAATGGTGCTCAAAATACTGAGTCTAATGTGTAAAAATTGGTTAAGAATAGTTCCTATGAAACCAGATTCCCTACTTTATGATACCTTTCTTTGTAATGCTGAAAATATACACACAGACAAATTTAATTGGTTAACGAGTATTTGGGACACATTATGTACTTTTGGTTATCAAACAATATGGTAAAATCTGGGACTATGAACAAACGACTTTCCAACGTTAAAATTCAAGAAAAGCAGTAGAGAATATTTCAGGCAACAATGGGAAAGAGATATGCAAATTAACTCAGACTCCGATCAAAAAAACTACGACCATAATATATACCAAATTCAAAACTCATTTCAAAATGGAGAATTATTTACTTCATATAAAAGATCGAACTTTAAGAAACAATATTGAGCGATTCAGAATAAGTGCACATAATTTGAAAATTGAAACAGGAAGACAGAGAAGACCTCAAAAACACCTTTGGCTGACAGAATTTGTGAAGATTGTAGTATTTTAGAAGACGAAACGCATGTGGTAGTTTTCTGTTCTAAATTTAAATGTGATCGATATTGTTTAAAAACTTTTCCGACATTTTCCCAGCTTTTTCAACTTTAAGCGATTCAAATAAATTCAACTTTATCATGGACCTTAATGATCACGATAAAATAAAATTATTTGTAAATTTCTTCTCTGGAGTCATAAAGAAGAGGGGACCATTCTAAATCAATTATAAATTGTTATATCAGAAGATTAGACGAACGAAGCGTTCGTCTGATTAATTTAAATTATAAACTTACCTTTTTTCTCTCTCTAGAGGACATTGTAATGTGTTGTATGTGCATTTGGCTATGTTGTATTGGTAAATGTTTCTGTGTTTAATGTGCGTATTTTTGCAAAATGTCAATATTGATGTTGATGTAGCATATAAAGTTCAAAGTTCATTTCATATTGCTTTTCTCCATGGTGGCTCGCACGATAGCAGGTGACACATGAGCTTTATGAGAGTCTCCAGGCCAGTACCTTATTATTAGTGACTGAAATGTGTAGAAAACAATGGTCGTATAAAATGATTCCTGATTCCTGCTTCTACCCAGAGATACAATCGTCTCTTGGGATCAAAGGCTGGCTGAGATAGCTCCAGGCACAATGCTTTTCCATATAAAGCCTCATGCCTGTAGCATTGTGGTGGAGCCACCTAGTTATTTGGACCTGAGAGATCTGTTCAACACGAACAATTATTGATAACTTAGGTTCTTGACAAAACTTTTATTGTCAATAAAAGATTTGTCAAGAACGTAAGTTATTTCACCGTTGTAAGGAGTTTTTTCTCATTTGCTGCAAGACCAAATTTTTGAGAGTAGACAGTCAATTTTACTCTTGATAACTCTTGAATATCTTTGATGTGATTGATGGTTAAAATTATGATTATGGGCAATCTTTTTCTGAATTATGGATGGAAAATTGCCTCGGAGACAGGTTTTGATTGCAAGCTAATTGATGACGTACGCTAAATGGTCGCATAACATCATGGAGCAGATACCAGAAAGGAGTTGTGTGCATGTGGCCGGGGGTGGGGTGGGGTGGGGGGCATTAGAAAATGTGCATTGCGTGTGTATTGTGTCAAGTCTGTAAGGTATTCAGTGAATTAACTTCCTCAACTTTTGTTTGCATGCCCTGGGAGTTGCCCATGACACACCCTGCATATTGAACTGGGAATGATACTTCTGCGTACATTAGTTTTGAAGATACGTACGGAACCTTTCTGATAAAATTTTAATTGCATCTAGTTTACATGATTTTGAAAATATCAAATTATTCTAAATCAGAGGGCGGATTTCAGTAACAGGGTCATTGCCATGCAGCAGCCAAGATTTCTAGCTATAGCTGTCTCCGAGAAAAGCTGCGAACAAAACGGCGGCACAGACACAGAGAGAGAGAGAGAGAGAGAGAGAGAGAGAGAGAGAGAGAGAGAGAGAGAGAGAGAGAGAGAGAGAGAGAGAGAGAGAGAGAGAGAGATTTAAAATTCTGACCTGTGCCTGTTGCAGCTCCCGCCCCCCCCCCCGGGGGGGGGGGGCTAAAAAGATATAGTCCCCTTTGGTCTGACAGAGCATCTGGTTTCTTCCCAAAAGTAAAGTGATGACTCTTGGGAAGAAACCAGATGTGAATAAAAAATGGAGAATTGGGTAGTTCTAAATTCCAGAAGGTAGGGAACAGTTAAATGAAATTGGGGAGGTCGATCAGTATGAACACCTAGGTGTTAAGACAAAAGCAACGGGTAAAGGCATGTTCAGGTAGGTATCAGGTGAAGAAGATTAAACAGAAAGTGAATCTTACAAAAGGAATGATTAAAGCTAGCGCACTGAAAAGTTTCAACAGAGCATACACAGCAAGGGTATCATGGGATAGAGTTGTAATACCAGGGATGATATATGGCTTAGATGTGATTTCCATAAGTGAGGGAGTTATCCAGGGAATGGAGGGAAGCACAGAATGAGATGGGGAAATGGATACTGGGAGCACCACCATGTGCAGCAACAGAAGCAGTCCTAGGAGAGTTACGATGGAATAAAATCACAGACAGAATTGCCAAAGCAAAGCTTAAGTACTGGGGGGGGGGGGGGTATTTACAAGCAGTAAATGAAACAGGTGGTGCAGGAAAGTTTACAATGAAATAGTCAAGGAACAAACAAGATGGGTCAAAGATATAAACAAGTTGGCAGAGAGATACGAATTGAAAGGATATAATGAGATTGATAACTGGAAAGTATATATAGGTAGGACTGTTTCAGAGGGCTGGAAGGAAGACTGGAAAAGAGGAGTAAGGGAAAAGAGTACATTAAAAGCGTACAAGGTACTAGAAAAGCCAAAGAAAAGTGTGTGTTGGGATGGAGGGAAGGGATCCAGGTTTCTTTTTCAAAGTATGGCAGCAGTGATCAATCTAGAAAAGATCACAGAAGTGGACAACAGGTGGTAATGGTAAATCTAAGGTATGTAGACAAGAGGCAGATGAGACAGTGGATCATTGGCTGTTGTGGTGTGGTGCGTATAGAGAGATAAGGGAATTTTTCAGAAAGTGGCACAGGGAAGACTATAATAACAACGGTCTAGAAGAGGTTCGATCAGTGTTCAGATGAAGAGGAACGTGTAGCATGGGATTTAGGTTTGAAGGGTGGCTCTCTGGGAGGCAGGAAAGGCACTAAAGTCTAAAACTGTACAGGACTACCTGCTGGTAGTACAAGTAGGGTGCTGGGAGAAAAGAAATGATAGGGCTTGATAGCAACAGGGTGAATTAGAATTTCAGAGTGCAGGGAGGAGAGGGAAAGGTGGTCAGGCATTTCCCATGGGGGTCCCCATTTCCTAGGCCACCTGTGTCACGCAGGACCGCGGCGCATAAGCGGAGAGCGACAGTAATATTATGGAGCGGAGCTTGAGAAACCAAGCAACAAACAGCCGCCAATAACAGCGACCTCTGTGTGCAACAAAGAGCACATTGCTTTGACCCAAGAAACCCGGATGTTGACCTCTGGAAGCTTTCTCCCGGTTTCAAAATGGCGAAAGGTGAGCACCGGTGGAAAGGCCTCTTGCAATGTGCAAGCAGTCTGTCGAAATATTGCAAAAGAATACACTTAAATTAAATGTAAATATATAGAGAGTCGCAAATGTTACAAATTACACCAGAGAAGAGTTTCTCTCACTTTTAAAAAGCGGCTAGTTTGTGACCCAGTTAGGAAGTTGTGCTTGCCTCCATTTTGTTGCCAGCCATGCCACGTGGAAAGCGGGCGTTGAACGGGAAATGTAAGACCCGGTAGCGTGAGGTGTGATGTTAGCTACGTTGGCTTTGTGTTGTAAAAGGCTAAAAACTTAGTCACAGTTGTAAAGATGTTGAGTTGCATGCATTTAAAACAAGGGGCATGTTAGTAACTGAATTTGAAAGCGGTGTTGGGTTGGGGCCTGACTGGGCGTGCGGGCTACTGTCACGACTGGGGAGTCCCTGCACCGTGGCGACAGCAGGGTTTGTAGAATGAGTGTACCGTGGTAGCAGTCCTGAAGTCTAGCTTCACGGTACTGTTGGCGTTGTTGTAGAGCCGGATGCTGGAGTTATAGGTAGCTTCACAAATAAACATGTTCCTGTTTTGATTGTGCAACAATTGATCTGAAATACTACCTTGTTTTGCCTCATTCTGCAGACGGGTATACTGTATTATACGGGCACAAGTAAGTTGCACAACGGAATAAAGCACTTTATTCCGTCATGCGTGCACAGACGCGCAGAGGACTTGTGCCCGTATAATACAGTATCCCCGTTTGCAGACTTGCTGCTTCTGATTCAATCAAACAATTTAAAAACCCTCAAAAAACTGAACCAGTTTCACAGATAGTCTTCCAATGTATGCATTTTGCAGGACTCTACAAATTTCGTGTCCACTTGCCCGGGACAAGTAAAAACAGTCCGACAAGTCAGGGTTTCCTCCAGAAAAAATTTTTAGGGTACGGAAATATACCAAAGGCATGTCACATGCTGAAGCCATATCTCTGGGCCGGGGACCTGAGGGCCCTCTCCCAGAAAATCTTTTAAATTTGGAGGCCCTAGGATTGATTCTGTGGCACTCCAGGAGGCTAAGGGATCAAAAAGGCTTTTAACATCTTAATTTTTAGCCCCAGAATACTTCAGATAGCAGCATTTTGCATGTTACTGTCAAATATTTTAGGGTACAGAGTCTTACCCTCAGAAAATTTTAGGGTACAGAATTTTACCCATTTTACTCTCTGGTAGAAACCCTGCAAGTGTAAATTTTTAACTACTTGCCCTATTTTACAAGTAAAAACTTCTCTCTCCTGTATTCCTGTTTAAAAACAAAAAAAAAAACAAAAACAGAGAAAATGACCACAATCCAAGCCTTCTTTAAATTTAATATAAGATATGTTGGTGATTACTGCAGCCTGTGTGTGTACACACCAATGCAGGCATGTGCATGGGGATGCCAATAGGTGATCATAACTCTGAAGTAAATATTCCAGGCCTAAACAATTGCTTGGTCATCAGTTGTATTCAACTGGACTCGGCTACCTACCTGATTTGCGTCAAAACAGGCAGGTATTGTCATTGTCTGTGTGGCCCACATGTACATAAGATGAAGAGATCAAAGTACTTGCAGTAATTAATATATTGGCTTACGTCTGTTATTACAGTGGGGTCAGAGTTATAAAGGTGTTGAGTTGCGTGCATTTAAAAAAGGGGCATGCCAGTAACTGAATTTAAAAGCGGTGTTGGCTTGGAGCTTGACTGGGTGTGCGGGCTACTGTCACGACTGGCGAGTCACTGCAATGTGGCGACAGCAGGGTTTTTAGAATAAGAGTACCTTGGTAGCAGTCCTGATGTTTAATTTTTCCTTTTAATTTAATTAATAACACTTGTTTTATTGGGAGGAACTTGCCAATACTGTATATATGCAAATTGACTACTACAGTGCTCCCTCTTAATAACGCTGGATTTGGGGACCAAAGGGTATACCATGTTATAACTAAACCACCTTAGAGAAACAAAGATGATGCACTTCCTTTGTGATTCATCATACAGTCCGGTCCATGGTTGACATACCACTCGAGGTATGAAAAGCTGTTCTTGTCTTTGTCGGTCCACCTTCAGATGGCAAGCTAGGCAGGTCTTACACATGTTGTGTCTATCAACTACTTCGCCTGTGTCTTGGGATATTGCTGTAACAAATCCATGTTTGGAATCTGTTCCTCGTCGGATCCATGACCCATCTAAAGAAACTGGCATGTCCACGACCAGGTCCTCCAACTCCTCAGTTGTGAGTTTCTTCCCTTGGTCCACTCCTGGAACTTTCCCCTTGTCCACCCTCAGCTGCTTCACCTTTAGTACGGCTCTGAATGAAATCTTACCCAGAGATGAAAAATATGTGTAAGAACATGCTCCATGTCTTGTAACGGCCCAGTCAAAATGTTCTGCATTTTCACATTAGTACACAGATTTTTTTCTTCACTCCCTCTCTTCCCCCATTTTGGTACATGAACAATGCTGTTTGTTTATTTTTTTTTCTGAGTGTCCAACAATGGCTTCATGTTGTTGCATGTTTTATAATGCCCGCATACAGGTATCTTGAAAAACACAAACTCATTTATGTATTTTTTGGACAGATCTGATAATTGTTTTTCTGTATATGCTCATTTGCGGGAAAGATTTCTCGCCTTTTTTTTGGCAATTACATTTGAATGATACTCCGCATTTTCACAAATTGCAATTCATAAAACTTGCAAATAGTGTCTACCAGTTCCCTTGATTGTATTGTGTGAGGAGTGTTGTATTTCTATTTATATTTTCAGGTCCTTTCATTATTTCATGTTCATTATGATCATCCAAACTAGCACACTAAACTATATATATATTCATTTTTTGTAAGCGTTTGTACAATGTGACAGATTATTACACAAACGAGGCCTGCTGCCTTGTACAGGACAATTTACAATCATGTCTATTCAAACAACCAATGAATCATGAAAGAATATGTGTCTCCTCCACTACAGCATGCCAAAAAAATGATTCTTGAATGTTTGAGCTGATGAGACTCATAATTTTTAAAAATACAGTAAATTATAGTTCCAGGTGTGTCCAGTTTTGATGCATCAAAACCACTTATCACACAGTAAAAGTCTATGAATAATCATGAAATGAACAGACTTATGACATGTCTTTTTATGTCACACTTAGTGCATCATAACTAAGCCATTGTGTTGGAATATCTGTTACCAGACACAAATTTATAAAGTCAGAACGTTCACCCCCCCCCCCCCCCCAAATCATTCATAAATCTTTCAAATTGTGTCTACCAGGTCCTTTGATGTATTATGGGAAGAGTTTTGTATTTCTATTGATATTTTCAGGTCCTCTTATTATTTCATGCTCACCTTTATTATCCAACCTAGCGAACTAATCTATAAATATATGTTCTTTTGTATTTTTATTATCAATGATACCATGTTTTTTATTTGCTAAGTCTTTTATATCTGTTTTCAGACTCGCAAAATTGTCCCGATTTAGCAAATGCCAACTCAATCCCCCCCCCCTAAAAAAACAGCATGATACTTTCACATTGAGTCTAGACCTACATACTAGTTCTTCACCTTGTTTGTATTTACAGGGAAGTGCTATATTGCACTTTCCTATTATTTCTCTCCCCGGACCAATAGGGACGATTGATACGCTGAATTTTCGTCCATTTTACAGCATACAAAAACCAAAGACATTTGATCTGGCGAGACTCAAAATATGTCTATAGTTACAGGCCTGGTTGAGTAATTACCATACGATGAGTAATTGCATGAGGAGATACAAAATGTTATCAAAACAACCAACTTCCAAATGTAAAAGTTCTAGACATTGCATTGATGCATCAAGACCGCAGACTATTATAAAATTACATGCATGTGAATTATCATGAAGTTGAACCTACCTTCGGAATTCATCTTGCAAGATCTCGTCCGCCGAGTCACCCCACGCCTTAGTGTGTCTCATCCATGACTTGTTGTCTACTGGTGCAGGTAGATTCAGGTGGCTGGCAAAAGTAGCAGCACCTCGTCTTCCTTTCCCGATAGCCCTCGTGGCAATCACACTTAGCTTGTTGACTGTCCTTGCTCCAGAATCACAAGCTTTACTTGTCCATTTCCATTGCGGGGAAACACTGCTGTCAATGTTCGTACACTCCAGGGCAAGGCAGGATGCCCATCCACGACGGCGGCTCCAGTCTTCCTTCAGCTGAAGGTCTCCCCCACAGCCCCTACACACTGCCGCACCATTCGCTAAATCACTCAACTCTTCCATATCGATCAATCTGAAGCCTGTCGGCCGTTCAATCCCACACACCAAGTCTTCTTGTTCTGAGTCTGTAAGTGTTTCGGTATCGAATGTAACATTACTGTCCATCCATGCCAAGCCACTAAACTCAAAATCCGATGGATCTGGTCGCCCCTCTGTATGCCACTCGCCTTCTCCGGGAACGTCTACCTGGTCACTGACAACTGTCCCAGTCGAAACGTCCGCAAACTTGCATTCCGTTGCACATGATGTACTTCTTGTGGTATAGCTAGCATCACAATCAATGTCCCTCTGGTTCTGAACCCGCGATCTTGCAATTCTGTCCAGCGAAGTGGTATCCCATTTTTTTCTCTCCTTCCTTGACCGTCCCATGGTTTTCGCCTTGAATTTTGCTCAGGTCGTACTTGTATGAAACTTTCCGAAACACTGTGAAAAGTGAAGCATTGCCATCATGTTAATAAAGCCATTCGCTTCTTTGATCTGTCGTATGAGTCCTGAGCGATGCCAAACTTGCTGGACTCCAATGTTTGATCTGACATATGAGCAGTGAGCGATGTCATATTTGTAAACTTGACAAACAAACTGTAAAACCGCGTGTTGTTGTTTGTCGTCGCCGCCATTTTGAACACGGGTCAAAGTTGGTGCCCAGGGTGATAATGCGATTATGTTTATCCCCCTTCGCCCCACCTCTCTCATTGTCTTTGTAGCGGGCCGCATGAGAAACCATTACAAGGAAACCACAGAATTGTTCAAGTTTTAGTGGAACGACATCAAAGATTGGGATTTATTGACGGCTTTTAATGTTCAATTTTTTATGACAATGTATGAAACCTATAGTAGCACATGGTTTCTTTTCACACAAGAACAGTCATAACCGTAGAGTGAACACAGCTCAAGTAACAGCCGAAAATGCCACCAAACACGGCCAGATTTCCTTTTGGGGCCATTTTTTGCGGTTAAGTTTTGGTGACAACTTTCCTAATTTTAATTTTCTCGAAAACAGTTGGACCAATTTGCATGCAATAAAAAGGAATGAAAAGATCACAATATAACTTAGGTGCAGCATCCTGCGTTTGGATATATTTTGATTTTTTGTGTGGTTTTCGGAATTCTAAATTCAGAGAAGTGGTCAATTTGAGAAGATACCCTTTCTACAGCTGATAAAATGATAACTATTCCTTTTAGAGAAAAAACAAAAATGCCGAACCTGGACACCTATATAAAGTTTCATTTCACAAAATTTCAAGGTTTTAAGGAAATTTTTATTCATTTGTGCCTCAAAAAATCTTGAAAACAGACCCTCATGCAATAGCCCGGCTCCAGTCTCACGGGTGCGCTTTTTCCGAATTTTTATTGCACATATGAAATCTCGAGATCTTGGCGAAAGTAAATATATATAGTTTCATGGGTGTAAAAATGTTATCCTTGACAGAAGAGCGGGTTAAAGACCGCAGCGGCATACACACTGAGCTTTACCGACGCTACCTTAATATAGAAGTAATGGGAAAGCTATTTAATTGGGAGCCATGGTACCCACCATGTTATATCAGGAACCGCCTTGTAATGAGGGGTGTTATAAAAAGGGAGCAATGTATGTACCAGTAACATTCATGGTAGAGGTACGCAAATGATGTGCAAGCTATTAGAGGCAACGAAATAGAGGATCCTAAAAACTATTAAAATTTTGCTAAAATTGACTCACAACAACTTCGTTGTAGTGGGAGTAGACATGTTAGAACAACAATAACAAAAAATGACGTCTAACAGTAATCAAAGACACCAAGACATAAAATATAGTTCTTGAGAGAAACATTTTATTCAATGTTTATCTGATGTAAAACTTTGGACCAAATGTAAGTATTTAATTGTGGTTTCCATGGGGGTATTTTCAAAATGACACTGTCTCCGTGAAGATAGTGGGCTCACTAGAGAATGTGCCTTTGCAAGTTACAAGATCAAGTTCAAATTGCCAATCTGAGACCAGGTAGAATGAGGACCTTTGTTTCTGTCATGTTGAATGTTTTCTACTTTCAGGGGGATGCATATTATTCCTGTTCGCAGTGGCAGTGGTAGGACAGGCCCTCACTCCTTCGTCCTACTTCAGCACTGTAGACCAAGCTCGCCTGAGGGCGGTGTTTGAAGCTGCCCAGCCATACTCTGATTTGCAGAGTGCATACTATTCTATACTTGGTCTTAAACTACTGGAAGTGCCTGTCCCCAGGAGCCAGGTAATGAATGGACGGCAACCGCTGTTTTGTAGGGATTACTGTTGGGTTGAATTGTCAGGCTATCAGAAGTGCACTTAAATAAAATACCATGTTATAGGTGGAGAACTGATGAAGTGGGAAGGCAGAATACTGCCTATAGGCTGCTCCTTTTATTTTAAGTCTCTTTGATACTTTACCATAGATTGATCACAAATTTGTTAATTTTAGTTGTAAATTCATTGTGTTGCTCCCCCCCCCAAAAAAGAACTATGTTTCAAATGTGCAGATGGACCAGTTTCAATGTGCATAAATCTCATCAGGAACTTTGGATAAAGTGTTTGCAGCTTGTTTGTATACCCAAAAGTACTAGAGTTGTAGACTGTCATTTCATTTGTCACAGTTGCCTTGGATATTGAAAGGGACTAACTAACAGACTGAAAGTACCAGTGCGACATCAGGGGTTTCCTCTGCCACATTTAATGGACAGTTTTCAAGGTCACATGACCACTTTTTAAAAACCATTGCAGATGCACTTGAGAAAGATTTGACTTTGGGAGGTTGAAATTTTGTGTGACTGTTTCTATACAAGACTTATAAGAGTATAAGTCCTTGCTTTTAATTGCGGATGTTTTACCATGACCTATCTTTCAAGGTGACAAGCACTTCCTTGAAGTTGCTGAAGCGTTAAGTCAAGAAAGTCTAAAGGTAGCAGCTTAAAATTGTGTGATAGTGTATCTGTGTAAAAGCTAGGTTGGAATTGTAGATGGGATGTCCTTTACCTATTTTTCAAGGGCACGTGGCCATCTTCTTGAAAATCATTGCATACATGATAAATCCAGAAGGATTTAACTTGCGAGGTTGAAATTGTGTGTGCTTATGTATAAAGAAGCTAGGTTGGGATTGCAGTTGGGTGACCTTTGAGTTACTTTTTCAAGGTCACATGGGCATTTCCTTGATAAGAGCGCACTTATAGACATGATTTTCTGTTGAAAAATCACTACTTCTATTTATAATTTGAGATTATGGGCCACATCAGCAAAGAAAAAAAATTCAGATGTTTTTACATCTTTGTATAAGACAGTTTCCTGACATAACCACCACACCATTTATGTGCTTTTTACTGCCTGTTCAACATTTAGATGTGCTGTTTTACAAATAAGTTGCCTTGCTGTGTCAAAAAGCTGCTGAAATCACTGCAATTACAAGTATGGAAGTCCATGATAATCTCTTGGGTCTGTGTAGTAAAGAAGGCTGATTTTCAAACACCATTTCAACAAGCACAATTCACATAATTGTGACATTTGAAAGTGGAGTGGTGACATGGCTGATAAGTAATTTTCAAACTGAAAAATAAAATTTGTTTAAATAAGTTTGATGACTCCCTACTCATGGTCAGTATTTGAAACATGATCTCCCTTGCAAAGCTTAGCCTTTTTCGTCCAATATAATGATTGACATGTACATACTTTCTGCAACATTCTAAACTTGCTGGTGTACGAATGTCAGTTCTAGCTCATCATGTTGTTTCTGCTGTGATTTATGCTTTATATTTACCAAGTACTATTCAGGGACAGATCTAGGCCTTCAAAATTTGTAGCCAAATTTGGAAATAAGACAGTAATTCAGAGACAGATCTGGACTTTGAAAATCCTGAGTCAAAATTGGAAATTAAAGCAAAGTTCTAAAACAAGTCTGCCCAGGTCCTTTATTCATTCATTTAAAAACAATTTCGACTTTTGTTAATTTCTTTACCCTAATTGAAGAAATGGTAGCATTTTGGTAATGGGACCAACAGTACCTGATGTTTCGTAACATATCCATTTGTAAATTTCATAAATAGCCAAGTGAAGGAAACGTTAACTAACATTTGATCAATGGCACCAGCGGTCCGGCACTATTGACTACAATGTCCAGTTGGTGTAGGCTTGTATGGCTTTTGATGAATGGAACAAATGGGGGATGTGCCAATGCCCTTGGTACAGGTTAAGAAAAGTTAACTTCAGTTTACCTTGCACCCTGGAAACTTAACGTTTTTGGTTTATGCTCAACCAACATGTTACATTGTATCAAAAGTGGCAAAAATACGTGAAAAAGGATAAATGATTGTTTCATGTCTATATCTTGGGCTGTGTATACTAGTTTAAATCAGTCCTGTATGTTTTTCAGGAGACCTGCAGTTTTATCAAGTCCCAAGTGAAAGAAAAGGATCTGGAATCCATTTTCTTTGCCTCATCAGCTAGCAAATCATTGGATGGTTGTTCTGTAAGTTTTGTGTGCACATTAAACATTGTGTTAAGATGTATGGCAACATCAGAATAGTAAGATATTTAAACAGTTTTAACCATTGCTCCTTTAAATTAAGACTTGAGACTGAGTCAACAACACTCCGTGGCATAGATAACCCAAAGTGCCCAACCTATGCCAAGAAAAGTTGCTGATCTGAGTTGTGTTATTTTTATAGATCCCATCCACAGTTCTTATCCAAATTGTTTTTCGTTACTGTTGAAATAAGTCACAAACATTGGAGCAGATTGTGGTTGGCGTGCAGCCTTTTTTAGACCAGTTTAACAGGGAAATCTTGAACGAGAAGACGTCATTTCAATCAGTGTAGGCCATAGTTGTGCATTGCTATAGCGTCAAAGTAAGGTTTCAAGTAGAGTATGATGGTAATACAAACTGGTGCTGTCCAGAGACTTCATTTAGTAAAATGGGGACAGGCCTACTTGTTATAAAAAATTAACTTATTTAGGGAAGGTGCTCTTCAGTAAACTTTTATTGGTCAGATTATGTATCATGCAAATGGATTTACAGGTATGTTGATAAAGCTGTGACATTTTGAAATGTCAGGTTATGTACTGTGCTAAGCTCTGTAGAGCTGTGCATTTCTGCTTTTCAGTAGCAGTGGTAAAATTGAAGACCTGCAAAAACTAAAGCTGTTATTTGTCATCTTACTGTTACAGTTGTCTCTCAGTGGGGCCCAGAGTTTCCTCAATGAGGCCATCAAGGGGGACACAACAGTTCTTAATATTTACTATGCAGTTTTTGCTCTGCAAAATTTGGGGCACAAAGGTAAGAATATACAGTTAAACCTCTCTAACCGAACACCTCCATATACTGAACACCTCTCTATACTGAACACTATTTCTCGGTCCCAAACATTTACTTTCAATGCTATAAAACCTCCCTATACCAAACAACTCACTATACTGAACACTTTTTTCTGGTCCCAAGGGTGTTCGGTATAGGGAGGTTTCACTGTACTTTGAATTGTAAACGTTAAAGTGCTTTGTTCCAACTGGTATCTCAAGAACCTTATACATTGTGAAATGTTCCTTCCTCAGGATAGGAGTGACCTGGAACTTTCCATGTTCACAGGAAGAACATGTGGTCATTTTCAAGCATTTTGTAGTATTTAAAGACCCAGGATGCAGGCAGGCATGCTTGCGAGAGAGAAAAGAGAGAAGGAGAACAGTTTGTTCAAATACCATCCCATTTGTAAGAGGGTATTAAAAGATACAAAATGGGCTCTCAAACTGATCTGCATAGCCACTGTGTGGAGTGATAGTAAACATTGGTAGGTCTGATTCGCCCAGTGACAAAGTTGCACATGCCATTTAACTTACTAGGTAGTGCAGACCCGAATAGTTAAATTTCTTATGTCAGAAGTACATTTAGATATAATTTTTGTCTTCCCAAGCCAAATGCAATACCATTAAACAAACAACTTAGACTTAATAATTTGATGACACCCTGCAGGGTAATGTGCACTTTCACCCAGTCATGCACACATACCAGGGCGAGAAATTAATAATAAATAAGTATCAAAAGACCTTCATGAGTGGTTATGCTGTTTCTGCATATTATAAGCCATTGATTGCAGTTTACAAGCTGGTCCAGGTGAATAGCTGATTAATATTGGATAAAGGAAATAATGAAATTACAAAAGCTGGCCGACTCACTGGCCACCAGCCAGATTCCTAAATGGCTTGAAAGTCTGCTAAACAAGCAAGTCCACATGTTCACATAGTGTGATTTTGTTTCATCATATTTACAGTTGATTCCGTGAAGGTTATCTCTGCCCTGACATCAGCATTAAAAACAGATGACAGTCCATTAAGGTAAGACAGTTGTCATATTTTGTCTGACCATGGGGAAGTCTGAGAACTCAAAGCCTTTTATCACTTCACTCAATCACTTGCTACATTTCCCATAAGCAATTTTGTTGCCCCCACATGGTAGGGAAACTGCTTTTGCTGTGTTAGCAATTGTAAATACCAGGTGGGCGTTTAATGATTAGGAAGTGCAGGACTTTCTCAGTGTAATATTGGAAAAGTCCAATGCTTGTCAACAGCAGTTCTAATTGGGGACTACATGACAAAAGATGCTGTTGTGTACATGTAATACATGCACCACCAGTAACAAAGGCCTCAGTAATGTTGCAGTATGGGTCCAATGCTGGACTGGAATTTCATGCTCAAGTTAACAGTCGGTGCTGGCATATTAGTATGACATTCCAAATGTCCATGCTTGATTTCAGGTGTGGGAATGAGAGAAACGCCCATCCCCTACTCGCCATTTATGGAGAATCAAGAGCCCAAAGCGATAGTGTCTTGCATGTGAAAGAAGGAATCAATGCATAGAAGATCTGAATGATTAGTTCAGCAAGTAATTTAGGACAGAACTGATCGATCTCTGCATTTAGTGAGGTCGAACAGAACTGATCAATCTCTGCATTTAGTGAGGGGCTAGGGGCACCTGCTTTTCACAGTGACCCTTTCTTTTGTCTGTAAAACCAAACAACACAAGCAGGTTGATAACTCCTTGTAATAGTCTAGCTGAAACAGTGGGATAATTACAGGTGAATGGCTCACAAAGGTGTCGGCAGAAAAAATCAGGAACTACTCTGTTTAGTAACCGGCACGTGATTGGCTGCAATGGTGTAATTTTACCTATGGAATAAACTTTCAGGTGTTGAAGAGTACAAATGATGAAATGAACTATCACCATCTTTCGTCTGACTGAACAGTGGTGATAACTCAACATTCTGATGAACTCAGTGATACAAGATGACTTGTTCATGTGAAAGGACCAGAGCCAGGTTGGGCAAGCACTTGTTTGCATGGTGTCTCCCAACAAAGGGGAGCCCTGCAAACCGTGTACCATCTTGATCCCAGTTGTGTTGAGAACATAGGATGTGGAGGGTATCAGTCAAATGATTGATTTGTTCGTGTACATGTGCAGACAGTGTTCCCTACAAAGAAACATTTTGACAGTGGTTTAGTTAAATGCTTTGAATCTTATCTATGAAATGAAATGTTTCAATTGAACAACTTTGTAACAAGTGCCCCAAACAAACCTTCATACCATTCAGGGTCCTTCAGTGGTTCGCTGGTGGAAAAAAAGAAAATCTTGTTTCTCAATTTTAATGAGACAAAATTTTGAGAACAAAGAATATGTTTTGTGGGGAGCTACAAATAATGGTAGGGAATTAAAAGAAGTGGAAGACATTGCAGGTGCCCTGTTTTTATGTCTTTAGGTGTTTTGGTGCTAATTAATAACAAAAGTTGTGTGCAATGGCAGGGACAGATCTAGGTTTTGAAAATTTGTAGCATAATTGGAAATATAAACATGGATATTTTTGTCATGGCCCCTTAATATTTCATTTAAAAATATTTTAACCGTTTGCATATTTCATTAGCCAAAATCAAGAAACTTAGCATTTGGCTAATGGTCAGATTAGTCCCTGAATTGTATTATTTTAATTTTTTTTTTCTTTAAAAAAGACCTTTTATTCAATTGCCCACTTGCAGACATTTGCAGAGAAGGGAGGAACAGTCTGGGTGAACGGCGCCTGCGATGTTTTGAGTATGTTGCATACAACAGGCACATGGCATGCAAACCACAGGGAAATCAGCTTGCTCAATCTCTAACTTAGCCCTGGAGAGATAATTTGCAAAAAAAAAAACCCTGTTACTGTCTTTCCTTGATCACACTGAAGCACCATGTGTCATGTGGTATTCCTGCCAGAATTGCATTAGATCCACTGAGAAAACCAGAGAGTGGAAGCATAAACAGTCACAAATCAAGTGTAAGGCCACAACAAGGACAGATGTAGGCCTTCAAAAGTTGTGGCCAAATTGGGAAACAAAACAGTTATGACTACAGAATTTTACCTAACCCTTATATTCATATTAAAATAAAGAAACATTTTGCAAATATCTTCCACCAAATGAAGCAAGCATTAGCATTTGGCTAAGGGCACCAGCAGTCCCTGCCACAGCAATGTATGAATTTAAGCAAGTGGCATGTGTTGATTTCTACTTGTGATGCTGTGTGTTTTTTATTTCAGTCATGGATATGCATTCCAAGTTGGGTCCTTATTATCAGGGGACTTAACCAAGCTTTATGAAGCCATTGAAGATATTATAGCACAGGCTGATGAAGTGGATGAAAAATATTTACAGGTGAGTTTCAAGCTGGAGTGGGACAAGTTCATTGTTCATGTTGAGTCTGCTGATTGTATGGGTTCCCCAGTAGTGGACATTCCAGGATAGTATGTAGGTAATGTACATGAATAATGTACTGTGGAACTTTTTTAGTGTGTGGGATAAGGCAAATGTTTGTTATCCATTATAAATTGGCTGCATATTCAGTTTCAGTGTACGATAGATATTCACCAAAATTTGAGTAAATTCTGAAATTCTTTTTCAGCACCTTGGGTGAAAAGTAAAAACTAATATACTGTACCAGAAGTCAGTTCCCATCATATTGTATTGGGGGGGGGGGGGGGGGCTTTAGTTTTTGTACAGAATACATTGTAGATAAGTGACACTCTTTAGCCAATAAATTTGGCTCATGACAAGCACCAGTTGTGGTTTATATAATGGACAAGTAAAGGTTATCATTTCATTGCTACCTACTGGTATATGTACGCCAGGTTGTGAAATGAGCATTACGAACCCTACTTTGTAACATTGTTGCAAGGTTTCTAAAGTGATGCCAGAATAAACTGTGAGCTTTGCCTCTGGATCCAGATCTTTGTGCTGGGTTCAGACTTTCTGCTCACATACAAGTGACAGCCTTCGCTTCTAGGGATAATCAAACAGTTGAACAGAAAATTGAATTTACTGTTTTTAACTAAAAGTCATTTGCCAACATGTGGCTGCTTAAGATTATGAATATCCATGATGTCTTACTGTCTAGAACTTAATTTCAAATTTATAATGAAAAGGCATTTTTGGCTCAACTGACCTGTGTGTCAGCTGAGCTTATGTAATGTGTTGTCTTGATCCCTTGTCCTTCCATCACCCATCCACATCCACAATTCGCATTTTTGACTTTTTCTCTAAAACCATCAATGAGATCCATATTGGACTTGGTTTTGGATCTATCTTGGGTGGGTCTCTACTGAGTTTGTTGAAATGGTCATGCTCCGGTGATGCTTGGATTTTTAAAGGGTCCGCCCTATTGGGGGGGGGGGGGGGACCCTTTATGTTTTCAGGTTGTTTGTCTGGATGTGCACATTCTGGTTACAGCATTATATACCGAATGCTGCGATGTATTGTGCTCAAATTTGGCAATATGCTTATCTTACCTGGCAAGATTAACTGATTAGATTTTGGTGTCATCATGACCAACAAATTTGAGCAAATGGCAGCCTAATTACATGTTCGTAAGGGCTGGTTACCCCAATATCTCCAGAATGCTCCAATGTATACTTTGCTCAAATTTGGCAGTATGCTTATCTACCATGCCAAGATGAACTGATTAGATTTTGGTGTCACCTTGACCTAATTTGAGCATATAGCAAATTTTTTCTTTGGTGACCCTTCTGTCGACGCTTTGCGTTGTAGGTATGACCATTTGATGAATGTTTTTTGTTTAATGTGCACGGAAAATGTTAAACTCTTGTCCAAGAATTGTGTGACCAGTTGCTTTGAAATTGCATAAGAACACTTCTGGGGCCCTTAGACTCTTTATTTTTGCCAACTGGCTGCCCTGCAAAATTTTTCGTGAATCTTTGTGTTTTTGCTATTTTTGACTTCTCCAAGCCCTTTTCCCAGATTGTTCTGAAGCTTTATGAAAATGTGCCTTGTACAAGGGTTTCACTAAACTGTTCAGAAGGTACTCAGTTTTACACTATGTGGTGATACTCTGATCCTCGTTTTTTTAATGACTTTTTCAATTTGGGTAACCGTTGACAAATTCATGTACTCGTGTTGATTGCGTGTTACTCAATAGTGGATGCAATGGAAAGTCGCATTTTTGGCTTCCCTTCCAAAACCCTCATTTCCCAGACCAGACTGGGAATTATTATCGGCTAAATGTCAAGGTCGGCTGAGGATGGGCTGTTCACACAGCCCTCTTGCACTTGAATACCGGCTGCATATTCAGTTTCACTGTACAATATACCCTGTATATCACCGAAATTTGGGTAAACTCTGAAATTCTGTTTGGCACCTTGTTCGATGAATGAAAAATAATACACCGTGCCAAAAGTGTGTCCCCATCATATTGTAATGGGGGTGGGGGCAAGGGTACTTTTTGTGCAGAATACATGGTAGACAAATGGCTATTTGGCTAATGACAAGCACCAGTTGTGGTTTATATAATGGACAAGTAAAGGTTATCATTTCATTGCTACCTACTGGTATATGTACGCCAGGTTGTGAAACGAGCATTACGAACCCTACTTTGTAACATTGTTGCAAGGTTTCTAAAGTGATGCTAGAATAAACTGTGAGCTTTGCCTCTGGATCTAGATCTTTGTGCTGGGTTCAGACTTTCTGCTCACATACAAGTGACAGCCTTCGCTTCTAGGTATAATCAAATAGTCGAACAGAAAATTGAATTTACTGTTGTTAATTTGTGACTTAGTCATTTACCAACATGTGGCTGCTTAAGATTATGAATATCCATGATGTCTTACTGTCTAGAACTTAATTTCAAATTTATAATGAAAAGGCATTTTTGGCTCAACTGACCTGTGTGTCAGCTGAGCTTATATGATGGGTTGTCTTGATCCATTGTCCTTCCATCACCCATCCACATCCACAATTCACATTTTTGACTTGTTCTCTAAAACCATCAATGAGATCCACATTGGACTAGGTTTTCAATCTACCTTGGGTGGTTTTCCACTCAGTTTTTTTCAAATGGTCACACCTGGTGCTTTGATATATATATATATATATATATATATATATTTTTTTTTTTTTTTTTTTTTTTTAAATATTTTTTAAACCGATTTAGTGTGTTTTGCTATTTGTGACTTGTCCAAACCCGTCGGGGAAGACTGTTCTGAAACTTGATGGAAATGTAGTGCTCGGGGTTGGGGGGGGGGGGGGGGGGTCAAACAAAGTTTTACACTATGTGGTGATACTCTGATCCCCGTTTTTTTAATGACTTTTTCAATTTGGGTAACCGTTGACAAATTCATGTACTCCTGTTGATTACGTGTTACTCAATAGTGGATGCAATGGAAAGTCACATTTTAGGCTTCCCTTCCAAAACCCGCATCTCCTAGACCAGACTGGGAATTATTATCGGCTAAATGTCAAGGTCGGCGCAGGATGAACTATTCACACAGCCCTGTTGTACCTTAATACTGGCTGTATATTCAGTTTCACTGTACAATATACCCTGTATATCACCGAAACTTGGGTAAACTCTGAAATTCTGTTTGGCACCTTGTTCGATGAATAAAAAATAATACACTGTGCCAAAAGTGTGTCCCCATCATATTGTAATGGGGGTGGGGGCAAGGGTACTTTTTGTGCAGAATACATGGTAGACAAATGGCTATTTGGCTAATGACAAGCACCAGTTGTGGTTTATATAATGGACAAGTAAAGGTTATCATTTCATTGCTACCTACTGGTATATGTACGCCAGGTTGTGAAATGAGCATTACGAACCCTACTTTGTAACATTGTTGCAAGGTTTCTAAAGTGATGCCAGAATAAACTGTGAGCTTTGCCTCTGGATCCAGATCTTTGTGCTGGGTTCAGACTTTCTGCTCACATACAAGTGACAGCCTTCGTTTCTAGGTATAATTAAATAGTTGAACAGAAAATTGAATTTACTGTTGTTAATTTGTGACTTAGTCATTTACCAACATGTGGCTGCTGAAGATTATGAATACCCATGATGTCTTACTGTCTAGAACTTAATTTCAAATTTATAATGAAAAGGCATTTTTGGCTCAACTGACCTGTGTGTCAGCTGAGCTTATGTAATGGGTTGTCTTGATCCATTGTCCTTCCGTCACCCATCCACATCCACAATTCACATTTTTGACTTGTTCTCCAAAACCATCAATGAGATCCATATTGGACTAGGTTTTGGATCTACCTTGGGTGGTTTTCCACTCAGTTTTTTTCAAATGGTCATGCTCCAGTGACTTTATGAATTTTTTGTTTGTGTTTGGGGAAATTGTCCAACAATGTTCCTCAGGAACAGCATGGCCAGTCGCTTATTGCAAAGAGACACTTCTGCGGGCCCCAAGACATTTTATTTGTTTAACAGGTGGCCCTACAATTTTTTCTAATTCTTTTACGAATTTTGGTGCGTTAATGCTATTTTTGACTTTACAAAACTGTCACTCAGATTGTTCTGAAACTTGGTGGCCTTGAAATGTGTGGGAGGTCAAACAAAGTGGTTTGCTAGGTGCTAATACATGTTAAGGACATTAATGATAGTCATAAACAATGGAAGTTCACAGGACCACTTCAGTTTGTACATGAATGTGAAGGCAGTTGAGCACAGGACTGTCAGCCCTCTTATTCCATAATCTGATGTCAATCTGCATCAAGTTAATTTGTGTCCACATAACATGAATGGTTAACATTGGGCCGGTGATCCTATAACAAAATCCTAATCATGTCGATGTGCACTTTGTGATGAAACATTTTGTTGCAGGGTGACATTGATGCCACCTTGTTAGAATGGGAAGATAAAGTCACTTCAGAGTTTGGGTTCAACATGCTTTTGAAATGATTTCAGTTCGAAGGTGGCCTGCATGCAACTGCCATGGTCATAGATGGGGCATATAAGCTCGCTTCCAAGGTCAACAAAGCCCCCACATTGACAGAGGTAAGTCCTGTCCATAACACCCACATTGACAGAGGTAAGTCCTGTCCATAACACCCACATTGACAGAGGTAAGTCCTGTCCATAACAACCAAATCAGCTGAAAACTCATTTTCATGTGTTTAAACTGGAATTACTAAAATACAGTGAAACCTCCCTATACCGAACGCCCATGGGACCGAACAAAAGTGTTCGGTTTAGGGAGGTTTCCACATTGTGGGCTCATGTCTTACCAACCGTACTATACAGATACCAGCTGAGATCATTATGGTGGGAGATACTCATGTTAACTACATGTACATCATTAAATAAATGAACAACAAAGAAGTAATTTTTGGTTGTTTTATGATTTGGGAAAGATGTACTGACTATGATAGAGCAAAGTTCAGATGTATACATGCATATGTATATATAATTATGAAAGAACATTATAACATATGGTGTATGTTCATATTGAAATAACATGCTTACGACCTTGCACCTATTTTAGCAGAGCTGTTGCTCATTTCAGTCTATAGAAATTAAATCCCGTGGCTTTGGTGAGACAAACATAATGACTTAATTTATAAGTTATTGTTCATTAGAATGATTAAAGAAAACACCCAAAAATGGTCCAATTATCCCTGAGAGGATAGGAGCAAGTTGCTTAGTGACACTGACACTTTCACCCTCCACCCTGTTGTTGCCATCAAAAGAAGTGACAACAGGTGTTCAACAGCTTGTCTGTGGATTGTTTCTATTGCTGCTGGTATAAGCAATAATTAAGCCTGTCTCTGAAGTTACTCTGGTTAGTTTCAGCCTTATCAGTAATTACCCCCTGCAAATACACAAAAATATGCTGAATGTGTGTTCAGTATAGGGAGGTTTTTTGGGAAAATGGTGTTCATTTGAGGTGTTCATGTTCACTATAGAGAGGTGTTCAGTATAGGGAGGTTTGCTTATAATGGAAGCATATGGGAAAAAAATTGGGACCGAGAAAAAGTGTTCGGTATAAGGGGGTGTTCGGTATATAGAGGTGTTCGGTAAGGGAGGTTTTACTGTAGATGCTCTGATCAAAAGAGAACCGTTGTGTGTAAATGTGGGACCACTGTTAACAGCACTGGTGCTGGTGGGTCTTCATGACATACCAGTGCTCATGGGTCTTGGTGACATACCAGTGCTCATGGGTCTTGGTGACATACCAGTGCTCATGGCTGATGGGCCTTGGTGACATATTATTGCTCATGGCTGGTGGGTCTTCATAACCTACTAGTGGTCGTGGCTGGTAAGTCTTTATGAGGTACAGGTGTTTGTTTACTACCTGATTATGTAGGAATCTAAGACCATGGTACCAATATCAGTGTTGATTCTAGGGTGGGGAAGTGGGGGATTTTACCATCTTTTGACAACTTTGGCCCAGATTATTACACATGAAGGGCCAGGTCCCCCCCCCCCCACTTTTAATGCTTATATCTTAGTCCATTTCTATTGTGTTGGCCCATCATTCTGGCTATTTGGCCCATTCTGGAAAATCAGGTGGGCCAATTTGGCCCCTTTCACACAAATCTAGAATCAACTCTGAATATAGTGGGCATCAAGGTGAGTTTGTAGTTCGGTAGCACATGTAGTTCCAGATTCAGATCTCTTTAAAAACTAGTACATGCAATTGATGTATAGTTTTTGTCATATATGAACTTGATTTGACCTTTCTGTACAGACAATTTGACTTTTGTGTATAGGCGCTTAGGATAACCTTAAAGCAAGGAGTTTGAAAACTTTACTCAATATTTGTTTGGAAATACGATGTTTTACTGGATGGAATTTTGGGGGAGAAGTGCTTTGTGCTGTTGTGAGCCTAGGAGCTGTCTTGTAAATGTCACTTGGTACCAATAGCCTTGTAATTTCCCACCACATTGACATCCAGATAGCTGGTTTGCCCCTTCTGTCTGGCTCTGTCTGTGTGGTCCATGGGAGCTGAATGTCTCTCGAGACTTGAGGTATATTCCCTTACCACAATGTTGGAGAGTATTCATGTCCCCGGTTCTTGGACTGGTGTGGACTGAATCTTGCATATTCCATCTTTTCTCATAGTCACAATGTGACCATAACTGAGGAGACAAACCATGCAAGGTACATACACCATTCATTGTCCTACAAAGGAACAGAGTTGAATGTTCAATATTTCACTGAAGTGCATGATGTGAAAACTGATCTTTGAAATACACATCTGTTGTCATTGAGTGCTATGTTCTGTCGAGATGTATCTACACGTGGCTGCCATTATTAGATCTTAAATGAGAGATGCCCTTACAAATGCTGTTTAGAGCAAAAATAGTAGTATCTACTCTAAAGTAGTACAGTAGTATCTGATATGTAAGATAGTTAAGTAGTAATTGCTATCAAGATAATACAGTGGGTTGCAGGCATAAAGTAATCGTTCATATTTTCACACAATTTTGCAGGATAAAGTTATAAAATTTACCAATTATTTCCTGAGCCGGAAACACGTCCGTCAACTAAAGAGTGCCACGACCCTGTTGTCTGCTATCAAGACCTTGACCAATAACAAGGTAAGATTCCAATGACTAGAGAATAGTGTTTGTCGAACTGCAGATGGCATCACTTGTTGTGGGAGTCCACTACAGGTAGAGCCATCTGGAACCTTAGTTCTGCATGGGTCTTTCATTGGTTAATTGGTTTAAAAGTAGAACTGAAAACCCTCCCCCCCCCCCCCACAAAAAAAAATGTTGGAAAAAGGGTAGGTGGTACCTCTTACACCATCCTAATACTAATATTTTGGAGTCTTCAAAGTATTGTGCGGGTCATGTGTGACTAATTCAGCACCGATAATTTATGATCATAGTAGACAGCTTATCTGATGTGGCTACACTTCACAAGAAAGAGACGTTGCCACATGTTGGAGAAATTCGACATTTTAGTGTCCCAAAATACATCCCAGAAATTTCTGAATTTTATGTGAGAAGCTCAAATCTGGTGAGTTTTAGGATGGATGGCGGAGGGTAGAGGGTGATTACAGCAGATTGCTGATCTTGTTTGATCACAAGCTGTACAAACTGTGAGCAAATGTTGTTTTTGTCTATAAACAAAATGAAATTGGCAAATTCTTGCACTTCAAGATACCAAAATGTAAAAGATGTGATAATTTATCAGAGAGAAAAAAGGTTATTTTTTTCCCTGTTTCCCAACATTGACACCCAGGCAGCTGGTTTGCCCAGTCTGTCTGGCTCTGTCTGTGTGGTCCATGGGAGCTGAATGTCTCTCAAGACTTGAGGTATATTCCCTTACCACAATGTTGGAGAGTATACATGTCCCCAGTTCTTGGACTGGTGTGGACTGAATCTTGCATATTCCATCTTTTCTCATAGTCACAATGTGACCATAACTGAGGAGACAAACCATGCAAGGTACAAACATTAAAAATCACATTTTCTTGGGAGAAGTAGATGATACCGCTTGAAAAGGGATAATTTTCATGTGTAAATGATTATACACTATATATGTAAAGAATTATTCCAGCTGCAGTTCAGTTTAAATTTGAATTCATGTGGAGAATGCAGCTTTACAGGGCAAAATAAAGAGGAGGACAAAAGTGGTTCTTGGTTTGTGAGACACTTTGTAAGGGGGACTGTACACCAATTGAGCTCATCCCTTTCCGTCTTGAGTAAAGACTGAGTCAGCAGCTTTCGTTGGTGTGGGACCTGTTATTTTGAAAGGTGTTGCGTACAGATTTTAGTAAAAAAAGCAGATGACATTTGACCACTCTGGTATTTGCCGGTTTAGCATAAAGGGAGAAAGGTTTAGACAAGTTTTTCTGAGACCAATGGTATGTATAATATGTTGGGCTGGCACTAGGTATTAGCCAGGTACTCACAAGCTAATATAAGCGAGATTTGGCTTAAGTTTTTTTAATATTTTAGTCAGGTTGGCAGAAGGAATTGGTAATTTGTGTATGTGTGTGTGTGCGGATGCGGGTGCGTGCATTTTATTCTAACTTCTCTGGGTGAACCCAGCTTACTGATTGATCCTATCAGAATGAAGTTTGGTTGAGGAAATGCCGGCTTGGCTCATACATCTGAATCACTTTGGCTAAAGTGGCTGCACTTTGTTGATAGCACTTGTGTAATTACTGTCTTCATTGCAACTTGCTTCTTGCAGTATCACATCCCATTGGCTGTTACTCTGGCGAGTTCTGTTTCTGTGTCAGAAAAGTCTCCCGTTGTCCAGGTGAGTGCTTCAGTCAAAGTCTGCGTTTGCACACAGCTGTGAAAGTCTTGTGTTGTCAAAAAAACAAAAACAAAAAAAACAAAAAAACAAAAAAGCAACTTGAACTTTGATCATAAGATTGAACAACCATTGAATATAGAAGGTCTGATGTCTCTGCATCATCAGTAACTGAGAACCTGTAAAAATACTAGGCAAGTGTCTGGGGACCAAAAATAAAATTTAAGGACAAAAATGAGAAGCTGATGTTGGTTGAACAACATTGTTATTCTGTTTTCAGCCATGTTCATTTTCATTTGTAAAAGTGACCCAACATTGACATCCAGGTAACTGGTTTGCCCAGTCTGTCTGGCTCTGTCTGTGTGGTCCATGGGAGCTGAATGTCTCTCGAGACTTGAGGTATATTCCCTTACCACAATGTTGGAGAGTATACATGTCCCCGGTTCTTGGACTGGTGTGGACTGAATCTTGCATATTCCATCTTTTCTCATAGTCACAATGTGACCATAACTGAGGAGACAAACCATGCAAGGTACATAAACCACAAATAAAAAACTGATATGATCTCTTAGTGCTGCAGATATATGACGCATGCGAGACATGTTGTAAATGAATGTTTTTATCTTTATTTTGATAGATAAGAGTCAGCAACCTGCTGGGGGGTCAAATGGGGAAGTTGTCGGTTGTTGCTGAGTCAGCCCGCCATGTCGTTGATGAGGCAGTGGTCATGAGCAAGAAACCATTTGCGGCGTCCACATCAGACAGGTACATGGTGAATCACACTCCTGGCCACGCCCACTGATGTCACAATCACACTCCTGGCCACGCCCACTCATGTCACAATCACACTCTTGGCCACACCCACTGATGTCACAATCACACCCCTGGCCACGCCCATGGATGTCACACTCACTGTTTTAAATTCTAATTTGTATAGACAGTATAGGTGTCACATAATGCTACATAACATGGACAGGGTAGCCAGGGGTATGCCTTAGCAGTCACAGGAAAAGGAAATGTCCTAGAAGTGAAATGATGCTAGGGAAGGGGAAGAAAGTGTGTCTGGTATTGAGCTACCTATGGACTTTATAAGTGGCCATTGGTAGTACAGGGAACTGTCAATCCAGAAGGCTGTTGTGTATGGGTCACTCGCAGCTCTCTGAATTGAACATGCAGAATCGTCCTATTTGAGACTAATGTTTCCCAGGGCGGGGTTGCCAGGAAATGGTGTGGCCTTTCCCTCCGCCCCCTTTTCCCCATATTATGTCAAAAGTTGGGAATTTTTCTTCTTTAAATTGGATACTGGTCACAGAAAAAAAGAACGATTCTGTGGTCACCGTTTCCTGGTCGGAATAAGACTTAGGTCAACAGCTTTCCCAGCATGAAGTGGGTTGCTATGTGCTCCGCTTATACAGTGGAACATGTTGACATGGGTTGGCCTTCATGGTAAGTCTCACCAAAAAAATTTTCTGAGAACAAAGATTTTACGTTGACAAATTGAAAGCGTACAATAGTTGATATGTGGGTGGTTGATGGTCTGCCGAGCAGGAATAGGATAGGAGAATGGTGGAAGTCAGTGGCCTCGACTTCTCAAGGCCTCCTATTGAACCATTTTTGACGTGACATGAAAGACAGCTTCACATATTAACACAGAGTTAAAACATGACACTCAGTCTCACAATGTGGCCAGAGGTCATGCAATGTGGCAGTTTCTGTTCCTAATGTCATCTGTGGTTTATGTGGCAGAGTGAAGGAGCTTTGTGTGTTGAAGTTTGTCAAAAAGGTCCAACTTTAGAACACAGATCTCCCAGAGAACATTTCAAGCTACCATTTCCTGCAAAGTAGTGCAATACATTGAGAAATGAATAAGCTGTAAGCAGACATGATGGAAAAGCATTTAGAACATACAATGTACTCAATTTGGATGTGATTCATTTGCCTCTAGCTCCGTCCATGAGCTGAACTTCATGCAAGCCAAGCCAGCGTGTGGCTTCTACACACTGACACTCAATGTGGTTCCACAGAAACCTGATGCCAGACTTCTGGGCACGACAGGTGCAAAGGTATGAATAACATACACACATCTCATTAACTCTTTCAGTGCCTTCAAGATATACCATCCTCTGTCTGTTACTCGCTCACTCTCGCTGGCTCTCTCAGTCTATATATATACATGTCTACTGTTGTTTTAGAAATTTTAGCACACTTTATTTAACACAAATGCAGTTTTTGCCTTAAAATAAAATTGTACTCATTTTAATTTAGTGCTAATTGATGGCTCCGCTAAATAATAATTGCACTATGTAAAGTGACTTCCCTAAGAAGTGCCTGTTATCCTGCTGCCTGGTACACTTCGTAATTGCAAATTGACAAATTTGAACAACGGTCACCTTGAAAGTTTTTCAGTCTTGTGAATGAAAATTTCAGCCCCATTCCGGCCTTGGGTGACATAGTTGTCGAGGTGCTTTTACTCTGCTGTCATTCTGCCCTCGACCAGCATATGACGGAAATATGTATCAAGCTGCTCTAAACAACTCTTAAACTCGGACAAAGTCTTCTGGTTCACTGTGTACCCATTATTTTGACATGAATATTTTAACACATTTGAATTTAGGGCATTGAGTAAGTGTACTAATAACTTCAAATTAAGTTTAGCACTAAAGTTTCTGGAACTACAGCATATATGTATATATATATATATATATATATATATATATATATATATATATATATATATATATATTAAATATGGAATTACTTGTGTAAAAACAATTCATGGAGTTGGTGTTAACATGAAAAGAAAAAAGCCCAACATTGACATCCAGATAGCTGGTTTGCCCAGTCTGTCTGGCTCTGTCTGCGTGGTCCATGGGAGCTGAATGTCTCTCGAGACTTGAGGTATATTCCCTTACCATAATGTTGGAGAGTATACATGTCCCCGGTTCTTGGACTGGTGTGGACTGAATCTTGCATATTCCATCTTTTCTCATAGTCATAATGTGACCATAACTGAGGAGACAAACCATGCAAGGTACAAACATGACAAACAAAAGCTATTTGTGTTGGTGACAAAAATATTTTAAAAATAACTAAAATGCACTGGTGGTATGTTTTGTAGGTGGAGGTGAAAGTGACCACTCAGATTGGATTGGAGAATGTGGAGATTGGTGTTGGAGACAAAGATCAGAGCATGGCTGCCAAAACTACCAAGTAAGAAAAATCCTAAATGGAGCTATACAGAACTGTAGTTATTATGTTGACCTCTTTGGGGGAGGGGGGAGGGAGCCAAGTGTCCTACAAGCATGAATGATATTGTTATATGCAGAAATGATGTCTAGAAACGATACCTGAGCGTAATTATACGTCACTGTGATGTCAAATTTCCTCTGATCTGCATATGTACGTCATCAGGTGGGAATCTGTCCAAGGTGTTTACCCTTTTCCCCTGGAATAGAGACTGAGTACACAGTACCTTGCGGTGGTGGGGAGGGAGAAAGGGCCTAACCCATGCCAAGGAAAGGTGTTGACTCATTCAAGGGGGAAAGAGTTAAGGGGGAGGGATTAAGTGCATGACCATTCTCTTTATACCAAAGGGTTAAAGGGGAGGGATTAAGTGCATGACCATTCTCTTCATACCAAAGGGTGGGGTGGGGGATTAACCATTTTTATTATGCCAAAGGGTTAAGGGGGGAGGCATTAAGTGCATGACCATTCTCTTTATACATCAATTTCATAAACATATGAAATTGATGTAGACCCTGATTTAAATATCAAGGACACATTACAACCCCGTAGGTCATTTAAACTGATCTTCATGCACTTACCTGTGCTTTGCCAGAGCCCCCATAAAAAATTTGTGGGTCCAGTGCAAATCCATGCAGGTGCAGTGACTGTCGTCAAGGCCCTGTGGCGTGTCGCATCACCCCTGGCGACAGTAATGCATATTAGTGAGCATGTTCATGCTAGCTTCATTATCGGCCTGTGCAACTTAAGGGGGGGGGGGGTGATCAATGGGATCGACAGATTAGGCCCAGTGTGTCTTGATTCAGCCATTTGATTGGCTGATTCTGAGTTGGTGGTCTGGTCGCCTAATGTGATGCTGGGGCAGTCCCATGTGCTGTTCAACACTGAGGTGACCTTTGCCGACGCCTCCTTTCGAGGTTTCGGAGCATATTTAGACTCTGTGACAGCCTCAGGTGAATGGCCGCATTTGTAGAGGTGATTTGCCATCAGTTGACTTGAACTGGAGGCCCTTTGTCATGCCCTTCTCCAATACAAGTCACAGGTGAGGAACAAGCTGGTCCTGGTGATGTGCGACAACTGTACGTGGACTGCGTACATCAACAAGCAGGGAGGGGCCAAGTCAAACAGGCTCCGCTCCCTGGCTGAGCCAGTCTGGCTTGGTGCTGTCACTATGGCATCAGGGTCCAATGGCGGCACTTTTCGGGGTGCCTGAATGTCAAGGCAGACCTGCTCTCGCGCCGATTGCATGTGATTCAGACCAAGTGGTCTGTGTATCCCTGGGTGGTGGAAGGTATCTGGGTACCTGGGTGCCAGCAGCACATTGATCTCTTTGTCACCAGGGATGCATCATCAATTTTGTGGCAGGGATGTGGGCGTATGCCTTTCGTCCAACCCCACTCTTGCCAAGAGTGTTGTGCAAGATAGGGGGGAGCTGTGTGAAGTCCTTTTGGTGGGCCCCTGGTGGCCAAGAGGGAATGGTCCTTGGACCCTTTACAGTTGAGCATGGAGCCCCTGCAGGTTCTTCCTCCTCTTCCACAACTGCTCTGACAACCAGACTCAAACAAGTTGCACCACAACCCACAGTGTGTCCGGCCTCCTGCCACCTCCAGTCTGACTTTACAGCTGAAGTGACCTATGGTGTTGTAATGTGTCCTTGGTGTTGTAATGTGTCCTTGGTGTTGTAATGTGTCCTTGGTGTTGTAATGTGTCCTTGGTGTGAAGTTTTTCAACAGTAAATTATTATTAAGAAAAATTACTCACCATAGGTCACTAATATTCCCACCCAACCATACCTGCTTATCGGTTCTTCCTGAGCAGTGTAGGAAACTGGTCTGGGCATGCTGCCAGGGGTTCTGTGCCACGCCACAGGACCTAGATGGCAGTCTCTGCAGCAGCATGGGTCAGCACTGGACCCACAGAATTTTTTATGAATGCTCTGGCAAAGCACAGGTTAATGCGTCGAGACCAGCTTAAGTGACGTATGGCCAGTAATGTTTTTTAATAATAGTTTTACTGTTGAAAAACTTCCTGTCCATAGACCAGAGTCATCAGACATGGCAGTGACTGAGCCCTGCACACTCTCTCTGTGTTCACTGTGTTCCATGATTGTTCTGGGAGAAAAACCTCTTTGTTGTCAGTAGTGAAATGATTGTAAATGAAGAAGCTGGTAATGTAGTTTGGGCAGTGGGTTGATATTCATTTATGTTTTGTTTGCCTCCCTCAGACTACAGCACCCAAACAAGGCGGCCAATGTGCTGGAGGCAGACTTCCACCAGAAGTTAATCATGAAGTTCCAGCTAAGAGATAGAACTGCAGGCGTGCCACTGCGTGCACATCAGACTTTTGTTAGGCTCACCAATCAGAAGACAAAGCAAGAGATTATATTCGTTGCTGAACCAGATTCAACAGATACATATAAATTTGATCTGGTGAGTTTTTGTTCAATGGAGTCCGATTGGGAATAACAAAATGTTGCCATGACAATAACGTTCAAGCTTTTTCTGCATTCATTGAAATAGCGGAAATACTGCATGTCTCCATGTGTAGGAAATGATTGAACAGCAATTTAAATGAGGGGTTTTAAAAGCATGTAAATAATTTGGTGTGTGGCCCAAGAAAAGGGGGCATTTAGAATATCATTTTATGTCTGTTTGATGTTGACGCATTGGTACAACAACAGAGCATAAATTTCATTTCCAGATCCAACTTTTTCATGTAAGCATTTAACTTCCAACCCAAATGGAGTTTGACAAAAAAAAAAAGGCCCTGGCAACTGGTTTCAGAGTACATGTAGCACAGTTTTTCTGGGAGCAATGTTTCTGTAAAAGATGTTTGTGGAGCCAACTATTATATATTTATGTATTGTCTTGGGTAGCACTAGGATTTTAGAATAGCCAGTTTTTTCGGCAAAGGCCCACACAGACTTTAATGAAATCTGTTAAATTTCTGTGCAAAAGTGGAGAATATGTATTTGGCGTGTGGTAGTGCTAACATATATTTTTCTGTAATTGGCGTTAGCAAAATGGGCAGGAGGGATGTCATAATGTTTTATTATTTGATCACCACAGATGTAAATGATGAATAACCAAAATCACCATCTTTCGACTGAAAGTTGTGATAGACAAAATCTTATATTCTGATACACATGGTTTTCTCATCTGTTTTTATTCTGTTAAACTCTTACACTAATTTTCCCATCTGTCACAAAATTTGTGTTCTGTCACATTATTGTTTCCCCATCACTAAAATAGCTAGTCGTTGACTACAAATGATACGCCCTGTTTAAAGTGTAATGCGTTGTTTATACTGCAGGATGTGGGTGGCAGTGCAAAGCTATTTGGCTGGCTGTCTGGCAAATACACCATGGACCTTATTGTGGGAGACGCAGTCATTGAAAATCCTCTCTTTTGGACAGTGGTAAGGGCCATCATAAGTAGTTTTCTTTTTGGCAAGTCTGAGACTGAGTTATTTTCATTTGTTGGTCAACCCAGCATTGACATTCAGGCAGCTGGGTTCTCCTGGATAACAGTCGACGGTCGCTTTTATCAGCAGTTCATGACTGAATGTCACTTGAGATGAGAAGTAATAGTCCTTTAGTTTACCACAGTCTGACAGATCACTGTCTCTCTCCCGCCCCTCCCATAAGAGAAGTAAATACATGCGTATAAAAACGAAGTGCAAAAGGTGTGAAAGTAGGCAGATGGCACATTTGCATATGGACTCCTTACTACATGTGCTTGAATGCTAGACATTTCAACCTGTGGAAAATTCTGTTTCTGTAACAAATTTCCATTGTCAGTCCTGGCTGTTGTGGCTCATTCTTGATTTAAACCATGTGACCTTAGTAGAAGTCTATTTTGATCTGAAATTTTTGTCAATATTTGTATTTGGCTTGTTTGATATATTTGTCTGTCAATCCTAGTGTCACAGCAGTATTCAAAAGAAATAAATCGATTGTATTTTGGTACTGATTGAATAAAGGTGCTGACTCAGTCTTACTTAAAGGCAAGGGGTTAAAAAGTTGATTTTGACATGGGTTTTGATCAACATTTTTCACATTGTAGAGAAATAGCATATTGGTCATGTACACACACCTCACATGAGCAGATATGGAGAGAAATGAACTCAAGCACTTAAAAAAAGGTGTTTGTGTGTGAATGGATTCATACTTGTATTGCTGTTAATTGGCGTTTTTTCACAGGCTGATGTTAAACTGACTTTCCCAGAAGGCTCCGCAGAGAAAAAGGTAGACGAATTTCGGTACAGCAAAAAGCCAGAAATTAAAGTAAGTACAAACCACTGACACATTCAGCTGTAATCAGAGACTTAAAACAGTTGCACTTCTTTTTTCATTACAGTTCCTTAAAAAATTGCCAATAATGATGAAAGAAATTTTACTTAAAGTGAATCAAAATACAAATTTGATTGTAAATGTGATCAGATGTTCCTTCCAAGTTTTTACACAAATGGATAAAATGGAAGGAACAAAAAGCAAATGAAAATAATTTATCAGTTTTGTTTCCCAACATTGACATCCAGGTAACTGGTTTGCCCAGTCTGTCTGGCTCTGTCTGTGTGGTCCATGGGAGCTGAATGTCTCTCGAGACTTGAGGTATATTCCCTTACCACAATGTTGGAGAGTATACATGTCCCCGGTTCTTGGACTGGTGTGGACTGAATCTTGCATATTCCATCTTTTCTCATAGTCACAATGTGGCCATAACTGAGGAGACAAACCATGCAAGGTACATACACTTAACACATAGCGAAATCCTTGAAATAAATATTTTTATATTTACATTTAGAATAAAACCATGAAATTAGAGTTGTGTGTTGTGTCACCTGGTTCAATACAGTGTCTCTCTGTAGCCATTTTTTGCAAGAGTATTACAATAGTATCAAAACTGAGTATATGCTGATCCCTGCCACCAGAGGTCACTCCAACTGCAACGGAAAAGCTGTTTTTAAAAGACAGGTGGTCTCTCATGACAGGTAGATATACCTGTAGGGCTTGGGAATCTGTAAAGCCATGATGTCATGATGGGTATCTCATGACTGTCTGTCATGATGGGTATCTCGTGACTGTCTGTCATGATGGGTATCTTGTAACTGTCATGATGGGTATCTTGTGACTGTCATGATGGGTATCTTGTGACTGTCATGATGGGTATCTTGTGACTGTCATGATGGGTATTTTTTGACTATCATGATGGGTATCTTGTGACTGTCATGATGGGTATCTTGTGACTGTGATGATGGGTATCTTGTGACTGTCATGATGGGTATCTTGTAACTGTCATGATGGGTATCTTGTAACTGTCATGATGGGTATCTTGTGACTGTCATGATGGGTATTTTTTGACCATCATGATGGGTATCTTTTTGACTGTCATGATGGGTATTTTTTGACTATCATGATGGGTATCTTGTAACTGTCATGATGGGTATCTTGTGACTGTCATGATGGGTATCTTGTAACTGTCATGATGGGTATCTTATGACTGTCATGATGGGTATCTTGTGACTGTCATGATGGGTATCTGGTGACTGTCATGATGGGTATCTCGTGACTGTCATGATGGGTATTTTGTGACTGTGACTCCAGCACTGACCTCTGCATATGATTTTCCACAGCACATTTTCCGTCAGCCTGAGAAGCGGCCGGCAGCTGCAGTGTCCAATGCCTTCACTGTGTTGGTTCTGGTTCCTTTACTTCTGCTTGTTATCTTGGTAAGTTACAAGTCATGTGACACTCTCCCATCATAACCAGCTTGGTAAGTTACTAGTCATGTGACACTCTCCCATCATAACCACCTTGGTAAGTTACAAGTCATATGACACTCTCCCATCATAACCAGCTTGGTAAGTTACAAGTCATGTGACACTCTCCCATCATAACCAGCTTGGTAAGTTACAAGTCATGTGACACTCTCCCATCATAACCACTTTGGTAAGTTACAAGTCACGTGACACAATCTCCCATCATTACTAGATGGGATGTAGCCAACTGTCACATTTGTTATACATGTTCACATCAGGATGAAAAAACCTCAGTCGTTAAAGTGGACATTTTAAACGCTGAAGTGGTGGTTAGTATAAACATATTTATTTTCTCTGGATTGCCTAATAGTACACAAAGACTAATCTGGAGGCTCTCCAGTACAAGTGATGTAAAACAGAATGTCTCATGGTGGCCTTGGATAAAACCAATCATCTGCATTGTTTCAAGTTACATGTAGTAGAAATTATAAAAAGTGTCCGATTGGCTGCTAACTGCCCACCTTTCTCAGAAAACAGCAAAAAATATTGTGGTAAAGATGGTTAATTCAGAAAGTTATGATAATGCTAACATGTTGGTGTCAGCCTCAGGAGGCATGTTGTCAGTTGTATTTATCTCTGTTCATGGTGTATGGACATGTGAGGTTTATTCCAGGACTGCAGATTCATAGGGATCAAACGTTGATTTAACGAAACCACACTGATGGTGGGTAGTCTGATGAATTGAACAAATTTGTTGGCACAATCAAGTAAATAGACAGATGTATTTAGCAGCTGTGGTGGCACAAATCATAGAACAATAACAAGGGAAATCGTGTCCAAGTTGTAAACAGGCTTAAGTGAAGAACTATTAACTTTCCAGGCTGAGAAACCAATGTCTGTATCTGGCGATCCTAGGGCAAATGCCCCAGTGGTTGACATGTAAATTTTTTCTAAAATTTACTTATCCTGGGTCAGTTTTCACTTATCCCTGACAACAGGACATGACTTTTTCCACCCAGTGTTGGTTACACACAGCTCATAGTCCTAGTGTTATTTTCCTGTACTAAATATACATGTTGCAGTTAAAGGTCAAATGGTTGTTTCTCAGCAGAACTTGCAGGCTTGTTAAATGGTCTTTCGGAATAGAATAGAATTCCTGTCAAAGAGACATTGCACTTGTGTCAAATATATACTGATGAACAGGAAGGAATTTGCAAAGCAAGGACAACTGGATGTATTTTTATAAGTTGGGTGTTCACAGCAACCTGGAAGTCCTTGCTATTGCTGTTAATCATATTAGTGAACTGAACTTGAAAAGAGAGAAAAAAATGTTGTGAAATCAAAGTTGTCAAAACAAAAATGATGCATTTGGCACTTACAGTGGCTAATGGCTGCTGCCACAGCAAACTCTGTTGATTGCTGTGTCTGTCTGAATGCTAGAGTGAAGTCTCTCTTTCCACCCAAGGCTGCTTGGACAGTGCAGCAGTGGTCTAAGGGGGAGCAACAAACTAACCAGCTGTTTTAGTCTTCAACCTTATACTTTTAGAGCAGAATGATGACAAGTCTCATCGCTGTCATCTGCCCGTGTTAATTATAAAAAGTTACCAATGTCTTGTTCTACCTGTCAGCTCAGTCCATGTATTTGATAAATCCATGCTGGCTGTGACTGAGCGACTCTCTTGCCTTACCTGGATTTCCCATTTTATTGTGTGTCCTGAGGGTCTTCCATACTCTGTGAGGTCTTTTGGGGGGTCTTCAATATTCTCAAAGGATCACAGGGACAGATGGACCAAGCAAATGTACCACCACAACTTGTAGAAGAATAACAAGAAAAAGCCTGTTGAAACTATAAACAGTCTAAAGTTATAAAAATACAAAATTTCCAGGCTGAGAAAACACTGCTCACTATTTGCTAACCCAATGTGCTTGTGGTTAACATGTAAATTTTATTTGAAATTGACTTGTTGTGGGTCAATTTTTACTTATTCATTCAAGTCTACCTCCACAATGCACTGCTTTGAGCATGAATAGAGGAGTGATAAGCCCCTGGCAGCACACTGGCCAAACTAGGTCAGGGGAACAGCAGCACACTGGCCAAACTAGGTCAGGGGATCAGCTGGTCTCATCCTGAGCCAACTTTCCCTGAGGCCGCCTAGTTACATAAAATACACTTTTTGTTTCGTGGATTCTGATAGAACTATAGTCAGATGAGAAAATTATTGTCTACTACGAGTACCCACAAAATTTGGCAACTTTCCTGCAGACATTAACTATTTGGGCTACATATTCCTTTGTTATTTTAGGTTTGTTTTTCCCCTGAATTAGGTTGTCATATTGCACAGCTCATCCTCAGAAGCAAGGCATTGTGGAGGTAGACTTGCGTGAATCCATGACAACAGGCACTGAATTTTCCCACCCAGCTTTGGCAACTGCCAGCTCATAGGCCTGACGTAATTTTTTGGCACTAAATATACATGTTGCAGTTACAGGTCTAATGGTTATTTTAGGGTAGAACTCACAAACTGGTTAAGTGGTCTTTAAAAATAGGATTCCCATCCAGTAGTTATTGTACTGATTGGGTCAAATGTATACATGTACTTATGAACAGGAAGGAATTTCCAAAGTGTTGAAAACTGGGTGTATTTTTATAAGTTGATCTTGCATAGTAATCTGGGTATTGCTATTAATCATATCAGTGCACTGAATTTAAGAAAAGAAAAAAAAGTTGCAAAATTAAAAGTTGAAGTATAAATGATGCATTTGGCGTTTACAGTGGCTAATGGCTGCTGTTGCAGCAAACTCTGTTGATTGCTGTGTCTGTCTGAATGCTAGAGTGAAGTCTCTCTTTCCACCCAAGGCTGCTTGGACAGTGCAGCAGTGGTCTAAGGGGGAGCAACAAACTAACCAGCTGTTTTAGTCTTCAACCTTACTAGACTTTTAGAGCAGAATGACGACAAGTCTCAGTGCTGTCATCTGCGTGTGTTAAGTGTGAAAAGTTACCAGTGTCTTGTTCTGCCTGTCACCTGAGTGTTTGATAATACATGCTGACTGTCAATGAGAGACTCCCTGGCCTTACCAGGATTTCCCTGTTCATTTTTTGTTTGTTTTTGAGTCTCCATACTCTGTGAGATCATTTGGGGGGTCTGCAGTATTCTCAAAGGATCACAGGTACAGGTGGACCAAGTAGATGTGTCAGCACAGATTGTAGAACAGTGACTAAGAAAAAAGCCTCTCAGAGTTGTGAACAGTCAAAAGTGAAGAACTGCAAACTTTCCAGGCAAAGAAAACACTGTTTACAATCTGCTAACTCAATGTGCTTTATTGTGAACATGTAAATTTTTATCTGAAATTGACTTGTTCTGGGTCAGTTTTAACTTATTTATTAAAGTCTTCCTTCACAGTGCACTGCTCAGAGCATGAGTGGAGGTGTGATGTCTTAGGCAATACATTGGCCAAACTTGGAACAGGGGAACAGCTGCTCTCACCCTGGGCCAACTTGCCCTGAGGCTGCTTAGCTATGTTCCCTGGTGGTTATTTTCAGGGTAGAACTCACAGACTGGTTAAATGGTCTTTAAAAATAGGATTCCCATCCAGTAGTTATTGTACTGATTGTATCAAATGTATACATGTACTTATGTACAGGAAGGAATTTCCAAAGTGTTGAAAACTGGATTTTTTTTTTTAAGTTGGGGGTCCATAGTAACCTGGGTATTGCCATTAATCATATCAGTGAACTGAATTTAGGAAAAGGAAAAAAAGTTGCAAAATCAAAAGTTGTGGAAACACAAATGATGCATTTGGCGTTTGCAGTGGCTTGTGGCTGCTGTTGCAGCAAACTCTGTAGATTGCTGTGTCTGTCTGAATGCTAGAGTGAAGCCTCTCTTTCCACCCAAGGCTGCTTGGACAGTGCAGCAGTGGTCTAAGGGGGAGCAACAAACTAACCAGCTGTTTTAGTCTTCAACTTTATAATACTTTTAGAGCAGACTGATGACAAGTCTCATCGCTGTCATCTGCGCGTGTTAATTATAAAAAGTGAACAGTGTCTTGTTCTGCCTGTCACCTGAGTACAGTAAAATCTCTCTAACCGAACACCTCCGTATACTGAACACAATTTCTTGGTCCCAAATATACACTTCCAGTGTAAGCAAACCTCCCTATACCGAACATCTCACTGTACCGAACACTTTTTTCTGGTCCCAAGAGTGGTTGGTATAGGGAGGTCTTACTATATTTGATAAATCCATGCTGGCTGTGGCTGATGACTTACAAGTAATTTGAGGTTGTGCCCTTGAGGGCTGAACATGAAATTTGAGAGTAACAAATCCATTGCTCCAATTTGTGGGAGCAAGAACTTGACACAAGTGTTATTTAGAAAACCAAAATTTCTGGTTGCCCAGTGGGCAAGGGCTAGGGCATGCAAATTATAGATCCCTGTGATAGTGAGGTTATAAATTGTGTTTCTAGTTAAATTTCATGTGGATTTGATAGAAACATAAACAAATAGAAGTGGGCAGGGTTTGTAAGTATGATGCAGAGCTGTGTAGTCTGTAAACAAAGGAGCAGTTGGTGCTTGTGGCAGTCTTTCAGTAAAGACCGCTGTTTACGTGGCAGCCTTGCTATGTTACGTGCCTCGGTGCTTGAGTGAAGCTTGTCGTTTCACCCAGGGCTGCTGGTACAGTGCAGTGCTGGTCTATGAGGGACATATGGGGCCGGGATAGCGGGGGTAGTTTGTCTCAGTATACTTTGTTGGAGTATTCTCACCACACACATGCAGTAATCCATGCTCATTAACCCTTTCCACCTTGAATTGACATTTGAGTCAACAACTTTCCTTGGCATGAGTTGGGCACTAAGTGCCCAACTCATGCCAAGGAAAGTTGTTGACCTGAGGCATGTGATCTTGGTAGGGCTCATCTACAATTCTCAGTCAAAACTGTTTTTCATAACTGCTGAAATTAGTTGAAAACACTAAAGCAGACGCCATTTGACCACCAGCCGGTTTATGCTGGTTTGAGGGGGAAAGGGTTAAAAAGTCACTGTAGCTGAATGGGTAAATTCCTCGCTTTCTGTGGAATCAGTAGAGAGTTCAACACCCAGCCGATCTAAGGGACTCTAATGTCTCTGGCTCTTCAGATGCAGGGATCATTTAACTGGGGAAAAGTAGGATGGAGCATGTTTGGGCTACCTGTGCCTTACAGTGTCAGCGGTGATGACAGGGATGGCAAAATCTCATAATTTGCTGGGCTGGCACAAGGCCATTAGTCGATTAGCCATAGGCTAATGATTGTAGAATTTGGCTAAAATAATTTTCAACATTTTAGCCAAATTGGCTATAGAAATTATATGTTAATGTTAACTGTTTTATCCTTGAACTATCGCCTATTTAATATTGATTTTTGATGATACAGGGTCAGCTTAGCACAAGGCTGACTAGCAAAATAAAATCCCTAGTGCAACCACAGATTTGGTGGTGGCCATCATAAGAAATACACTTACAACAGAACACGTGAGTAGTTAAATGTAAATAACAATGGCACTTGTATATATTGATGGGTGTGTGTGTGTAAATACTTTCTCTGACAGCTTTGTATCTATTTCAGTGGATAAGACTAGGTGCCAATCTGTCCAACTTCCCTATGTCATTGAGTGCCATTGGGTTCCACATTGGTCTTGGAGGTAAGCATTTCTTCTGTTGCCTGGTAAAAAGACTGCAGATTTAACATTTTTAGACAAAGACACAAAAAAATGACAAAAAAACAGTTGCAATATTTTGACACTTAAATATGCCATGAAAAACGGGGGAAGTATATGGGGTATATTAGAAGTACCATATTTCAGCACAAGGTGGCAGTCATTGTTTCGGGTGCCTGTGGACATGTCTTGACCAAAATGACAGGAGTAAGGAAACTTAATGTTTGGTATGTCCTGTGAGGAGCGAGTCGACATATAATGAGACACCTGGTTCCAGTAGAACGGATCATTTCAGACTACTCGATCCAGTTTTAGAAGGGAGCACAAATGATTGGAGAAAAGAGATGTAAAATTTTTGTGAACATTGTAAAGGTCAGGGAGTTCAGGAATAGTTGGGCCACACAAGCTTTGAAACTGATTTGGTTGACATTGATTTGACGCCAAGGTACAAATGATGAGCACACACAATCACCATCTTTCGGCTGACTGCATAGTGGTGACAACCTCAGCTCTGATGTACAGACAGACACTGGACTCTCCAAACACTCGCCGTGAAGATGTCTCGGTTTCTTTGTTGCAATGCAAGATGTATTTATGATTCAGCAAATAACAAAGCATTCAATACTGAAATTAGTTTCTATTCCACACCAGTCTAGATTTTTTTTTCTTTCTTCTTTTTTTTTTTCCACATGTTCAGAAACAAAGTGTTTGATTCTAAAGTCTAAAGGTTTGCGTGAAGTGTGTAATATTGTTATTATTACACATTTGACCACTGGAGACAGGTTGGCAGATAGCTCAGGGATCCAGCAGCTTGTGTGCCTTGTCTAAATATTTGATAACTGATGCACTGCACATTGTGTCTTTTTCCTTTTTATTGTAAACATAAAATTTTAAACTTTGCTGACCATTTGTTGATCATTGTTGAATTTAACATCTTGTCAATGTGAGCGGAGGAGAGGAATGAAGCCAGGGAGGGAGGAGCAGTTATTTGATTGACAGCTGAGTAACAGCCATTGATGTTGTGGATCCTGCAAATTGTTACATGAAGTTTGTTACTTTGTTGCAGCCATTTTTGGTCTGTATTACTTGTACTGGACACAGCTGACTATGTTCACCACACTAAGGTACCTTGGACTTCTGGGCATTCCTACATTTCTATTTGGCAACAGACTGCTTAGTGGCATTGCAGCAAAAAGGTAAGCAACCAGAGTACTGTGAGACAGTGGTCATACACCACAGACCTTCACTGGAACAAACATTTGTAGGACCAGTTCCAGGACAAGTCCAGACACTATTCAATGTCGAAACAGGGAGGGACAAGTGTCACAGATTGATACACAGCAATTGAAAATTGTAGCAGAACGTTTTGTTACGACCTTATTACTTTGTATGGAAAATTGACATTATGCTGAATTCAAGACTGTCCTAGAACATGTGGTTTTCATTGCCCAATTTTGACAAAGTGGTTTTGCTGTCAATCGACATTGGTACTAAATTCATAATCTTTGTAAATGCACCTTTCGAAGACCAACATGCCTACAATTGTAGAGACCCCAAGAATTGTCCAGGTCAACGGCTTTCCTTGTCAACTAAGCACCAAGGAAAGTTGTTGACTCAGTCAAAATTTTGGACTGAAAAAGTTAAATACCAGGTAAACAGTACACCTGCTTGACAGGCCAGGACACAGAGGCTTTGAAAGAATCTAATAAATGAAGGACCTGCTGTTTGACCAGTGACTTCTTGGGTCAGAAATTACAATGTGACATGGGTAAAGGATTATGGTAACAACTTTATGGTTTCCACAGAATTACTGACCAAAAATAAAGCACATGTAATAGACAGACCTTGCCAAGTTTTATGTGTTCAGAACTATTCCCCCCCGCCCCAATCCCTCAAAAATAAAAATAACAAAAAAAAAAAAAAAAAAGATAGGAAAGAAATTTGGTAAAAAGAGGAGCTTGCACTTTGTACCAAGGATGCCACTGTTTTAGAAACTTGGAGGTTGGCAGCCCACAGAGATTTTTTTTGTTTATTGATCTTTATTTTGGGATTATGGAGAGTTCAAGATCAGTAACTCCCTCAACCTGTGCTTGGCAGTGACTCTGACCTATTGTAACTGTGAAAAACAAGAAGAAAAAAGAATGGAAGGAAGACGCCATATAAAAGTGATACGTTGTATGTTTTGACCATGGAATGGCTCTGATGCAATCCAGCAATCTTTGGTACCTGTTACTGGGTTAATAGAGAGGAATTGGGCCAGTGCCATGATCACCTGGTTAATTGAGTTTGGGCCATAATAACCTGGTTAATTGAGTTAGTTGCTGTATGGCGTGGAGCCATAATACTCCAGGCCATAGACTACCTTCAATGTCAAATAGGACTTTTTTGTACTATACTCTACTTGAACAAATATTCAACTGGACATTTAACCTGTGTTTTTTCTTCTCTGTTTGTAGGAAGTAAGAAGACACCCATAAAAAATAATCTCAAATTGTACAGTTGCTGTCATGTGATCCCTGACTGAGATGTCCTGTTGGTGGTGCCATCTGGTGGGAAGTGTAGAAAATCCAAGCAGCACCTCGAGGATGTATAGTTTCATTTAAATATTGTGGGCATCTGTTGTCACAAGAGGGTTGTTTATATGGGGGGGGGGGGGGGGGAGATCGAGTAAATCGGGGATTTTAAAGGTGTAGAAAGTTAAATGGTGAGATTGTGTTGTTGAAGTCAAGTCTGGAGCAGATACAGTTTTTGTCAGCATTGCTTACTTTTGTGCCTTGCATGAGCATCATATAAATGTGATTCTTGTCCATGTCCATTCCTAGTTTGAGCCGTGTTAACTCAGTGGTCCCCAGAAGGACAAACTTAAGGTCAGAAAAACTTTTCCCTTATTTAACAGACAGAAAACTTTCATAGCTTCTCAAGAAACGTTGGTCATACCGGACACACAGTATTTGACCTGCTCTTGTATTTTGATACAGATACCTTTAAGGTAAGGATATCTTTCTCTGGTTGAAGTATAGAAAGATTGTACTACTCTCTCTTCTAAGAAAAAGAAAAAGTTTTTATAATTCTGTATGTTCTGTGAAGAAAACTTAATGGGTACTGTATTTGAGTACAGTGAAAAGAAAAAAAATAAAATGCTTAAAAAAGGATATACCATGTTTGTTCTTTGTTGGGTGCATGATGGGAAATTTGGCAACTTAAAAACCTCCATTTCTGGATATAAGGAAAAGTGAGTTTGAGGGCTCATGGTGTATGATTTCGAGTAAACATTCTGAAAATAGACACAAATTTCAGGGGGTAAAATTAGTTGAAGGAGAAGTGGTCAATGGCATTACCATACCCAGTCTGAGGACCTTGTCCTGATTGGCTGAATTTGGCGTTGTCCTGATTGGCTAAATTTGGCCTTGCCATACCCAGTCTGAGGACCATCAACATGTGTAGTATGCAAGGTGCCACTCAAATAGTTGTCAAGTTAATTATGTGGTCCACACTTCTATTTGTGACCATAGCAAGCTCGTACTGATCTGAAGGACGTTTTTTTCAGCCAGCTTTCCATTGGAAAAGTCCAGTATTTTGCCATTCCCAAAATTAGGATGATTTTTCCATTGCAAGGATATAAATTTCGAAAAAAATCCATAATTAAGGTTGTAACTGTCTTCACTGAGACCTTTTCACACCATTATTGGTCATATTTTCAATTATTTTAGTTTAAAATTCCCTTGGAAAGATATCATGTTTGGTGTGCCCTAAAGGAGGGTGGAGTTTTGAAGGTCAAGCTGCACACCCCAACCCTTATTTGGGGAGGTACCCCAGACACATGCCCTCATCCTCAAATGACATCACACCACGACAGACAGAAAACGGATGTACACCCATCCAAGAAGCTCAGTGGACAAGTCAGCAGAGCTAGAAATTAACTCCAAATCCCCAGCTGCCATTTCAAAAGCCTTTATTCATTTTCAAAAATGTCTGTACAACGTAGCACTGGCAACAAACTTATCACCGCAAAATGCTACAGACAGTTTGAAGTCTGGTCACCAATGTGCTGCTTGGTATAATTCTATAATTATAATCAGTTGATCCTGGTTTCTATCCTCTCATTTATTATCAAGTTGACTCTTTTCCCAACATCTTGGGCAATTATGCATGCATGCAACAGCTATTAATTATTTCACTGTGAACGGTGACTTGCATGTTTCGGATTCCATCAATAAATTGCAGTGATGCAAGCAAGCTGGTTAAAGGAGAGAAAACATCCCACCTGCTACAGCTCTTCCACTGTCACGAGAGACCACCCTCTCCTGACAGACCAATTTACCCAATCCCAAGGCCTATACTTCCCGTTAATCTCTGTCATGAGACCACTAGTTGGATTAAGGTGGTCTCTGGTGACAGAACCATTATATCTGCATGACCGTGGGATCCATGTACAGTTAACTTTTAAAACTGGCATGAATTAATGACCTGAAAGCCATGTTCACACAAGTGCTGATGTGATGGAACTATTTGTCACAAGAAGTTTTCTAACACAGAGAAACGGATATGAAGGATTGACACACCATATTAGTCATCATTCTGAATGCCAGAGGGCAGCACCAGCTGGTACATCACAAGCATTTACATATAGCTGTTAAATGTGAACTTTAGTGCGTACGCTCTAAACTGAATCAATTAAAAAGACTAGAATTATGCTGAATTTTATTTTGTAAACTAGATGATCCAAAGGATCAATGTCCCCCACCACATTACATGTTGTGAACATACAGCATTATAAAATAGACACAAGCTATAATGAGACATATGCAGGAGGCAAATTGCTAAGATGTGGCATTACAGCACATAATAGAATGAGTTTTCAATTTTAGGGCAGTGCATTTGGTAGTAGAAGCCTGAGGGCATTCTGTTGCCCAGCACCACGACGGCAACAGGGATCATTTCAAAGCATGTACTGCACAATATAAATGCAATAATGAACATAAAAGAATAAAATATATATTGAATTGTTTTCTATCCAAAATTTGATACAGGCCCCTAGCCTCTTGAAAGGTAGAAGCACCAGTCTGATTAGGATCATCCTACAGCATTCAGTTATCCATGCTTTGAAAGGTACTATGATACTAATTGCCCCAAATAAATATGGATTGAGTTACCATGTCAAGTCTCGCCTCAATCCATGTTTTAAGCAAGTCTGATGAATTTCCGTTGAATCCTTCTGCATTCTGCATGGAAAATGTTCTTTTAAACAGCCCCTTGACCTCACAATTACTTGTTATCAGGCAAAAGTGAACTTGCCTCTAGATACGTAAAGAGTCTAAATGTATTGGAACTTCTATCAAATACTTCTGGAGAAGGTTTTTTAAGATTTTGCAAACAAATCGACAAAATTCTTGAAAACATTAAAAAATCTCTGGACCATGACAATTTGAACCAAGTTGGTAGAGATTCACCCAAGGTACATCCCCGCCAAGTTTGAAGTGAATCTAGCAGAAGGTTTTGGAGAAGTGGAAAATGCGAATTGCCACAGCAATCCCCATTCACTTACGTAGTGATCAATAGGAATGTATCCAATGACTGATTTGTACCAAACTTGAAAAAATCAGGGATCCACAGCAACGCCACCTGGTGAATAAATTCCCTTCTACAAGGAATATTTACACCCAAGTTTCAGCATAATCTGAGGGACAGTTTTAGAGAAGTAAAAAAAAGTGAAAACACAAAAATTCATTAAAAAATTGCAAAAGAATCACAGCGCCATCTCTTGAACAAATTAGGGACTAGAGAACCCAGAAGTGTGTCTATGCAATTTCGAAGCAATTTGTCAAGTGGTTTCAGAGAAGATTTGTTAAGATTTTGCCACAATATCACAAAAAATAATTCTGCTCATTTGAAAAATTGTATAGAGACCCATCCAAGGTACAACCCAACGTAGTTTGAAGTGAATCTGGCTGACGGTTTTGGAGAAGTAGAAATATGAAGTATCGCGGCAATTCCACATGTATACAGAGATGACCTTGAGGTCAAGGTCACCCATAAACAATCCCAGCCAAGGTTTGACCCAGATGCATACTCTGACCACCTTTGAAGGCAATTCAATAATTACGCTGTAAGTTATCGAATGCGATGGACACCAGACACAACAGATGGACAGACCAACAATTTCTATATCTCCCTATACCACCTTCGGTGGCGGGGGACAAAAAGTCCTGACAAGCAACACTTTCAGCAGTTCTTCATACATACTTGATACATTTTGATTGCCAACACGGTGGCTGCTGGCAAGATGAACAACATACTGTTTACACAGAATGCCACTGAACGCTCAACACATCTGGCACAGAACTTTGAACACCAGTTATACAGCTAAAAAAAAACTCATGCAAATTTAAAAAGAGGTCAGATTCTTCAGTGCGAAATTGGGGTGCTTCCAACGAGCATTTTGAAGTAACATCTGTGTGTTGCCAAGGTGAAGATATCAGCAACTTGGGAAAACTTATAATAAATTTAAACCACGGCAGATTAACCTTTCAATGCAGTCCAAACTTCTCTGATATTGAATATAGAAGCAAATTAAATGTTTGCATGAACTCATTTGTAGGGTAAAGTAGAAGCTGTGTACAATGGTGTTCTGGTGTGTACTTCAGGCATTTGTCCCCAGAGGGCACCACCCACCCTACTTAATCCACAGTGCAACATTAAATACCATATCCAGGCCTTTTTGACATCCCACAAACAAAATATACATCAAAAAAGTACTGTCCTTTTCAAATGCACTGTTAAAAACAATACAATGTATCATTTTTCTTTTGCTACAAGTATCAAATATTGATATTTCTGTCACAGTACCATGCCATGTAATGATACAGATCTTGCTGGCAATGACTAAAAGCACAATGAAACCCAAAGTCTCATGCATCCAATTTTTTATACCGATTTTATCTTCAAATTCTTGATTTTATAGACAAGTATTCCAGAATTGATGTCCATTTTACTGTGACACAACATATATGCATGATTTCATGTTATCAGACAGCAGACAGATACTTCGAGGTTATCCTATGCCAAGTTTAGTATCCTTGCCTGAATGGATCCCCTCAGAACCTGTATCCTCAAGATATCCTGGCATGTATGCATCACATGAAAGCCTGTGTCCCCCAATATCCTTGCCTGTATGGATACCCTGGGAGCCTCTACCCTCCGGATATCCTTGCCTGTATGGATTCTCCTGGAGTCTGTATCCTCCCGAGACCTGAAGGGTTATGGAAGGATCGAGGCTGGAGAGGGAGCCTTTCATGCAAGGATACTGAATTGGGCATAGGATGATCTATGAATCCTAAATACCAGTACCCATGATGTGAGTCGGCCAGAATGTCCAACTGCCTTTCCCCTCCAGTAGCCAGTGCTGGTCTGTGAAGGCTGGTTTGGCTTGTAGTCGGGTTTACAACCAAAAAGGAGCACACTCATTGGCTAATAAAAAAGGAGGGATACTGTAAGGAGCACACTCATTGGCTAATAAAAAGGAGGGATACTGTAAGGAGCACACTCATTGGCTAATAAAAAAGGAGGGATACTGTATACTGACTTTCAATGCTATTTCAATTAGGAGGCCATATCTTCCCTTGGGAAATACTGAAAGTTGTCAGGGCAACATTTCTCCAGCATTCCAATTGGACAGTTTCAGTACGGTCCCTCATGTTGATGTGGTTATGTCCCTCTGAACACACTGTATGCTTGAGGACTAAAAATTCAGTATGAAGGCAATTTGAATACTATATCTAGGATTCTGACCTGTTATGATACTAGTTGGTCTTAACTTTGGGTGATCATTTGGATCTGATCTCCAAGGCCCTGCACAGTGTACAACCATATTAACTGAATGAACCTGGAAAGATACTAGAACATTAATCTTTCCAACTCATGTTCCTGTAGATCTTACGTTTTTTATACATTGCAGTGTTAGAAATAAAAAGTAAAATTAAAACTGTCCCCAAATAAGCAACTCTGATGAAATGACTTTTATTCTGATTGAATTGCAAATGAAATTTGAATTGCTCATTTGTCTGTCCCACATTCCACTTGTTTTGGACCAAGAAAAGAACCTGGTTTTGAACACAGACCTTGGCTTGTCCTGACTGCAGTCAAAGGTCAGAGGTCATCAGTGCTGAGGGCCATCAGAGGCAACTGTAACTCTGTAGTGCACCCACTGAAGTCATTCTCCACTTCAACATGGTCAGGGCCCTGGGGTCTGGTTTGTGTACTCACTGGCAACTTGTGGCCCTCTGCCCTTGTAACATGGCAGCTTGACTTGCTAGGCAAAGCAGAAACCACTGACTGACTTCAGACCACTGCCTGACTTCAGACCACTGACATGGTCATGATGCTGGTACTTCTATAAAACCTCTTTTTGTTAAGAATTGGATACATGTGTAGTCAACTTTTTAAATATGCTATAAATATGTGGGAAAATGATAGACTGCTACAGTATGAATTGATATTGAAATACAATGTATCCGTATCCATATCCACCCAGACAAGTGACCTATGGACTGCTATAGTATGAATTAATATTGAAATACAATGTATCCGTATCCACCCAGACAAGGGACCTATGGACTGCTATAGTATGAATTAATATTGAAATACAATGTATCCGTATCCACCCAGACAAGGGACCTATGGACTGCTATAGTATGAATTAATATTGAAATACAATGTATCCATATCCACCCAGACAAAGGACCTGTAACGCTCTATGTCTGTCAAAAGGACTATATTTTGCCCGCTAACGATCCCCCACCCCCCCTTCCTCTATATTTAACGTATATTTAACATACATAGTCTCATTAAGTTGTTTCATTGTTTCACAGACAATACAATCAAAAATAACTGCAATGGAATGTGCCTACACTGGCAAGTCAAAAATAAGTGTGTTAAATTTAAATTGCATAACAATCTACCAATTAACATGTGATAACCTGAATTACAATCTACCTGTAACAGCAAAATTATGTGTGTATATATAATAACATTTTTAATGTTGTTATACATTACACCAATATGGCCCCAATGTATTCTTAAAATTGGGGCAAACGTTTTGATGCACAGCATTTTACATTCTGCAATAAAAAATTGAGAATTCTGCAATTCAAATTCTCAAAATCAGCAATTTAACAATTCTATATTCTGAATTTTAGAAAATGCTTATTTCCACAGAAATGCTGCATTCTATGTTTGCATGAATTATGAATTCTTTTGGCTAAAATGATAAATCTGCTCAGACAATGTGGGTAATATGAGTGACCTTGACCCTGTGACCCTTCATGTTGTCAGGCTTGCCGAATATTTCGAGGACAAGTATGAGACAAAGCAACCATAATTTTCCTGTGACACATGCCCGACACTGCCATGATCCCAGGACATGCAGACTATCTGGACTTGAATTTCCCACACAATTTCAAGCAATCTTTCCGAAATACTTAAGATGCCGCTATATGCGGCCACTCTGTCAAGGTATCCCACAATGCATTTGGTTTTGTAAAAGGCCCTATAGCTGACTGGCATTGAGCACTATACTTGTATGCTGAATGCTCATGGAGCAAGTTGTCCAGGAAGCAAATCTTAGCGGATAATTTCTATCCCGTGACTTTGGTACTAGCTACTCTCATATGAGCCAGGACTCTGGCATAAAGCTTTCAGATTGTCTTCCCAAACATGGAACTTTGTTGCAACGGTACATACTTTCTACACAAAACTAGAGTACGTGTCTGGTGGAGTCTGCTGCATTCCCCCAGTACAGTGATGTGTGCTACATGCCAATAAATACAAGTGATCAAAATGAAAATGCTGGCGCTTGCTTTGCAAACAGTCCAAACTCCACACATATGCATTGATAAAATGTACCATTCACCAGTATATGCATGTATACATGTATATATATGTATATTAGGTCTATACACACACATACATATTTACAATCTTCGTGCCAATTTCCATCATCTTTGAGCTATAACCATACTAACAATCTATCTCCTCTTATATCGTACAAGGCTGAGGACAGATATGTTTCCCAAAACCCTACTTTCACAGACAAACATATCTTTGTACAAGATGTGCCAAAAATATACATAATGTGTGTACAGACCATAACAATGACAATCAGGAACAAGTTTTTCATATTCATTCCAATGAGAACCCATCATGTGATACTTTTCCCTTCTCAATTTCTTGCCCCAGACAATATGGCCAGCCTTCTGTCAATAATAGTCAGCCTTATTGTCAACACTTGACCTACAGGTCCTTGTACAGTCAAGTCTTACAGTCAACATGATCTATACGTCCTTCAGTAGTCAGCCTTAGTGTCAACATGACCCATAGGTCCTTGTACCATCAGCTTTTAACTGTCAACATGACCTATAGGTCCTTGTACCATCAGCTTTTAACTGTCAACATGACCCATAGGTCCTTGTACCATCAGCTTTTAACTGTCAACATGACCTATAGGTCCTTGTACCATCAGCTTTTAACTGTCAACATGACCTATAGGTCCTTGCATCATCAGCTTTTAACTGTCAACATGACCTATAGGTCCTTCAGTACAGTCAATCTTCAACCCCAACTAACACTTAACTTCCTTTTTCCAGACAAGAAATGGCTTGCAGAATTCAATTTCCTGTGACACAGCTAATTTATTTTCATGGTTTTACAACAAATTGAACTTAAGAACTCCTTTTTTTTTCTGAAAAGAAACATGTTTGGGTTGTAACTGGAATGAACATATTACTTAATTGCTGGACAATATGAAACAATGCCTGGCCGGGGGCGACACTGTTCTCTTCTCTTTGAGCTATATGTATGATCTTGAAGTCGTTCATCCTAACTTTATATTGCTACAGGACAACTCCAAGGTGACTTGACGGAGGACACGTTGGGTCGCCACATATATATATTTACAAATGCTGAGAGAAAACAAAGGAGTCTGGTCTTTTATTTAACTTGTTGATTTTCTAAGATACTGAGCTTTGTGTTCCACATAAAGCACCATAGTTGGAAGGAAAAGGGTTTTTTTTTTCAAATGGGGGAAATAAAAAATTGCCAAGCAATGAAATAACAGCAAAAGCAGTGATCATGTGACACCTTGCATGGTCAAGGGTCAAACACTGATCATGTGACACCTTGACTGATCATGGGTCAAACTGGGATCATGTGACACCTTGCATGGTCAAGGGTCAAACACTGATCATGTGACACCTTGACTGATCATGGGTCAAACTGGGATCATGTGACACCTTGCATGGTCATGGGTCAAACACTGATCATGTGACACCTTGACTGATCATGGGTCAAACTGGGATCATGTGAGACCTTGCATGATCATGGGTCAAACACTGATCATGTGAAAGCTTGACTGATCATCTGTCAGAGATCAAGGTGATATCTTGCTTGATCACTGGTCAGACAGTGACCATGGTAACATCTACTTCGATCACTGGTCAAATTGAGATCATCTTGACACCTTGCTTGACCACTGGTCAAAGGGTGACCATGGTAATCCTATCCTTGATCATTGGTCAAACAGTGATCATGGTGACATCTTGCTTGATCACCAGTGTCAGAGTGACAATAATAACAGCCTTGATCACTGGTTATAGCAGTGGTCATGATCATATGTCCCTTGATCACTGCCATATTCCACAGGCTTTCCGTTCGTGATGTCCCTGCCCCCTTTTAATTCTACATCATGTAACATACTTCATTTCTTGAATTCTACAAGGTTTCAGAATGAGGTTCAGTATATTCCATCATAATGAAGCAACTCAATTTTTGAAACACCTGTCTCATGTCTCCTATTTACCCAGCAGAAGTCATTTAATATATTTTTCATCACTTAAAAATATGGCTCCCTTTTTCCTGTGGGGGTCAGCCTCACAAAGAGTCCGTGCCTTTTTTTATTGTAGTTATAATGTCCATATATATATATGCAGAACACAATGCTATTGTACAAACTCCAGACATCTGTGTTCATAATTACGGCCAGTGGCCTCATCATGGTGACAGGGAATCACCGTGGAATGTGTGTCGTCATTACAGGGGCACCTTCTCCTCAGGCAGGGTCGTGGGTGTGGTGGGGTTAGACTGGGCTCCGTCCTGCCTCTCGGCATTGGCTGTGCTGTTTAGGACGTCCTCAAAGCTAGATTCTGACTTGCTTCCACTCACGCGTGTCTGCAAAGAAGTGAACATTTACAAAACACCTGATATACTATGTACACACAGTGGACTGTTGGTATTGAACTTGGAGGACACTTAATTTTAGAAATAGTCACTTTACAGTTTTATGGAAATTTTACTTTGTGAATTTGCCATCCCATATTGGGCATAATGAGTTTTTAATTTGCATATTGTTTACTAACCGCCAATGGACGTGTACGATTAAGGTAGCTCTAGAAGTAAAGTTCCTGATCAAATGCATTTTACTGCAGTTTGTGATACATTTGTTTCTGACCAGTTTTAATAGCTTCTAAAAGCAAACATAACATCATAAGGATGTGACATTAACCCTTTCACCCTTGGATTAAGTCAACAGGCTTCTTTGGCATGGCTCATGTTATCTTGAAAAAGTCTCCTCTATGTTTCTCATTCAAACTGCTTTGCATTTCTGTTGAAATATGTCAAAAACATTTTTTCCCAACAGCCAGTTCTTGCCAGTTTAACAGGAAAGGGTTAATGTTCCAATTGTTGCAGACACACACACTACACAGAGAGACACAGCCTGAAATGGTCAGTACTGCATTGTAATTTGCCATGCACATTGATCATTTGCTTTTGAAAATTCTCTCGGGTGTTTTTCAAATCTTCTTCCTGAAGGTCCAATTCTTCAGAGCTGGCAACTGAAAGAAATGGTAATTGGAGAGCAGTAAAAAACAGACTTCTGTCTGGGCAAAAGCCACTGATGCCCAGTTATCACGCAAGTTGGCTGCAATGAAACCTCTCCATGCACACATCAGTGATAAACCTTCATTGTTACACTCAGTGCAAACCTGGCTGACAGAATTCAACATGACCCTTTGACCTTTAGACAAATGGTATTTCAAACCAGCAACTTCTCACAGGTTTGTTCTTTAACATGAAGGCAACATGTTTCATGCAATGTTTTTGTTTTTGTCATGGTATCAAAGGAATACATACTAAGTCTGTGGGCACTAAGTCAACAGCTTTCCTCACCCAACAAAGCCACAAGGACAGCTGTTGACTGACCATCTGGATTACTCCTCAGTTAACTCTTTCAGTGGCAGCTATGACGAAAGTCAAACTACTTTACATGAACTGCTCTGAATTATAATAAGGCTACTAGATTCATGTTCCTTGTAAAAAGACCTTTCATTCAAGTACCAGCATGCCTAAGTGACATGACACGCAATTATGTAGGTCAACAGCTTTCCTCACAATGCCTCGGACACAATGTGCCCAAAGTGTGCTGAGGAAAGGTGTTGACTCAGTCCAAAATGTGGCACTGAAAGAGTTAAACATGAAGCCAGATGGCACTGGGTTACTGTTGATTCTAAAGGGAAAAAGTTGCATGCAGATACACGGCCACTAGATTTGTGCAGGATAACCCTTGAAGTGCTTATCACAGCTATAGTCTTTTTCTCATTACCGTTAAATATATGATGGTTAAAAGATTCAAATTCCTCATGAAGATACCTTTCATTCAAATAACAGCAGGCCTAGTCTAAAGCAAAAAGTAGTCTTAGTCAACAGCTTTCCTCAGGACACTTTGTGAGCATTGCGTACAGTGTCCCACAGAAAGCTGTTGACTCAATCTTAAATAAACGCTTTAAGGGTTAACCTCACAGGTGCCACTTAACTAGGGACCTAATGCACCCAAATCAACACAAAGTGGAAGCCCCTCATAATACACTTGTGATCTGGGTTAATATAATAATCTTGCCTAAATGCACTCAAGATATACGTCATACAATTATAGTCTAGGTTAAATACACATAAGATCTAGCTTAAATACACTCATGATCTAGGTTAAATACACTAATGATCCAAGATAAATGTAATAATGTGCACAAAGCTGGAATGAGGCCTTAACTGTTAACCAACCAAACTTCAAGTTTTTCATCTAGTTTTCCAGGCACCTTTCAGTTTCTGTTGTGGTATATGTACATGTCACACATTATTTTCAAAAAGACTAGCAAAATGGACAAGTCTGCAGTACATCACTGTATCTTCCCCTCACATATCTGAACTATCCAACATGGCTGAGCGGTGATCTTTATGGAGGGGTAGCCATATTGAAACACTGTATCAACATTTCTGAACTCTGTGCAGCTTTACTCTGATTGGCTGTACTCTGTGCAGCTTTACTCTGATTGGCTGTGCTGAAGGTCCATTTGAATAAATTTGGAAAACAACTTCTTGCTCTACCAGGTAGTATTTTACATTGCTGAAGTGGGAAACATGTTGTACACGCAAAATAAATAAATAAACCACAGTTAACTGCTCTATATCCATGTGTACAACTTTTAGTATTGTCTTTAATTTGGGTTTTTACTAAAGCTTTTAATTCACTATTAGGGGTACTTTTCCAATTCAACATAATATGTTGAAATATATTTTAACTATTATTCTATTTTCCCATTTTGGTTCCATCTGCTTTAATAATAGCATGGAAATACCACAATCAACAGTCAACAGTGTCCATGCTGTGGCCTTATATAGCATGGACAGACTTTAGTTCACCTCAACGATAACAAATTATTACATGGTTCCCTTTTCCAGTAAAATAGACAGAAGCAATGGTAGACTGGTCCCCTGTGTTCTCTGCACATGTTTAATGTGCACTTAGAATAGGAACCAACCCACCATTGCCACAGATCCCATAGACTGGTCCTCTGTTCTCTGTACACATTAGTGTGCACTGTGAACAGGGAACCAGTCACCATTGCCATGGATGGTGTTTCACAATCTGCTTTTTTCCCCAACCTTAAAAATGTCAAAAACAACACAGTAAAAGTATTTTAGGACTTCTGATCAAGTTCATTATACTGTGGTTTGTGGGTCTGTACGTGTGAAAGCCAAGCAAACATTCATGCGATTCATAGCGACAACCAGATTATAATGCTGCTGAATGGAAAATGTGCACAAGAGTATAAAAATAATAATATATAAAATATTTGCATGAACATTGCATAGATATCATCATTGTCTGGGTAAAACACTTGTTATGTGCCAATTTTGGCAACATCTGATTTTGCGTGATGCAAAACATTCTTAGTTCCCTTTCAGGAAGCAAAACATCTTTGCCGAGTCAGACTTACACAGTTTAATAAACTTCATAAAACTGGCCACAAGATGTGTATTAAGTGAAGAGCACTATTTATTAGTCCATGTTTGTTTGGGATAGGCTGGTGTGTAATTTTTATCAGTTGTCATGCATGAAATACTTTTCAGTCCTTCATATACATCACCAGGTCATATTAAGGGGAAATAAAAAACAAAAAATAAAACAAGAAATTACACCAATGGCCAATTTAAATGAACGGCTCATTACAGCAGGTTTCTATGTCCCACGTCATATATGTATATATAGTCTTTACCCAGACAGTCATAATGTACAAAGACACAACAGATCACAGACGCACAATGAAATTAACCCTCTACCCCCCACCAATTAACAGGGAGTCAACAGCTTTCCTGGGGGCAGGGTGGGGGCCCACCCCACCCCTAAGATAGCTGTTGATCTGGGGCAACCTATTCTGGGAGGGCTCATCTTTGATTTTTTTTCTTTTTTTCATGAACCCTGATGTTATTAAAGTTGAAGCAGGGAGCACTGTAAGCTTTGCTGTCCATCTAAGGGGGAGAGGGTTATACTAGCATGATACACACTCAACATGGCAACTTGAAGGCACATCAACAACAACCAGTCAACCTAGTAAGGACCCTGGCTCCAAAACAAACCCTGTAACTCATGCCTAAACCATCAACTCTGGTTTTTTTTCGAATTAACAAAAACTGAAATTGATACGTAACAATATAGTGAATTAAACATAACAAACTGTACCATATTCCTCTCATAACACTTGACAATTACTGGGCATTAATTTATACTCCCAAGCAGTTGATAAATTTTAACGAATTGAAATCCCTTTGCATAAAGTTAGTAAATGTTTTGCTTCTTTTAGTTTTAAAAGAAAAAATATCTATCTTTCATTTTTCTTTTTCTTGTTTTTGTTATTGTACTGTAGTTATTGCTTGTTAAATCATACGTTTGTGCTTTAGTGGCCCTTGCCTGTCAACATTAAGCCACTGGCTTTTGATAGGCACGTTGACACCTAACTGAGAGGTCTTCATATGGTAAGTGTTAAATAGGCTTCCCACTAAAATGAAAACCAAGAAAATAAAGACTGACAAAACTGTATTAAGATAATCTTTCTTTGGAGCCATAAATGCTTTGTAGATTGAACATGGAATGGACTCACCACCTTTGATTTTAAATTCCCAAATGATCGTGAATGCTTTGGTAGAGGAACCAAAAAAAAAATTACCAAAAGTTGACATCCATAATCACAGAAAACTGCAGTTCTACAATGTTTACGGTGATTCAGCTTAGAAAACAGATCACATTTCAACCTGGCATCATGTCAACAAATACTCTCAGGTTTTTTGAAGGTGAATATCTTGATTAGCATAGAAGGACCAGAATCTTATGTTCTGGCGCGAGTAACTGTCCTTCTTGTCACCTGACAGCCCATCTCTTGGTAAAAGTCATTGGTGACCTGCCGTGTTTTGCATGTCAGATTGTATATGCTGTAACTAGCGCCCTCTGTGTGAGCTTTGTAGTACTATACTGACACAGGCTGAACCTTGTCTACCTCCTTCATTGAATATAACAAGCCGATTATGTTTATAATCAGATTGTGAAACCAAATCATAAAATCTGAAGAAGAAAATAAGGAACTGTTTTTGGCCAAAATTTAAAATGATTGAAATATTGATAACTAGAATTTACCAACATTAAATATGACAGAAATGTTGGGAACTGGGACTGCTGGTATATACGGAGGAATTGTAAGGTAATCCTCACTGAATCTGACAATTTATACACATCCACCATGAACAACAAAATAACACTTCATCCAATTTGATAGGAATACAATCAAAATGCATCATTTGTATAATACAAGTTATACACTTGCTCCAAGGCAGACAAAGCTCTGCATTATCTCCACTACACTCACATGGGGTTCATCCGTTATCTCCACTACACTCACATGGGGTTCAGCTGTTATCTCCACTACACTCACATGGGGTTCACCTGTTATCTCCACTACACTAACATAGGGTTCAGCTGTTATCTCCACTACACTCACATGGGGTTCAGCTGTTATTTCCACTACACTAACATGGGGTTCACCTGTTCAGCAGGCAAATTTTCCACTCACTTAACTCATTCCACCCTGATAGGAGACTGAGTCAACAGCTTTCCTTGGTGGGCTCTGGGCACATTGCGCCCAGAGCCCACCGGGGAAAGCTGTTGACCATGGGCATATAATTTGGAATGAACTTTCATGCAAGTTTCATAAAAAAATTTTGAAAAATAATCCCTGAATTAGTAAAATTCAATTAGCAGACGACATTTAGATATTCCCGGGAAAAAGCGTCATTAGGGTGGAATGAGTTAAAGCCTGACAAATAAGAGCACAATGTGATGTGGGTGGTCACAGTGGGCCAGAGCTCAACCTGTGAGCGAGAATTTCGCCTCCCAGGTGGCAGCACTTGACAGCATTCACTTGCACTAACTTGGCTATTTGCTTAACAAAAGCTTCCCAGGGATTTGTCATGCAGATAAGTAAAATAGCGTTCAGAGAATGCTTTACCCTCCAGGCCCACAATCTTCCTTTCCTCAATTCTGCAATTTTCTTTTCTTTTTTTGATTCTTTGCAGTACAACACTTTACATACAATTTCCGTGTTGTTATCTATGAAATGAAACAGCAATTTTGGATGTCTTCTTGGGGTAAGTTCTGGTGACAGAGACCACTGTACTGTGCACTACTCAGACGGCCTTCAAGTAAATACTTCAAAAGTTTCATAAAAAGTTTGAAAGTACTAAAAGGAAGCTGGTTTTCAATATAAATGTGGTCCATTATAATGTGCATCTCAGATAAAAAATTGTTGAAGCTGTGATGGATCCTTGTTGAGGTATTATGGTAACATCGTCCCCTTGTGCACCAATCAGACGGCCTTGAAATAAATATTTATGGTTTCATAAAAAGTTTTTAAATACAAAAAGAAATTTGTTTTTTAACACAGGAAGTTGGTCCATCATAAGATACATCTCTGACAAAAATTTGGTAACGCTGTGGTCAATATTTTTTGAGATATTGCGGTAACTTTGTCAGGGTTGACACCACTCAGGCAGCCTTCAAATATACACATTAAAAAATTCATAAAAAGTTCAGAAATAATCAAAGAAGGTGCTTTTTAATAGGAACCTGGTCCATCATAAGCTTTTTCTGTGACAAAAGTTTGGTACAGCTACGGTGAATATTTTTTGAGATATCGCTGTAACTTTGATAAGACGGATGGACGATGCAGGGGACGACAATACCCTCCAGCAATTTATGTGACTAGGGTAAAAATTATGCAAATGATCACCTCAAGTGCTGCCATCTGTGGTCCTAAAAGGGTCTATTAAATTTTACTCCAAGTAAGACAGCAAGGCAGAGTTCCACATTAACACTTTGCTGTCTTTTTGGGATGAGACACAGATTAGCATCTGTTAATTACACACAGGTCAGCAGCAGGCTAGGCTTCCCTTGATGCAGTGCTGGGGTCAGTTGTCTTTTTGGTCTCTCTAAACAGAGACCACCCTCCTTTACTGACCATGCTCCGGTCAATGAAGACCAGAGTCATGCCGGGGGCATGAATGTCTCGCCAGCGTAATTCAAGCCACTCCAAAGTTTTTTGTTGACGGACGGATGGACGGACGTCCGGAAAGTGACTGCTCAGTTTCGCCAACAGCTTATGCTGGCGAGACAAAAACCAGCATCTCCCTCAAGAAAGATCTTTCTTTTGGCCGGTACATTAGCCTGTCAGCATGGCAAGCAAGGAGCAGCACTTGGTAATTGTGCATTGTTTTCATGGCCTAACAGGCAGACTAAGTGTTGCCACAGGATTGTCAGCATAGACCAGAGAAGACACAGTGGTTAGTGTGGGGTTAAGAAAACAAGGACAGTCGTGTTGCACAGCAATGTACATAGCTAATCCTCACTTCGGGGTCAATGGCATCCATAGTTCTTACTGTATAAGAAAATGCCTGAGAGAAACATTTCTACCACGGAGTGAAAGGTTAAGGGTTCTAATTTTTTGTTAGTGACACGCCACTATCCTGAGAAGTAGCCACATCGCAAGTTTGGTACGTGTAGGTATTAATGCACACACTATATGACCAAGACCAGCATTTTCAGATGCAAGGACAGACGGACAGATGGACAGGTTGCACACCGACAGTCTGCCCTGGGTATTATTGCGGGGCCTAACAAAGCTTCCAATGTCTGTCTGGAAGGCAAACTGTGTGCCACTCCTAAGGTTTACGTTGGTCCTGTCCTGACTAGGGATACGGCTCACACTGTCACACTGGAGGCACATTGAACAATGCACCTCACACAGCAATGGGGTCACACAGTGCATGCTGGACTGAGGAAGCTTCCACAAATATCTACCAGGTGGCAGCACACTCATCCATCACATTGTTAAAGCACATACAGGCAAACGTGTACAGCACTTTATCTGAATAATGTAAATTTCCTCTGATCATGTTTGTTCATATACGGGGATTCAAAACTTTTTGAAAATTTGTTGATGTTTTTAAGTGTTATTTCTCATTTATTTGGAACTTCCATGGAATTTGCACTTTATGAAAATTTTCCCCTCAGGAGAACGGGTTAAATTTGTGGACTTTTTCTTTTTGTGTTGTTCCTTAGTACTTCACACTGTTAACTGTTTCCATCCTGTGCCAGCATAGGCTTATACACATCTACAACTAAAATATTCAGCTTATATGCATACAAGATTCAGTGCTTTGTCTGCTTCTGAACAGACTAAGTTCCACCAGAGAATACAGCACTGGCTCCACAGCCAATGAAAACACAGCACTGGCTCCCTAGCCAATGAAAACACAGCACTGGCTCTCCAACTAATGAAAACACAGCACTGGCTCTCCAACCAATGAGAACACAGCACTGGCTTCCCAGCCAATGAGAACACAGCACTGGCTCTTCAGCCAACAAGAACACAGCTCTGGCTTCATAGCCAATAAGAACACAGCACTGGCTCCCCAGCCAATAAGAACTCAGTACTAGCTCCTCCGCCAATGAGAACACAGCATGAAAAAGTAAAAAACGCAAAATGTCTAACAGCTGAATATGTTCTGTACTCCAGGAAATGAAATCAGTTTTACCAGACTGCCTTATTAGAATCTTGACATACAAAAGATGTTACTGTGAGGCACACAGCAAGGGGAGTTAGCCTCATGACATGAACACAGGTCACGGGGTCAGGAGGCTAACAGTTTACTCTTCAACTGACCTTGACACTACTGACGGCTCCACCCACTTTCTCTTCAAATGACTTAAATGTCTGTGAGTTTCTGCAAAAGTAAATAAAAGTTGTGTTGTTAGTTTCCATGCTGTCCAAGACTCATATATACGGCCTGCAGGTTGTTTTTCTGGGTGTAATTGGTGGAACTAAAACATTGGGGTCGCATCCATATTCTATGAAACAGCCTGGCCCCTTATGGTGTGTATGTAACCATGGTAACCAAGTTTAATTCAACCCACAGCAACCAAGAACCACAACATCCAGTACATACACTTACATATTTTGTGCACAATTCCAACTAAAAAATGGATTTTAAAAAAAAAAATTTATCATTGCAATACCCCAAGGATACAAAAAAGTTCTACATCTTAATCTACTATTTTTTTCAGAGAATGGAAACATCATGGCTGGGGGGGGGGGAGGTACTTTTCCAGAATCTTGGTGGGAATGTACAGCTAAATTCTTCCAAACGTACCATGCATAGGGCCCTTTTCACTTCTCAGGAAAATAGAACCTTTGTTAGGGGAATTTTGCATAAAATTGTACAAAATATAGCCAAAATATGGTGACAAAAAATGGGTCTGCAAGAAAATTTGGACCTTCATTGGGGAAATATGATGCAATTTTGGCCCATTCGAGGGAAAGTTTCGTTTCTTAAAGGAATTTTAAGCAACATATCAGATGTTTTTGCACCAGAAGTAGCCCTTCAGTGTGGGTACACCCTCAATGGTAGCTCTCTACCCACCCACCCCCAGCCAGCCACTATGGCTTCACCACATGACACTACAGCAGGAGAGCCTGCTGACCAGTGGTCAGGTCACAGCCACTATGGATTCACTACATGACACTACAGCAGGAGAGCCTGCTGACCAGTGGTTAGGTCACAGCCACTATGGCTTCACCACATGACACTACAGCAGGAGAGTCTGCTGACCAGTGGCCAGGTCACAGCCACTATGGCTTCACTACATGACACTACAGCAGGAGAGCCTGCTGACCAGAGGCCAGGTCACAGCCACTATGGCTTCACTACATGACACTACAGCAGGAGAGCCTGCTGACCAGTGGTCAGGTCACAGCCACTATGGCTTCACTACATGACACTACAGCAGGAGAGCCTGCTGACCAGTGGCCAGGTCACAGCCACTATGGCTTCACTACATGACACTACAGCAGGAGAGCCTGCTGACCAGTGGCCAGGTCACAGCCACTATGGCTTCACCACTTGACACTACAGCAGGAGAGCCTGCTGGCCAGTGGCCAGGTCACAGCCACTATGGCTTCACCACATGACACTACAGCAGGAGAGCCTGCTGGCCAGTGGCCAGGTCACAGCCACTAGCTTATACAGCAATAGTCTGGGGATCTCAAGGTGTTCTTCTGTCAGGTACTCATTAACATCCTTCAATACATAGTTTACTTTATCATTCAGTTTAACAATTCACATTCAGGGTCTACTGATGGGGAGCTCAGAATTAAAGTGAATGGATCTTAAAACTTGGCTCTGTATACATATGTATTTATTGTCTTAACCCACAAACTACACAAAGCCATAAATCTACTTCTCTACATCTTAACCCTTCTCTCGTCAATTAAAACTGAGTCAACAACTTTCCATGGCCAAGCTGTTGATCGGGGGTGTGTTATCTGGATCAGTCTTAACTACACTTCTCCTTCAAATTGTTTTTCATTACTATTGAAATTGGTCAAAAACAGTAAAGATAACATAATATTTGAACAGCTGCCATTTTTTTTTTTATTTTAGTGTTAACGAGTTAAAGCTTTACCTGACATCTCCTAGTTTTCTGGAGGCAAAAGCGCCGACTGTGGACAACGCTGTACTTGTCTTCTGACCCACTGTCTTAAATGCTGCATTCGTTTTCTGATACCTGAAAGTATAAATATGAATATACATGTACTCATGTTACCACGGTACAGTCATTCAAAATTTTACAAACTTTTAATTTCTTCTAATTGCATTGGTGCCACACACTCATGAAAATAAAATAAATTCAAACATTTGAACAATAGAAATACTTTCCAAAGTTTTACTGGTACACCTGAAATATAAAATCTGGAGTCATCATGAGATCTGAATCCATCTTTGATTCATGAGTAATCATGAGATCAATATCAGTCTTTGATTCATGAGTAATCATGAGATCAATATCAGTCTTTAATTTATGAGTAATCATGAGATCAATATCAGTCTTTGATTTATGAGTAATCATGAAACCAATATCAGTCTTTGATTTATGAGTCATCATGAGATCAGTATTAGTTGTTGACTTATGAGTACTCCAGAGACCAGTATCAGTCCGACTCATAAGAAACCATGAGATCAACAGCTTTTGACTAAGGAGATCAGCATTATAGTCTTTGATTTCTAAGTACTGTAAATTGCTTTATTTTCATGTGTATAAATTTTCACAATTTTTGTATTTTTGACTTTCACTGTGGTTTTAATTTAACTGTTTTGGACATAATTACATTTCAAACAATGTTAAAATACTGTTTTACTGTATTTATTTTCACCGTTTTGTGCCATAAGAGAAAATAAGAGTACAGCAAAATTAAAAGCAATTTACAGTAATCATGAGACCCGTATCAGTCTGATTCATGAGAAATCAGATTAATATCAGAGTTTTTCAATTTTCATATGACATTCCTATGTTTTGTGAGGGTTTACTTTCAGTTGGGAACGTATTCTTGTGGGTCCCCTGGCTACCATCAGTCTTTCACACAATCCACACAAGGCACACAAGGCTGAGAGCACTCCCCACTTTTACTGTGCCTCAGCTGACTCAACCCTTCCTCACAGTTTGGCATTACATTGTTTACATGTTTATACATGTAGTTACAAAATTCAAATTGCAAAACATGTTCCTAAACCAGACAATTGTACTAAACTGAAACCAGTTTCTGGCAGATGTCTCATACACCATAAAAAGCGACTTGCAGTCATGCAACCTTGCTGCAAGCAATGTCCTTGTTTCTTTAGTTGTGAAGCAAACCATGCAAAAATCAGCTCACAAGTGAAACACTCACAGCTACAGACAAACAACAGCGAGTCCCACCCCTGTTCTCTCCACCAATGACCAGTGCTCTTACAAGGCACTCACCCACACTCTCTCCACCAATGACCATGCAGTGCTCTTACAAGGCACTCACCCATTCTCTCTTCACCAATGATCCATGCTCTTACAAGGCACCCACCCACACTCTCTCCACCAATGACCAGTGCTCTTACAAGCACCCACCCACTCTCTCCACCAATGATCAGTGCTCTAATAACTTCATGGCTTGCCACACAACTCTATGTGTAGAACAGAGATAAAAAGCATAGACCGATATCTTTTACATGGATTGCGAAACAGGCCAATCCTGTATTAATCACTCTCTATGGCACAGATGGTGGCGTATACTTTCCTGCCGACTTGTTTGGTGGAGGAAACCGAAGGACTCTGAGCAAACCACCGTGCACAGTCAGAGTGGTAGGAACTCTTTCCACTTGCTTCCCCGGCCATGAATTGAACTCGGGTCACAGAGGTGCAAGGCAAGCGTGTGGCAGGTCCACCAACCATGCACCCAAGTGTAGAGCAGAGATAACAGAGAGCCTGGTCTGTTGTGGACACAACAAACTGCCCTGATTACAGTGCACAATCTAGCATAAATAATCAGACATCAACTTCCCTCTCAACTGCTCCCTCTTTGACATACTTCATTTGATGCACTCGTACTGGGGCAACAGTTTTCCTCCTACTAGTCCTTCATTTGAAAAATGATGGATATTGATTTTTGTTAATAGATTAGTTTCCATTTCAAAACTGTCTTTCCAGATTAAGAGTTATCTCTTGACACATACTGAATACAAAATTAACTTCCTAAGTTTATTCAAGCATGAATGAATTCTTCATTTACTTGCATCTTGAATGTCCCCTCTTATAATACTGACGAGAAAAAGTCAAAAACGTAATCACTGCAAAAAGTATGCCCTTTGCAAGTCACCAAGCTCACAATTTGGGCCGCGACGACCTTGAAATTTAAGTTTGCTGGTTACCCTCCTTACCTTTAGACCACCTCACATATACACACAGAAAAACTTTCAAAAACCTTAAATTCAAATACTTCTCAGTGGGTTCTCACAAATGTAAAATTTACCACAAAAAACAAAACAAAAAAACTAGAGGGTTGCTTGAACAGCCTGTACTCAGCTGACCAAAGCTTGTCCCACAAAATCAAGGTTGCAACTGAACAGACCTGTGTTGAGCTTTAGCTGAGTGCATATGGCATTTAGAAGTATTTCTAAGCTGAGCTAGAAATTGTAGCTCCACATGGTGAATACATTTAGAACTAGGAGTCCCTAGGAGTGTTCATGTGTGATATCAATGCAATTGGGTGAGCGGTTTTAGAGAAAATTATTTAATGTTGCCCCAAAAATAGAGAAAAAAATTCATAAAGAATCCAAAATTCATTGAAGCTTGACCATTTGAAAAACTTGGTAGAGACCAACCCAAAGTACATTGCCACCAAGTTTGGTGTCAATCTCGTTGACGGTTTCAGAGAAGAAGTTGAAAATGTGAATTAGCGTTAGAATGCCCATTGACTTATATATAGTAATCAACAGGAAAGGTGCATTAACCGATAAGAACCCAGATTGAAAAAATTTGAAAAAAACCTAGTGAACAACTTTGTCTTTTACAAGGAACATGTCCATAATGTTTCAGCAGAATCTGAGTGATGATTCCAGAGAAGAAATTGAAAATAGCAAAAATGCACAAAAATATCATTAAAAAAATCGCAGTGCCACCTGGTGAACAAATTAAGAACTAGGAGTCCCTAGGAGTGTTCCTGTGCCATATCAAAGCCATCGGGTGAGCGGTTTCGGATAAGAAGATTTTTTAAGATTCCCCCCCCCAAAAAAAATTGTTGAAATTCATAAAAAAATCCAAAAATCACTGGAGCATGACCATTAGAACAAACTTGGTAGAAACCCACCAAAGGTACATTGGCACCAAGTTTACAGTGAAAATGGCTGACCATTTTGGCGAAGAAGTTGAAAATGTGAACTGTGAAAGGACAGCAGACAATGGACAAAGAGCGATGGCATTACGCTCTGCTGGCTCATAAGCCAACTGAGCTAAAAAAGCTTCAAGGTCAGTGTCATCCAATAGTCCTACAAAGGTTAGCACCCTGTGTGCAATTTACACTCTTTACTCCACAGCAATTGCAACACCATCCACAGACAAAATTCATTACAATATCCTCCAACTTGATGACCTTTGAAGCAGGCTGCAGATACCCATCCCCAACATCAACACGGGGCCACACTGCGAGAAAACTGATGCGCAATATGAAAGTCACTTTTATTTGGTTCACAGGCAGTTTAATTGCCCATAAGCTGCACTTTTAGTACTTAAAAAAGCTGGCATAGGAAATATAATGTCAGAACCCGGACACAGGAAATATAGTCTCAGAACCCGGACACAGGAAGTACAGTCTGGGTGTGAAACAGTAGGACATGACTGACAATATTACAGCCCATTTCTACATTTTTCAAACATGTGGCTTGTGGCTAATAGTCATGTCACTACACGATCTCTACCAGTCCATGTTGCACTGAAGGCTAAAAATAGAGCACAAATGTGCGGCGAGTGATCATATGTCTGGTTTGCCACAGGCATATTGGATGTCGTCATGATACACCGTGCATGATGATACTAAATCCTTACCAAAACTTCCTATTACTCGTATATCATTTACCATCATATTAATAGCAAACGATATTCATTGTCTCTCTGGTAACATTTGAATTGTGTCCTATTTGGACCACTAACTCTTTCTCTGCCACATTTTGGACTGATTCAACAGCTTTGCTCCCCACACTTTGGCCACATAACACTCTACGTGTGCGGAGGACAGCTACTGACCTCTACTGTTATGTAACTTCGGGCACGCTGGTGTCTGAACAGAAGTTCCTCTTACAAGGAACGTGAATCTAGCAGCCTGGTCATAGTTCACAGCAGTCTGTCATAACTGCAGGCCTGCTGGGATAACTGTAGGCATGCTGGGTTAAATGTAGGCCTGCTGGAATAGCTGCAGGCATGCTGGGATAGCTGCAGCCCTGATGCGATAACGGCAAGCCTGCTGGGACTTGAATGAAAGGGCTTTTTCCATGGAATATGAATCCAGCACTCTGATTAGAACTCAGAGCAACTCCTTCAATATAGTTTGACTTCAGTTGCATGGTCCTCAAGGAGTTAATATACAACAGTAAAACCTTCTACACTCAGTCAAACGCTCCACCAGGTAAAAAAAGTGACAACGTACAGTGACACGTTGTTACATCGACATCATCTATTCCCTGTAAAATGTGTTTGATAATGGAATGGATCAGATAAATGAGTCAAACAGGAAAGAAAATATTCTTCACGTCCCTCAAATTTTGTGTCGTGAAATGAAATATGTCAGATATCTGAGCGTTGTTATGACGGGCTTTCATTGTACATGTACAAAGGCGACATTTCCCTACAGGTAAAGCCACTAAGAATGCGACTCCTGTGTCTCAAATGTGGCCACAAAGGCAGGTGGCACAGTAGTCCTGTACTGACACACCATTGTACAGCCAGCCAATATTACTCTGCAATGAGGCCCATTGTCAAACGGCGGCAGATATCACCTTGGCCTGAAATGGTGCAGCACCTGAGGTCTACAGTTACAGCTACATTTTAACCCTAAACATTATGATTTTTGTGCATCATTCTCACTGATACACAAAAATCATCAAAATATTACTCACACAGTAGATTTCTTAATATGATTTTGTTCCATAATCTGAAATCTCTTGGTGAAACTGGAAATATAATGTTGGAATCATAATGCTAGCTGGTGGCCTGTCTCTTCAGGCCCATCGCTTCAGTGATAGTAACTCGAGCAACAGTTAATAAGGTGCACAATCACAGTACTGGCCCTGGCTGGCAATCTGCCAGGGTTATCACAACGTCAGCTGGTCAACTGACAAAGCCCTATGACAGCTTGATAATGGAAGAAGATCCCAATTACTCTTAGTGTCTGTGCAACCCTCTGTTTACTCTCATACACCGTCCCTGTGGGACAATGTCTCTGTTTACTCTCATACACCGTCCCTGTGGGACAATGTCTCTGTTTGGTCTCAGACACCGGCCATGTGGGACAATGTCTTTGTTTGGTCTCACACACTGGCCCTGTGGGACAATGTCTCTGTTTTGTCTCACACCAGCCATGCGGGACAATGCCTCTGTTTAGTCTCACACTAGCCCTGTGGGACAATGCCTCTGTTTGGTCTCACACACCTACCCTATGGGACAATGTCTCTGGTCTCACACACCAGCCATGTGGGACAATGTCTTTGTTTGGTCTCACACACAAGTCCTGTGGAGCAATGTCCACTGGACAGTCAGGTGTGTGGAAACCTTTGATGTTTGACCAAGACGAAAATAGCTCATGTAGCCTGGCTACGTATGAAAGTATCTCAATTTCAAAGAAACTGTCTGAGCATAATACAGTTGTAATACAGCTTCCTGGGTATAATGTCTCCTCTAATACAGCTTCCTGACCATAATGGCTCCTGTAATACAGCTTCCTGGCCATAATGGCTCCTGTAATACAGCTTCCTGGGCATAATGGCTACTGTAATACAGCTTCCTGGGCATAATGGCTCCTGTAATACAGCTTCCTGACCATAATGGCTCCTGTAATACAGCTTCCTGGCCATAATGACTGCTGTAATACAGCTTCCTGGGCTTCCTGGCCATAATGGCTCCTGTAATACAGCTTCCTGGCCATAAATGGCTCCTGTAATACAGCTTCCTGGCCATAATGGCTCCTGTAATACAGCTTCCTGGGCATTGTCTCCAGTAATACAGATTCCTGGGCATAATGGCTCCTGTAATACAGCTTCCTGGCCATAATGGCTCCTGTAATACAGATTCCTGGGCATAATGGCTCCTGTACTATAACTGTGTAGCTGTCCTGTACATGCTGTGACTGTCACCTTCAGAGTATTTGCTGTGTTGCATTAACATTCTCACCAAACAGAGTTTACCAATACTTTTTTAAGTCCAGATTTTCTGCAGGTAAAAATGGCTTCGGGCAAAATGGAGATTGACTCCATCTGCTGTGGTACTGCACATAGCATCAGCTGTGACAACCTCCACTTCACTCAGCAACTAGTCATAGGAATTCTGGGCAACATTTATTCACAAACAAGACAACAACAGCGTTGCCAACCTGGTGCAGGTATACTTTTTTGGAGATTATGAAATGGCTAGCGGCATAAGCTATGAAGCCTTTCTTGAGGGGTGCGGGGCATGCTCCCCCGGAAAAATTGTCCAAAATAGACATCAAAACATGCATTTTTGTGGCATTTGAGGGTACTTGGAGTCAAGTTTGAGTGGTGGCCTGAGCGCTAAACACGCCGCAAGAAGCAAAGCAGCTTGATTTGCCATGAAAGTATCACTGGAAAATTTAACTTTCTGAACACCACTGACTTGGCAAGTCAGTGGTGTTCAGAAAGTTTAATTTGCCAGCTATGTAATTGGTGTTGAGAGGGTTAAATCAGCTGGCCAGGTCATTGGTGTTCAGATCTCAGGGCCAGAATTTCGGCGAGAATCCGAGAATCCATTCTCGTAAAGGTTCTCCTACACTTGTCTTTCTTTAAAAAGAAAACTAATTGACAAAAATCCAAATAGATTCTCGCAAAATTTTGTGAAATTCTGGCCCTAGATCTGGAGGGTTAAATAAGTTGGCCAAGTCATTGGTGTTCAGTAGGTTAAATCTGCCAACTTTGTCATTGGTGTTCAGAGGGTTAAATCAGTTGGCCAGGTCACTGGTGTTCAGAAGGTTAAATCTGCCAGTTATGTCATTGGTGTTCAGGGGGTTTAATCAGTTGGCCTGGTCATTGGTGTTCAGAAGGTTAAATCTGCCAGCTATGTCATTGGTGTTCAGAGGGTTAAACCAGTTGGCCAGGTCATTGGTGTCCAGAAGGTTAAATCTGTCAGCTATGTCATTGATGTTCAGGGGGTTTAATCAGTTGGCCAGGTCATTGGTGTTCAGAAGGTTAAATCTGCCATCTATGTCATTGGTGTCCACATGGGCTGATTTTACAGATAAACTCCTGCTATGCTAATCTGGTGATAGCTTTGGTCAGCTGTTGCTTCATTGCCAGGCAAGTCCCAGGGCAATGCCAAAACCACCGACACCCTACCAGGCACAAGTTCCTTGAAAAACAATCTCTACTAGAACAGACTGATTTTCCAACAGAAAATCAAATGTCTCCCGGTGGAACACTTACGTCTCTGAATAAGCTACAGGTGATAACAAATTACAAATGACCAAGTTTGCTTGAAAATTACAATCCTATTTTAGCTCTCACCTAGATACATTACTCTAGCAATTTTCATCAAGTTCTTCAAGACTTATTGCAGAGAAAACAATTTCACATAAGTGACCCTGGGACCTTGAAAATTAGGTCAAGGTCACCCAAATACAATCCCAACCTTGGTCTTACCTTGATACATAATCCTACCAAGTTTCATCAAATTCCATCAAGTTCTTCAATACTTCTTGCACGGAAACCAATATCACATAAGTGACCCTGTGACCTTGAAAATTGGCTCAAGGTCATCCAAATACAATTCCAACCTTGGTCTTGCCTAGGTACATAATCCTACCAAGTTTCATCAAATTCCATCTTGTTCTTCATGACTTATCGAACGGAAACCAATTTCACATAAGTGACCCTGTGACCTTGAGAGTTACGTCAAGGTCACCCAAATACAATTCCAACCTAGGTCTTGCCTAGATACATAATCCTACCAAGTTTCATCAAATTCCATCAAGTTCTTCAAGACTTCTCGCACGGAAACCAATTTCACATAAGTGACCCTGTGACCTTGAGAATTGGCTCCAGGTCATCCAAATACAATTCCAACCTTGGTCTTGCCTAGATACATAATCCTACCAAGTTTCATCAAATTCCATGTTGTTCTTCATGACTTATCGAACGGAAACCAATTTCACATAAGTGACCCTGTGACCTTGAAAATTAGATCAAGGTGACCCAAATACAATCCAAACCTAGGTCTTGCCTAGATACATAATCCTACCAAGTTTCATCAAATTCTGTCAAGTCCTTCAAGACTTACCGCATGGAAACCAAGTGTTGAAGAACCTGAACAACAACAAGAACAACAACAAGCGGAAAAAACGGGCACTAAAACAATATGTCCACCGGTTTCCACCGGGAGACATAATTCTGAGGTTTTCTAATCTTTAAGTGTATATTTCCCAGTTTCAGTTCCATGTCAAAATCTGTGATCCATATAGGATGACATGAAGTTGTCTTGCTGCAGACAGCATGCCAGCCAAACAACACTTAATACATGTATAGAACTTCTTCCTGTGGTCAGCCACTTGCGTCAGTCTTGTTCTGCCCACGCTTACCTCTTTCAGTTTTCAGCACACTCTATTCCACTCATTGCGGCCACATTTACATAGTTCCCACGACTATCGTGGTCTAATTGTCTGCACTAGGATATAAAATATTACACTTCTGGATCAGCAGCCTGAATAATCCAATCATTGCAGGTAACTGTTTGCCATTCCTCCTGCAGAGCCCTGGTCAATGGCCAATCTAAAATACAGGCGTACAAAGGAAGCATCTTCCTCCTGTACTTAAAACACCATCATACTTCAAATCTGTTACATCCCACCATTCTTGTATCGCCATATTTTGTTGCAGAAATCATTTGCAGTGATCTTCAATACATCTATAAATAAGACTGCCTCAGTATGTCCTTAGCAATGTCTCTTCTTCCAAGCCAGTCGCTGGTTTTCCTCTACACCGAATAGCTCCTAATGAGTGTCCCTGCTCTAGTAAGTGCCCCTGCTCTGGTAAATGCCCCCTCTGAGATCAACATTTAACAAACGTTTCCTGGTATTAACTTGTAATTTTCAAAATGTAGCTCCCAAATGGAGACTCCTTTTACATGTATTTTGATATTGTAAGCACCAAAGACACTCATCAGGTAGAATACGGTTGGTTACCTTTACATCAGGTAGAATATGGTTGGTTACCTTTACCTACAGGTATGATGACAATTAATCAATGACATCATTCATGAAAAAAGCTTTCCTTCAAGTACCAACATGTTAACTAACACAAAGCCTCACACACAGTCAGTCTTTTCCCTTGGGTCTCTCCACACAAAGCCTCGTACACAGTCAGTTTTTTACCTCAGTTCTCTCGACACAAAGCCTCGCACACAGTCAGTCTTTTCCCTCAGTTCTCTCCACACAAAGCCTCGTACACAGTCAGTCTTTTCCCTCAGTTCTCTCCACACAAAGCCTCGTACACAGTCAGTCTTTTCCCTCAGTTCTCTCCACACAAAGCCTCGTACACAGTCAGTCTTTTCCCTCAGTTCTCTCCAAACAAAGCCTCGTACACAGTCAGTCTTTTACCTCAGTTCTCTCCACACAAAGCCTCGTACACAGTCAGTCTTTTCCCTCAGTTCTCTCCACACAAAGCCTCGTACACAGTCAGTCTTTTCCCTCAGTTCTCTCCACACAAAGCCTCGTACACAGTCAGTCTTTTCCCTCAGTTCTCTCCACACAAAGCCTCGTACAGACTCAGTCTTTTCCCTCAGTTCTCTCCACACAAAGCCTCGCACACAGTCAGTCTTTTCCCTCAGTTCTCTCCACACAAAGTCTCGTACACAGTCAGTCTTTTCCCTAGGGTCTCTCCACACAAAGCCTCGCACACAGTCAGTCTTTTCCCTCCGTTCTCTCCACACAAAGCCTCGTACACAGTCAGTCTTTTCCCTCAGTTCTCTCCACACAAAGCCTCGTACACAGTCAGTCTTTTCCCTCAGTTCTCTCCACACAAAGTCTCGTACACAGTCAGTCTTTTCCCTAGGGTCTCTCCACACAAAGCCTCACACACAGTCAGTCTTTTCCCTCAGTTCTCTCCACACAAAGCCTCGCACACAGTCAGTCTTTTCCCTCAGTTCTCTCCACACAAAGCCTCGCACACAATCAGTCTTTTCCCTCGGTTCTCTCCACACAAAGCCTCATACACAGGCAGTCTTTTCCCTAGGGTCTCTCCACACAAAGCCTCGCACACAGTCAGTCTTTTCCCTCAGTTCTCTCCACACAAAGCCTCGTACACAGTCAGTCTTTTCCCTAGGGTCTTTCCACACAAAGCCTCGCACACAGTCAGTCTTTTCCATCGGTTCTCTCCACACAAAGCCTCGCACACAATCAGTCTTTTCCCTCGGGTCTCTTAACACAAAGCCTCGTACACAGGCAGTCTTTTCCCTAGGGTCTCTCCACACAAAGCCTCGCACACAGTCAGTCTTTTACCTAGGGTCTCTCACATAAAATAACTTACACTATCAATATGATTAAACTATTTTTTTTCACTCTGCATAAAGCCAAATTAAAAAAACCCAAACATTATCAACTATGAAAAATGAAAACACTAATTCCCTTTCATTGAAATAATCCTTCACTGTCTAAAGTATTCCACAGCATACCCATGATCTGCACCTGTAAGCCCATATACAAAGCACAAGGTTAATATCCTGGACATCATTCATGTAAATATTAGGTGTTCGAGATGTTTAACATCAACTTTTCTTCACATTATCATCATTAAATCGTGATGATTCACACCTGTTAAACAGTTTCAAAATTCAAAATAGAAAGGATGGATTTTTTTTTTTAAATTTTTAATTGTCACCACATCTGCCATCTTTGTATCATCAACAAGACATGTTTGTAAAACACAGATGTCCCCTATTGTCATTATGTTCGCCCTCATTTCCCTGTTGATAGTACTAAATGGGGCACTCATGACCTTGGGAAGTGGTTGCAGAAACCAAATTTACTAAAGTAGCCTTCAAAAAAAGTGTGACCTTGGAAATTGGGTCAAGATCACCCTTCTTTGAAGCTGATCTAGCACTAATCATGCTAATAGAAGACTATAAACATCTACAAAATAAAAGCTCTCGCACAAAAATTATGCAGTTATTAAGCAGAAACCAAATTCAGTTATGTCGCTCTGTGACATTCAGATTGACTCAGGTCACCCATTTCAAACTTGCCCTAGCTCTTATAAAAGGCTATCTTCCTGTCCAGTATGAAAGCCCAAAGTCAAAAACATCTTCAGTTATCATGCAGAAACCAAGTTTACTAACAGGGCTCTACGTGGTGACCTTGGGAATTTGGTCAAGGTCATCCATCTTCTAAGCTGACCAAGCCCTAATGGAGGACTATTACCATATGGAATATTGAAGTCATACCTTAAAATCTGAGTTACAATGCAGAAACCAAGTTCACTAAAGTGCCCTTCTGACCTTTGAATTTAGGTCAAGGTCACCCACCTTCATATTTGACCTAGTCCTGGATAAGGACAATAATCCTGTGCAATATACAGGTCCTATCAAAAACACTTTTCTAGTTATCATGCAGAACCAAAATTTACTATAGTATCTCCATGACCTTGGAAATAGGGTCAAGGTCAACCATCTTTACACTTAACCTTTCCCATATATAGGAGTATATACCTGGAGACTATCAAAGTCCTACATCAAAAACTTCTTGAGTTATGGTGCAGAAAAGACGGCCTCTCTGCCGACTGACTAACATGAGCTAAGCTAATAGTATATTAATATTATGCCCTGCCTTCTGCAAAGGGGGCACAAAAACAAGTGATGTTGATCTCCAATTCCTCATTCAGCATGCGTAAACTGGTCATGTAGGCTTTCTACCAGATGCTTCTTTCTCCAAGAAATAATATGTGCACCATGCCTTTCTGAGTTTCTCTCAGTCAACATTTCCTACAGACGGTGCTGTTTAACTTACTCTGTAGTAAATAGCTTACATAGTCAACAAAGTTCCCAGCATGACATGCCATAATGCATGCTGCAGAAAACATTCCCCTGCATGATATGGCACAATGTATGCTGCAGAAAACATTCCCCAGTATGATATGGCACAATGCATGCTGCAGAAAACATTCCCCAGTATGATATGCCATAATGTATGCTGCAGAAACCATTCACAAGCATGATATGGCACAATGCATGCTGCAGAACACATTCCCCAGCATGATATGCCATAATGTATGCTGCAGAAAACATTCACAAGCATGATATGGCACAATGCATGCTGCAGAAAACATTCCCCAGCATGATATGGCACAATGCATGCTGCAGAAAACATTCCCCAGCATGATATGGCACAATGCATGCTGCAGAAAACATTCCCCAGCATGATATGCCATAATGCATGCTAGAGAAAAACATTCCCCAGCATGATATGCCATAATGCATGCTAGAGAAAAACATTCCCCTGCATGATATGGCACAATGCATGCTGCAGAAAACATTCCCCAGCATGATATGGCACAATGCATGCTGCAGAAAACATTCCCCAGCATGATATGGCACAATGCATGCTGCAGAAAACATTCCCCAGCACGATATGGCACAATGCATGCTGCAGAAAACATTCACAAGTATGATATGGGACAATGTTTGAGGTACTTGAATGAAAGGCCATTTTACCTGTGATTTGAACCTGGAATCATTAAAATAACTCAATAGACTGTAACTTTTGTTGTGGTAAGGACTGAGAAAAGTTAACATATTTTCATCTAAAGCAACTTATGTAAATCTTTTGTAAATGCAGCCAATTCATTCAAACACATCAACATTTATTTCCCAGAGAAGCCCTCATGGCCTTGTCTTGAGCTGTCAATAAATATCAAAATGATGAGGCCGAATTAATTAATTAATTAATTAATTAATTTATAAATCTATTTATATATTCATTCATTTTCATTCATTCATTCATTTCTTTATTTATTTACATTTTGTTTTGTATTGTAAATTAGAATCCAGTGCTGCAAACAAATGTTCAACATTTCTTATTTATTGGTGGGCTTGCCTCATTCATGTCCAAATTTCATAGCCTGTTGCAATTATTCCAAGATACCTTGGTTTGTTTTCTGTGTGATACAGCAAAAAAACTGTGCCAATTTAGACACACATATATGTAACACATTCTGACAACATATCACTAAACATTTTTCCACAAAGTTACAACACTGTTAAAATTTTTTGGTGAGAAAATGTTTTCTTATAACACTGATTATGATGTGCTATATATCCAGATTATGCATTAGAGCGTACACAAGCAGACAGCCTTAGTTCCAATCAAGGACCTATAACTTGTTTTAATGTCTATGCTGACCCCTGCAACCCACATAAATTTGTTACAAAGTTGCAAGTAGAAATTCCAGTAATATTAAGGATAAAACTGGGTAATAAATTCAACTGTGGGTGGAATTTGTCACATTGTGTAAAGCACAGGATCTACAGTTTTTGTAAGTGCTGTAATTCTGTCTTAATACTGCTGTGTGAGAGTCAGGATTATTTGTTGATTAAGTAAGAGCTCCACCATGTTAACTAATGAATTGGTTAGCTGCTGTGCTCATTATTTCATTCAATAATTAGACAAAATGATCAATATGGCTTCCTTATGCCAGTTTTTGAGTGCCCACTTTAATGTAAAAATGTATATATTCCCCTAGTCATTCAAAGCAAAAAAAAAAAAAAAAAACCCAATCCTTCATTCATCAAATTTATCAACGCCCTTGTCAAATATGACAAAACTGGCATTAATGGTAGCAACTTGCAGGTTGAATCTTATTGAACAGTTAAAAAGCACTGGAGTGGGGTGGGGTACTTGCCAGCAAAGGGGGATTGTGCAAACATAACCACAAACTAACTGTCCTCATTCAGCACTGGCTACATTAATCTAGGCGTTAAAGCAGTTACTTGTGAAGATGAATTACGTAGACTCAGTGGGAAATGGTGTCCTTGCAATAATGATAAAATCAAGCAAGATGATGATGATGTCAGTTCTGGAGTTACCTGCTAAACATACCAGGGGGCAGATTTCTCTGTCCACTTGAACACTCTGCAAGCCCATACCTGATACTCAATGAGGCTACAATCAACTTAACAAATAAAACACAATATCTAGGGTTTGGGATAGTTAAAATTATAATTTATATGTAGTTGGTGCATGTGAACTTAAAATATATATCATAGTGCTCTAGAATGGTCCTGTTCCATGCAAAGCAGTGATTCATAACTACATATTTGGCCAGTTTCTGCAATCCCCCGATGCTAACCTTGACTGTCCAATGGCACTCTCTCATTGGTCACTATTGTCAGACATGTAAGTCAGATAGGCAAATGGTTGGGGCTCTGAATCATAATTTCTTTTTTTTTTTTTTTTTTTCGGGATATGCTACTGTGCTTCAGCTCAAGGTATCGGGTAGCATACACTCAACCCACAAAGCTGTCACTGAGTAAAGGCTTGCCATGCATACAAGACCTGTTTTACATCAAGGACATCTTGGCTTGGACTTGCAACAACAGACATCTGACTGGCTGGCCATACCATGATCAGAATCATAGAACGTTGGGGGGGGGGGGGGGGAATCTCTGCTTTGCTAAGGCAGTTGACAAATCAAAGACGACAAAAAAGTGAGCTAGAGCATGCTGGGTAATGCCTGTGCTACTAGTCTACTCTTAATGCTTGCCATGCCACTCACGCTTCTGAATGCGAAATCTTATCCGAAACTTGGTGCAATTTCTCACTTGACTTCTGGTATCTGCAAACATAATTAACGCAAGGTAACAGAATGTGATCCAAGCTGCTAGTGAAGAAAACCAAGCAGAAATTAAAGTAGAGACACTGTGTACATAGCACCCATCACAACCTGGTAGTCAGCGAGTGGCTGGCCACAATATCAATTGTTCTTGTATCATGGTATCACTAGCAATTTATGTACTTTAATGATTCTATTTTTACACACAAGTGCCCAAAAATAATACGACAATATTTATCGGTATTAATTACACATTAAATTTATCTCTTTGTGTTTTTTCTTGCAACTTTTTGCCATTTTGTATGATGGTTACTGATAGGTAACCGTTTACTCTATGTATGTTGCCATACACGCTAATTTAAAGTAGGAGCAACAAATTGACTTGTTGGCAAAATGTAATGGAGCAACAAGAGATTAAATCAAAGGGACACATGTTTATACTCAAACACCATGAGAAACCAGAGATGACATGGGCAACGTGTGGACATTGCTAGGTGACTGTCAGTGCTGGGTTAACAGTGGCAATAAATAAGAAACCTTTTTAAGGAGAAGTTATTGCACTCAACATGAAAACCTATATTTTCCCTGGGCATAAATCTTTAAACATTTTATTACACGTAGAGCATACATGTCCCTCCCTGCTGTCTTGTCATTGACCACTGACTGACAACTCTGTCACAGCTCTATACAATGTGTACCCCCACCACACAGACTGGGTACATAATACACAGTAAAACCTCTGCTGTCACAAGGCTGTATGGAAACTGAACCTCCAGAGGACTTCACATTTCAGATTTTTTACAATGAACGCATTGAGTGCATTGCTTTGTCGTCAATGTCAAGCTGTGCTGTTTGGCTGCACTTTTGAAGGATCGATTAGGATTCTGGAATGACAAGCAGTTGGTACAATATCATCCTGACTTTAAAGTAAGCTCTTGACTCTTTCAATTCTACAGAACAATAAAACTCATGCTCATCTCCAGTGCAACAGACTCCAGGCTCAAAATTCCTTGTGACGAGTTCATTGTTTCTTGAAGCAGCATGCCTCTAATTACAAGACAGGGGTCCAGGTCAACATCTTTCATCACCACAATCTGGCCACAATGTTCCCAGAGTGCATCGAGGAAAGATGTTGACTCAGTCTTCACTTGGCACTAAAGGGGTTAATGTAATTAACCATGCTATAAAACATGCCATACATTTGGAAGGCAGGTAAGAAAGGTGTACATATGCAAATGTGATTTACACAAGAAGCTGACAGAAATGGCAGCATGGAATATATGTAAATAGTAGTCGTTTCCATCCAAAAAATAAAAACTGATAACAAATTAGTGAAAAAATATACTAAATCTGACACTACGCTTTGTAGTTACAGTTGCATTTTTTAAAATCCGTACATGTCCAAGCAGAATCAAGTGACTACAACTAAAGCAGTTAACTTGCGGCCGTTAAGGAGACGTACTTATTGGTCAGTGCTTGTGACATACAGAGTGATACTACGTGACTGGCAGAGTGATACTACGTGACTGGCATGTCAAATGCTGATGAATTCAGTTAATGGTTTCAGGTGATTTGAAATGTGAAATAAAGAATCTAGATTAATAAGTCCAAAGGGTTTATCATGCAATTAAAATAGTTTACAGGTTTCCCGTGTTCCTGTAAGTGCACACTAATCAAGATGAAATAACATGCAATTTTAAGACCTGCAATAGAGAATCCAGTATGGGCGGCCCGTTAAGGATAGCGTTGGGATCATGAGTTGTTGGATTTTCATGTTTTCCAAGCCAAAACATGAAAAGTCAAGGAGTCATCCCAAGGTTATCCCCTATGGGCCACCCATACTGGATTTTCTTTCTCCTATGGTATGTCTAAAAAGGGCAAATATGCACCAAATCGAAGTTCTATCAGAGAAATAAGTTTGAAAACAATGCCATTTTGTTAATGCTATTCACGTTTCTAATGAAATTAGCAAAGTGGGAGGTGTCAGTATCTTATCAAATGCAACATGGCCTCTCATTGGTTTGTCTACTAATTGAAACCAATAAGTGACGAACCAAATGACAGATTACAATTCAAACCTTATCCTTCATACACATGCAGGATAAGCTTCAGACAAAGGACAAAGACCAGACCAATCCACCACCAGGCACCACCACAGCAGGACTCTGTGGTATGACCACCACTCCACCTCACCACAACTCTGTGGTATGACCACTCCACTTCATCACAACTCTGTGGTATGACCACCACTCCACCTCATCACAACTCTGTGGTCTGACCACCACTCCACCTCATCACAACTCAGTGGTATGATCACCACTCCACCTCATCACAACTCAGTGGTATGATCACCACTCCACCTCATCACAACTCAGTGGTATGACCACCACTCCATCACAACTCTGTAGTATGACCACCACTCCACTTCACCACACCTATAGTATGACCACTCCACTTCACCACACCTATAGTATGACCACTCCACTTCATAACAATTCTGGTATGACCACTTCATCACAACTTTGTGGTATGACCACTTCACTTCATCATAACTCGGTGGAATGACCACTCCACTTCACAACTCGGTGGTATGACCACTTCATCACAACTCTGTGGTATGACCACTTCATCAGGTGGTGATTTACAATGTTGCCAATACTCCCGGATTACCCTGGAGACTCCCGGAATTTTGTGCTGAAAATTCTTGAAAAAATTCAGATTTTGGGCAATTTTTAGCCACCTCCCTGAATTTTATCAATATTTTCCTCCTATATTTCATATAAATTTATTAATCTCCCTGAATTTTACTTTCCACCTCCTCAATTTTAAGCATAGCAGGTTGGCAACACTGGATTTACGTTCAGTTTGTAGGGTTTCCATGACCCAACCTGACCTGGTTAGTTGACATCCCTTTAGTTAATGACACAGAGACGGCATCTGTATCTTTTTCACAGCAATGGCTTAGCACGACACAGTGGTGCTCATTGTATCGCCAGGCTCTCATTGTACCGCCAGGCTCTCATAGTGTGGCCAGGCTCTCATTGTACTGCCAGGCCTTCATTGTACCGCCAGGCCCTCATTGTACCGCCAGGCTTGGCCTTCATTGTACCGCCAGGCCCTCATTGCACCGCCAGGCTCTCATTGTACCGCCAGGCTCTCATTGTACTGCCAGGCTCTCATTGTACCGCCAAGCTCTCACTGTATGCCAGGCTCTCAGTGTACCGCCAGGCCCTCACTGTACCGCCAGGCTCTCATTGTACGCCAGGCTCTCATTGTACTGCCAGGCTCTCATTGTACCGCCAGGCTCTCATTGTACCGCCAGGCTCTCATTGTACTGCTAGGCTCTCATTGTACCGCCAGGCTCTCATTGTACCGCCAGGCTCTCATTGTACCGCCAGGCTCTCATTGTACTGCCAGGCTCTCATTGTACCGCCAAGCTCTCACTGTACGCCAGGCTCTCAGTGTACCGCCAGGCTCTCACTGTACCGCCAGGCTCTCATTGTACTGCCAGGCCCTCATTGTACTGCCAAGCCCTCATTGTACCGCCAAGCTCTCACTGTATCGCTAGGCTCTCCAAGCAGACCAGTAGGCACTTTGCTGAAGAGGTTTCTAGCGTCACAATCAACAGAAAGCATGATTCAAAGTGACAGGCTGGCCACAAAGTAACATGTTTTCATGTTGGCAATAACTCTAATTCCCAGTCATCAGCACCTAATGGTCCAATGATGATCGACTGTTTCATTTTGGAAATCTTATGCCGTCATAGGTGTCAAATGGGCACAGCGTGCAGTTGTAATGGCCTAAAACAAATTGAAGTCCATTCAGCTGGGCCATGTGATCAGTCACACCACATGAGATTGCTTGAAACTCCGGCAACATGACTTAATGGGAGACTGGTCACAGATTAACACTCAGCCCAAATACACATCAGCAATTGTTTCTCTGGCAATACATTTTGGCCATATTTTGTGACTCAGAAAATGCAAAACATTGCCTTAACAGTCATGGCAATGTGTAACTAACCGTCCATTTTAAACAACACAAATATATGGTGATGAAATCTTTATGATTCAAGATGACACAGCTCAAGAAGTAAGTATAATAGTCAAAAACGAAAACCACTAAAGCTTTTTCTGAAAATAAGATCCTGCCCTTTTAGCACTTCAAAAAAAAAAAAAAAAGAATGCGGGTCTTAAGTCTCCCTGCATGTCAGTCGATACTAATACCTCAACAAAACCTTCCCTGATTATCTCCCTGGCTGTCCAATCGATTTTTTCTCCACAAACTGCCTCTGGGGGCTACTGTTGAAGCATTTTCTGTCCCAGCACTATGCGTCATTTAATATTGCCTGCTCCATGGCGAAACAAATGAGAAAGTGTGTTTGACAGATAAATTTGTACCATAAATTTTAGTCTGAGACTGACCAAGAGCAGGAGAAGATGCCTAATTAGCAACATCCAGAAAGTGGCATGATCAGCGTGACCGACTGCTCTGGGTATACATCAGCCTTAATATCCACCTATCATCTGCCAACTGTCACCTTGTGGGGCTCTACCCTGCTTGCCTGCTAGTGATTAGCTGCTGTCTATTCCATAATCCCCACAGGCTCAAAGTAATATTTCTGATCAAGTGTACCCTAGCTACATCCATCTTCAAAACATGTTCAAATACAGTGCCATCTTTGGAAACACTCACTCAGCCAACCTGGAATGAGAATATAATCTGAATCTACGACCCAAACAGACAAACTTGGCTCTATCTTCTAGATTCACTCCACTTTGCCAGATGTGCCATTGTGATGATTATCCACTAGTATCAGATAGAACAGGCCACATTTACATTTATCAGCCACACACAGCAGGCCAAGCTTTCAGTCAAATTAACTCCACCACAGCTCACCTTCACAAGTCACGCTGACCTAAATCTTTATTATAATTTTCCATTTTCCATTAAATTCCTCGTGAAAAGATTTCAAACTTTTGAGCAAATACAGTGTACCTAAATTGGTATTAAATTTAAAAGAAAAAAAGATGCAGATCAATGGGTGACCTTAGCCGAAGGGAAGCTGTAGAATGAGCACTGAAAGGGTTAACATCATGATCCACTACTGAAGGGGTTAACATCATGATCCGCTACTGAAGGGGTTAAGACCATGACCTGCTACTGAAAGGGTTGATACCATGATCCTCTACTGAAAGGGTTAACACCATGATCCGCTACTGAAAGGGTTAAAACCATGATTCGCCACTGAAAGGGTTGACACCATGACTCACCACTGAAAGGGTTAAGACCATGATCTGCTATTGAAAGGGTTGACACAATGATTCGCTATTAAAAGGGTTAATACCATGATCCACTATTGAGAGGGTTAACACCATGATCCGCTACTGCAAACTGACAGCTTTTTCTGGCTTGTCAGCAGCTCATGTCATAACACAGACAATGATTGGAAACAACGAGTCTGTAAACCTCCTGGTGAGGATGTATGTCACAAATTAAATGGACTGATGAGACTTCACTACTACAATTATCTCCAGTCCTTTCTTTGAGAGACCACTCCATTGATGATCACCTGCTTTTTCAGACCACATTCATCAGGCTCCTGGTGCTCTATCACTTCCATGTTTTTTGACCTCCACTCAGACCACCTGCTCTATGTGACCACTTCCAGGCTTTTCCAGGGCGTGGTCTGCCTAAGAAAGATCTCCTATACACTTCATGCTCCCTGCACATTTCCCTACACTGCATGCTCCCTGCACATTTCCCAATACTGCATTCTCCCTGCACATTTCCCAACTCTGCACGCTCCCAGCACATTTCCCAATACTGCATGCTCCCTGCACATTTCCCAACACTGCCATACAGACCTCAAGGGCTCACTATATGTTTGTATGTCTGCAGCGTCTAAGAGTTCATCTCAAATGACATCAGTTCTGTAAATTATCCTATGTTTACACTCATATGACCTTAAACCAGGTACCAGCTACAGCCATGTGAGCATTGTATCCAATGTGACCATTGCTGTAATTCCTTGTTTGGAATGAATGAACGAACTTTGGTGAATGACCCGAGTCAAAATTACCTCATATATCAACTGGCATATGCAGTATTTTGTCAGTGGTTGAATCACACTTGTCACTGTTCACTATCACTCCATGCCACTGCAATGTGTATCAGTATGTATCTTTGAAAACCATTTCATTAATGCACAAGTATTTGACCAAAATGTTAACTTTTTACTTCTTGAAAAAATGATAAATGGAGTCCCTGATCTTGTGCCAGTGTCTCTACCAACACATATGACTCCCTAGGTCCTTCACAACATACCTAGCTTAGGCCAAAGAAAATAAATAGTGTGTCTGAGGTTACATGCCAAAAATAAAAAAAAGTAGGTAGGTAGGTTTTTTTTTTTTTTTTTTTTTAATTTTTGCTCTGAAAACAGAAGAAAAGTGACTTAAAATGGATAAATTGTGCATTTCATGAAGAAAATTGCCTAGACTTTTTTTTTTTTTTGAAAATCAATAAAAAGTTTTAGGGTAGGGGGGTTTGGGCAAGGGTCGGTAGGGAAACCCCAAACACAGACTTTCTTTTTTTTTGGCCTTATGTGTGGATGAAGACACAACCCTCATCAGACATTACGTTACTGTTCTGGTGAATCAGATGGGAATTATGTAACCTATTTCCTCACACTAACAGCTGTCATTATTCATTTAACAATGTGCTTAGTCTCCGCTCTGTTTTTGGCATCATGAATTGCCAGCCAGTTCTCCAACATGGGGAACCAGCTGTACATTCACATCCTCAAAAATGCATCTTTAAAGTCTGAGCAGAAAATACTATTTACACGTGTGGCTTTTAGTGTCACCAAGCAGAATATGCTAGAACTTTTACAACAATGGGATCAAATCATTACTGACTGGTTGATGGGGTAATACAGAGGTAATACAGAGGTAATACAGAGGTATTACAGGGGTAATACAGAGGTAATACAGGAGTAATACAGGGGTAATACAGAGGTAATACAGGGGTAATACAGGGGTAATACAGAGGTAATACAGGGGTAATACAGAGGTAATACAGGGGTAATACAGAGGTAATACAGAGGTAATACAGGGGTAATACAGGGGTAATACAGAGGTAATACAGGGGTAATACAGAGGTAATACAGGGGTAATACAGAGGTAATACAGGAGTAATCACTCACTCAGCAAACTGGCAATGTTCTCGCCATCTAGCACATTGGTAGTAACAGTTTCCCTTTGCAGGAGATGGTCAGGGTATTACATATATTTCAACCAGTGAGTCATTTATAATTTCCTGTTACTCTGGACATGTACAAACATTGCTCAAATAAATGCATCTAAAATCTTCCATGTAGAGTTGAATGTGTCTGCTCACATTTTGTCTTCAGTGACATTTTTTCTCCCAACACAATTTTTTATAGAATTTGGATTAGGGCAGGTTTATGAGAATACCTGACTGTATGAGCAAGCCTTGGTCCTTCCGGAGGCTTACCGCCTGCCGCTTGACAAGGACGGATGCTGACTCAGTCTCTCTGACAAATGACCTTCAGATCCGACACCTACAACATTTTTCTTGATCAAAAAATTCCATCTCCCTGACTGTGCGGTGGAATCAAACTTAAATATGATGAAGTGAGCCATGAAAAATAAAAAAACACCGCAGCCTGTCCTGGCCGGGCCCTGGGTGACCAGCCTCCCAGCCTGTCCCGGCCCAGCCCTGGGGGACCAGTCCCCCAGCCTGTCCCGGCCGGGCCCTGGGGGACCAGCCTGCCAGCCTGTCCTGGCCCAGCCCTGGGGGACCAGCCTCCCAGCCTGTCCCGGCCCAGCCCTGGGGGACCAGCCTCCCAGCCTGTCCCGGCCCAGCCCTGGGGGACCAGCCTGCCAGCCTGTCCTGGCCCAGCCCTGGGGGACCAGCCTCCCAGCCTGTCCTGGCCCAATCCTGGGGGACCAGCCTCCCAGCCTGTCCTCCTATTTTGGGCCCTCTTTATTCCTTTGAGACCTCCCTGGGGAACGTCAACATGATTTATGGTGTGATGGTGGCTGTTTGAATGTTTTCATTTGTAAGCTTTTCATATAAAAAGTAGATAATTGTGATGTAATCAGGCACACATACGCATCACAGTAATTCGTACTATTATTGCAATGTCACTTTCCACATCACACTCTCATGATTGCATTGACCAGGCACTTAGGAATGAGTTATTACAAATGCAAACACTGAATGCTGCTTGACATCATAAAATCTGTTCCACTATTTACCTTTGACTCATTGTCTGTATCTGCATCTAACCTCTTATTGACGTGCAACCTTTTGCTTTTTGTTTTTGTTTTTTTTCTTTTAAAATGTAGAACTGCCAGAAACTGTCCCGTTTCATCTGCTGCTTTGTGTCATAGAAAACAAGGGCCTGTTAGTGATCCAGTTCTCGTGCCGCACGCTGAGCACACACATCGTGTTCCTAGCACAGTGAGTCCTTCAGTGCCCACACACTGACACTGTGGGGCTGGGCCAGTGTTCACATCAGATACTACATATCAGGCATATCTGCCTTTTCTTCAATATCGGCTATGAAATCAGATTCAACAGTCCTCAGATACTGATATTATGTATCCCAGTTGTGTGGACCTACATGCAAAGAATTTGGAAACATTAACATTTCTTTTCATATAAAATGACCATCACACAAAGTTTTTCCAGCCCTAAGTGGAGAATTGTGGATTTTTTAACTGTGCTCCCTCATCATAACACTGATGATGGGGTCCATGGAGTAGACTGTGTTATAGATACAGTGCTCCCTCATTATAACACTGATGATGGGGTCCATGGAGTAGACTGTGTTATAGATACAGTGCTCCCCCATTATAACACTGATGGTGGGGTCCATGGAGTAGACTGTGTTATAGATACAGTGCTCCCTCATTATAACACTGATGATGGGGTCCATGGAGTAGACTGTGTTATAGATACAGTGCTCCCTCATTATAACACTGATGGTGGGGTCCATGGAGTAGACTGTTATAGATACAGTGCTCCCTCCTTATAACACTGATGATGGGTCCATGGAATAGACTGTTATAGATACATTGCTCCCTCAGTATAACCATGATAACACTGATTATGGTATCCATGGAACCGCAAAACCACCTCATAATGAGGGAACATTTACCACTGAAGCACTAGAAAACAGTGCTATAGTGTACGAGACCCCAGGATATATAATGAGGGCCTCAATGACAGAAAGTACTCTCTCCATCTGTCTGACTAAAACACCACCCATCTGAAAGACCACTGCAAGAAAGGGACCGTCTATTGTCTAATAATGCTGCATCACAAAACCTTCCACTTCCACTGGCCTCATAAAGCACTTATCAGACAATAAGGACATTCATCATGATGAGAAACAAATTAGCAGCTGCCAGAGACTTTGTAATTAGAGCCTCTGTCGCTGTAAGACAGCACCACAATGTCACTCAATCACAGTGAAAAGACATGGCATTTTTTTTCTGGTACTATATGGAATGCATTATTAGTTCCAGATAATAGTAGGTTACAGCATTTTGCAAAGTCTGATTAACACAGCCGATAAAAAAGACCTATCAAAGATGATTGTTACTGCCGACAACACAATCCTCCCTTTCTTTGAATCACATTTTAGTAATGTCCTCATTATACGTGACACACAGGCGACTTTTTACAAGGCTTACCACAGATGAACAATGGCTCAAGGAGGGACAGAAAACTGCTCATCAGTTGCTGCAACTGACAAAGAACTTTACTGACAGCCAGATATGCAGCACTCCCAACAAATGAAGGAGAAATCAATGAATGGTTAAACGTCAAGCTTCTGTAACAGGCCAAAGTGCAACTAACATAAACCATTTTGACCAATTTTTCTTACAAGCCAAATCAGCTCAGCCACCAAGAACAACAGCCTGCCAGACTCCATCAGAACCACACACTGCAACACAATTAACACTGCATAATGCATTCACTTCAAGTTAATACTTAAAATATCTTATCATTTGAACTCACTTAATGATTAATCTTTTATGATTTCAACCCGTTTACAATTTAGTTTTCAAAGTATCTTACCATGATCCTACACATGCATGCAGCTACACTGCAAAACATGATTTTCCATTCACCTCCAATGTAAAACATGGCTCTCCACATACAAACACTATAAAACATGATTCTCCACATACCTACACTGTGAAATATGTTTCTCCACATACATGTACCTACACTGCAAAACATGATTCTCCATATACCTATAATGTAAAACATGATTCTCCATATACCTACACTGCAAAGCATGATTCTCCACATACATACACTGCAAAATGTGATGCACCATAATTGGACCTCACTGGAAAATCAGAACTTTCATTTTTGACATGTATTGTGGAGACATTGTATACGGGAGATTCTCCACATCTGTGGGATTTAAAAGATATATAGTTTTATATGTGTATGAGAATACATAAGGATAGGAGGCTGACTAATAATGCTGAGGGGTAACAAGCTGAATTTGACATGTTTGAATCTCACTTTCTGACAATTACTTGGGAGCCCGTGATGCTTCATAGGAGTACTTAACTACTGTAAATACCTTCATTTTTTGCATAAATTAATTTTCATGGCTTCTCTTTAATTGGCAAAATTCACAAAATCTTACAATGAATCCCACGAGTTTGTGTCACTGGGACCAAACTTTCTGCAAGTACAGTATCCAGTGATATCAAGTTTTGCAGCAGGAATACATGTAGGGCCTTTATACACATCATTTGCATGGAAGTTTTACCAGGATTTATTTGCCCCTTCAACCTCAGCCAACAGAAATCTTCTTGATACATGTTGTCTCCTCATTTATCTTCTTGACACATGTTGTCTCCTCATTTATCTTCTTGATACATGTTGTCTCTTCATTTGTCTTCTTGATACATGTTGTCTCCTCATTTATCTTCTTGATACATGTTGTCTCCTCATTTATCTTCTTGATACATGTTGTCTCCTCGTTTATCTTCTTGATACATGTTGTCTCCTCGTTTATCTTCTTGATACATGTTGTCTCCTCATTTATCTTCTTGATACATGTTGTCTCGTCATTTATCTTCTTGATACATGTTGTCTCCTCATTTATCTTCTTTGGCAAAGTCAAAGAGAACGCCATCAGAACTCTCCGCCATCCATTTGTCAGTGTCTTTACACAGCTGTGGCCTGACTGATGGCCAAGAGATGCATCCGTCATCTTTTCTGTGAGGCAGTTTTTTCCCTTCCAATTGACAGGATCTAACAACAACTGTTTAGAAAAAAGAATGACACCAAAAAAGGAATCTATTCACTGGCATCCATCTTTCCTGAAGAGACAACACTCAGATGTTACTCCACCCCATTAGGTTTGCAATCATCAATCAGCACAGCATACAACAGGCACTATATGGACTACGCTACTGTTGAAGCCTACATCCATCAGACGTGTCTTGCAGGCAGACTACGCGACCCATATACATGTATTGTACAGTGGAGAAGACTTGGAACTGATCTGTTGAGCAGGCAACTGACTGACAGGTCATAAGTAGCAAAATTATGTTTACACATACATAGATAATTCAAAAGAAATTTCGAGCACTTTATTATGGTGACACGCAGAGGGACACCCAATTTGAAAAGAAATTTCTCCATCAACTTTTAACTAATTTACATACTCTTTATTATCATCCATCATGGAGCTCTTTATATGGAAATTTAATGGTCTTGCCACTTGTCACTTTGTAATCTTTTTAATATAACAAAATTACAACTGCTATTCACTTCTGTGTTAAAAGCGACAAACCACGTGGATACAAAGTAACTTGTGACGTCACAATACTTCGCACACTTGGTCTAAGCAGTCAGAACGTTGTATCCTCTTTCTAGTGCAAGAACACATTGTCATTATTGCCTTCTCTTTAGGGTACTTAACCCCATATCTTATCAATAAAATTCTGATTCCTTTGCCCCCTGAAGGGACACTTTGTCCCGTAACGCGTCGGGGAGGAATTCTCCAATTGTACAAATGTGTGCTGTGGTCTATTTGTTGGAATGGGATCTTATGCGCAAAATTATGTTTATTCAGCTCATTACACATCCGAAGACACAACCTTATTGATGTATAAAGATGGGTATTTCTATTGGACTGTAAGTTAAAATGAAATTTAAGACAGTAGTTACTTTCGTCTCTCTGGTAATTAATTTATATGAACACACCGACGACCTGGATCTATCATCACAATGAAAACTTTTCTGTTTCTGCATTTTAGAGGTTAAATTTACTGGCTTAAAAATTACACTAGAAATTAATAGAATACACAACTTTATAGCCAGCCCTCCTGACAGAAGCACCCTCTAGAGGGTTGGCAAAGACCTTCTACTCTTCCTTTTCCCTGTTCTTCGGCAAACAATTTTGTGCTCAAACCAGTCCCACTTAGTTTCAAATGTGACGTTTTATCATGTTTGGCTGTTTCCAGTGATCTAAGACTGATGTTTACAGGTTAGGGTGCCAGGCGGAGGGGGGGGGGGGGAGGGTCACTTTTATTTGTCAATACTGAGCCGGAGGAGATCAGTGTATACCTAACATGGAAATAGAGAATGTTCAAACATCCACTGAAACAGAATTAACGTTAAATATGTGGGCTCCTCCAATTTCAGCTTTTAACTCATTCCATACCAGTCCCTGATTTTTCCGTATATTTACAAAGATCGACAATTGCATATTTAAATTCTTCATAAAAAGAGCTTTCGTTCAAGTACCAACATGCCTATAGTCTTAAGGCAGTGCCAGAACCACTGACCAAGGCCTGTCACCATAGTATGGAATGAGTTAAACAAAGACACAGTATGCCTTTTGTCCACTGGTTTATATGTGTATGTATTTTACGTGGATCTAGCAAAACTTACATCATTCAAATTACCATCCATATAGGTTTACATCAGAGATATCTCAAAGGAATGAACCTTGCTTACCAAGAAGTGACCATTGAAGCTGTGAAAATTGTATCAGTAAAGTTCTAGACCAATTTTGGTAGCCATCAGTAGCATTATTACATATGGCAATACATGCAAATGACTCTCTCTCTCTCTCTCTCTCTCTCTCTCTCTCTCTCTCTCTCTCTCTCTCTCTCTCTCTCTCTCTCTCTCTCTCTCTCTCTCTCTCTCTCTCTCTCTCTCTCTCTCTCTCTCTCTCTCTCTCTCTCTCTCTCTCTCTCTCTCTCTCTCTCTCTCTCTCTCTCTCTCTCTCTCTCTCTCTCTCTCACGCACGCACGCACACACACACACAATGCTATTTTAGTACATGGGACTGTCATTGTATATTTTCAATTACTTCAATTTTACCCATCAAGAGACAAGTACGATGTACTAAGAGTTATCGAGGTCCTTGCCCGGCCATAATTTCCCTAGGAGTCTGTATGTCACAACTCTGGCCCATCAATACAGCATTACTGACAGCAGCAACTTGCCCAGGATCCAGTCTCAATCAGAGTTCAATGACGGGGCTAAATGTACCATCCCGACAGATGATATTCTTGCTACATGCCACCACAGATTTATTTAATGGAAGTGACAAGACTGTAGTGGGCTTGATACTTGAACCTAAAAGCTCTTTATCATAGCATGCTAAGCTGCCCCTGTCCTCTGGAGCAGTGGCAGAGGCTTTATCGGCCACCTTGTTCTACAGGCAAGCTCTAAATGGGTCAAGTCATGTCAAACTGCAGTTATGCTTGCCTTATGCAAGTTGCCAAAAACCCTCAGAGCCTAAGTATTTTGAGCGGTCATGTATGCGATATCTGGTGATAAAGGCTGGGTAATACCGTGGATTATGCATCAGTGGAACTCTGGGCCTCTGCTTCTCCGTTATACTGTGCCACCCTACTGTGTTTGTGTCTAGCGACTCTGGGCCGCTGCTTTTGCGCTATACTGCACCAAGTGACTGTTTTTATGTCTATAGACCCTCCCCAAATCAGACAAGTGCTCCGCCAGCCTGACCAGTATACATACACCGACAGATCATGGACAGACATTCTCAATTTGGCTCTTTCTGTCAATTTCTTTGTTCATTTTAATTCAAAATTAGTCAATATTGAAGTGAATATATTTACATTCGGAGTTTTTGTTAGCATTGAAAGAATAGGGACAAATTTTGTTTTCATCAGTCGATGGTAACATCATGTACAGCACGGCACGTGCCAGTGCCTACTTGCCCCTACGTAACAAGCGGCTGGCCACACCCATAGCTCCTCTCACTGATAAACAAAAGGTCCTTCGCAGTGGCTATCAAAACTTTTACGCACAAATATTCATGACAAATTTAATTCTAGTATTAATGTTAATATGAATATAAATATAAAAAATGAAGTCTGTCTCTGTTGTTGTCATTGGCATGTAACAGCGCGGTATGGTAGGCATTTTTTTCATGACGTCGCTATCGCGACGTCACGAAAAATGCCTACCAAGAACCGCATTATTACATGCCAATGACAACAACAGAGACAGACTTCATTTTTATAGAGGCGACACTGTGTCCAGGGTTCTCAATCAGTGCAGCTGTCATGTCTGCCTATCTGTGTGGCACCACGGCCATTATATCAGATCACAAGAATCGCTGATGATAACAGGAATAAGAGACGTTGATCCTGCCACAGACAACCACTGGACACATACACCAGAACTTCCACATTACACTGCCAACTGATTTCATTTCTTTGCTGATAGGAGGTTTAAAATTATCTTTTCATCAGAAATTAAAGTTTTCACTGACATTCTGTATGATCAAACATGTAATTCTACAATAAAGCAGGACAATTTCCCTGAATTTCATGGGCCTGGCCACTGCCCACTGCTGATTACATTATATTCCAATGCCTGTTTATCTGGTCAAAGTCTGAAGTCTTCCTTGTTTAACACTGTGTATCCTAGAAGGGTTGGGGTGATATCTACAAAAACCAGAAATACTGTGATACTAACCCTGTATTGAGCCATATTGTGATACATTCCTTGTGTATTGAATTATTGTGATACGATGAAAAACTTCATTTCACCATCACACCTAAATTCTACATGAGGAAATTTAAGAAAACCCTCGCTGTATGGAGATGAACAGCCATAAAAACCATTTCACAGTCTACATCATCACTTCATTGCTGGTGTATGTAGACACAGCAGAACGATTTATCAAAACACCAGCACAGAGGCTGTGATACTGACTGTTGTATGTAAACTCAAAGAGTGTGATCCCTTCATACACTCTCATGATATATCATGATACGTATTGTGAAACATGGCTCTGTACTGAAACGTATTCTGATACAAAAATGAGTAAGGACACCCCACCCTATATCCTAGTTTCCTTTGCATCCACAAAGTCTGTTTGTTAACCCTCTGAGTACTCTGTAAACACCTCCATAGTCTATTTGTTAACCCGCTGAGTACACTGTAAACACCTCCATAGTCTGTTTGTTAACCCTCTGAGTACAGTGTACACACCTTCACACCCTCTACCTCATCCTGGACACACATCAAAAGCTATTCTAACATTTACATGCACGCCTCGAAAGTTTCATTTTCTCCTCCAGTTTATCATTGAAAACATTCTTGGTGCCACCTCTTTCTCTCCAACATGAAGACTTGAGGCTGGTATTTGATCTTATGCTAATTAAGATAGCATAAAATTGCTTAAGTCCCATTACCAGCAACCAGAGTAACTCTTGTTAATTATCACTTCCTGATATTCTGTGAAGCCGATTGTATATCTAGTGATGCACACATTTACCATATTAAGCCTCTATATACATGCAATACGTCAAGACTAAGCAATCTGTATCACTGGTATAATGTATGTGTTAATTTGCACAAATCAACACTGGGGATTTCCTGAATAATTTACAAAACAGTTAACACTGTTTTGGTCTCCAAAGACAGAAAATCAAGTTTTGTACTGGGAACCAGAATTCATATGTTTGTAATTCATATGTAGTTCTATAAAATTGTGATAATGTAGTAACAGGTCATAAGTTTTGTCAAAAATCTGCCTGAAGATTCTCTGGAGAGCCATGATTTTGAAATATGGGGCCGTGACGCTGTGTGGGATAAGCCTGCAGGACTCAACCAATAGAGGGCATCAGAGGTTACAACATATCCAGACTACAATATGGCAGGAGGAATCAAATGATCCCTCCTGATCAGTGGTGCCCTCTACTGGTTATCATGGTTATGAGCCGAAGATTTATCCCATTTAATGTCTCTGGCAGCTGCAACAGAATCACTCGTCCTTTGATATACAGAACACACTGACAGATGTTGAAAAATGTTCAAAACTTAGAAAAATGGTAAAAGACAACTTTCTAGAAATTCTATGTTGACACCGTCCCTCCTGTCCAGTTTGATCAATCCTAACTTTCTGCCATTAAGTTTCCCCCAACAGGACTTTGCCATGGCTGTAAATTTCACTTAAGCAATACATCAAGGCCTGCAGTGAACCACTGTAGGGACCCCAGAGTACAATACCTCACTGTCAGTTTTACAGCTATATACTGCGTTTGTTTCCATTGCTAGCTCATGCTGGTTATCTTGGTAACGAATACCTCAGGATAACTGCTGTTTCTCCCTTGTTGGACGCTGAGAGACCATGCATGAGGAGTAAGTATCTCAAACCTTGATGTCACTAAGTCCTTACATACTACATGCTACTTCTGAAGACAGGAGCAGGAGGGGACAGAGATAGAGCTAGCAAGCACGAATTCACAGCCACTCATTCTAGTATGTATCTGGCACATAGACTGGCTCTCCGCCATTCTTAACAGTTCCATGCTGTAAGAATGGAATAAGAATAAGAATTCCTGATTATTCAAAGCATAGACGCCACACTAACGGCAGAACAGCCCTCGTGCATGAAAAACAATTTACATACATAGGTCTGACTAAGCAGGCAACTAAAATATGCACCAAGATCCCTTGATGCAGTGTACATGAATAGGATTCAGAATCTCGCCTCCTTTCTATGGCTAGTCTTTCACGTTTCTATCATAATCAAGTTTCCTTGGGCGAGGAATTTCTATAGAATTAAATTATTCAATGTAATAAAATATTTGCTTCCTGTGTGCATGTGGTAAGGGAATTCAATCCTCTGATTTCACAATTTATCAGTTACACCGTACTTAAAGACGTTCGGTACACCGCGTTATGCGCAACCATTTATGGTCCAATGCCTCTATGCAGTTAGAGCTGGTATTTGTCGATACCTGCACTAGCTGCTGTTCGCTTTTCCTATTTTGCACAGTTCCGTTTGAGAAATATGGATTGTTTACGAAGAGTGAAAAGGAAAAAGAATGGGCCGTTTGTTAACAAGTGCCAAAACAAAGGACTAAATGCTTTAAAACAAGGCAGAATACGTCGAAACACGGCAGTGGTAGACCAAAACTCATGTACACAATCAGCGAACGCTGACCAAGCCACCGTCGAAAGTGCCACGCCCACTTCCCCAATGCCACATGCACATGTAAACACTGACAGTTAGAACTGGGACGAAGGTCGTAGAATAGTGGAACTAACTGTACTAGCCGATAATCTTGTATGCGAGGTATGTAAAAAAAAAAAAAACATTGTCCCTAAAAATACAGAATCAGAAAAACGATATGGCTTGGCCAGTGTACTTTACATTTCTTGTGAATGTGGTAAGGTAAACGCTGTCCCAACTTGGGGGGGGGGGGGGAACCGCAGTAATTCCCCAGCGTCAAAAGGTGGCACAGGCATATTTGACAATGTGCTGCCTGTGTTACTATTCGACAATGTATTAAGGCAACTATAATTTTGATATTCCTATTTTTACCTCTTTTTCCACATTGCTGTATTGCACTATGGAGAGAATCTTACAATGTTTGCCTCTTCTCAGTAAAACTATGAAAGTATATACATGTATTATGACTGGAATATAAAATTAACGACGTACTGCCGTTTATTTAACCTACATACATGTATATTGATATGGTATCGAAGTTAGACAATGAATGGATACCTTGTACCTATGAACTTAGAACAAATTCAGTCAGCATGCATGAATTCTTTGTACAATTGCGGAAAAAATAGCACCGTATGATATCTTTTTTTGTTAATCAATGAAATCAGTGCATATTTTGAAAACCCCCTACAATTTTTCAGGGATTTGTAAATATTTTTTCTACTTCAAACTTGAAAAATAATGTGAGCACTTATACATTTTTGCAAGACGAGATGAATTTAAAGTCACATTCCAGCATGTTTTGTTCACATATTTCTTATTAAAAGGCTTGATATACATTGCATACATTCATATTGAGTTATTTTATGCATATCTTTGCATCCTTAATTTATTTTTTAGCTTTTACCCGCATATATAATGTTTGCCATAAAATTTCTGTAGCCCTTACATGTAGCGCCACCTAGCGACAAAAGTAGCACCGTGACATGCCAATTTTTTGCTTGCATTTTGTTTCAAATGCCAATATCTTGGTTCACACCAAAAACCAGAGATTTCTAAATTCTTTTGACCAGTGTACCGAACGTCTTTAAGTCGATACAAAATCTCTGGTCTGATGCCTCTGGTGCTGTATGGCCCCAGTGACCAGGATTAGTTTTGTGACGTGTGATACAAAGTAAACAGGTACTTTATCGGTTAAACTAGAACAGACTGATTTTCCAACAGAAAATCAAATGTCTCCCGGTGGAACACTTACGTCTCGGAATAAGCTACAGGTGATAACAAATTAGAAACGACCAAGTTTGCTTGAAAATTACAATCCTATTTTAGCTCTCACCTAGATACACTACTCTAGCAATTTTCATCAAGTTCTTCAAGACTTATTGCAGAGAAACCAATTTCACATAAGTGACCCTGTGACCTTGAGAATTCGCTCAAGGTCATCCAAATACAATCCCAACCTAGGTCTTGCCTAGATACATAATCCTACAGAGTAAACAGGTACTTTATTGGTTAAATAAAAGCATAAAATGTTAAATCAAATTCTGCAAGCTTTAGTTAATTAAACGCTCTTGCAATATGGTTACATTGTGCTTTCAAGGGTCCAAGTTCAGGGCCACACCCTCTGGCAAGGCTGTCACTAAAGGTCAAAGTTCAGGACCACACCCTCTGGCAAGGCTGTTCCTCAAACTTACCTCCTTGTGAAGATCTGACCTATTTAACCCTTTCCCCCTCAAACCGGCCAAAACCAGCTGGTGGTCAAATGCCGTCTGCTTCAGTGTTTTCAACTAATTTCAACCGTTATGAAAAACAATTTGACTGAAAAATGTACACGAGACTTATCAAGATCACATGCCCCATTCCAAGGAAAGCTGTTGACTCAGTCTTAATTCAAGGGGGAAAGGGTTAACTTATATCATACCAGTTACTGGGTTTTCCATGTATATCTTCATAAATTGGACTGGGGAGGGGGTATGGTATATTGAAATGGATTTAAGACGATCACTGCATACTCAAATTCTCTGTAAAAAGAGCTTTAATCCAAAAACTAACACATTCAATTGTAAATCATGTGTTTTCAGAGTCCTGGGCAAGGGCACTGGTCTACATGTACGTGCCAAACAACATTAACACGCTGACCATGCCACCTGAGCATCAAATGACTTGGCTTTTAGTAGTACATATACCAGTTGGTCAGGACTTGGGCAGTGGTTTTGGCATTCACAGGCAAGTCATGTTCCAGCTGATCTCGACGGAGTTCAAGCAGGAATAACAGCTATGCATACGGAATGTCTGAATGGAAGCTCTCTTCATATTGAATCTGAATATGCAATTCATATTTCAATTTAGATTAAAAAAAATAGTTGCCATTGCTGATGCTGAGAGAGTAAACTTAACCAAGAGTAGCCAATCAAAAAGGGACCCTTGGATTATGAATTAAACCAACAGAGGGAGCCACTGGTCAAAAAGCTTCAATGCAAGGCAAACAGGATGCTTCCACATGTCCGAGGCCTATTCAATTGCAGCTTTGCCAAGGGTAGAGATTTGATGGCCATTAAGAGGCTAACTGAACGGCTAATCCAGAATTGGAGTTAGAAAACAAGAAATCAACATCCAGTCCATTTGCACACAAACAAATGGATGTCACCAACAAACCAAATCCCAAATTCTAGAACAGACACAAACCAAGATTTCCCAACAGGAACTTGTGAAAACTACATCTGCAAAAGCAAAACAAAAATAACTCACGCAGGCGAGTTCACAATTTTCTGGTTAAATTCTGTGAGTTTTTCGTTGGTTTTCTTGTACCTGGCAAACCAAAACAAGAAAAATGCACAATTCTAAAATCTAGCACTGAGAGATACAATCATGCGGTGAACACTGACAACATATAAATGTGGATGTGAAGGACATAAAATGGTTAAAAATAAAAAAAATAAATAAAATGGTAAATGGCAGTGACACTCAGGTTGCTGGCATTGTTTGTCATCTTGATTTTTCAGTTTTTGTACCTGTAGAATCAGCCTTTTGTCTACCTCAACACATTGTTTCAATTTTTAAATGGTATTAACCTAATATGCTAGATATTACATCCATAATGCAAGTAGGAACACTTTCCCCTTAAGACTGGCCAAAACCAAGCAGTGAAATTGATCAGCAGTGATATTGAGCAAAATTTAATTTAAAACTAAACATTCTAAAAATGAACTTAAATACAAATTTGGCCTATCATAAAGCTCCTATCTTGCTAAAAGTTCCATTGTTTTAACTATAATTTCACTGCACATATTTTTTCTCCTTTTTTTTTTTTGTGAATATTACCCAACACTTCAATATGAAGGCCTTTAGGTTCACAGTGTAGCTACAAGCAGCCTTCAGTATAGCCAAGGGGCTGAGCACTAGAGCCTGGTGTCACAGGCCCTTCCTGGGGTCAAGTATCACACAGTAAATGAACCTAATAAGTGACAGGGAGATAACAAATTTGTTGCCACCCAGTCATCAAGACTTGGCATCATGCCTGTGCCTGTTGTACATGTATATTTATACTACATATCATAAATGTAGCTTGTTTGGATAATTTTTTAAAAATTTATTTCATTTTTATTACCCACAGGTAATATTAATGACTACACTCATTCTGGGAAGTCTTTTTGTACGTTACTGTCTTGTTGGTACTGTAAATTGCTTTAATTTCACTTTACTCTTTATTTTTGCTTATTTCATTGATGGCACAAAACCATGAAAATGAAAACACAGTCAAAAATACAATAATCATGAAAAGTTATACACATGAAAATAGAGGAATTTCCAGTATGTGGATTTGTGAGACCTGGTTTGCTATACATGTCTTCAGTCTGGGTTTCATGCATTCAGCTTTGTTTTGTGCTGACAAAGTCCAGCTGTCCCTCCTTGACAGACCTTCACTCATAAACCACCTGTCTTTATAGACCACATTTATCAGGCGTCTACTGCCATTTTTGCCTGCTGTGAGAGCTCCACCAAAGACCACCTGATTCATGTGATCTCTTTGGGGCCTGCCCTTGAGGTAGTCTCCCATAGTTGGCAGCACTGTACATGCTTTCATCCACATGACAAGTCCCACAGCAAGAATAGCAATTTATAATTATTCCAATTTGTGTGTTATTTACCTTTTCTTGATGTGAGAGCATTCAAATCATACAATTACCTGGATATTATACAGTCTGATGTCATACAGGTAGTGATGTCACCTTAATGATCAGCACATCATTGATGTGCATGGCAGTCGTGTATTTGCACATCAAGTGCAGCCTGGCATATACCAATGATGTGCAATCTAACAACTCACATCAATGATGTGCAATCTAACAACTCACATCAATGATGTGCAATCTAACAACTCACATCAATGATGTGTAGCCTAACAACATAATTCAATGATATGCAATATGACAACACATCACTGAAGTGCAGCCTGCACATCAATGATGTGGAGCTAAACAACACACATCTGTGACTGACATGACAAGTATACCTGAAATGTACTGATCTTACACACACATATCACATTGCATAAACTTGCAAAACACCAAATTAGACCCTGTCGAGAGACTTGTACGCATACAGCCTGCCAACACAATCAATGGTGTAACCTTTACGATATACTCACGCATCTGATTCCTTAATATTCTGAATGCCTTGCTTGAGATCATGTTTAAATTCTGCAATGGGTGTGATTCCCAGTTTCCTCTTCAACTCATTGGCTTGTCGAACTTTAGCACCCAGGACCTGTCTCAAGGTTGTGATTTCATCTTCTAGCTGCAAAATCATCAGTATAACAATGGCACTGTTAAAAGTAACATAATACTGGCACTGTTATTGATCAGTTATATAACACTGACACTGTTACCAGTCACATAATACTGACACTGTTATCAGTTATATAACACTGACACGGTTACCAGTTACATAATACTGGCACTGTTATCAGTTACATAACACTGACACGGTTACCAGTTACATAATACTGGCACTGTTATCAGTTATATAACACTGACACTGGTACCAGTCACATAATACTGGCACTGTTATCAGTTATATAACACGGACACGGTTACCAGTTACATAATACTGGCACTGTTATCAGTTATATAACACTGACACGGTTACCAGTTACATAATACTGGCACTGTTATCTCTCACATAATACTGGCACTGTTATCAGTCACATACTGGCACTGTTATCAGTTACATAATACTGGTACTGTTATCAGTTATATAGCAATTACAGTTACCAGTTACATAACACTAGTAGTGTTACCAATTACACATGGCTGGCACTGATACCAATTACATAACACTGGCACTATTACCATACATACACAACACTGACAGTGTTACATAACATTGACACTGTTACCAGCTACATATATAACACTAGCACTATTACTACAGGTACATAACACGGTTACCAGTTACAAAACACTGACACTGTTATCACAATTACGTAACACAACACAACAAGTCAAACCACATTAACATTTTATGACTAATTTATGGGGGGGGGGGGGGTTGTGATCTGTAGAAGTGGCCAACTTATTTCCTTCAAGAATTAAAAAAATATTTTTTTTTTCCAAATGTGCAGCAATTATTTAATTTTTCTCTACTTACAATGAAGACGAGTTCAAATAGAGTTCTGTCAAACAGTAAATGTTTCACAATTTTTTTTTTTTAAATTTGAAAGGCTTGTAATGATTCGAAGCATTTGCAAACATATACAAAGTATGGCTGACGCTTCAATAACTCCTACTGGTGTTAATACTCAGACACAATGAATAGTCTCTCCTAACACTATACTGAGAGTAGGCCTGTAACACTATACTGAGAGTAGGAGTGTAACACTATACTGAGAGTAGGCCTGTAACACTATACTGAGAGTAGGAGTGTAACACTATACTGAGAGTAGGACTGTAACACTATACTGAGAGTAGGAGTGTAACACTATACTGAGAGTAGGACTGTAACACTATACTGAGAGTAGGAGTGTAACACTATACTGAGAGTAGGAGTGTAACACTATACTGAGAGTAGGACTGTAACACTATACTGAGAGTAGGAGTGTAACACTATACTGAGAGTAGGAGTGTAACACTATACTGAGAGTAGGCCTGTAACACTATACTGGGAGTAGGCCTGTAACACTATACTGAGAGTAGGAGTGTAACACTATACTGAGAGTAGGACTGTAACACTGTACTGTAACACTATACTGAGAGTAGGAGTGTAACACTATACTGATAATAGGATTATAACATTATACTCAGAGTAGGACTGTAACACTATACTGAGAGTAGGACAGTATCACTATACTGATAATAGGAGTGTAACACTATCCTGGGAGTAGGACTGGAACACTATACTGATGGTATGACTGTAACACTATACTAAGAGTAGGACTGTAACACTATACTGAGAGTAGGAGTCTAACACTATACTGATAATAGGATTATAACATTATACTGAGAGTAGGAGTGTAACACTATACTGAGCATAAGACTACCATTATACTGGTGGTAGGACTGTGACACTATATACTGAAAGTAGGAGTGTAACACTGTATTCTAACACTATAGTGGCAGTAGGAGTGTAACACTATACTGAGAGTAGGACTGTACCACTATACTGAGAGTAGGACTGTACCACTATACTGGGAGTGTGACTGACACTATACTGGGAGTAAGAGTCTAACACTGCACTGTAACACTATACTAGGAATCAGACTATAACACCAAACTGTCTTTATTAACTTGTCAAGGCATCTCTACATTGGTCATCCAGCAATGAGGGGTTGGGTTTCTTTGGAAAAAGTTACATACACATTCAACCCAAATGTTCAGTCAAACCCAGTTATGCCACAGTTACCCCATTAATTACTTGGAACAAAAATTATTTACAGGTCATATAATTTTCGCAAAATTATTCAGATGTCATATCTTGTGACTTGAATCAGTGAAAACTTGTTTTGTGGGAAATGTGAAGAAAACCTCCCTTGCCCCCTCCCCCTCCATCCAGATGAGAAATAAGTGAGTTTGCAAATCAGGACCCACTTTGGAAATTGTCCAAATCAAATTCCCCAGAGTCCTGCCGTTAGAGCATGGCTTGATACTTGACTGAGGTTGATGGTAATTTGGTGTATGGATGACCACTCCACCAGTGAACTGAGGCCACACTGGCTTCACCCTTAATGATCCTCATTGTGGCACAGCAACCAATCAACAGCCTGAGGTTAACCTTTTACTCCTCAAACCCCACTTCCATGTACATTGTACTAAGCTTCAAGATTTTTGCTTAAATTTCATGACACACTTAAAAGCATTTTTTTGAGAATTATTGGTAAGACCTATCATTCCTGATAAGTCCTACCATTACTGATAAGACCTATCATTACTGATAAAACCTATCATTCCTGATAAGACCTACCATTACTGATAAGACCTATCATTACTGATCAAACCTATCATTCCTGATAAGACCTACCATTACTGATAGTACCTATCATTACTGATAAAACCTATCATTCCTGATAAGACCTACCATTACTGATAGTACCTATCATTACTGATAAAACCTATCATTCCTGATAAGACCTACCATTACTGATAAGACCAATGATGATGGCATGTCAAGATGAACAGCTTTCCTTTGCCAAAGCATGGACACATTGCACTGAATCCATACTAAGGCTGCTATGGACTCACTCCTACTCTGATCAGCAATGAGTTAAACAGCTGGATAAATACATATCAAATATTTTATTGATTGGGTTTCTTGGAAAAGCCGAGTCCCATTTACCATGACGTCAGCATCAGTCCCCACATGAGGGATTCATACGAGACATGGCCTGTTTCCCAATTGTCTTTTCCTCTTTCCTTTTTTTCAGAAGTAAAATATCAATGTGGATCTGTGGAGTCTCCTTGTCATACTTAACAAACAGTGCACACACATTCGGATAAAGGGCTTTTACTTAACTCTCTAGAGACTGAGTTTAACTTAACCTTCAGAGATTGAGTCCAATTTTTTCTTGGCAGGTTTCATCTGTATATTCTCAATCAACAATTTACTCCGATTGAGCAATTAGCTGTCTAATCAATGAAATACATGCAGGCAATCTATACAAGCTGGCAATCTACACAAGCTGGGTGTATTTGGTCACAATAACTCTTTCAGTGCCACATTTTGGACTGAGTCAACAGCTTTCCTTGGCATGCTGTGGGTGCAATGTGCCCCAAAAAATGCAAAGCAAAGCTGTTGACCCGGACTACTGTATTCTATGTTACTTCAGGCACGCTGGTATTACAATGAACCTTCTTTTTTATGGACGTGAATCTAGCAACCTTAAATTGGCAGCAGTTTGTGTTAAGTACTTGGCAGTGAGAGAGTTAAGGTGGAGATGGTCGCCTTACTTTGGCCAGCTCTGTCTTCCATTCCTCCTGCTGTCTCGCCTGTTCCTCGGGGTCAACTTCCTGCTCTGCGGCCCCCGCGTTGACCACATTGTCGTACTCCGGCGTGGCAATGTCTGATGTGTCATAAAAATTATCATCTGAAAGAAGGCAAGTTAAATTGTCTTTATTAATGATCTCAATATTATCTGAAGCTAAGTACAAACTTCAAATTTTACACAAAGCTGAAACTTGTAAATCACCAAATGTTTGCCCCAATCACAGTAAACTCCATCTCCTAAGCTCAGGGCAGCACATTATTCTGGTCCTGACAAGTGTTCCCAGAATGCAACAACAGAAGTCAACATCTGTAGCCATATCTTACACATCCAACAAACATTGTAATTCAGTATGGTTTTAGATTGATATAGAAGGGACGTGGATAGATATATCTTACATGACAATGTAATGCACATATACTATGTTACCATGGTTACATAAACCAAACCCCTATCATTCCTGATCCACTTCTCTTGAAGTTATGTCAAATCTAAGTTATGTCCAAAGACTTATATTATTCTAATAGTATACACTACTCATGAATTCACCATCTTGGCTACCTTGCAAGCAGTTGGTCTTCAAGTTACATGTACAAAAACAAACATACGTAAATCTGAAAAACTAACCTACAACAAAAGCCAACACAACCATAACAACCCACAATATCAAGTTTGGTGACTCAACATATAAACTGTATATACAGGTTAGAACTTTGTCATTGTGCATCTGCTGAAGTGACATCTAATCACAACCATGTCATCTACAGTATATGGGGAAATACTCCCTTTTTAACAAGAAAATTTTGCACAATCTTCCATTCCTGTATCAATGTACATGCTACTGCAAAGTTTCCCTAAACACACTTCACAATGAACTCAGAATTTTTTCACAGAAATTAGGGTAAGGGAAGTATTTGGCATTAAAAAAAGACCAAAAGTAAATTAATAAACAATAAATGAAATGAAAAAACTGAAGGTAATGAAATGAAACAACACAAAAGCAACTAAACTAAAGAATAGCCAATCCCAGCTATTACCATGTCGTCCATGATTACAAGACGAGATCGCTGTTGCCTGGCCCTAGTCCAGACATTATACATCTATACGACTCTCTCCACCCTTCCTTCCCACTCAAGCAGACTACAGATTTCTAGGACAGATTCCTTGCCATGTTGACTCACTATACACTAAGCATGATGATACTGATATTCATGAGTTTTTTCCCCCCGAGGATGCCATACAACATATCTTATTAGTCCTGAACATTATCTCTTTACTTGCCAATAGTGGAGTCACATTCTTTGTAAATTGACCTTTCATTCCAGTACAAGCATGTATGCAGTTACAACATGTGACCAGAGACCATCAGAATGGTCCAGGTCAACAGCTTTCCTTGGCATGCTTTGGGTGTTTCAGACCAGAGACCATAAGGATGCTTTGGGTGTTTTGTGGCCACAGTACACAGACAAAAGCTGTCAGTTCAGTAAAAACTTGGTGCTGAAAAAGTTACATCCCCAGAACATGTAAGAAATTGTCAGAATGCAACACTCAAATAATGCTAATGTTTTGGATATTACAACACTATTTCTGAATTCTTGACAGTAAACAGTTTGAACATTTACATTATGTTAGCATTTTCTTTGCCCCAAAAGGGCAGAGATAAGTGACAGGTATTGCACCGGTGGTCACTTTCAGGTTTGACTGCAATTTCTTTGAAAAATCTCAATGTTTTTTCTGGATTCATCTTCATGAGTTTTTGTTGCAAATCATTAATGACTTCATGCAACTATCTTCTTTTTATTTCTCTAGTTCGACATAGTGTCAGCATATGACAAGTGCTGGACCACATTATCATCATCACAACATATCAATATGGCATCTTAAACTTAAGGCAACCCTGGACAAGACCAACCCAAGTGGAAACAACAAAGACTTGGTCAGTTTGCACGCCAAGTCTTCTCCAATTTCTAGCCTAGTAGACAACTCTAAAGGGCAACTACAGTCTCCTGGGAACATTCCTCGTAAAGGCTCTCCCTTATTTTTTATTACGATGTACACAGCTTGTAGAGGATGTTGTGTCTTCACCCTTAAAGCCCTGATTTAAGATGGAATCAACAGCTTTCCTCGGGACACTTTCAAAGTGTCCCGAAGAAAGCTGTTAATTAAGACCATGGGATCTTTTAACCATTTAGAGCTTTAACACTCAAGATACAATGTCTGTTAACCTTCTGCACATCTGTTAACCGTCTCAGGATCTGTTAACCCTCTAGAGGTCTTCACCCTGTGGAGCTTTAACCCTCTAGACACAATGTCTGTTAACCCTCTGGAACTATGTTAATCCTCAGGAGATCTATTAACCCTCAAGACACAATGTTTGTTAATCCTCTCGAATTATGTTAATCGTAAGGAGATCTATTAACCCTCAAAACACAATGTCTACTAACCCTGTGGAACTATGTTAACCCTGTGCCTGTTTCTATCACCAGGATCTATCAATGCCATTTTATAGTATTTCATGAGATGTAGGACACATTCTGGACAGGCAATTGTAACAGCTTGTGAAGTGACAGAAAACACTAGTGGATACATTGGCTTTAATTTTATTAATTCTATAAAGTTCTGTGCTTTCAAAATGCCTGTGTCTAACTGCTAGGTTCCAGACTACTATATGCAGACATCAGGAAACTGGGCAACTAATGACATAGCCAGATGCAAGGTGATAATGAAATAGCCAGGTGTGAGGGGTTACTTTCTATTAGTTACCCTGACAACAAGGACAAGCATCAGGGGACAATGGGGGAACGGTCACCATGTGCCAAGACCCTGTATTTTAACTTGGGGCTGGAGGTCAGGTCACTTGAGCATGACCCAACTAAAGCACCAGGTGCAGTGGTGTTTACGACCACTCTAACTTGCTTTACTTCTGCTCCATTCATCTTTTCACTTATGTTGCTAATGACATAGACCTGTGAATATAAAACACAGTGAAATAACATTTTTGAACGCTAACAATTTTTGCAAAACAAAAAAGTACCTGAAAGTTTTCTGCCCTCATTTCTTGCCAAATTTGTTTTAGAACATATTCTGATTGTAGTATTTTTGCAAAATGCTTGCTCAAAACAGAATTTCATTTTAAAACTAAAAACTTTTACCCAGGGTATTTTAACATTGTTTGAGCAGAAATCATGCCCAAAATAGTGAAATTAAAGCTACATATAGAGTGGGAAATGGCGAGAAAAAAAAATAAAAATTAAAAAAGCCCCCAAACTTTAAGCATGCAAAAATAAAGCAATTAACAGTATGTGATTGCTCACACACATGACTGTTATGCCAATGGAGACCTGGAAATGAGCACTGTTAGCTTGCTATGAACATAGCCACCATCACGGTTGCCTGCTACGCAGACCCACAGCATGAGACTCAGCTAAGCTGGCAACCATCATTGTTCTGTCAGACTTTGTTTTATCATTATGAATCTGGTTCCCCTGAATATTCAAACAAAGCAACAGGAGCAAGTCCTTCACAGGTATGTCCTGATACCCTACAGCTTTCTGGCACCAAGTTTGCAAAACTCCCATTAAGATTTCATCACGACAACAAAGCTTTAAAAGATCTTCCAATTAAGCAATTCAGCTATATTTTGTCAGAGATATGACCAGTACAAAATGTACTTTTTGGGCCCAAATGACTTTGATTGATCAGAAGACTTCTGAACCTCCAACCCTACACTCGTACAGCAACACCACACAACAGAGCTTTAATTCATCATGCTAGGATCAATGTAAATCCATGCCAGATTGCTGACCTTAAATTCATGCCAGATTGCTGACCTTAAATCCATGCCAGATTGCTGACCTTAAATCCATGCCAGATTGCTGACCTTAAATCCATGCCAGATTGCTGACCTCAAATCCATGCCAGATTGCTGACCATCACCCACCTTCAGGTTCTTGGCTCATACATTGGCACGGCAATAGATATTGGGGGGGGGGGGGGGAGGGGGGGGGGAGGGGGTCTCCTATTGTACAATACTAAGATAAACTTGTTGACCTGGACACAGCCTGCCTCAGCTGCAGAAGAAACCTTAGTCAACAACTTTCATTTAAAGATTTTGTTTTTTTACCCAACAATTACTGGTACAGATGTTACCAGCAGTTACTGGTGCCTCAGACAGCACTCCCAGCAATACCCCTGGCAGCAGGCACCACCCACAGATGGATACTTGGGGTCCTTTTACCAGCACACAAACAGGGCGCGCCCCCCCCTCCCCCCAACCCCCAGGAGAGATGCATGCAAACATAACGATCCGGTAAATTCCTAACTTGCAAGATATTCAGTAAACAGCATGTGGGCCAGTAGGGCTGGGACAAATATATGGAAAGACTGACATGTACTGAGATTCTAATCCTGTACCATATTGTGATACATTCCCTGTGTATTGGATTTGCATGATATGATAAAAAAACTTCAATTTTACCATAACTGATGAATTTCATATGAAGAAATTTTAAAAAATCACCTCTGTATGGGGATGAACATCTAATAAAACACATTTCACAGTGTACATCATCAATTCATTGCTGGTGTATGTAGACACAGCAGAATGATTTATCAAAACACCAGCACACAGGCTGTGATACTGACTGTTGTATGTAAATTCAAAGAGTGTGATCCCTTTGTACAATCTCATGATATATCGTGATACGCATCATGATACATAGCTCTGGATCAAAAAGTATCGTGATACAGAAATTTCACTTATTTGACATGACAGACCATAGCCAGCTGCTCGGGAGGCACTTCCCCCTCCCCACCATATGGAGGCACTTCCCCCTCCCCACCATATGGAGGCACTTCCCCCTCCCTACCATATGGAGGCACTTCCCCCTCCCCACCATATGGAGGCACTTCCCCCTCCCTACCATATGGAGGCACTTCCCCCTCCCCACCATATGGAGGCACTTCCCCCTCCCTACCATATGGAGGCACTTCCCCCTCCCTACCATATGGAGGCACTTCCCCCTCCCTACCATATGGAGGCACTTCCCCCTCCCTACCATATAATGGTCCAGCAGTAATACAGATTCTGGAACACATTTTCACACCACTGTCACTAGACTGGGCTTGTGCTACAGATTTTTCTCTTTAAGTCATCCTACTGGCCAATGGCTGGCACCAGCTTAGCCAGACAAGACTATAAACCTTAGACTTGACAGAGAATCACACTGGGTTGACAAGTGACACTGGTGATGGGGCCAGCATATGGTACTATCCCTATACACTAACTAGCACGCTCCACGGGGCATGTCTGGTCATACAATCAGGTCAATCTTGACTGCACATGGCCATTTCATAATCCCGTCTGTGACGTTCCATAATGTGTAATATTAGCAACATGCATGTTTCTGCCCTGGCATATATAAGGCATGCTAATGGCCATCAGCTCAGTGCTGAAGAGTCAAATCAGTGACAAAACTGGTGGACTTATTTCTCTGCTTTTAACAAATTTGGAAACTAGTGGCTTAGAGCACACACATCTTGCCCAGTTTTGTTTTGCTCATCAAAAGATTAACACATGCCATTGTGCACTCTTCCTTCACCCTCTCCCCTACAAGTGCAACAATTCAAGCAGTTTTCTTTCATTCTTTTATTAATGAAAGAATGAGGTAAAGCCATGAAAGAATGAGGTAAAGCCAGTAAGTCAGCTGGCACTTGAATGCAACAAACTTCACGTCTTTACGGGTTGTAAAGTGTTAAGAGTAAATCCCTCCAGTCTGCATATCAACCACAGCAGATGATGGAGTCGGCTGCATTCTGTGCCCTCAACTCCACACCTTATAAAACACAGGTTAACGTTAATAGATACTCTTTGAAGTCTGTCCCTGGAGAATGTCATTTGTGGCCATCTACGGCTGCAGGCGCTTTAATTCCATACCAAGTGGTTGTTTCCTCATGATCACCTCTGGGCTACTATGATTAGTTGCATGTTTAAGATACAACACAGAAATATGCATTAAAGACACAAGTCTTGGACTATAATGGTCCAATTGATGAACAGAGACTGCACTATCCTGGTGGGAGCCTTGTTTATCATGCCCTTGGGTTTTACATTTGGATGAGCCAATGACAGCAAGTGGAGGTAACAAGCATCTTTATTGATGTCGCAGAAACTACCCATGGGAGGATGGATTGGTTAATTAGTTACAGACTTAAAACAGCAGAAACCACTTGTGGGGAAACTGATTGGTTAATCAGTTACAAGACAAAAACAGCAGAAAATACATGTGGGAAGACTTGATTGGTTAATTAGTTACCGACCCTAAACAGCAGAAACTACTAGTGAGAAGACTGATTGGTTAATCAGTTACAAGACCAACAGAGCAGAAACAATATGTAGGAAGACTGATTGGTTTAGCAGTTCAAGATCCAAAATGGTGAACTTTTACCACTCTGCTGCACTATAAACCATACAAAGTACACAGATATTGCTTTCTCATCAGATCACTATTGGAAGACACACATTAAAGTGTTCTTTTATGCAAAAATCACATGTATCAAGGGGAATACAAACAAAATTTATGGTCCCAGAACTCTGCAGTACTATTAAAATCTACTTTAACTTTTAACAAATAACAAAATAATGTGAATAACTCCATTGACAGTATAGCCCATGGCTGACAATAACATGTATGTATGTGTGTGTGTATGTAATGCATACATGTATATATATTGGCCTGCTGTATGTGGCCACCCTTCCACTCTGCCACCCTTTCTGCCACAAAAAGTGGTGACATGTAGCAGGTGACCTGTCACAGCAGTAGTCATATATACAGATAGACAGACAGACAGACAGACAGACAGACAGACAGACAAATTGATATTGATAGGTAGACAGATATAGACAGACAGACAGATAGCTAGAGATTTATAAACAGATAGATAGATAGATAGATAGATAGATAGATAGATAGATAGATAGATAGATAGAGAGGGAGGGAGGGAGGGAGAGAGAGAGAGAGAGAGAGAGAGAGAGAGAGAGAGAGAGAGAGAGAGAATGAATTCAAATTGGGTATAATACAGAATAATGACCAGTACTCACAAAATATACAAGCCTTTCATCAATATATACAAAATTCTGTGATTAAAACCATCACCACAGAATCCTTTAATTCTGTCCATATATAACAAGGTAAAGGTCTTGCTACTACTTTGTTCTGTCCATATATAACAAGGTAAAGGTCTTGCTACTACTTTGTTCTGTCCATATATAACAAGGTAAAGGTCTTGCTCGTACTTTGTTCTGTCCATTCAAAACAAGGTAAAGGTCTTGCTGGTACTTTGTTCTGTCTATATGTAACAAGGTAAAGGTCTTGCTGGTACTCTGTTCTGTCCATTCATAACAAGGTAAAGGTCTTGCTGGTACTTTGTTCTGTCTATATGTAACAAGGTAAAGATCTTGCTCGTACTTTGATCTGTCCATTCAAAACAAGGTAAAGGTCTTGCTGGTACTTTGTTCTGTCTATATGTAACAAGGTAAAGGTCTTGCTGGTACTCTGTTCTGTCCATTCATAACAAGGTAAAGGTCTTGCTACTACTTTGTTCTGTCTATATGTAACAAGGTAAAGATCTTGCTCGTACTTTGTTCTGTCCATTCAAAACAAGGTAAAGGTCTTGCTGGTACTTTGTTCTGTCTATATGTAACAAGGTAAAGATCTTGCTGGTACTTTGTTCTGTCTATATGTAACAAGGTAAAGGTCTTGCTGGTACTTTGTTCTGTCTATATGTAACAAGGTAAATATCTTGCTCGTATTTTGTTCTGTCTACATGTAACAAGGTGAAGGTCTTGCTGGTACTTTGTTCTGTCTATATGTAACAAGGTAAAGGTCTTGGTGGTACTTTGTTCTATCTATCTGTAACAAGGTAAAGGTCTTGCTGGTACTCTGTTCTGTCTATATGTAACAAGGTAAAGGTCTTACTGGTACTTTGTTCTGTCTATATGTAACAAGGTAAAGGTCTTAGTGGTACTTTGTTCTGTCTATATGTAACAAGGTAAAGGTCTTAGTGGTACTTTGTTCTGTCTATATGTAACAAGGTAAAGGTCTTAGTGGTACTTTGTTCTGTCTATATGTAACAAGGTAAAGGTCTTAGTGGTACTTTGTTCTGTCTATATGTAACAAGGTAAAGGTCTTAGTGGTACTTTGTTCTGTCTATATGTAACAAGGTAAAGGTCTTAGTGGTACTTTGTTCTGTCTATATGTAACAAGGTAAAGGTCTTGGTGGTACTTTGTTCTGTCTATCTGTAACAAGGTAAAGGTCTTGCTGGTACTCTGTTCTGTCTATATGTAACAAGGTAAAGGTCTTACTGGTACTTTGTTCTGTCTATATGTAACAAGGTAAAGGTCTTAGTGGTACTTTGTTCTGTCTATATGTAACAAGGTAAAGGTCTTAGTGGTACTTTGTTCTGTCTATATGTAACAAGGTAAAGGTCTTAGTGGTACTTTGTTCTGTCTATATGTAACAAGGTAAAGGTCTTAGTGGTACTTTGTTCTGTCTATATGTAACAAGGTAAAGGTCTTAGTGGTACTTTGTTCTGTCTATATGTAATAAGGTAAAGGTCTTGCTAGTACCTTGTGCACTGCCTGGCAAGTAATGCTGCATTGGTCCCTCCCACTACTACATGTCAGGCAATGCAAAAACCCACTGACCTTACCTAGAACATGCTGGTACTTGTTTGAAAGCTTTTTTATGAAGAATGTGAATATGTCATATTAATGTTCAATCTCCATGATAACTGAACACAGAAAGATTAAGCCTTGGAAATAAAGGCATTAAGTCAGTCCATACCAGTCCCAGATTTCTCCATATATTTACCTAGATTTCAGATGACAACTGCATATTTAAATTCTTCATGAAAATAGCTTTCGTTCACGTACCAACATGCCTATAGTCTTAAGTCAGTGGTTCTGGCACTACCTGGTAAGTCATGCTGCAGCTGCCACAAGGGCAGCTGCAGCATGACTTACAGCTGTCTGGACTTGTTGGACGATTTCAGCAGTATGATGGTCAAGGTATGTTTGACGGTCCTTCACGTTGTAAACCATCCTAAGTGCCTTTCTCCCTGCATGCAGCAGAGAATACTTCCACTTGCAGGTCCCTGGGAAATCTGATCGGCCAAGTGCTGCATTAACCCATTCCCGGTGAGAGTATGCCCAAGTGAATAGCTTATCTTGATGTGGGCTGGGCAAAATATGCCCAACCCACGCAAAGAAAGCTATCGGGGCATGCCATCATGAATGGCCCTGCATACAAATTTAGGGAACAGGGCTGGAATTTTGCAAACTTCTGCAAGACTCTGCTTGGATTTGCTCTAACTGAACATATAAGGGAATCTATCTGGCTTAAGGAGAATCTTTGTGAGAATAGGTTCTCTGATTCTAGCCAAAATTCTAAAAATATTTAAGGCATACAACAATTTAGAGCCAAGCATCTTTGGGTGATTTGGAGCAGCAAAGGCTTGATAAATTTGCCTAACACAGGATGCCGGGGGTGAATCAATTTGCCTAACACAGGATGCCGGGGGTTAATCAATTTGCCTAACAGAGGATGAAAGGCAGCATGCATCTCTTGTGTACACATATGCTGATTGTATGTTCACAATATAATTACATGTACCTGTGGAGGATAAAAAAGCACAACTGGCCTGACTCCCCATGAAGACATGGAGATGACAAATGGCACTCTGGCTATCACACAGGAAGCACAAAGTTGCGACAGTGGGACAGGGCTGAGTGCGTTTTTTTCTGTTAATAAAGGCCACCTGACCAGTTACTGAGCTAGTCAGGACGGCCGCAAAGAAGCCGAGTGCCACAGAATATTATTATTACAGGATATTGTGCATTTAGCAGACAGAAAATTTTCCTTTTTTCTTTTATAACTGGCTACTGGCCACCATGAGTTCCCAGAGCCCTAACTGATGTTCAGTGGTGGCCAACAGTAGACAGTCGTACCACGCCTACCCCGTGCTGTCTACAAACTGAGGTGTTTACCACCAAAATGACGCATTTATCAGCAAAATCAATTTAATGAAGCAAGAAATTAACTCTTTCCTTGTCAATTATCTACAAACTAGGCACACCTTTATGATAGACTGGACATGCTATCATGATGGACTGGGTGTGCTCTCATGAAAGACTGGGTGTGCTATCATAAAAGACTGGGAGTGCTATCATAAAAGACTGGATGTGCTATCATAAAGACTGGTTGTGCTATCATAAAAGACTGGGTGTGCTATCATAAAAGACTGGGTGTGCTATCATAAAAGACTGGGTGTGCTATCATGATGGACTGGGTGTGCTATCATCATAGGCTGAGTGTGCTATCATGATACGGCTGACCTATGACTTTCAGCTTTTCTATTAACACAGAATTGAGGTAAAAGCATGAAACAGCTGACATCCAGTATTTTCAGGTGATTTAGGCAGGAAAAGGTTAACCTGTTAGCTCAAGCAGCCATATTAACAGTCCTGGTGCATGGCACTTTACGATGCCTGTAGTTCCTGACTCTGCCCAACTGAAAGTGACCCTGGGTATATGGCATAAACTATCACCCATATGCTCTAGGCTTTGGGTAGAGTGACCTGGGTATATGGCATGAACTATCACCCATATGCTCTAGGCTTTGGGTAGAGTGACCTGGGTATATGGCATGAACTATCACCCATATGCTCTAGGCTTTGGGTAGAGTGACCTGGGTATATGGCATGAACTATCACCCATATGCTCTAGGCTTTGGGTAGAGTGACCTGGGTATATGGCATGAACTATCACCCATATGCTCTAGGCTTTGGGTAGAGTGACCTGGGTATATGGCATGAACTATCACCCATATGCTCTAGGCTTTGGGTAGAGTGACCTGGGTATATGGCATGAACTATCACCCATATGCTCTAGGCTTTGGGTAGAGTGACCTGGGTATATGGCATGAACTATCACCCATATGCTCTAGGCTTTGGGTAGAGTGACCTGGGTATATGGCATGAACTATCACCCATATGCTCTAGGCTTTGGGTAGAGTGGCCCTGGGTGTATATTTTGAATAGATAAACACAAGGCTATGGAAAAATAAAAATAAAATGGCAGGATGAAATGTCAATTTGTTGTGCCTGGACCACTGGAGACGGCCTCTCCCACAGGTTTGAGGTTTCCCACGGTGATAGCCGGCAAGCACATGTTCAGATTATTGCACAGCAATGGCCCTTGTTATCAGTAAAATGAGCCAGAAAGTGTACGTGTCACCATAAAACCTTCCCACTTTGGGCATGTTGGGAGAACGTGGCTGAACTGCCAAGAGGACCAGTTGTCTGTGCTATCTATCCTTCATTGATTGCCCCATGTCTCCCCCCTCTCCAGACACCCATCTATTTAGCAGGCCATCAGCATGATAAAACTGCCCAAGTCTGCAAGGGTCAGACCCCTCTAAATCCACAATAACACTTGTACTTTCCGCAAGCTTTGCCTCTCCAAAAACATGGTAACTGTAATGTTTTGTTTGGAAATCAATTCAACTGCTGCAGGTACATGGTACATATACGTGACATGTCACCCTGCTTTTGCTACATTCACACATGCAGCTGAAATATGTTTTCTTTTCTTTTTTCTTTTTTTTTCTTTTTGTACAAGTGCAATAGGAAATTTTCAATCAATGGTTGCATGGGACTCTCATTAAGGTAATCTTTTCTTCATCTTTAATAGGCCACAAACCCACATAAATAAAAAATATATTGCAAAATGCAGAGAATAAAACCTAAGTTACACTTTAAGCTCCACAATATTTTTTATTTTGTGAAAACTGATTCATTAGTTTTTGACAAAATACTGATTAAAATGTGATTTCAGGGCCAGAATTTCGACGAGAATCCGAGAATCCATTCTCGTAAAGATTCTCCTAAACTTGTCTTTCTTTAAAAAGAAAACTAATTGACAAAAATCCAAATAGATTCTCGCAAAATTTTGCGAAATTCTGGCTCTGGATTTCAGTGCAAAGATAGCTTTGCCCATGCTGCCTAGACCATTGCATGTGGGCAAACCCCAGATACACTGGGAGTAAGCCCTTATATATGTATTTTGCAAAGAAAATTTTATATAAATTTGGAAATAAAAATTTCAAGAGATAGCCAATAATTTTGCGCATTCTGTGGGGGGGGGGGGGTTTGTCTTTGATAATTTGGTAGTTGGAACAAGGAGGCCATAAAAGCCTTCAATGATGCATGTAGGGAAGGCCATCATGCCACAGTTGTCTCCAGCAGTTTTGCATGAAATACATCTGCTGCAAAACCACTAGACATTATCTGGTACTGCATATGGACTGGCCATTCACAGCAGGTTTCATTGTTTATCAGGTTTTCAAAATCTGTTCTTTTCACATTTGCAAAACCCACCTGTTTTTCTGTTCCAATCTCACTATATGTATCTACAAGAAAACCTGCAAGTTTCTTCTATACATGCAACAACAGGATTTCATCACAAACACTTGCTCAAGCAAAAAATGACAGAAACAGGACTTTGCACACGATCAACGGCAGGAAGAGAATTATTTGTGCTACATGTATATGGAAGTAGAAGTTGGGCACTGGACTGTTTGTGGTCAGCCTCACCACATATACTTTGTGGGACAAACTTGCCACACAAACTTGCCACACTGAACTTGCAAGTTTTTTTCTTTGTGGAAAACTGTCCAATCAAAGGAGACCATTTTAAGGCGTACAGCATTTGAAGCAGGCACAGCAATGGCTTGTATACTGGTACTGTGGCGTCAGTACAGCGGGATATAAAAACACGATTACATAAAGCAATACACATAGTGGTACCTGCAATATAGGACCACTGCTAGGAGAGACCTGCACCCAGCTTTTGTGACCACATTTCTGATGCTAAGACAGCTTATATTCTTTGTTACTTTACCTGAAATGTAAGACCACCTGCAATATGTGACCAGTTTTGACTGGCAGAAGGAGTGGTTGTCTTAAATAGCAGGTACAGCTGTACACACATTTCTTGACAGAGTGAAAATCGACACTGCAGCACGACAATTTGGCACATAAATACAAGGTCCTTATGCATGGCTTTTATGACAGCAAATACTCCCAACCTTCAAAACATATTTCACCAGCTATACAATGTACTGATGCTGCATTTAACTGACGTGCTGATGTCTGACGCTATAAATGCTGGCCCTATCTGACTGCATCCCGCGTACAATGCCACACGCACAATGACCACAGAATGCATACCCTTAGTTGGTGTTGTACTTGCACTTCCCCCAACCATCATGTCCTCATCTTCAGAGAAGGAATCCCCAGTGTGCACCAGTTTCAAGTACGATTGGTAAGACCTGGCGTCCTCTGGGGAGCTGCACGCGTCAGGAGTCGTGGGCTTTCTCTCCCCAACCATTGTCTTGCCAGACTGAAACGACTGTGAGCCCTACCAACACAGCTCAGGCAGCTCTCTAGTCGGCCTACTGATTTGTCTTCATCGCTGCCTACTTCCACCAGGTTTCTACATATTAATTCAGCCTGGTGGAGCCACGTGCTTAGTTCACGTCACCGCACTGGCTTCCCCCCAAACCCCAACGCAAGCATTTATTGGCAAATGCTAATTCATCAAGTATTGCTGGCAACTCAGCTCCCAAGCCAAGCGGCAATCACATTTTCCTTATTCATTGCCAGCGTAAATTTCCCCAGACTAAAAAAATCAATAGTCGAACAAATCTGACAGTCAAAGTGGAGCAAGAAAACAAATAGTCATCAGCTATTGTACCACGATGCTCACTGTGCACTGGATTAAATAAGGGATCCCCAATTTGGCCGCACAGACTCAACTGTTAACGGTATCACCATTCTGCACAGCTGAATCAGAAGGGACCTAACTTTGCCACCGACAGTGATAAGGTTATTTTGTTTGGTGGTTAACTGTGCTGATATAAACATGGAATATGGACACACGGCAATGTAGACAGATCACATACAGGTCTTCAATCAATACTCTGTGCCTACAGTCAACCATGCTCATAGGCTTTTAACAGGACAGGCAGCGTCTATGAAAGCTGAAGGGACAGCATCGTCGTCTTGCCATCTCTGCATAAAGACAACCAACCGAAAACCTATCAAATTTCTACAGTTGCTATATCATTCTCTCATACACAAATGAAGGCAGGAATTTCACTGAATGTGATCGAAGGAAGAATAGGTATACAGTGGTACCTGTCTTCAGAGACCCCCCACTGAGAGACTGCATATCTTTTTAAGACAGCTCTCTCAGAACACTGTGCAATCTTTTCCATATACCTCTAATGAATGACCACCTGTTTTGAGAGACCACATTGTGTCCTGCACTAGGGGTGGTCTCTCAAGACAGGGACCACTGTACATACATTTACATGCAAAATGAGGCAAATTCAATGTACAGTCAATTGATTTCCCCTTTACCTTTTGTGATCCCACATAAAAAGTGTGAATTCTTAAATTCTTCACAAAAATACACCTTGCATAACACCCTGCATGCAGTCTATAAAGTCAGTGTATTGAGAACTGCAGACAAGTCAGACTCTAATGTACATAGTCAGAAGTCGGCACTTTGCAACCTTCCTTAGAAATCCTGCTAAAACATGGACAGTGTGAAGCCAATGCTTTGGCCACTGCCCAACCACTGTGCTCCAACATCCACAGTCTGTGTCTATGTGTTGGCAGTTGCTTGGGAAGTCATTCTTCAAACAGCACACTCTGTAGTCAGTGCTTCAGCAGTGACCAGGGAATTGTGCTCCGGAGCATGATACCTAGTCTATAGCCGATATTATGGCCACTGCTGGAAGGTCACGCTCCAGCGGCCTCTTGGCCATGCAAGGAATGGTTGACCTTTCACCCTCAATAGTCCTGACCCTTATGTGCAGAGAAAGCTATCTTTGACACATCCCCAGGGATGACCAAACTGGTCTCTCAAGGCAGGGGGTCTTTCAAAGGAGGTATAAATAATACTTAAAGTAGTACAGTATCCTGAACAGGTGTCAAAAGACTGGTGATCTCTCATTGGAGTGGTTTGTGAGGACACAGACCAACATACTGACACGAACTACGGCAAATCTTCCTTACATTTTCAAAGTTCCAGAAATTAACAATGATTAAGTGATCAATGGAATACATTGCCATGGGAGATATGATCTGTCAATAATCTTATTAGACTCAGAGCGCTGCTAAAATTATTTCCCTATTAACCAGTCAGTATATATGTCATTCAAATTAATTATATACCATGTATACATGTACATTGTAAATTCCCTTAATTTTACTGTGCATGTATTTTTACTTTTGCTTAATTTACTGAAGGCATGAAACTGTAAAAATAAAGGCACATTGAAATAAGGTGGGTTTAATAGGAACTATGTCCGAAACAGTGACATGAAACCTTCAGGTGAAAGCCTGAAATGCAAAAAAAATGAATAATTTTTCCCATGAAAATGACTACATTTTCAGCTGTCTGTCATTTCCACTTAAGGATATGTGGCCATGATCATAACGTAGCACAAATATTGCTTCACCCTGGTCAAGTCTGAACATACAGGCCTCAAATCTGCAACAAACTGAAGTTTATGTAATGAATCAACTAGAAAAATGTCCAAAGAATATGGATGTCCCAACCTGTCATTGCCCCCATCAGCACTGGAAAGAGTAGCAGGTAATTGGTGTAAGACTTCAAACATACTGTGATATCTTCACAGGTAATAATAATAATAATACACATAACTTTGGACACATATTGATTGATACTCCTCTCAAATTCCATGGCAAAACCTAAAATACTTTATGAGTTAAACATACACAAGTTTGACAAGAACCAATACTCATTTTCCTGGAATTGTCATTTTCACTAAGTTAATTAAAGATATAAACAACGGATAATTAAGCCACAAGATTAACAGAACCCAAGGGGCACATCTTCACATATTAAAAAAAAAAAATTGGTATCGAGCTCATCCCAACATGCATTTAAGTGTCTTTATTCTCATATCGGTGTTAATAAAATCAATAGGGATTTAAAGTTTTTTACCACAGGACAAACATTTTTCCTGCCAGCCCCTGTGATAGGGCATCAGGTGCAAAAGTACGCAGTTCACCTGGCAAACAGCTCCATACTTTTACACTGGTTGACCTTTAACCAGTATGTTCAGTTTCCAAATAAGGAATTTGAACAGTTCAAACATTTGTTTGAAATTTCGAGTTACGTGGTAACGAGAATGAAACTAGGCCTGTGGCCTAGAATACGCATGTGCATAGACATGCACAACATAGCAACGTAATTGTTACCCCTCACCATAAATATGGAAGCATTTTCAAATCCCAACCAGTGCCTGATGAGACCTATCTAAGGTTGAAACGCGTCGCACAGCTGTTACTGCCTTGGCTACTTGCCTTGTCACATTTGCTCTTCACATTAAGTTTCATAATTGCACCTAAAACATTTTATGAAACACACATGACACAAGTTTGACAAAAGCCAACTTTTCACTGTTGACATTTTCACAAAGTTAATTAACGATAAATGAACAGAGGTTAATTAACCAAAATGACACAAAAAACCAGGAGCACATCTTCATTATATTGATTAATTATTCTATGAGGTTCCATAGCTGTATATAAAAAACTTCTTCAGATGTGGGCAACACAAATCTGACAAGCCTGACGTTGAGTCAACATTTTCATTAATTAATGATTAATTAACATACGATAATCAATCCAAGAGGCAAACAAAACCCAAGCTGCACATGTTTATATGTTGATTTATGTTCCCAACAAGTTTCATAGGTGTACCTCAAATACTTTTTGAGATGCATGTGACACAAATGTGACAAGTTTAATGTCAAATCAAGATTTTCCTCAAGTTAATTAAGATTAGTTAACACAAGATAATTACTCCAAGAGAGAAACAAAACCCCAGGTGCACAACTTTATATATTGATAGATGTTTCCACAAAGTTTCATGCTTCAAACTCAAATACTTTTTGAGCTGCATGCAGCACAAATGTGACAAGAGTAAGGTTGAAACAACATTTTCCTTAAGTTAACTATTGATCAATTAACACTGTATAATTAATCAAAGAGACAAACAAAACTCCAGGTGCACACCTCCATATATTGATAGATGTTTCTGCACAGTTTCATGGTTGTAACTCAAATGCTTTTTGAGATACATGTGACACAAACATGGCAATTTCAATGTCGGACGAATGTCTCCTTTGAAACTTTAGCTTCATACACTATTCCACCATACCGTCACTGGTATAAACAGGCAAATAGTAATACAATTTTAGCACCATAAAGTTGACTAGAGGTGTTATGAGGTAAAGTGTACTAAGGTATTAGCTTATGGACGGACTGACAAGGGCAAATCTATATGCCCCCCCCCCCCCCGCCTTAAAAAAGCGTGTCTCAGATTTTCAAATTTTTGTTCGGTTTTGTATTTAACAGAGTTGATCAAAAGTGGCTTGTCTTTCATGTATCATCTTTTCAACTTCAAACAGCTGTGTTTGAGGAACAACAAAAGTTCAAAATTTGAGACACGCTGTTTTCATTTATAGGGTATTCTATAGTTTACCTTCATAGATAGATAGATAGAGTAGCTTTATTTGGTCTAAACAAAATTACACAATGTGTTACAAGAATAAATTTATATGTTTAAAAACCATGAGACCATACATTAAGACTCCGAACAGTCGCTGATATGTAGGCCACCCTAAAGATATACTATATTTAATTACTATATTTAAACTGATATGCTATAAGATTTCTAACACATTACTACAGGCTGAATGATAACAGAGATTACAAAACTTAAGTTGATAGACCAAGTGACAATAATAATACATATGACTAATTTCGTCTGTTGCAGACGTGACAATTAATAATGTTACAGCTAATTTCATGGTGGTTAATAATATGATTCTTAGCATATTGTGAGAAGCCTTTCAAGGAGTGTGTATCAATTTTTGTCATAACTATGTTAGGTAAGTAATTTTCATGAATTAAATCCGGTATTTTATGTCTTAAACACAATCAATTAATTTTGGTATTTGTAAATAGTATTGGGATCTCTAATTTGATATCAAAATCTATATTCAAATGTAGGAGTTGAAACCCAATTTGTATCAAAGAATGGCAGTCACTGTGCACTTTGATCATTTCTGTGTAAACATTGTGGCTTGTAAACACTATTACACTACAATAGAATGAATCTGTAGGTTTTCTGCTTTCCAACAATGCATACTTTCTGGATTTTTTTAGTGTATTTAGAGAGTTATCTTAAGACAGTGTCCCTCCTCCCTAAAGCCAATGCTAACTTGCCGTATGTCCTTATCATTCCTGTTTTAATCATTGTCCTGTCCACTATCTGCTGTACCTACATACAATATGTCCAAGGTTTTCCATCTTTGAACGCTCCTCTCCAATGACAGACCATTAGTCCTTTAAGGCCACATTTATCAGGCCTGTAGAGCTGAAAGGAAGCTCAGGAAATGGACTGTGCAGGTCTGACTGTATGAACACCCAGGAAATGTGTGTCTGCCCAACTGAAGACCCAAAAGTCAAAAGTCATCATGTGGGAAGTGGACAGTAGATCATGCCTGGGAGTCTGCCCTGGAACAACCTGACTTGTGTATGGACTGTTATTGTGACCTGTGACCCCTAGGACTGTGTTACTGTGACCTGTGACCAGCAGGACTGTGTTACTGTGACCTGTGACCAGCAGGACTGTGTTATTGTGACCTGTGACCCCTAGGACTGTGTTATTGTGACCTGTGACCAGCAGGACTGTGTTATTGTGATCTGTGACCACTAGGACTGTGTTACTGTAACCTGTGACCAGCAGGACTGTGTTATTGTGACCTGTGACCAGCAGGACTGTGTTATTGTGACCTGTGACCAGCAGGACTGTGTTATTGTGACCTGTGACCCCTAGGACTGTGTTATTGTGACCTGTGACCAGTAGGATTGTGTTAATGTGACCTGTGACCAGTAGGACTGTGTTATTGTGACCTGTGACCAGCAGGACTGTGTTATTGTGACCTGTGACCAGCAGGACTGTGTTATTGTGACCTGTGACCAGCAGGACTGTGTTATTGTGACCTATGACCCGTAGGACTATGTTATTGTGACCTGTGACCAGCAGGACTGTGTTATTGTGACCAATGACCCCTAGGACTGTGTTATTGTGACCTGTGACCCCTAGGACTGTGTTATTGTGACCTGTGACCCCTAGGACTGTGTTATTGTGACCTGTGACCAGTAGGACTGTGTTATTATGACCTGTAACCAGTAGGACTGTGTTATTATGACCTGTAACCAGTAGGACTGTGTTATTGTGACGTGACCTGTGACCATACAGTACTTCTGGACTGTGTTCAGTAACTGTGGAGTACAGTCATTTCTGGAATTATCTACAACCACAGACAAGTGTAGACTACATTATAGTAACCTTGTCTTAATCATTGTAATGGTATAGTGTAGTTACGATCAACAGGCTGATTCCTTGTGGGGTTCATTCAGAGATTCCAGGGGTATCTGGAAAATTTCGTACACCAATATGGTAACAGCTTGCTCACCAGTCAGCCCCGCTTAACCCCTTGTAGCCAGAATAAAACTGAATCAACAACTTTCGTTGGCACATGTGGGTGTGGTCCTTCCAAGCAGTACCATGCCATGTTGTTGACCTACATGTAGAGTGTTTCAGCCTCATATCGTATACACTTCTTCCGAGTATTTCCTCTCATGAGGGAGTTGTTCACTGAAGCAGACATTTGGCTCCTGGTGGCCTGTCAGACGTTACAGCGTGAAAGGGTTAAAAAGCAATACGTACAATGTATCTGTTGCAGGTGCAGAGGTCATTGATTTGCCATTGGCTCAGCAATGATTGCTGTAGCTCAGATTTATTGTCGGTGCTCACCCCAACACCATCAATTCTACCAGACACATCAACTCCACCACAGTAGTGAGGCATTTGGCATTTATTTTGGGAAACACATTCAAATTCTAACCGTAATGGCCAAAGTCACATCCACTAGGTAAAGCCCTTTCCTATACCACCTGCCCAACTGGACTTGATGCCTCCTAGTAAAAAGAACATAGGATGAATTTGCCAGGTTGACCCCCATAGCTGGGCACAAGGCACAGTTGTAGTATGATATAGATCCATTTGTTCCACATGGATTGTGGACAAATCCAGGTATTAACATGTCTCATCATTCTTCATGGAACAAATGTAGGCTCATACTTTTTATCATTTTGTGAGCTGGAGGAAACTGAAGATCTCTGACAAAATCAGTTTCCAGTCAGACTGGTTGGAACTCCCTCTAGTTGCCCCTCCCCCCCCCCCCCCCCCAGCTTAGAATCACACAGGGACTGCCAAGGTGACAGGCAAGCGTGGTACTGCAGATCTGTGCTGTTTTACTGACTATTGGAGGGCCTCCCACTGGTTATTCCAACAGACACAGAAAGATCCATGCCATATTTGGAATCTTACTGCCTGTCCATCAGAGTCCACACCCCTACTTTCCCCCACCCCGACACAGTCCACACCCCTACTTTCCCCCATCCCGACACAGTCCACACCACTACTTTCCCCACCATGACAGACAGTCCATATCCCTACTTTCCCCACCCAACAGAGTCCATATCCCTACTTTCCCCACCCATCCAAGTCCATATCCCTACTTTCCACGCCCAACAGAGTCCACACCCTACTTTCCCCGCCCAACAGTCCACTCCCCTACTTTCCCCACCCCGACAGACAGTCCACACCCCTACTTTCCCTACCCCGACAGACAGTCCACACCCCTACTTTCCCTTCTGTCGAGATGTTTTGCCGTTCACTCACTGTATTAGCCACACCCCAACTTTTGACAATTTATAAGGCCTCATACAATTAAGAATTTTTGTTTTAAAAAACACGTACAATTATACATGTGTGTAACTCAGATTTAAAGTAAATGGACCCAGACTGCAGAACCAAAGAAAATACAACCATACATGTACATGTACAATGTCATGTGCATACAGTATTTAAAATCTCAGCTGCATAATAAGTGTTCTTTTTGATCAGCATGAATAAAAATAAATTTCCATGATCAAAGTTCTAATTAAGAAAAATTTTTCTGAACTACACATATATATGTTGGCCCATGTCAGACTGCATGGAGCACACAAGCTTACTATATACAAATACTAGCACTTCCCTCTTTTGACCACCAGGTGGCAGTACATTCACCATGGCAGCTAAGAATGTTGTGAATTTTTCACTCAAATATTTCACTTAATTTTGTCCCTCCAGGGCATACATCTTTTCTGAAATGTCTGTTTTTGGACTTTAATGGATAAATACAGTACTCAGACAACAAACTATCTCTTATGAGGACCAAAACAGGGAATTTGAAGTCACAATCATTCTCAAATCAAGTATTTTTGGTCAGGTTGATTTGCCTTCTTAACATCGATAGGCGAGAAAAAAAAGAGATATTTATGCCTGAACGTGGAAAGAAACACAACACTTTATGTGTCTAAAAATAAGTTTCCAACTTCTGAAGTCTATTTGAAGTTGAAGAATCTTTTTCGTCACTATTTCGATGACTAAATTTTTCTGCAGGGACATTACTGAGGAAAATCATTCATGCAGAATTGTATTTTTGCCAAACTGGTGAACTTGTTCAAACTTTTTTTTTACCAGATCAACCATTTTTTTCCACTGGCAAATAGCTAGCATGAGCCAAGCATGTGGCAACCTTGGTTTAGTTTCTGTTTCACACAGCAGCCTCATTCTCAACTGTGATTTGTGATGAAGTCACGAGTGCATCGGTGACAGAGAGGCATTTTTAAGAAAGGGACAAAAAGATTAAATTTTGCTCACTTTTCTGATCAAGAAAAACATTTAAGAGAAGAAATACTTATTTTAAGATAAAGCTGTGGTGAAGCAAAACAGAACAGTGCCCCCTGTCAGCAATGTGTTGTGTGAAGCCAGACGCTGACATGGAGACACTGCTGATGGGGCATTTTTCTGTTTGCTCCACCACAGGGAGTCAGTGATACTATCTATCTATCTTTCTTTCTCTATCAGGAACCAGTGATACTATCTATCTTTCTTTCGCTATCAGGAACCAGTGGGAGGCTCTGCAACGGTACATAGAATGAACACCAGGTGGCTTTTTGTGAAATAACCTAGCGCCCAGACTGGCAATTGTCTGACCATCTATGGGAGGCCAATTCTTCAAGACACTTCAAGCCTTTCTCACTGACATCCTGTTTCCTCTTATATAACAATTTTTTCAAGCTGGCTTGACGGGAAAGTAATTACTTTGAAAATATATTACATATCAATATTTCAATGGACACTGATTTATATTTCCAGAAATGCTAAAGTCTGAATGGCTTCCTTCCGATTAGTTTTCTTGCAAATTGCAATTTTAAGTATGACCAGATCAACTGCCTACATGTTGGGCTTCAACCAGGGTCTAGCTCAACACTTTGGCATAGAAGATGTCACAATGCATCAGACGTCCTATCTGCTTCACAAGGGCTCCCGGTCTATTGCTAATTCATGTACTACTTGCCACCTCATTTTTATACCCACTGTAATGGATCAAATGTCTAAAACCACACAATATGGAAGTCCCTCCATTGAGAGACTAACTCTGAAGCAGGCACAGAAGAGGTCACCTCAAGCACATCTGAATGGGGATAAAATAACAAGGATGGGCATTAAAAACCTCCTAAGTGTGGTCTCAAGAGCCAGGTGGACCTTATTATAGGAGGCACTCCTGTATTGATACCCATCAGAGGTCTCTCAAAGAAGGCACTCCTGTATTGATACCCATCAGATCTCTCAAAGGAGGCACTCCTGTATTGATACCAATCAAAGGTCTCTCAAAGGAGACACTCCTGTATTGATACGCATCAGAGGTTTCTCAAAGAAGGCACTCCTGTATTGATACCCATCAGATCTCTCAAAGGAGGCACTCCTGTATTGATACCCATCAGATCTCTCAAAGGAGGCACTCCTGTATTGATACCCATCAGATCTCTCAAAGGAGGCACTCCTGTATTGATACCCATCTGATCTCTCAAAGGATGCACTCCTGTATTGATACCCATCTGAGGTCTCTCATAGAAGGCACTGTATATATGCCTATCACTAAAGTAAAATAAGCAAAAGCTGGACTTGTGGACCTGGTGAATGTAGTGTTAATTGGTAAGTGGTCTATCCATGGAGCAGTCTCTTCAGAGAGGCACTAATACATGTGGTGCTTAATCTCATTCATCCTGCTTTCTGCTGGGCTCTGTACGGCCAGTGGACATTTGTAAATGGCCCTATGTGTCACTGTCACCCATATTTTTCCTCACCCCCCAAATCAATGGACTGTAGCATAACCTTTTTAACCCCCTGAGATCTATAATGGTCAGACCCAAGAACAACACACAAAAGGAAACACCATGTGGCTTGGTATAGCCATGCAATGTATACATTGTGACAAACTGTACCTTAGATAGATGGCCCTGACATTAGGTGAGAGACTCTAAATATATACTCATGCTTAACACCTTAACTGGGCAGTGTGTGAACATGTCAACTGCAGGCCACCATTTTACTGTGGACCCCACCTCTCTAGTAGGCAAGGAGGAGAAAGCAATCTCATGTAAGATCCGGGAGGACATCACCATTCAGTGGCAACAACCAGAGCTAAACAGTAGCAAGGGCCAGGCAATAGCACAGACTGTCTGGGCTGCTACCAAGTAACCAGTCTGTCACGCGGACAGGCCCCAAGCAACACATTGATGGGACTGCGAAACACTGAAACACTACATACATTATAATCAGATTCAAAGAGAGCAGATTATAAGCTACTTCTATAATGAATCCTGGATCCAGCCATAACATCCCCTCTACAATAATTAGACCTTATAGTACAAACTGTTCAAATAACTGTCATCTGTCAAGCATTGTGTGATTAAATGGTTAGAGTTATTGGAGCCCTCTTTTAATCAATACATGTGCCACTTTTGCTGTCCCTTCATAATTCTCCGATAACTTGGTATGCCTGTTCACCAACTAAGTACAATCACGCACCTTATGAACTGCACTTGAAGGAAATGCAGAAATATACATGTTCATACCAGGGATGAAACTAACTTTGCTCAAAAAAACAAAACAAATGAAACCATACCCTAGCCATTCCTTTTTTATCAGGGTAAGGCTTTCTGGGCAAATAGGACATTATTTTTTTCTAACTTTTGAGAAGAAAAAAAAACTGAATTCCTGAAAAAAAACTGCCACTTTCATCACTGCATATGTTACTTTCAATCTTCTTTTGAAAAAAAAAGAAAAAAGCAAACAAGAGGCTCATGGGCCTAATGCTCTGCTGGCATCGTGGCTATATTGCACCTGTTCATTTCAAAGCTATGAGTGCTCAAATGGCTTCTAAACATATAAAGCTTAATGTAAAAATTGTCCACTAGATAGCACTTTGCTCCACATGTCGAGATATAGAATTTTATATCTTAAAACACATTTTGGCTTATAATTTCCATCAAATTTTAGGTGGCGCCACTAGTATCATTACAAACTTAAACTTTGACCTCCCCCACAATCCACCATATTTGGTGACGATTTGCCACAAATTAAAGATGCTAGAATGTTCACAATATTTTCATATTTTAACCCCTATTACATAATATTGTAGGTGGTGCCACCAGTATCGAAAAGAACCTAGACTTTTATACCCCCTATAAGTCCTGAAAGTTGTATTGGGCTAACTTCAAAACTGTGGACAGTACTGCAGTCACAAGATTTTTACATTTTGACCTCTATATTACATAATACTATAAGTGGCGCCACCAACATTGATGTCGACCAAGATTTTTATGCACTTCATAACTCCTAAACAATATATGGGCCTATCTCAAGAATTGTGGGGTGCAGAGCATTCACAAGGTGACCCCAATAGTCAAATTGGCCATTTGACCATTCTTCAACTCGGATTAAAGAGTTGAACATTGATGTTCAAAAATATGCGCCCCACATCCAGCTTTCCATGTATAGTCTGTTTGTTCAAATCGGGTAATAACTTTTTGAGTTATTGAGGAAAAACAATAAATTTGGACAAGTGCCAAACTCCGTTATTACTGGGTCACAGTGACCCAAAAAGCAGGTCACCAAGTAGTTTTTTATGTATTATGTGATCAAAAGCAATTTTGATCTAGAGGCACAATTCTCTTTGCCACTGATGTCCAAGCTACACCCCGCCATTACAAAATCAGCTTTTCAACTTTACAGGCATACTGACCTCACAAAAATAAGTCAAGGTCACTGATATCACATAACATTCTACCTTTGGCCATGGTCCATACATCATATAAATTTGGCAAGTCTAATCCAATTACTTTTCCAAATATGGAATTTTACATCTTAAAACACATTTTGGCTCATAATTTGTCAAATTAAAGGTGGCGCAACTAGTACCATTAGCAACTTAGACTTTGACCTCCCCCACAATCCCACCAAATTTGGTGAAGATCTGCCAAAAATTAAAGATGCTAGAGTGTTCACAAGATTTTCACATTTTGACCCCTATATTACATAATGTAGGTGGTGCCACCAATATTGATAGCGGCCTAGATTTCACACACCCTTTAAGTCCTGAAAGTTATATTGAGCTAACTTGAAAACTGTGAATGGTATCGTGCTAACAAGCAAAAGTTTAGGGAAGGACGGACAGACATGAGAGGTCACATAAGCTCTGTGACCTTTGGCCAGTGGAGCCAAAAAGAGGACAAAGATGTAAATCGGGGTCTGAATGTTTAACTCATTCAGTGCCAATTTCCACAGAAAATCACTATGCTCTAAATTGACATAACAACGCGCCATTGACATTCTCCGTGGCCCAGCCGTTCATTCCAACACCAGTGTGCTCACTTACCTCAAGTGCATGGATCAGAGCCAAGAATTTTTGCAAAACAGACAACACCCCTTTAAATTTTTCTGCTCTCATTTCTTGCCAAATTTGCATGTTTTAGAGCATATCCTGATTAAAACATTTTTGCGAAAATTTTGCTCAAAACAAAATTCTGTTTTAAAATAGAAAACTTCAACCCATGCTAATGAGCACAAACCGTGAGGTCAACATTTTCCTTGCCATGTTTCAGGAACCAACAATGTGCCCACGAAAGCTGCTGACTCTTTCGAAACTTGGCAGTGAAAAATTAAGTGTATATACACGCCAAGTCAATATGAACTTCACTTGAACAGACTGCTTCAAGAAATAATCTTGCTTTATGCGTATTCATATCAAATATGGTGGGAAGTGCACTATAAACATAAGTTCATTTGTCAGTCACAAACATATAATGTGCACGTGATTTGCCTCTGACTAAAAAATAATAACAATAAATAAATATAAATTTCTTTTCTTGGTGTGTACTTACTTTATCATTGAACACAAGATGAATGTTCACAACATGCACACAAAACCAGGATATTTATGAACAGATGTTTACAAGCATGACGTTCACTATATTGTCTACACCATTTACAAGTACAGGGAATCCCAGAAATAGGCTGGGTCTCTCAGTGCTCCACCTGGTGGCTATATGAATAACTAAGACTGTCTGAAACATGTACACTGAAAAGTGATAATTTTAATGGAACAACATAGATTTTCTCTCTCTCTCTCTCTCTCTCTCTCTCTCTCTCTCTCTCTCTCTCTCTCTCTCTCTCTCTCTCTCTCTCACACACACACACACACACACGCACACACACACACAAACACACACACACAAAAAAAAAAAAAAAAAATACCAAAACACATAAACTGTATGAGCCAGGTAGCTGGAAACTGAGGTATTTTGTTTTCCCGAATTTAAAGGTAAAATGCACATGAAAAAGCAGTTGCAGGAGTGGCTGGCTGTGACAGCTGGTATAATGCACATGTACATCTACTTTAATGCTGACTATTGAGTCATCAAACAAACAGTGTACTATAATGGGCAGCTTGAATCATCGAATGCATACTTCCTAAATCAGGGGTGGGGTGGACCACTGGTCAACATGAATTGGAAGCAAAGCAAAGTACCTGTGTTACAATACTGTACCAGTGTGTATTCATTTTCATGTTCTTGTGCCATTTGCGAAATAAGCAACAATAAAAATTTAATGGCAGTGAATTTACAGAATGTGGATACACATCATCCTGATACATATCTAATGACCTACTCATTATAAGATCCCACAAATGTACATACAGACCAAGATACATACAGACATGAGCTTAATTTAGGAAAAATTTCTCTGAAGTGTCATACAATGTACTGCTGACCCTCAATAAAAACAGCAATTTCGGCATTTTGAGGCAATAAAACAGTGATTTTATCAAGAAATTGAACCAATAATCCAGGAATTCTGGGAAATCTGGGGGGGGAAAATCCAAGGGGGAATTCCAGGAAAAGGCTCATCCCTGAAGATAGAAGTGGATCTGTTTTCTTGTTTTTTTTTTTTTCAGAAAGTTACATGAACACTGCACCATACCTGTGCTCTTAGATATTATTCATCAGGGCTAGAAATAGGGCTTATCCGTTTGTCCGTACTAAGTGAAAATTGGGACGGACAAGTAAATTTGCCGATGCACTTGTCCAAAATTTACATATAGTTCAATTAGAATATGACCCCACTTTGGTTTGTGGACAAGTGAAAATTTTTCCATATTTCTAGCACTGTTCATGCTAACACATACTCATATCAACCACTGTAGTGAATAATATTTCAATCCAATATTCGTTTTTGGTCAAGTTTTCAAGCAGCTGATGTTCAGAATAAGACCAGGTTTATTCTCCCTGGAGCATGCAAGTCAATACAGTAAAACGGCTAGGCTCCCATCTTATAGACGCACAAGCAATTCTTACCATTGTCAAGTGGTGCTGTGAATGCAATGCTTAGAACAGTTTTTCCTCTGTAGCTGATGAGATCCAGTGAGAATGAAACCGATCATAATCTGAACCTTACAAGTGAGCATTTGCCCTGTCTCATAACTATATATACCTATATATAATTTGAACCTTACAAGTGAGCACTTGCCCTGTCTCATAACCATACGCCTATCAACTCCTTCATTGACAATTTCAACAACAGCCAATATCCTCTAAATTGACATAATGATACAAGATTCATACTCTTTCCAACCTGACATTTCAGCTGCTTCATTTAACTTCATCAAGTACCAGTATGCCTACAGTTACAAAGACCTTAAGAACCGTCCAGGTCAATAGCTTTCCTTCAAATACCATCACACCAAGCTACAGAGTCCATAGGAATGGCCCAGGTCAACAGCTTTCCTTCAAGTTTCAATATGTCTACAGTTACAGCTACCATATGAATGATCCAGGTCAACAGCTTGCTGACAAGTACCAGCATGCTTACAGTCCGAGACCACAGAAATGATCCAGGTCAACAGCTTTCCTTCCAGTACCACCATGCCTATAGTTACAGAGACCATTAGAATGGTCCAGGTCAACAGCTTTCCTTCCAGTACCACCATGCCTATAGTTACAGAGACCATTAGAATGGTCCAGGTCAACAGCTTTCCTTCCAGTACCACCATGCCTGTAGTTATAGAGACCATAAGAATGGACCCGGTCAACAGCTTTCCCTGAAGTACCACCATGCCTGTAGTTATAGAGACTGTAAGAATGGGCCTGGTCAACAACTTTCCTCATTGTGCTTTAAGTGCATCAGGCACAAGCAAACCAATTAAAATTATTGACACAGATAAAACTTGGCACTGAAAGATTGAATGGCAAAAGTGCAGAATATTTGTGTTACATTATCATCTTCTGGATTACATTTAAACATGATAAAGGAACCAGTAGTTACTGGCCCCGGGTAAGGAGAATATAAGTGCTGTGTCAATTATATAGGGGTAGGTATGGAGGATATTGGTGCTGTGTTAATTGTACAAGTAATCAATTCACACATTGTTTGACTGCTAAAATGTTTGCAATTTATTGAGCAAATCACCCAACCAATGTACTCAAGAAAATGTATTTTTCACCAAATCAAACGTTTTTATTCTTGGCTTTGTCATGATTAATGTTGTCTGTTTTCAAAAAGTGCCCTGGCAGGGTTGCACTCTCACACCTATACCCAGCTACCCATAGATCTATATTCATTGCCGTTGTTGTGTTGGGCCAAGCTGTCTAATTTATTGTACGAGTATTTTGTTTCCTCTAATGTTGCCTACATAAAGTGACAATATCCTTAAATGCTTTGCATGGTGACAAGAGAGTACTTTTTGAAACTAAATTAATGGTTTCAAGTATTAAGATGAAAAGTAAGAAAAAAAAATGATGGATTTACAAATTACGGCCAATTCCAGGTGCTAGATAATACAATATATTGTCGCAATCACACCAGGTTTAAAATCTCAGCAAGCCAGTTATTGTGCATGCTCTGGCCTGGAGGCTCTGTCATTTTGTACATTACAACTGTGGTCCACAATTTGACAAAACAGATACAGCTTGGTGTAACAGACCACCTGCAGTATCAATAATAAAGGCAGAATGCCCAATGGTGCTGTCAAAACAGATACAGCTTGGTGTCACAGACCACCTGCAGTATCAATAGGGAAGGGCAGTTTCTTAAGTTTCCAGAAGCCTCCACTACACGGCGCGAGTGATCGCTTTCATCCGGGTACTCGCCTGCGGGTGAACATTGGTTTCGGCAGATTTGCAAACACTGTGATAACATTGTACGTATCGGCAATCAAAGTGCAAAAAATGTTCCTTTTCACGTAATATCTGCTAATAAATTTTACACACACGACAGATAAGATTGTATTATAGCAGAGCATGAATGCATTTGTTCGTATGTTGTGTTAAAAAAGTGAAAAATCCATTTGAACCGCGGTGACCGGCAACCGCATTCTGCTTGTTACATTCCTGCGTAGCGCCACTCGACTATATGTGAATGGTCGAAAAAAATGCAACAATATAGAATATTCTTCGACAGTTATTAAGATAATGCAATGATCACATATATCAAATTATCGACATAGCACATAATATGGACTCAACAGCATGAGGATGTGTGTGTGTGGGGGGGGGCGTCGGCAGGTAGCGTTAAAAGTTAAATTAAAATTAAAATCAAATGCGATTAACTCACAACAAAGTGTATTGGGTTGATTCCTTGATTGCATTATTTTCTACAAAAAGTATTTATTAATGACAACATTATCATGATTATGAGTTACACTTGATTATTTCATTCGCCAAGAAAAATGCTCAGTTTGCACCATGCGTTAACACATCATAGTATGCGACGCTACTCAGGTTGACCCGCTATTGAATACCCGGATGAAGGCTGTCTGCAGCGCCACATGGCGGTCAATGAGAGAACGCAGAGTTATTGCTCTACCATATTCAAGGCAAAATGCCAAAATGGTGCTGTCAAAACAGATACAGCTTGGTGTCACAGACCACCTGCAGTATCAATTCAAGGCAAAATGCCAATATGGTGCCGTCAAGGTCTGGCAAGTCTGGCTCATTGTTTTTCTCCTGTGTGGTTAACAGAGGGAACATCTACCATAAATCAAATTGAACAACCAAAATTTGTTGTAATTAGAGACTAGGTTCTTGTAAATCAGTAAGTATATTCCCAAAATACTTCCAAGCTTTGAGCAAAAGAAATTAGGTAACAAAGGAAAATTGCCAAGAATGAAGCCCTTTGATACATGGTAGCAATCCACAATTATCTGTTCTAAACATGTCCTCCCCCCCCCCCCGAATTGGCCATAAACAACATATATATACAGTTATGTTAGGAAACACACAAATGTGTGTCAGAAATAAATTGCCAACTTGAACCTCGCCAACCATTGTTTCTGCCAGAACAAAATTTTAAGGTTGGCATAAGTTGAGAATTAAAATTTCAATGAAACCTTGTTGAAAGGGAGATCATAGGCCCTGTCACAAAGCAAATTTTGTAAAGTTAAGGAGATTTGCAGTAACAATTTTAGGGTGTACAGGCATATATTCCTAAGCAGATTTTAGGGTGCAAGAGTGAAGACAAGTCAGCAGCTTCCTATAGTGAAGACAAGTCAGCAATTTCCTGTAGTGAAGACAAGTCAGCAGCTTCCTGTAGTGAAGACAAGTCAGCAGCTTCCTGTAGTGAAGACAAGTCAGCAGCTTCCTGTTGTGAAGACAAGTCAGCACCTTCCCGTTGTGAAAACAAGTCAGCAGCTTTCTGTTGTGAAAACAAGTCAGCAGCTTCCTGTAGTGAAGACAAGTCAGCAGCTTCCTATAGTGAAGACAAGCCAGCAGCTTCCTGTAGTGAAGACAAGTCAGCAGCTTCCTGTTGTGAAGACAAGTCAGCACCTTCCCGTTGTGAAGACAAGTCAGCAGCTTTCTGTTGTGAAGACAAGTCAGCAGCTTCCTGTTGTGAAGACAAGTCAGCAGCTTCCTATAGTGAAGACAAGTCAGCAACTTCCTGTAGTGAAGACAAGTCAGCAGCTTTCTGTTGTGAAGACAAGTCAGCAGCTTTCTGTAGTGAAGACAAGTCAGCAGCTTCCTGTAGTGAAGACAAGTCAGCACCTTCTCATTGTGAAGACAAGTCAGCAGCATCCTGTAGTGGCCGCTGGGCACCTCAGGTAAGTGCCCGACCTGCAGGCTATGAAGCCATTGCCATAGACCAGGTCACACCAGTCGGTCTCATCTACAATTGTGGCACCGTAATCCAGTACAATGAGGCACAGTACTTGTGCTTTGCAATAAACCAGATGTTAAGAGATATTTGGGCCGCCAATTAATTGGACTCCAGGACCCAAAATTCACCAAATGGTTCAGCTCCTGGGCCAAAATATTTGGTTCTCAAAGGCTCCACCCAATCTGAAATATTTGGGTCCCTACCAAATAATTATCATATATTACATTTATTCCATGAAGCCTGGAAGAGTCAGTCTTGTAACACTGGGAAAAGCATACAGATGCAGCTTGTAACAATGTAAAAGCATGTCTTATAACATTGGAAAAGAGTCAGTCTTGTAACATTGGGAAAGAGTCAGTCTTGTAACATTGGGAAAGAGTCAGTCTTGTAACATTGGGAAAGAGTCAGTCTTGTACCATTGGGAAAGAGTCAGTCTTAACATTGACATTGCTGTCTGGCAGTCCCTCCACATAGCAGGTGTCATTACAATATTTCCCTGTAACAATTTTATCTGATCTTGGTCACAGCTTCATCCAACCATGGCCTGATACCAGGCCTTAGGCTTAATTAATAAATGTAATGGAGGAAAAATAAATAATATAAACTTTAAATTAGTATCAGCAAGTAGTTATTAAATTATGGTGTTATTTGAATGAGGGCTACTTCTAACAATTTGAGACATTTTTTTAATCCAACAAACTGGTCATGTCTATTACAGTGTATAACTCAAACTACACCCCAGCACAACAAACTCTGATGCCACACAAGCTAAGTAGCAAGCCCCATTGCCCAGAACTAGTATATTTTTAGTCAGAACAAGTAAAAATGGTGAGGTTTGTGCAGACTTGACCTAGCACTTGTCATTAATTGGGGCAAAAGTGGTGGTGGTCCCTCTCTTATTAGGTGATCCCCAAAACACCAGAAATATGGTGTTACAGGAAGAGGATGGCTTGTCTTGAGGCAGGGAATAAAATACAAATACATGACCCATAATTATTTGGCTGCATGCAGATATTGCCTTTTAAAAGGGGAGGCTCTCGGTGGGGGTGGGGGTGGGGGGGTGGAAGGGCTTGCAAAAGGAGGACCACTGTACATGTAATGAATGGTAACATTTATGTAGGTTGGCAGAGAGTAAGGAAGGGGATACAACTGGACATTACTGACACTAAATCATATGCATATATGTAGTCTATTCATGGAACAATGCTTAAACTTAACACGTCACTTGCAGTTTTATATACACATGTATATGTATGCACACTGAAATATACTACAACACATGCACTTATTTTAAAATTTGCATGCCTTGTTACTCACAACAATCCACACTTTGAAACTTCACCATAACCACACTCACATATCCCAGATATTAACCCTTAAGGTGCTAATCACGGCTACAGTTGTTTTCTCATTACCATTAAATACATAATTGTTAAAAGATTTAAATTCCTCATGAAGATACCTTTCACTCAAATACCAGCAAGTCTAGTCTAAAGCAAAAAGTAGTCTAGTCGACAGCTTTCCTCAGTGTCCCCAGGAAAGCTGTTGACCCTGTCTTACATCTGCACTTTAAGGGATAACTAAATGATACACGTTTTGAGAGACTTAAAGCAGAATTCCTTTCCTATTAGATTAATTTATCTGACGTAATGTTATTATAACAAAGTGTTACTGTTTGTCCCCTCAGAAATACCAGTGCTCAGGTTATGTGAGTCCCAAGTGAAAAGACAGTCAGCTTTATGTTGCTAAGAAACGAGCAATATAATACAGGACATTCACATTAGCTGCAGTGCTGCTGTACCCCAGATCACCCTACTGTAAGCAGGTACTTGTAGGTATAGACAGATCCCTTTCAAGTGTGAAAAAAAAATGTTGCTCTAATGAAATACTAACCTGGACAAAATTGACAGTTTAAAAAGTCATATGTTCTCCAAACACACACGTAGCTTCATATAAAGAGATGTCTTCTGTTTGGAACAAGTATTATTAATTCAAATTATTAACATAAATGTCAAATATTAGTTCCACTCTTGGTTTTCACCAGTACGTCCGTAAATGCGACCTGCTGGTTATCACTACTGCATGTGACAGACTGTGATATTTATGCAGGAAATTAACATGAATGTCCATATTATGTATTCTCTGAAATCTGGTCCACTGAGGGTATTATAACAATGCAGACACAATCTCACATGTTGTGGATTCTGTTATTCATCATGATTAGGGAAATAAGGTAAACACACCCAACAGTTAGAGACTTAATTACTAGCCACAAACATGACAACTACAACAAAAATTTGACACAGATGATTAGGCATGGCAAAAACAAACACTAATCTTGCGTATATATTTCATAGAGTCATACCTGTCAAATCTCCTTTGGATTTTGGTCTACATTTATGGGGGTTTTTCCACTTCAAAAGAGAAACATGGTCCAATTGGGACAATAATATGGTCTACTTTGGACAATATCCTCCAGGAAAATCCATAGATTTCTTTTTTGATTAAATATAAGATCTCCCCATTTGAGCCAAAACGTTCCACATCTAATATTGAGGGATATTGATATGTAGTACAGTTGTCCTAATCTGATTTTTTTGCAAAATGATATGGCAAATGTCAAATAAACTTGTAGGCTTGACAGATATAACAGCCAGACATAAGTTACTGCTGTACTTACGAACTGAGAAGTCTGCATGAATAGACATAAAAAGAGAACATGAGGGAATATGCAAACAGTCCACATTTATATTTTATTAAATACCCTAAAACATCAATTCCAGATTCAACTTTCTGTAGCTGAAAAGTACTCACAACAGTGATAATGCCTCTCAGCTGTCTCACCTGTTAATTAACTTCGCCCTCACCATCACCCTCACAGGCCCAACAGGCTGGTGGTCAAACAGTGTTTCCGTTAGGATTTTTTTGAGGGGGTCACAAGAAAGGAAATTCAGGGGAGAAGAGTAGATTTTCACCTATTTTACATGTAAACAAACAAGACTTGTGTCTCTTTAGAATTTGTCAGAGGTTTTTCAGGTCTTGAAAGGGTAATATTCCCCCATTTGGCAGTTACGGGAAACACTGTCAAATGTGTGTGTGTGGGGGGGGGGGTGTCACTTATTTCAACAGTTATGAAAAACAAGTTGAAGAGAAACAGCAGATGACACCAATCAAGTTAATATGGCTGAAGTCAATCACTTTCCTAAGCACCCTCCCCACACCATAGAAAGCTGTTGACTCAGTCTTAATTCAAGGGTAAAAGGGTTAATAACATATAAGTTGCACATCCCCAATGCAGAAAATGTACATGGTGCAGATCACAGCTTTGTGGTAATCAACTTATGGGATCATGGATTTGTACAAATATCTTGTAATACCAATTTTACCAATGAAGAAGTCAAACTCACTGCTTTGAACTATGGCAGTGTAAGACATGACCAGGGACTCCAAACTCTGTGGGCCAAAATGTCCATTATGGTTTGCTTGTGATGATAATGACTCTGACAGTTAAAATCACAATAAAATATTAACGTAAACTAGCAATTTATGCTATACTGGTGTTAAAACTTACTTATAAGTGACCAGTTTGGATGAAAGAACCATTAAAAAACTACTTTGTTAGCTTTAAATTTGGAAAATGGCTCTCCCTGCACAAACATTGTGGTTCAAACATCAAGTAAACAGCATACACCTTTGAAAGTACAATCAACCAGCCTGATGATCCTGAAGTTGGCAACCTACATCCAGCATGAAGAAAAATGAGCAGTGCACGTAGTGCACTTGACCATGCAATGATCAGCTTTCCTCCCTGGTTAGCCACTTACCAGATTAGTGGTAACACTGGTACTTCATCTGTACAGCACATCTCTGCTGTGTTTACATTCAATGCACTAAAAGCATTGCCCTGTCCATGCAGCCAAAACTGCCTTTAATTTTGTCCTCCAAATGTCATGAGCTGACTTAACACTAATGACAATATATGCTCCAAACTCTCAATTCTTTCTGTCAATCAGTTCTCTTACATATAAGTTAACTGGAGTAGCAGGTTTTGGGAAAGGAAATGCAAAGGTGGTAGACCTTATTAGGGTTCTTACGACTGTGTGCACTGGACATGGGAAATACCTGAGCCTTAGGGGCCGGGATAGGGTCACAGGGGAAGGGTTTTTTTTTTCTGCCACCTGTATCAGATATGATACAGGACCGCAGCAAATAAGCAGAGCGCCACAGGATTATTATCATTATTATATAAAGTGCAAGTTACTACAATTTCTCATTGGACATGTGGGAGAACAGCCAATCACAGACAATCATGATCTGCTTCTATCACAATCCTCATGAACTGTAGGTCAACTGCAGGTCAACTGGCTGGATACTTTTTCACCTGTGGTCACTGCCAGGGTCACCTGTTGCTCGCTACTTATGGAAGCTACAATATTGTAATAAATGTCACACTGTTAGTCTGCTCGTAATGTCTCCATGGTAACGCCTGTCCAGCTACTTGGAAATCTGTATTTATTTGAAATTAATTTTCAGAGTGTGACTATAAAAGAGCACGTGGCTAATGAAATAACGTCAGACTCATTTTCAGAGTGATCTATGAATATACTTAATATTCTCAAGAAGCATTGCCTGGAGCTCTTTCAGAATTTGAGGCATATTTTGAGTATTTACTTGGGGGGGGGGGTTCTGCCCCCCACACCCTCGTAAGAGTTTTATATGCTACATATTTCTCCAGTTTGTATATCGCAACATGGAGGAACGACGCTGATGTATATTGTCTGGGCTCCTGCAAGGCCCCATTGTTCTCCTATTAAATTTAAAAGGAGTGAGGCATCACTAATCCACTATAATTGGCCCTTACAAGATAATGATATTCACCACTAGCAGTGCGACCAACCATCATATCACGGGTATTTGACCAACAGGTGGCACAAAATCGACCTGCATTCTCATTAATAGGAGGTATGAAACAATTTGGAAAGCTTCTTCAGCAATGAATTATGGGTAGATGTGAACAGAAAGACGACAGGTTCTCATGATGTTTGAACTGCCGAAATCCGATGGATAGAAAGGATTTTATTAAAGTTACTGGATTTGCCCAATGTAGCACGGTGAGAGAACGTACATGTATGACAAAATGGTGTTTTTAAAACTGAATTAAATATACTTCCCCTGCATTTTCCCCTCTTCGAAGGATCAATTTTTAAGAGATTTGAGATGTGAAATATATGCTGTGCAAAGTCAAATTTAGGGTCACAAGTTCTCAAACATGCAAAAATTTAATTTTAAAATGTTTTCCTTTTACTGATCTCCAATACAACGATTATAGAGGTGTCCGAGTGAAAGACAGTTGACAGAAATAACCGAACATTTCAGAAACTTGCCAAAACAAGCCGCATAGCAGTGACTGCAATGTTTGGACAGTAGTAAGCGAGGTGCGAACTCTAAGAGACTGTTTATTGGGCAACAACAATGAATATCAGCAATGAATATCAGTCTCCTTTAGAGGCCCCTGCATTGTTCCTCCATCTACTTTATTCCTCCATGATTGTACCAACATAATGTGAAACACCAGTAATCAATTTTTCTCTTTAAAAAAACAACAACTCTGCCATGTAACATTATGTAATTAATGGGCATGTGTATTTCATCGCTTAATCAACAACACTAATCTTACTGGGAAGTGTTGGAGCTATCATGAGGATATACAAGTCACTGAAAACCCGACAGGGCTTCTGAAGTTTACCCCGTTGGCTTTTAAGCCATGGGATATAACTTACTGAATTTGGCATTATCTGGGTGTTATCTTCTGTATTGTAATGTTACCCAGTCACAGTCACAAGTTAAACCCGACACTTCGTGTCAATGCGGTTGTGGCAAGTCTATATGTGCAAGATTATCTTTTTGTAAGTTGATGCGTTATTTCTACGGTTTTCCCAGGTTGATGCTACACGCACTGAATGCACCGTTTCTTCATTCACAGCTGGGATACTGACAGAACTGGTTTAACGTACTGTATTTCTCACTTCCGTTTCTGCATTTATTGGGACGGCAGGCACCCCGTCAAAATCCCGCCCGCATACTTTACCTGTGGATGGCGTCTTGGTCAGTAGTTTATCTTCCTCTCCCTTGCTAGCCATAGTAAACTCTTTGCACCTGTCGTTGAAGACAGAATCTTAAACCTAAGGGACGGGTTCCACGAAAAGCTGTCACAACTAATTCAACAATTTGTTGACCTGTCAAACCAAGATGGACGTGTTGATGATGTCACCAAATGTTTGAAGCCTCACACCCAAATTGGAAATGTGATTAAAGCACCGCTTTATGTAACTGATTTGAAAATTGTCTTTACACCATGTCTCATTTCTGTTCATTCTTAGTGGGAACCAAGAAATTATCTTTTCCCAAGCTGACCGCAGCGATAAGAGTAAATTTTCAGTGCGAGATGGAGTAACACCAGAGTTAAGATTGAGGCTTTGAGCGAGCTAAAAAAGCCACGTAAACGTAGTTCAAATTTCGGACACAAGGTGCCAGGCAGCACTGTTCAGCAGTCCGCCAGAAGACTTGCAAGTTGCAGCAGGGCCACAGTGGAGAAACATGTAATCAGATAAAATACTCTTCATTAACGGGAATCCAAAATGCAGCTGTGTAACATAAATCAATCAATGATGAAGACTATACCCATTAAAAGTTAAAAAAAAAAAAAAGGAAAAAGTTTGCAAAATAGGAACAGATTTCAGATTCAGATTCTTTTATCTGACAATAAATTCAATACATTTCAATTGTTAGGTAACAATGAAAGAAATATATATATAAACAAATGCAAAACAAACAAGGCCTAATGCTTTGTGGTGAAGCTTATTTTGAATGATCGAGGGGAGTACATCACTTTGTTTTGCACTTTCAGTGTTGACAATGATTGGGTCTGTGTGGTTTTTGCATTCTGCAGTTTATTTAAAGATACTGGGAATGTGTTGCAATTCCTACAATTTGAGCCAAACATGATCAAAATCAGATAAAAAGTGACCAAGTAAAGGGTAGATGAAAATTTCAGAGGGCCAAATGACCTTGACTTTTGACCTTTCAAGGTCACATTTAAATAGGATGTAATCATATTTAAATGTGGTCCTACTCAAACACCTATTGAGCAAAAGAGGGAGCCACCTACATCACGGCAGATCCATGTATTTAGCATGGTCAAAAGTACTTACTCAATAAAATGAAGAACACGAACACAGAATAATCTTAAGAAAATTTATTAACATATATTTGAAACATAAAGGATGCCTAAAATGATTAGAAATTGCCTGTCTTTTGGTTGAAAAGGGGTTATTTATGGAGGTTTATGTAGTACATAATACAAATCTGCCCTGATCATGGTCGAAGCATCAGTCTGTTGCCCCGGCAACACAGGAAGTGAGCAGGATCCCAGTTAAATATGAATGTCTCCAATAACAAAAATGTGCAAGTTACAATAGCCACATTTTGAGCCCAATATGAGGAAAATCGAACGAAAATGACCAAGTTAGGCCCAGATGAACACTTATCAAAGATACATCCCTACCACATTTGACACTAATCTGGCCAAAATGGGGTGAGATGTTTGGGAGAAGATTTTTTTAAGATTTGACACCCCCCCCCCCAAAAAAAATCCAAAAGTCACTGGAACGTAATCATTTGAACAAACTTGGTAGAGACCCACTAAAGGTACATTGCCACCAAGTTTGAAGTCAATATGTCTCATGGTTTCTTTGAAGAAGTTGAAAATGTGAATTAGCACTAGAATACCCATTGACTTACACAGTACTTAAAAGGAAATGTGCATTTACTGATAAGTACCCAAATTGAAAAATTCGCTGAAAGTCAGGAGTCCACAGTAGTGCCACCTAGTGAACAACTTTGTTTGACCTTTCCACAAGGAACATATTCACCAAGTCCAGCTTAATCTGAGTGACGGTTCTGGAGAAGAAGTTAAAAATAGTGAAAACAAACTAAAAGTCATTTGAAAAAATTAAGAACAGCAGAGTGTTCCTCTGTGATACCAAAGCAATTGGGTGAGCAGTTTTGGAGAAAATTTTTTTTTTAAGATTTGCCGCCGCCCCCCCCCCCCCCCCCCCCAAAAAAAAACCTCCAAAATTCATAAAAATCCAAAACTCACTGGATCATGACCATTTGTACAATTTGGCAGAGATCCACCCAAGGTAAATTGCTAACAAGTTTGAAGTGAATCTGGCTTACGGTTTTGGAGAAGTAAAAAATATAATTGTGAATGGATGGACGGACGGAAGCCCGAAGACTCAGCCTCCTAAAAGCTCAGCCTGACTAGCAAGTCAGCAGAGCTAAAAATCCAAAAATTATTGAAGTGTGATCATTTGAACAAACTTGGTAGACGAAACCAAGGTTCATATCCATGAAGTTTGAAGTGAATCTGGCGGACAGTTTAAGAGATGAAGTCGAAAATGTGAAGTCTGGATGGACAGATAAAGGATCATCCTATAAGCTCAGATGACTGACAAGTCAGCTGAGCTAAAAAGTCCTGGGTGGGGTTTGCAGCTTGCCCCATGTGGCTTCAACACGTCTTTCCCTCCTGCTGCTAGCGCTTTTCATTAATGTTCACACTGAATATAGTCCATAAATTGTTCTATTTTATATATATATCTTTATTTATACTCTACAGGAACGCTTAAAATGCTACAAAAATGTAATACATTGAATACAGTCAATATGAAATGGATACATACATACATACATATATGTATGTTTGTATACATTTCATTATAATAAATGTGCTATATATATAGAGCATATTCTTTCTAATTGTAGCATATGCCCTAATAGAAGCACACACCCTACTTTTTAATCTTGGGGGGTTTAACAAAAGCTCAGTATTCTTCAATATTTTAAAAAAATTAACTGCTGAAGAAAGAAGAAACAATAACATGTCCATAACACCGCTGTGCTGGCATTTGATAGCCACCAAAATTGAATTATTCTGAGACCGAACAAAAGTTTTAATTCCATATTTCATGAGCCTTCTATATTTCAAGCTGTTATCTTTCCAATTGATTCATTTATCATGAAAGTATAAAAATCAATATATTTAGTATGTTATAAAGTCCATACATGTAAGTTCTCATCTTTCATATGGTGTGAAAAATACATATTCATAAAGCCAAGAGGTACATTTGCAGCAACCCTGCCTGCATACCATGGCCAGGTCACAGCCATAATCCATTAACCCCTTCAGGGCCTGGTCACAGCCACGATCCATTAACCCCTTCAGGGCCAGGTCACAGCCATAATCCATTAACCCCTTCAGGGTCAGGTCACAGCCATAATCCATTAACTCCTTCAGGGCCAGGTCACAGCCACGATCCATTAACCCCTTCATGGCCAGGTCACAGCCATAATCCATTAACCCCTTCAGGGCCAGGTCACAGCCATAATCCATTGACTACTTCAGGGCCAGAATTTTGGACTGATTCAACTGCTGGTATTTGAATGAAAGGTCTTTTTACAAAGATCATGAATCTAGCATCCTTATTATAATTCAGAGCAGTTCATTTTAAGTTGTTAGACTTTAGTCAGAGTTGGCTCTCAAAGAGTTAATGTCATACTGACTGTATGTTCCTTTATTTTGGTTTTGGCCTAACTTATAGACCATGTAAGACACCAATATGTACAGTGACACCAATACGTACAGTGAGCCCCTGCTTCAAGAGACAGCCCATAGGGCCAAAAAGTGAACACATAAATCAGATACTCTCTCAATCAACAGGCTTCTTTGGCATGGGTTGGGAATTTAGCCCCTAACCCATGACAAGGAAATCCTGACTCTCCTTATTTCAAGGGGAAAAAGGTTAAATTTGTATGCGTAATACTCAAAACCCTCACAATTTATGTTTTTGGGATCCCCAAAATCTTAAATGTGTTGAAACTTGGCACACCAGAACACCCCTTATATATAAATAACGAATCCAGTACTGTCATGCAAACACTGGCTGTGTATCATGTCAAATCAATATGTGTACCACCGCCTGCTACAGGTGGGCAGTCTATTGAACCATACCTGTGCACTTTTCTTTCAAAGACACCCATGTATATCTTAGTATTTGCACACAATTACATTTAAAACCTTTAAAAGTTGTATTTTAATAATTTTACACCTTTAACTTGACCATGTTTCCTCAATTAAATTTAATACCTGTTGACTACTTGAATATATCATTACTTTAACACACTTTTATATAAAATATATATATATATATATATATATATATATATATATATATTTCAATGACCAATCTTGCATTAATATGATCTAAATACATGTATCTACAAAAATATATCAGGATTTTTATATTTAAGTTGTTTTTTTTTTCAGTAAACATGATACAACAACAGAGTGTCTGTTATTTTTACAGTGAAGTTGTAGAACTGTATGGTGGAATGAATACAATGAAGAACTGATCATTTCATAGAAAATTGCTGGTATCTTTTTGCCCTGAACATTTAAGTGAGTAAACTGGATTTTGTTTGATTTACATAAGAGAATTAATTTTAGAGATCATAATTCTAGTGAAATGACCATTCTGAGGTAGATACCTATTGTAATCATGATTTAAAGCTGAACACGGTCCAGTGACTACTATGTACAACATTTCAAGTATTTCATTCATTTCTTCAGATTGAATTGGGGCTAGAACTTTCAATTAGGGAATGAAACACACAACATAATATATGTCTATCAAACTTTCTCGAAGTGAACAAAATGATCCAAAACCAGTTAAAAGTACCTTAAATATTTAATTACTTTTACCATTAAACTTCATTATTTCTATGCACTTAACTGTTTTGATTTGCCCCAGACCCAAGCTGCGTATTTCGTTTACTACGCAAGTGTAGTAGCACAGAACTTGGGCTGCTTTGCAGGCAACTGTTTGATTACTTTTACCCATAAACTTTATTAGTTCTAAGCCCTTAAACATTTGATTATTTTTACCCTTAAAGCACATTGCTTCTATGCACTCAAATGTTTGATTGCTTTGACACATAAACTTCATTATTTTTACATACTTGCATGTTTAATTACTTTTATACCCTTAAATGTTTGATTATTTCACATACTTTAATGTTTGATTACTTATATGCAATTAAATTTGGTTACTCTAATAATTAAACTTCATTACTTGTACACATATAAATGTTTTTACTTTCACCCTTTAACCTCAATACTTGTACACACTTCCACATTTTTCCCTTTACAAAATTACATAATACTGCTAGACAATTAAATCTGACAACTAGAGACAATTATGCAATTAAATTTGGCTACTTTAACACTTAAACTTCATTACTTGTACACATGTTTGATTACTTTCACCCTTTAACCTCAATACTTGTACACGCTTCCACATTTTTCCCTTTACAAAGTTAAGTAATACTGCTAGACAATTAAATCTGACAACTATAGACAATTAAATCTGACAACTATAGACAATTATGCAATTAAATTTGGCTACTTTAACACTTAAACTTCATTACTTGTACACATGTTTGATTACTTTCACCCTTTAACCTCAATACTTGTACACGCTTCCACATTTTTCCCTTTACAAAGTTAAATAATACTGCTAGACAATTAAATCTGACAACTATAGACAATTAAATCTGACAACTATAGACAATTAAATCTGACAACTATAGACAATTAAATCTGACAACTTTAGCACAACCAAATCTGGTTAATTTTGCACAGTTGATTTACTTTTGTGTAATTGACTTTGATTATTTTTATACAAGAAAATCTCATTAATTCTGCCCTTTGGCAAATTCTGAGAATAAAAAAACATGAAACCTTTATGATGTTTGATAGTGATGTTAACAATTTCTGTTTTGGTCTCCCCAACCCTTGTCCCTTAAACCAATCAGAGCAGACTGGTGCTCAGGTATCATCTGCCTTTTTTAACAGTAATGAAAACCAATTAGCATGAGATCTGTAGCTGAGACGTATCAAGATGACAGGCCCTGGATGACCAGCTTCCTGGCTAGGCAAATCAGCCCATACAAAGAAGTTTGACATTCATTCATTGACCCACATCTGTAGGCAATTTGTTGCCCATTTTAGGGATCATACCAGTGCCACAGTTAATGTCATAGCTATAGGATGTTAGGGGGTGAGGGGGTACACAGCTACCCACATTAATTTCACAAAAGCATGATAAAAACATTCTAGAGCTAAACATTAATCCATTTAAAGTCAGACCGTCTACTTTTGTGGTGCACCCATCTCACATTGCCCCTTAAATGTACTTTGCAAAAGCTTACACAGCGGGTACATGTTGTGTAAAGTGCATGACAGTTAACCCATCTTTGTCACCCCTTTCATTAGCTTTTATTCTTCAGGCACTTTGGTCACAACGTGACAAGAGCATACAATCGAGGAAATCTGTTGACTCAGTCCTCAACTTTACACAAGAATAAATCAATGGACCCAAAAAACTGGGTTAAAACATATACTCAAAATGTCACAAAAAACATCAACGGGAAAGTAAGTTCCTGTATTTTACTTGCATGTTTGATAAAAAAAAAATATTTGGAACAGCATGTTTCAATATGTGTTCAGCAACTATAATAATGAAATCCTTTTCTAAACAGTCCAACATTTATACTTTATAGGTTATACAAAGTGCTCTTACAAAAACAGCCTACACTTTTAAATCGTGTGTTAAAAGTTATGTGATGTACCATAATGCACAATGTAGGCCTACACATGGTGATATTGAAGGGAGACCCTGTACCTATTACATATTAGTTAATGCGTCTCTTATGCACTTATGGTAAATGTTTATGTGGCCCGTCCTTGGGGGCCTTTTGCAAATTTGTGAGTTTGAAGCTGAGCGACAGTTTTAAATGTTTCAAGACAACTGGGAAAGCCACAAGTGAACTTTTGAGCTACTAGGTCTACTGTGACTTTCCTGTTGCTTAGTGTGGGTTCTGATGCCGGTATTTGTGCTACGTCAGTTGTACATCACGACCCAAATTGACAAGAGTGGCTAATCACGCATCAAGGCTTTATGTGCATGGTAATTGTCACATAGGATCATTTGGACATTAATTCAAGGCAGGGAGGTGCAACGGTGTAAAAGTCTAACGCTATATGACATTAACTGTGACACAGACAGGATCCCTTACTGGGCGAACAGTGGGCTATCATCGTTCACCCATTATCTTATTTGCATACTAGTATGCTACAACTGTAGCCCATTTGTCTGGGTGAACAGTGGGTTACCCACTGTTGGCCCACTACCTCATTTGCATGGTAAAATGCCCATTTCTGCTAATGGTTCCACCATGGGTAAACCAGCTGGGTTGCCATTGGGCAACCAACCTCTTTTCTTTGTATGGGAGGGAAGACTGTAACCCAGTCCCCAACTTGGTCTTAATTCTACAAGAAAAGAGTTTCATGAAAGGAATATTTATGCTTATATAAAGCATGAATTGATTATTATGTAGAATTATTACAAAAAGGCCATAAAGTTCTATTTAGAGCCTCTGAGGCTTAATTGTATATATGTATATGTATAAATACATTATATAAATTGTCAGTTTTCAATAACCAGCTGTTTCAACATGTTCAATGTTAAAAATGAAGTAAACCTGATAAGAAACTTCAGCTGTTATGATGTAAGCGTAACACAAATCACAACAGTAGACCAGAAGTTATGATCAAGTGAAGTGTTGCCTGAATACTGGTGTCAGCCATATTGGCCTAATATCAATTCCATAATGCAACAGTGATGACATGGCGTCCTCAGAGGCAAATATCAATATTATAATTGAGGAAAAAAAGTTAAATGTTAAACATTTCAATGCAGGTTAAATGATGCACTGATTACTTGCTGAATGCACTGAATGATCTGTTTCGTACCCGGGCATTGGATCTGGTCTGGCTTAACTTGGTCCACACAGTTCCCAGTCTAACCGTATACTCTCACTATATGGCGCTTTGCCTTGTTGACAGCTCTAGGGAACTAGAATGTTTAGCATGAAAAAAAAATTTAAAAAACCTTGACTCCCATAGGCTACTTGACTAAACTATTCAACACAAAATAAAAATTATTTAAACAAAAAACTACTGGCAAAATTAATATAGGACCTGCAGTGCAATAGCTGAATCAGCCGCATGCCTTCAGTACCATAACTGAATCAGCCTGATGCCTGCAGTACAATAACTGAATCAGCCTGATGTCTGCAGTACAATAACTGAATCAGCCTCATGCCTGCAGTACAATAACTGAATCAGCCTGATGTCTGCAGTACAATAACTGAATCAGCCTCATGTCTGCAATACAATAACTGAATCAGCCTGATGCCTGCAGGACAATAACTGAATCAGCCTCATGCCCATGCAAATACCGGTATAAATGTAAAACAAAAATAGTGTTGCCAGCTTCCAGTCTGAACACCGGCCAATCCTCGTGGTGCACAAAGTGAAAATTGTTGATGTGGCTTAACAATGTCTTGGGTGTTGTTTTCCTCCTGTTGTCTCGATCAGTTTGCGTGCTGTGCCATTGCTCTAGCCATAAGGCGGTCTGTCATTGGAGCATTTTCCTTGAGTGCTTTTCGTTCTATCAGCAGTTGTCTGAAAAGTAAATGCAGGTGAAAGCTGATGGATTTGAAGGAAGACACTGGAAAACTCTGGTATACTGATCATCTGGTAAATTGATACTTAAAATGGTAGGGTTTTGGGCGGGTTTGGAAGACTGACAATTCTATTAAATAGGGGATGTTTTGGAAGGGATATTGCATGTAACACAACTTCCTATTGAACTAAATTACATGTGACACCATTTCCTATTGAACTAATTAAATTAAATGTGACACTCCCCATGGCCTGTCCTGGTCAGTCACTCCCCCAATGGCCTGCCCTGGTCAGTCACTCCCCCAATGGCCTGTCCTGGTCAGTCACTCCCCCAATGGCCTGTCCTGGTCAGTCACTCCCCCAATGGCCTGTCCTGGTCAGTCACTCCCCCAGGGTCTGCCCTGGTCAGTCACTCCCCCAATGGCCTGCCCTGGTCAGTCACTCCCCCAATGGCCTGCCCTGGTCAGTCACTCCCCCAATGGCCTGTCCTGGTCAGTCACTCCCCCAGGGCCTGTCCTAGTCAGTCATTCCCCAATGGCCTGTCCTGGTCAGTCACTCCCCCAGTCTCTCCCCAATGGCCTGTCCTGGTCAGTCACTCCCCAATGGCCTGGCCTGTTCAGTCACTACCCAATGTCCTGTCCTGGTCAGGCACTCCCCCATGGCCTGTCCTGGTCAGTCACTCCCCCAGTCACTCCCCAATGGCCTGTCCTGGTCAGTCACTCCCCCAGTCACTCCCCCATGGCCTGTCCTGGTCAGTCACTCCCCCATGGCCTGTCCTGGTCAGTCACTCCCCCATGGCCTGTCCTGGTCAGTCACTCCCCCAGTCACTCCCCAATGGCCTGTCCAGGTCAGTCACTCCCCCAGTCACTCCCCCATGGCCTGTCCTGGTCAGTCACTCCCCCATGGCCTGTCCTGGTCAGTCACTCCCCCAGTCACTCCCCAATGGCCTGCCCTGGTCAGTCACTCTCCCAGTCATTTTGCATGTGAATTTGAATACTGTTATCTAACTCTAAGCTTGTCATTTCTATGAAATGAAACATGAATCTTATGTAACCCTGGAACATCCCAATATATTTACATACATTATTTTAACCTCTATGGCCATAAGTCAATATTTTTCTGTTGAATTCTAAAGGTGGCTATCCTGAAACCGGCTATACAAGCCTTAAGGATCATCTCCTCAACAATAGTAGTACTAAATAGTTTCAACCAAATGTATTATCTTCATATATAAACATTGTATACTGTATTGTTGGAATAAATGAATCTTAAATCTTAACAGGTGGAACAGACAAACTTCAAATCTTCATATAGGGGAGACTGGGGAGAACTGGGGAGAACTGGCCATGGGACAGGGGTAAAGTGGGACACCCCTGATATTGTTAATTTCTAAAAACCAATCAGGTGCCTGCTTACATCTATAGTTGGGACCCCTCGACCTCATTCTGGTGCCAGGAGACTGAAGCAGCTGGAGTCCTACATGTCCACAGAAACATACTTTCTTGTTTTATCCTCTCAAAGGATTTTTTTTAGCTTCTCACCATATTTTTGTGTCTTTCTTGATTCATAGATTAAGGCAGCATTTATTTTGGTTGTGGCAAATATGTACAGCCATAACAATTGTCAGGAAGTTAAACTTAGATGGGGAGTTATCCGCCATATCATAACAAAAAATTACTCATGGGGAGAAGTGGGATAGTCTGTCCCAGTTCTCCCCATGTGGTAAACTCATGTTGAATTTTTAGAGGAAATTGTTGTTAATTTAGTTTTCCCAGTTCTCTCAGCCCTTTGTCCCACTTTGCCCAGTAGGTGTCCCATTTCTCCCCGAGAATCGTCTTTTTTGTTTTATGCTCCACAGTTCTCTATCTATGCGTATAACGTGGTATGAAAGTAGTTTACATTACACGGATGGTTAGAAAGTTCTCAAACAACCAAATTTGGTTGGAATTTTCTTCTTACCTGTCCTCCCAGACAGGTAGGCCGGTTTGATTGGACAGTCGAGCAACGTTCGCACAACACAGGTACCCAATTTACGTTGGAAACGTGGTGTTACGTCCAATATAAATAGTACGTGCGGTTGACCGTTACTTCAGTAGCTGATGAGCCTAGTCATAGGCGAAACCGGTCCTATTACTGATCCTCTTAGGATCCCAACTTGACTTTGCTTTTTAGCCTGGCCGAGTGAAACATTAGTTTACATTTAAGCAAAGTGCCCCAACTTTCTTTTGGACATATTACCCCCACATGAAGCTGATCCATTGAACAGTATTACTCCAGAATAAAACAATCCACACACCTTCCATAGTCTCCCACTTCTCCCCAGTCTGCCCTACAGAGAACCAGGAGCATAAGCACCATTATTATACGTCAGGTAGAAATCTAGTGTTTTGATTGGGTAATTATGGGGACAACAGCTTTTCCCAATGCCCTTAAGTGCTGTACTGTTAAATGCTGAACACTTTGTTGCTGGGAGTGCTACATATCTGACCTGACCTTGACCCCCAAAAGTAGATAAACAGATAGTTGGCACACAAAGCAGGCTGGCACACCTGGAGAGGTCACATGGTACCATTTCTGAACTGAAGATATTAAAACCCGCCAGTCTGTATGGCATACTGACCTGGCCAACTTATGGTGCTTGGAGTTCGGGGACTTCAAGGCTGCATGAATCAGAAGCAAATTGAACACGTCTCTCTGGAAAAAAAGTTTGAACCCAACATATGCACATTTCAATGTCAGATATTATGCAGGATTAACTCTTCAATGCTTACGGTACATGCAAACAAAAATCTAGTCTAAACAGGCTCTTATGCCTGGCAGTCAGCTTGTTCAAATAAAATATGTTTAGACCCAAGAAAAATCTGTTTTATTATTAGGTATGCTGGTACTTGAAGGAAAGTTGTTGACCTGGGTCATTTTAAATGGTCTCTGTGACTGTAGACAAGTTGGTACTGGACAGAAAGCTGTTGACCTGGGTCATTCTTATGGTCTCTAACTGTAGACATGCTGGTACTTGAAGGAAAGCTGTTGACCTGGGCAAGTCTTATAGTCTCTGTCTCTTTAGACTGGTACTTGACTGAAGGGCCAATTTACAGAGAACACAAATGGTATCATTATTATGTCAATTCAGAACACACCAATTTTTGTCACAAAATAACAATGAAAGATTTGATCTGCCCTCAGAACTTGTGTCATTAAATGGCCTAGAGGATGAATCATTCAAAATGCTTCTAAAGTTTATTTATGGACCATACTTTATCAATTGGTAGAAAAAAATCAACAATAGAACCCTCAGAAATTAACTTTATAAGCTGCTTTTCGTTGAGTTTTGGTACATTTTGCCATCCTTCCCCTCGTAAGCGGTCGTCACTTTCTGCGACCACTTCACCTGATGTCATCTGGAGCACCCAGAGCTCACCTGCGGATGGCCGTCTTTTGGAATTTGTTTTCCAGGCCAGTCAGTCCACAACCCTACTCCATGGTTAAAACATGGGTTGTCTTTGCTCGTGTCTATAACAACAAGGAAGGATCCAGTCTTTCAGCTTCCCAAAAGACCCAAAATGCAAGCTACTGTGGCCACGGAAAGTACAGTTCCCAGGGGCCGACTTCAATGTGACAGAGAGCAGGATACTTATGGAAGAAATACGTGATCCGTCCCATGTTATGATGGCAAAGCAAGGGTTTGAATCAGTGCGAAAGTTACAAGAAGATCCTGTGCCAACTGAGCATGCAAGACATCCAACTATGCCCTCACTAAAACCAGCATCTACACAAACCCGAAAATGTACAGTTGAAAATACGTCAATTTGCAGGCATAGATTTTACATCATTGCATGGGAATTATAAGTCCATTGAAATGCAGGTTACATGTACTTGCCTTGCCAATGCACGTTACATGTACTTGCCTAGCCAATGCACGTTACATGTACTTGCCTGGCCAATGCACGTTACATGTACTTGCCTAAGCAATGCAGTTACATGTACTTGCTTAGCCAATGCACATTACATTTAATTGCCTAGCCAATGCACGTTACATGTACTTGCCTAGCCAATGCACGTTACATGACTTGCCCAGTCAATGCATGTTACATATACTTGCCAAGCCAATGCACTTTACATGTACTTGCCTAGCCAATGCACTTTTTTCTATTTATACACCTGCCTCTCACCTTCTGTCCCTCCACTCACAGGTCCAAACATTTGGCAGTTTGATAAAACATAACAGTCACTCTCAGTCTATGTTTTGACCACTGTAGAAATTCAGAAATGCCAGATGTGAAAATGTTTCCTATCAGATTTAAGCTATTGTGACAAAATTTCTTCTTGAACTAACTGATCTGTGGCAATGGCTGCCTGTCTCCTGTCAGTATGGACGTACAGCTGACATCAGACCAGCCTGCTCCACCAAACATATTGTCATCACTGTCTTGACCATCAGAACTCATCATCAGTCTCTTCTCCACACAACATCAACATGGAAGACTATCACTGTCCCTCACATCACTACAGTCCCCCCTAGTCCACATGCTGCCTGGTTTAGTGGAGAAAGACCCCCAGATAATGTCACAGCTCCTTTCACAAAAAGGTGTAAACTTTCACCACTCAGGGCTGAGAGCGCTCAGACTTTTCAAAGCTTAACAAAACTACATGTATATTATCATCAAAAGCTCGCTGAAATTAATCACATAAAGTAATAACAATCCATATGGGTCCAGTTCATGCAATTTTGAATCTGTCATTTTGTAGACCCTTTAAGTGAACAGGTCAGATATCTGTGTGCTGTTAAAATGAGCTGTTCTCACTCTAATAGATGCCACTTTTTGCAATTGAGCTGTAAATATGGTGTTGGTAGGCAAGGGGCTGTTGGTAGGCAAGGGGTGTTGGTAGGCAGGGGGTGTTGATAGGCAAGGGGGTGTTGGTAGACAAGGGGTGTTGGCAGGCAAGGGGTGTTGGTAGGCAGGGGGTGTTGATAGGCAAGGGGGTGTTGGTAGACAAGGGGTGTTGGTAGACAAGGGATGTTGGTAGACAAGGGGTGTTGGTAGGCAAGGGGTGTTGGTAGGCAGGGGGTGTTCCTTATCAGCACTTTCAAAACAAGTACACAATGAGCTTCACATTCTCAGGGTTTCATCTCTCGTATGGACAGGGGCTGAATACAGAGATCATCCTACTAAGGGTGGGGCTTTTTGTCTCCCAAAGAAAGTTACAGCTTCCCACATTTCTCCTGATTAGTGCAACCAAATATAGGAACCACTTGGGTCCAGGGCATCTGTCAATTAAGTCATCCAAAAGCCCAATATGCAGTATTTTATATTATAATATTGAAACTTAAGATTTCCTAATGCAGCATCTTTCATATCCACCCCAACGCCCCCTTGTGTGCTAACACCCCCATGCCTACCAAAACCCACTTGCCTACCAACACCCACTTGCTTACTAGGGCCTGTATTTTCCCCTTTCAAAAAACTAGAAATTCCGTTTCACTAGCCAGAAATTTCCAAATTCTGTTTCAGTAGTTCTCTTTGTATGTAAAACACATTAAGGCAAAACAGCAAATTCCATTTCAGAAGTGACCAAAATTTATTATTCCGTTCCGTTTCCATTAAAAATGGAAAAATACAGGCCCTAGCTTACCAACACCCCTTTGCCAACCAACACCCCCTTGCCTACCAACACCCCCTTGCCTACCAACACCCCCTTGCCAACCAACACCCCCTTGCCTACCAATATCCCCATGCCTACCAATACCCCATGTCTACCAACACCCCCATGCCTACCAACACCCCCTTGCCTACCAACACCCACTTGCCTACCAACACCCCCATGTCTACCAACACCCACTTGCCTACCAACATCCCTATAACTCCTGCTTGGTCTGTGTGTCTTCAGTGTTTGCCAGGACAAAATTCAAAGCCAACACAATTTTCTAAAAGCTGCCAGTCTGACATGTGTATAGAAGTTGATCCTGGGTGTGTTGATTGTCTATGTTTAAACTGTCATGCAAAACAAGTCCCCCCCTCTTCTAAATGTGTGCCAATCTTAAAATAGTATCAATATTCAAGTTAGAGAATTTCATCTCTATTTGAGTCTGGTGACTTGAAACATAATTCACTGTTTCCAATGGTCAATACAATCATGTACGTGTACAACTACTTTAGAAACTGCATGTATTTTGATAAAAGAAGTTTCTGAGTTAAATTCCAGTTACCTGTGCATTGCTTCCACCAATAGTCACAATCTTGTACCTGACTGGTTCAAGTAATTCCACGACTTTGTCAAATTGGCTGTCTTCATAGGCCAGTAAAGCCTGCAGAATTGGAGTTCCAACATCCCTCATAATAGACACCTGGTCAACAGTCCCAGTTCTACAAGCAACATGGGTCAAAGTTCAAGGTCAAATACAGTAAAAGCTGTCAATTAAGACCATCTATGAATTCATTGCCAACAGCCCCTAACTTCCCATTAGTATACAGACTAAAGATTGTTTTATTTTACCCCTCTCCTCTGTAATTAAAACTTGGATACAGACTTAAGATTGTTTTAAGTTATTTTACCCTTCTCCCTTTGAATTAAAATTTGTATATGGACTAAGAATTGTTATATTTAAAGTACATGTAACTTGTTTACTTGCACCTGGAAGTAAAGATACAATTTACTCACCCATTTACTTACTAGCATTTACTTAGTTTGTTGACAACTTTAATGACACAAAATTAAGTAGATGTAATTGTTTTACTTGCTTTATCTCCATATCATACAAACTTCTGATGAAAGCTTAACATGGAAGAAAAAGGGTAAAAAAGGATAGAAGTGAAATGACGTTATTCATTGTTGGCTGGGTTACAAAGGAAAGCAACAACAACAAAAATGTAAAACAAAAACATAAAAACAAGACAAATAACAAACAAGCAATAAATAGATTACAAAAAAACACATAAAAACTCATATAAAACAAAAAGTCCTCAAATATATGCAGAATCATACACAGCTATTGTATATAGATAACCTGCACAGCAGACCTTATTTTACTTGTTTCTGGGGCTGGCTGTTTTGCAGGCAACCCACCGCAAACACAACTAATTGCAATCATGACTTACTGCAAGAGTTCTTCCAGAGACTTCATCATCTTCTGTGCTGTGTCTGTTTTCTTGGCTCCAAGACAGCCCATGAGGATATGTTGGTCGTTGAAGCTGAGGATGTGATCATCAATATGTGGTCGACAGATCTCGTACACACCTTCCCACCGATCACCAACATCAATACCTGCACACAAAGGAACGACAGACATTGGGTCTAAAAATTATTTTATTTCATTAATTTCTGCAGAAAAAAAAATTGTTCCTGTTTCTGACACAAATAATTTGCCCAACATACATAGGATAATAAAATATGAATTTAATTTTCCATTGATAGATTCAAGACTAATGAATTGGAGTCCATGAATGTTATTTCATCAGGAACCCAGTGAGTTCACAACTCTCTCACAAACTGAGTGGTTTGTATGGTTACTAAGATGACATTTCCCACTCATTGGATCGTCTCACTGGTTACCATGGTCACAATGTTTTGCCACTCACTGGTTACTATAGTTACATTTTCCTGTCTCCTGCCACTCACTGGTTACTATAGTTACATTTTCCTGTCTCCTGTGTCATCTGGCTGGCCAGGCTCAGTAGTCAATGTGTCCATTGATCCATGATGGAGGACATTTTAATCCAGACAAGTGAATTACTTCAAAACACTAACCCCAGAGGCATCCAAAAATTTTGTTTACGTCAATGGGACTTCAATGGATTGACAAGTTTTCGAACAGAATGCAACTAGTATTTGAAAATAACTTGTCCTTGGGCTAGAGTAGATAAAATGTGAATCAGATCCGTATTTCTCATTACCATTGACTGTGAGGTTCAATTTGAGGGCTCATACTTTATTTCATATAGTATTCAACCCTGTCCCCCTAAACCAGCCAAAAAACGGGCAGTCAAATGTCATCTGCTTCAATGTTTTTGACTAATTTCAACAGTAATGAAAAACAATTTGGACGAGAATTGTGGATAAGGACTAACAAAGTAACATGCTCTAAGTCAACAGCTGTCCTTGGCGTGGGTCTGGTAATTGAGATCCAACTTATGGGGAAGCTGTTGACTCAGTCTTAATTCAGGATTAATTACAAGACACAGGTCATGTTGTTACTTAATTACAAGCCACAGGTCATATTGTTACTTAATTACAAGCCACGGGTCATATTGTTACTTAATTACAAGACACAGGTCATGTTGTTACTTAATTACAAGACACAGGTCATATTGTTACTTAATTACAAGACACAGGTCATGTTGTTACTTAATTACAAGACACAGGTCATATTGTTACTTAATTACAAGACACAGGTCAATATTGTTACTTAATTACAAGACACAGGTCATGTTGTTACTTAATTACAAGACACAGATCATATTGTTACTTAATTACAAGACACAGGTCATATTATTACTTAATTACAAGACACAGATCATACTGTTGCTTAATTACAAGACACAGGTCATTGTTACTCAAACCTTTACCCATGCATGGTTGCCAGAGCTGCAATACACTCGCCTTTGCCTCTGGGGCCCAGGTTCGATTCATGGCAGGGGAAGCAAGTGGAAAGAGTTCCTACCACTCTGACTCAGTGCACGGTGGTTTTCTCTGAGTCCTTTAGCTTCCTCCAACAAACAAGTAGGTAGGAAAGTACACGTCACCATCTGTGCCATGGAGAGTGATTGATATAGGCTTGGCCTATTTCGAAATCAATATAAAAAGATATGGGTCTATACTTTTATTACCAAACTTGCAGGCAGGCAGTTGTCACAACAGCCCTATTGCAGTCCTGGCAGCATGTACACTGCAGTCCAGCTCCATGGACAGGCGGTCATTGGAAACGGAATTATGAAGGTAGTAGATACAGGCAGTTGGATGGCTTGTGTGGAGGCCAAATTTTCTAAATGAGGTACGTTATTGGGATTGATAGCAGTCATCAAAAGCCTGCACAGGCTATGGGGATAACAGTCCTGCATAGCCTCTGTAAGCTATGGGGATAGCAGTCCATGATAGCTTGTGTAGGCTATGGGGATGGTTGCCCTTCATAGCTTGTGTAGGCTATAGGGATGGTAGCCCTTCATAGCCTGTGTAGGCTATGGGGATGGTAGCCCTTCATGGCCTGTGTAGGCTATAGGGATGGTAGCCCTTCATAGCCTGTGCAGGCTATGGGAATGGTACCCCTTCATAGCCTGTGCAGGCTATGGGGATGGTAGCCCTTCACAGCCTGTGCAGGCTATGGGATGGTAGCCCTTCATAGCCTGTGTAGGCTATGGGGATGGTAGCCCTTCATAGCCTGTGAAAGCTATGGGGATGGTAGCCCTTCACAGCCTGTGCAGGCTATGGGAATGGTAGCCCTTCATAGACTGTGTAGGCTATGAGGATGGGAGCCCTTCATAGCCTGTGTAGGCTATAGCAATGGTAGCCCTTCACAGCTTGTGCAGGCTATGGGGATGGAAATCCTTTATAGCCTGTGCAGGCTATGGGGATGGAAATCCTTTATAGCCTGTGTAGGCTATGGGGATGGAAATCCTTCATAGCCTGCGTAGGCTATGGGGATGGAAATCCTTCATAGCCTGTGTAGGTTAGGGGATAGCACTCAGAATAGCCTACACTTGCTACAAATGTAGCTGTTCTGACCCACATGATAAAAGAGTGCATAAAATCCTTCCAAAAATTCAAAGCTACATCTTTAGATATAATTTTTTTACTTCACTTGCATACAACCATATAGACACAAGGTATAGATGCCAACAGGGTGCAAAATTATAACTTACAGGTGACTAGTCTGGTGATATACTTTGTTTAGGACAAGTAAAAATGAGTGTGTTTCAAATTACATGCATGTGTATTTGTACTTAACTGCTTGCCTGTAGTGTATACCTACTGTATACTCACAGCTTGGTGTTGGTCTAATTTCCCTCTTTGAAACAGTGATCCAGACGATTTCCATTGCAGGACATTTCCTGGACAGTATTTTGTAACTTGCTATGGTCACTATGATTTAATTATCAGTCTCTAGAGAACGAAATTGAACAAAAGTTGGAAGAGCTCAAAATTTCAAGACAATATTTTCCAACATGTCTGCTTCGCTCCAATTTTCACTGCATTGTGGGTATTTTTATAGACAGCAGTCCTGACAGTATGACGTGACAGACATGTAAATACAGAAGTGCAACCGCTTTACTCTCGAAGCAGTTTGCCTGTCGGTGGTCTTTTCTGTAGGCCTACATTGCCCAGCAATATTGATCATGAATCTTCCTTGTTTAGACAAGCAAATTGTTCAATATGTATGGATGGAGGAGCATATGGATTGGTAGGAGCAGTTTGACTTGTCATGTTGGCCATGTCAGACCACTCACCCTTAGAAATTAGAATGGCCATCCCCAGTATAAGGGCTGCACTGTGCACTCTCCTGTTGTCAAGTTCGTGTATAAAGCCCCCTAATACTCAGTTACCAGTGTTGAGATTCATTAATAGGTATGTGTCAAATCCCAATCCATTGAATATGGAGATAATAATGTGATCTCTCCCCTTAAAATCAATAATTTCGCCAACTTCATACTGCAGAGGACCCAAGAGAAACCCTTCAGTAGCCAGGTTGACAGAAACTGCCATAGACACCCAATGCACAATACCTTGCAAAATTTATAAATTTGTGCTTATTTTATGCAACTTTTACATGAACAAACCTCAATTTAAAAAAAAAACTAGAACAGACTGATTTTCCAACAGAAAATCAAATGTCTCCCGGTGGAACACTTACGTCTCTGAATAAGCTACAGGTGATAACAAATTACAAATGACCAAGTTTGCTTGAAAATTACAATCCTATTTTAGCTCTCACCTAGATACATTACTCTAGCAATTTTCATCAAGTTCTTCAAGACTTATTGCATCGAAACCAATTCACATAAATGACCCTGTGACCTTGAAAATTAGGTCAAGGTCATCCAAATACAATCCCAATCTTGGTCCTACCTTGATACATAATCCTACCATGTTTCATCAAATTCCATCCTGTTCTTCAAGACTTATCGCATGGAAACCAATTTCACATAAGTGACCCTGTGACCTTGAGAATTTGCTCAAGGTCATCCGAATACAATCCCAACCTCGGTCTTGCCTAGATACATAATCCTACCAAGTTTCATCAAATTCTATCAAGTTCTTCAAGACTCATCGAAAGGAAACCAATTTCACATAAGTGACCCTGTGACCTTGAGAATTAGGTCAAGGTCACCCAAATACAATCCCAACCTAGGTCTTGCCTAGATACATAATCTTACCAAGTTTCATCAAATTCCATTAAGTTCTTCAAGACTTATCGCACAGAAACCAATTTCACATAAGTGACCCTGTGACCTTGAGAATTTGCTCAAGGTCATCCGAATACAATCCCAACCTCGGTCTTGCCTAGATACATAGTCCTACCAAGTTTCATCAAATTCTATCAAGTTCTTCAAGACTCATCGAAAGGAAACCAATTTCACATAAGTGACCCTGTGACCTTGAGAATTAGGTCAAGGTCACCCAAATACAATCCCAACCTAGGTCTTGCCTAGATACATAATCTTACCAAGTTTCATCAAATTCCATTAAGTTCTTCAAGACTTATCACACAGAAACCAATTTCACATAATTGACTCTGTGACCTTGAGAATTCGCTCAAGGTCATCCAAATACAATCCCAACCTAGGTCTTGCCTAGATACATAATCCTACTAAGTTTCATCAAATTCCATCTTGTTCTTCAAGACTCATCGAACGGAAACCAATTTCACATAAGTGACCCTGTGACCTTGAGAATTCACTCAAGGTCATCCAAATACAATCCCAACCTCGGTCTTGCCTAGATACATAATCCTACCAAGTTTCATCAAATTCCATCAAGTTCTTCAAGACTTATCACACAGAAACCAATTTCACATAAGTGACCCTGTACAATCCCCACCTAGGTCTTGCCAAGATACATAATCCTACCAAGTTTCATCAAATTCGTGACTTATAGAACGGAAACCAATTTCACATAAGTGACCCTGTGACCTTGAGATTTAGGTCAACGTCATCCAAATACAATCCCAACCTAGGTCTTGCCAAGATACATACTCCTACCAAGTTTCATCAAATTCCATTAAGTTCTTCATGACTTATCGAACGGACACCAATTTCACATAAGTGACCCTGTGACCTTGAGATTTAGGTCAAGGTCACCCAATACAATCCCAAGCTAGGTCTTGCCTAGATACATAATCCTACCAAGTTTCATCAAATTCCATTAAGTTCTTCATGACTTATCGAACGGAAACCAATTTCACATAAGTGACCCTGTGACCTTGAGAATTTACTCAAGGTCATCCAAATACAATCCCAACCTCGGTCTTGCCAAGATACATAATCCTACCAAGTTTCATCAAATTCTGTCAAGTCCTTCAAGACTTATCGCACGGAAACCAAGTGTTGAAGAACCTGAACAACAACAACAACAAGAAGCGGAAGAAACGGGCACTAAAACAATATGTCCCCCGGCTTCCACCGGGAGACATAATTAAAGCTGTCATTACTCTATTTGAAAAATAGAGCCTGGGAGGTTGTAATAATCCTGCGAGGTCATTGTACTGGTATTTATGACCTTGCAATACTGTGTTCCTATTGGATGGTCCTTGCTTATGTGGTAACATCATGATAGAAATGAACTGTACACCAATGTCTGTCCCACGCAGGGTGATTATCACAGGCTTGGCCTGCTTGGCAGTCTGTATAAGCCATTCAGATCTACACCTTTATTTGGACTCCTCAATGTTGTCATGGAGCAGAGGGTCAGCCAGAGTGCAATGTGGTCTAGGCCAGGGAGCACTGGGTGACCTGCTAGGGAGCAGGGTGGCATGTGCCAGGGAGAAGGGTGGCCTATGCCAGGGAGCAGGGTGGCTTATGTCAGGGTACAGGGTGACCTATGCCTGGGAGCAGGGTGGCCTATGTCTGGGTACAGGGTGACCTATGTCATGGTACAGGTGGCCTATGCCAGGGAGCAGGGTGGCATGTGCTAGGGAGCAGGGTGGCCTATGCTAGGGAGCAGGGTGGCCTTTGCCAGGGAGAAAGGTGGCATGTGCTAGGGAGCAGGGTGACCTATGCTAGGGAGCAGGGTGGCCTATGCCAGGGAGTAGGGTGACCTATGCTAGGGAGCAGGGTGGCCTATGCCAGGGAGCAGGGTGACCTATGCCAGGGAGCAGGGTGGCCTATGCCAGGGAGCAGGGTGGCCTATGCCAGGGAGCAGGGTGACCTATGCTAGAGAGCAAGGTGGCCTATGCTAGGAAGGAGGATGGCCTCTGTAAGGAAGAAGGGTGGCCTGTGTATCACACTTTGGTGATCCCTATACGTAACAAATGAATTTTTGACTATGACTGATGCTCCAACACACAAACACATAATTATGCTACATATCGCTACCAGACTGTACACTGTCAGGTGACCTACCTTCCAACTGAAGCCTGTACAGGATGGACGTGGCATCCACTATGTCCAGCAAAGCACCAGAATTAACTTTCCTGCCAATCTGTTAAACACAGTCATCTATATACATAGTACATACAATACACACACTGCATTATGACTTATCAGTATGTATGTCCCTGTAAAACACAGTCATCTCTCTCTCTCTCTCTCTCTCTCTCTCTCTCTCTCTCTCTCTCTCTCTCTCTCTCTCTCTCTCTCTCTCTCTCTCTCTCTCTCTCTCTCTCTCTCTCTCTCTCTCTCTCTCTCTCTCTCTCTCTCTCTCTCTCTCTCTCTCTCTCTCTCTCTCTCTCTCTCTCTCTCTCTCTCTAAAACAGTCATCTCTACAGATATACTGTATTATGATATGTGTCCCTGTCCCTAGAAGACAGTCATCTCTACAGATATACTGTATTATGATATGTCTGTCCCTGTCCCTAGAAGACAGGTCATCTCTACAGATATACTGTATTATGATATGTGTCCCTGTCCCTAGAAGACAGTCATCTATACAGATATACTGTATTATGATATGTCTGTCCCTGTCCCTAGAAGACAGGTCATCTTTACAGATATACTGTATTATGATATGTGTCCCTGTCCCTAGAAGACAGTCATCTCTACAGATGTACTGTATTATGATATGTGTGTCCCTGTCCCTAGAAGACAGTCATCTATACAGATATACTGTATTATGATATGTCTGTCCCTGTCCCTAGAAGACAGTCATCTATACAGATATACTGTATTATGATATGTCTGTCCCTGTCCCTAGAAGACAGTCATCTATACAGATATACTGTATTATGACATATCACTGTCCTTGTCCCTTTCTACCAATCACACATCAGTCCACCACATTATCACCTTATACAACATTAAGATGAGGTTTGCATATCCAAAGCATGAGTACAATTTTCATTTACTTTTTCAGTGCGAAGATCAGGGATGTCAACATTCAAAGTGTCATTTCAGGGTCAAGTAGCCAAGGCCATCAGGGAGACAAAATAATTGACAAAGAATACAGCAGCAAATACTCAATTTTGATGCGGGACTCCGTAAATTGGTCAAAATTTCCAGCTTATTTCAGGGATTGTCCCTGATGATGAGGGACAGTTGGTATCTCTCCAAATTTGGCTGAGGCAGAGTATTATGAAAAACTAGTAGTTTTACATTATAGAACCAATATTTTTCTAATGTTTTTAATGCATGCATTCACTTTTAATACTCATGGTCATCATAGTAATGTATACTTACCTCTGAATCAAATATGTCAAGTGCCCCCTGGTGTTCTCCCTGGAAAACATTAAGCATAGCTTATATGCAATGCTTGAAACACTGCAGCCATCCAAAGAAATCCAAGATGCTACTTCAAAATAATCCTAAGTGAAGTTTATTTGCCATAAATACATATATGAGTACATACACATGGAGTGGGTTCCAGAAAAAGCTCAGCTTATCTAGCTGGAAACCATCTAAATACCTTCTTCACAATAACTACTGTTCAATGACAATGTCATTTATAAATGACAACTGGCATACCTTCCACATTACATACCTACAACTGCATACTTTACACATAAAGTGAATAACTTGCATACTTTCCACATTAACATTATTAAGTTAAACTATCTACAACTGGCATACTTTCCACAATAAGCATCTACAACTGGCATACTTTCCACATTAAGCATCTACAACTGGCATACTTTCCACATTAAGTATCTACAACTGGCATACTTTCCACATTAAGTATCTAAAAGTGGCATACTTTCCATATTAAGTATCTACAACTGGCATACTTTCCACATTAAGTATCTACCATTGCCATCGGGCAAGGCGCACTGGCGAGCATCACGCCCACGATGCCAGCTCAAATCCCCTGCATCATTATGCCATAACACACACAAAAGTGACCCTCATTTCTTAAGCATACAGAGCAAGATATCCTTACCAGCTAGATAAAGGAGAAAATGCTACAGTGAAACCTGTTTTGAGAGACCACCCCTAGGGCAGGCTGTAAAGTGGTCACATAAGGCAGGTGGTCTCTCAATGGAGGTGCAATAACATGGGAAAGATAGCAAAAGGGACTTTGGAAATATGGTCTGAAAAGGCAGGTGGTCTTTCAAAACAGGTTTCACTGTATTTAAAAGCTACATTAAAACACTAAAAAGTGTATCATAATATTAGTGAGGAAATGTTTTTACCTTCTCTACGTGATACACAGCCCAGTGCCAAAAGTTGTGACAGGCCAGCATACCACAGGACTGAAATATATAAAACAGAAATATACAGCACACCACAGGTCTGAAATATATCAAATATAGAGATGTATAATATACCACAGGTCTGAAATATATCAAATATAGAGATGTATAATATACCACAGGTCTGAAATATATCAAACCCAGACATACAGCATACCACTGGACTGGCTTCTTATTGGAATGTTATCTCATCAGAGGGGTCTTTCATCGGAGTGGCCTCCAAGGACAAGGTTATTGTAGTGCCATTACCTACAGCAAATACATGTATGTAGCATATTCCCACATTTTACAATGCATAGTTATAAGTGTGTGTAGATATTACAAAAAACAAACAAACAAACAAAAAAAAAGCCCATCCTGTGCTGATGGTGATATTCAACTCACGATAAGTCCCACTCTGGTCTAGGTCCCCAGTCCCTGCTCCCATGTCCCTGGGGCCCTGTCCCTGGGGCCCTGTCCCTGGTCCCTAGTCCCCTGTCCCTGGCTCCCTGTCCCTGGTCCCCAGTTCCCTGGTCCCCAGTCCCTGGTCCCCTGTCCCTGGTCCCCAGTTCCCTGTCCCTGGTCCCCTGTCCCGGGTCCCCTGTCCCTGGTCCTCAGTCCCTGGTGCTCCCTGAGGGCTGACCACCCCTATATAAAGGCTCCCTGAGGACTGACCACCCCTTTATAAAGGCTCCCTGAGGACTGACCACCCCTTTATAAAGGCTCCCTGAGGACTGACCACCCCTTTATAAAGGCTCCGTGAGGACTGACCACCCCTTTATAAAGGTTCCCTGAGGACTGACCACCCCTATATAAAGGCTCCCTGAGGATTGACCACCCCTTTATAAAGGCTCCCTGAGGACTGACCACCGCTATGTAAAGAACAAGTGCTTCTCCGTGTAGCAAGTCTGACATTTGGGTTTTACATTGTGTCCCTCAGGAGAGGCTTCTGCTCCTGTTAGAGAGACAAGCAGCAGAGCAGTACTTTCCCTGTAGTTCTGAAAAAATGAACAAGGAGAGTTCAATCTCTCTATGATACGTAGCCAATCTTGTCACTATCTATGTCTAAACCTATTTGATTAATCAATATTATCACATTCAATGCAAAAAAAAAAAAAATTAAACATATTTCTGGCACATTTATGGTGGGCTATATAGAAGAGGGAACCAAATTCCTGGTACATTTCAGGTGGTGTTACAACAGGGTGTGACCACTGTACACATACATAAGCCAAAATTAGAGCAACTTGTATCTTTCTTTTCATCAGAAAATCAAAGGGTTGATGTAGGACTGATGGTAGTACCACAAACTCTTTATTTGATTTGATTTATTATTATTGTATCATTATTATTTTATTTTTATTATTATTACTGTTATTATTATCATCATTAGTAGCAGTAGTGGTAGTAGTAGTGGTGGTGGCGGTGATGGTAGTAGTAGTGGTGCTGGTGGTGATAGTAGTAGTAGTAGTAGTAGTAGTAGTAGTAGTAGTAGTAGTAGTAGTAGTAGTAGTAGTAGTAGTAGTAGTAGTAGTAGTAGTAGTAGTAGTAGTAGTAGTATTGGGGTGGGTGCTTAGTGACAAAACAGCTGTTGTCAGTGATACCCATTCACAGTGGTTTTACTAATAATCTACTGATCACTAATAGCAGCTCTCTGATAGGCCTATGAAGCAACCAATCCACTGCCATTTTACAAAATGTATTTGCTTACCTACATGTACATCATCCAGGACCTCTCGATTACAATCTTTCCACTGAATCCACTGCTCCATTTCTATAATCATCTTCACTGACCCACCAGGACTATCATTTTGATTATAACCTTATCAACCAATCAGCTGCTTTGTTACATAATATACTTACTGACCAATCAGCCACTGTTGTACTCATGAATGATATTCCTTCCTTCTGTCGTCCTTCCATTTCTAATACATGGGCCAGAGCATGGGTGGCCCATGCATCTCGCTTGTTAACCTCAAGGGCCTGAAAAATACAGTAATAATAATAAAAATGATAATAACAATAATGATGATGATGATAATAATAATGATGATGATGATGATGATAATATACTAACAAAAATAATACTAATGATGATGATGATAATTATAATAAAATGATGATGATGATAATGATAATAATACTAATGATACTTAAAACAATGATAATAATAATACATACAAAAGAGATATCATGTGTACTAATTATGATTTAATATTATACATTATAGAAGGCCTAGGCTCACGAAATGACATTATTTACAAACTATTATGCTATAATATCTTAATTGTTATCCTACGTTTTATTTTTGTCCCTTAAGTAGTGATACCGTACTCATGCTATTTGGTGCATGTGTTCTCAACAGCATCTGTACCACTTTATGGCCTTATGAAGGGAACGCTGTTACCATTAGCCAGTTTGCCAAATGCTACTCTTTCATCAATTTGGCTTAAGAAAATTGCAAAAGGCTTTTTTCTTTTGAAAATGAATTACTAAATGACCAGGGTAAAACTTCCAATGAATTTTTCTTATATTTCCAGTTTTGGCTCAAGATTTTCAAAGTCCAGATGTGTCTCTGCTTACAGTATGCTGGGTCTATGAATCCTGACCAAAAAGCAGAGTGGCAGTTTTACACAAGTTCCAGTCAATATTACATAACTTTAACCCCTTTTCCTTGCATTAAGACTTATTCACCAAGTTTCCTAGGGGAGGGTTGCTCAACCAACCCCTAGGGAAGTTATTTACCAGGGGTGTGCCATTCTCATAATTCATCCAATGGCATGCTACTGAATCAAATTCTGTTTCGACACAAACCCATTGAATTAGACACCAATTTACCTGGAGCCAATGTTCACTGATTTTGGCGAGTTTAAGGGGAAGGGGGTAACTCACACCATTTGCAATGATACACAGACAGATAAGTATAATTTTGGGGTTATCCCTGGTCCTACTTAAAGGGAGACCATTGAGTGCATACCTTTCTGCCCACTTTCTCTGCTTGGGCATACAGGTTTGTCTCCTCCAAGCCAAAAGAGTGCATTCCCATCAGGTATCTGTTGATACAAAGACAGACTCTCAGAGCAAGCCAACAATGCTGATAATAACCCATGTGCCAGCATACAACAACAATGGCTTAATTGGCCTGTTAATATCTAAATACTCAAGCCATGCCCCAGTGGTCTTGCCTGATGTCCTGCAAGGGTGTGGGTATTTTGCAAAGAAATGCACTGGGAAGACATAAATTTTCCCTAAAAATTGCCCACAGAAAACAGAGATATATATTTTTTTTTACCCCAGGCCACCTGTGTCACAGAGTGACACAGGATGGGGCAGACAAGCGGAGAGCCACCATATTATTATTCTTATTATTATTATTATAATTATAATTATTATTATTATTATTATTATTATTATTATTATTATTATTATTATTATTACTTCAGATGAAAAACGTTGAAAAGAAAGTTTTTTCAGTCTCACTTAGTGCTTTACGTACTTAAATTCTGAAATGCTCAGTCAATGGTGGAATACACATTTTATTCAAATTTATCAAAGTTTGCAGGACTTTCTATTGTTCTTCATCTTCACTAATGCATTTCACGCACATACACGATTCACTGTCAGAAGAGGTCTTTGAAGTATGAGAGCCCTCTAGTGGGGTTAATTTTGTCACTCTGCTGAGCGTTCTCTAATTTTTTCAAAATGTATACTTTGCTCAGGTTCATACAAATACTCAAACCTATGTTACAATAAAGCAAAGATTTTTATTTGCTTATTTATTCATTCATTCATTCATTCATTCATTCATTCATTCATTCATTCATTCATTCATTCACAGTAACATTTTGCACAACAAGAACTGTTACATGTTCATAGCGTCTATTCTCACCTACCCATAGAGTGGCATGCTGGGATTCCAGTGAGGAAACACACGAGCAATGGAGTCTCGCATTTGTGGCTGATAACCCAGGTAAAAGTAGGCGTCATGAGCAAACTTAAGTGCCAGCAGATCTGTGGGATGCTGGACCAATATATCCTCCCATATATCACATGCTTTGCTCATGTATCTGCAAGTACAAACCATAGGGACAAATCTCTAGCATTTCTTTTCTGATCAAGGATTTTCTATATCTTACTAAGATCAGATAACAATAAGTTTTTAACTTTGGAATCTCTTTCCTTCCAGCACAAATCTGTTTCTGTATTCAAAACATCATTGCTCTTCAAAATACACAGCCTGTTATTGTACAGTTAACAGATTGAGTAATTCTGGTTTCTGTGCTCTCAGGTTTTTTTTTTTTTTTTCAAGATAAGAACTTATTTGTGGAACACAATTTATGTCATATAAACAATGTTGTCATCAATATCACAATAGTCAAGGAAACTACGATGTAAAATCTGAATTCATTGACTATAATAGTAAACAAAATCATTTTCTTGTGATTAGGTCCACACAGGCTATGCTGTAAGGAACAGGCTCAAATTCTTACAGAGGACTAATTAAAGTCTCTGTGTCAGGTGTAAGTTTACCCCCCAGCAGTAACATGCCCATAATAATAAATATTTTGTAATTACAAGATAATTTCTCCTGGATCCATTATAAAAAGGGCAATACACATATTCAGTATTAGTTTTCACATCACATACTCCAACATATATTTCTGGCTAAGCATGCATGTTTTTTTTTTTTGTTTTTTTTTTTTTGGTTTTTTTTTCACTGTCCAAAGTGGACACCAAGTCAAATCATTCATCTGGTAGAATAAAACATGTAAAAAGAAAAAAGTTTTCTTTTGGTCACATTTCCATGAGTGATTGCTCAGGGAAAGTCTGAAAAATAAGTTTTTCCTCCTGCAGAGGGCACTTCTGTCAGGAAGGCTACAGTTGTGCACTGCCATTATCATGGCTTTGCCAGTTTGGGGGCACCACAGTTTTCATGGTGCTGATTTTGTGCCCAACCATTGTGATATCACAAATAAAACTTAATTCAAACACCACTTGAAAAACATCATCCACTATGCTAACAAAATAGCCAAATACTGAATGAAAAGAATACAAACACATCTATCAGTTGGGCACTGACTTCTAGGTTCCAAGTGCACTCTTTGGGAGAAATATGGCAATTACTTTAAAAGTAACCAGTTCATTCATAGTGCTACTAATTGAATGGGAATACACACATTGTAACAAGAACTTTGTGTATTGAGTTGTGTCTTCAGCTGAATACCCCTGAAATAGCTGACCTCTCCAACATGGCAGAATTCCATCCACTCTACACCCTGCTTACCCATCAGCATACAGCTTGACGGCCGTCACGTGTGACTTCTCTCTCTCGCTCAAACCATTCTTTGTGGCCATGTTCACCATACTATCAATACTGGCCTTGAACTCAGGGTCAAGCCTGGTTGTTCTTCCTGTGCCCATGACATCAAGGCCATTGGACACAACATGGCCCATAACTGAAAATAAAGGCAGCTTGATCTGTGAACGAGCAGTAGACAGATACCTGCTGTTTCTGAGCATAGTTTCTACCAGTCATGCACAAGTGACAGCGATCGACCTCTGCAGATTTCCAAGATGGCAGGCCAATAGGGTGTATTCACATTTAACTATTATTAACTGCAGACCTGCTCTGCTCCCCTCAGTTGCCAAGCAACGAGCTATGCCTCTGCCCTGATGAGGGCATTTGTACAATTATGTTAATTCACTATCCAGAAATAACACTTTTTCTGTTAGACAAATGAAATTTGCTTCATATATTACAGTGAAACCTCGTTATAATGACACCATCTGTTCCCTAGGAAATGTGTCGGATAACTGAATATGTCAGATAAAGGAGTCAAATAACAAAAGCAAATAAACCTTTTCCCAAGAAAATTTGTGTCATTATATTGAATATGTCGGATATCTGAGTGTAGTTATAATGAGGTTTCAGTGTATTAGCATCTCATATGCTTTAAAAACTTAGTGAATAACTTTTCTTGAGCTGTTTGCTTTCTCAAATTGTTACTTTTATCAGAGAAGCTCACCTGGCCCAGATTATTACATGAATCAGCCCTCCTTTATGTTAAATTCTTTGCCGCAGCCTAGGTGGCAGCACAGGATCCATGTTAATATGAAAACCTTCTATTTACTATTAAAGTACATAAAACAGCACATGCTGAGTGTTTTATAGGGAGTGACCTGGGCACCTGAAGAAACAGAAGTCAGCCATGACGCAATTTTCATAACACGTCAAAAGGGAAATCTTTCAAAGGTTAACCGGTTTAGTGTGAATTAACTGCTTTGTAAGATTTTTAGGAATTTGTATCAAAATACAGTGTACGTGAAGCACCAGTTTACAGAGTGTGTCCATCGGGAGAGTAATCCGACAAAAGACACATGGCAGGAAAAGGAAGCAAAACAGAAGAGTACATGTACCATATTCATTCCAATTGTAGCACACGCCCTTATAGAAGCACACCCCCTACTTTTTAATCTTGGGGGTTTTATTAAAAATTTATTGTATTTTTCAATACTCTTAAAAATTTACTGCTTCTGATGAAGCAAGAGGGTTCATTGCTGTTAAAATATGCTATATGGATTCTATCATTAGTGTATTTGCTCATATCATGATCACAAAACTCAACAAAAACCATGTCTGCTCCAGAGAACCTTTGCATTAGCACTCCTTGCTACTGATGGAATGAATACAGTTTTACGTAAATCTCATTTTTAACCCTTTCTCCTTGAATTAAGACTTCGTTGAAAAGTAAGTAAACAGTTTTCATTGGCATATGTTAGCTGCTAAATGTCCAACCCATACCAGGGGAAGTTGTTAATATGGGGTTAACTCTCGGGGGAGGCTTTAAGTGTATTGACAGGGTCATGAGTTAATCCTCAGAGCCTCTAACGAGAATGGACAGGCCTTTACATGGCAGTGTATATCAATGTACCAGGCTAGGTGTACATGTACCACAAAGTTGACAGATGTACATTTTATGAAATTCTCTCTCTCTCTCTCTTTTCTTTTTGGATCAGTTGCAACAAAGCAGGGAGTGCTGCTTTATCAACAGTTCAGGGACAATAACAATATAACGACTGTTTTTTTTTAAATTCAAGACTGAATTAAAATCATGTTACCAAAGTTTGGATCAGCCTTCAGCATGCAGTCCACAGCTCCCTCGATACCATTGACAGACGTATCGTCATACCAGCCAACATACTGTGTGCACATACAACAAAGCCAAATTACATCTGTGCAAGCCTTCTGTCATTAACCTTTCACTGTGCGGGGCTTTTGCCATTAACCCTTTGCTGTGCAGGCTTTGCCATTAACCCTTAGCTGTGCAAGCTTTTGCCATTAACCCTTAGCTGTGCAGGCTTTTGCCATCAACCCTTCACTGTGCAGGCTTTTGCTATTACCCCTTAGCTGTACCAGCTATTGCCATTAACCCTTCACTGTGCAGGCTTTTGCTATTACCCCTTAGCTGTACCAGCTATTGCCATTAACCCTTCACTGTGCAGGCTTTTGCCATTAACCCTTCATCTAAATAGACTGATGGCCAATATATCCTGGCAAGGGACACCGCTAACTCAAACACACGGTTAACGAGGGATTTCCTTTCGCACCACATGTGCAATCAAATAATACTGCTAGGGGCTGATGGTTACAATAATTTAATAAGATTAGTGATGATGATGAGGATGACGACAACGACGATGATAGAGACGACAATGACGACGACGAAGACGAAGACAACGATGTCAATAATGACTATAATGATAATGTGATGATAATTCTATTTTATTGAATCCCAGTACTGGGGACATGGACCCTACATGTGTCAGGGTGGCATCGTACATCTTGCAACCAATCATGATAACAATATTAATGGTGAGGGGGAGGAGGAGGAGGATGACGACGACGACGACGATTTTATCAAATCCCAGTACTGGGGACATTGACCCCATGTGTGTCCAGGGGGCATCATACATCTTGCAACCAATGATGATGATGATGATGATGATGATGATTTGACTTTACTGAATCCCAATACTGGGGACATACAGCCTACCTGTGTGAGGGTGGCATCTTACATCTTGCAACCAATGATGATGATGATGATGATGATGATGATGATTTACTGAATGCCCATACTGGGGGCATAGAGCCTACCTGTGTGAGGGTGGCATCGTACATCTTACATGCCTCATTGCTGGAAGTGGATAGTGGAAGACCAATGTCTTGCCATGCCTGTAACAAAAGCAGTAAATATACATCAATGCATAACAATAGTGGCAACCCCAAGGGGCAGACCATCAATTATAGAAGACTGTAACAGTCCTGTACTCAGCTGACTTTGGACATGTACAAGCTGAAGTGGTCCTGTGACCTTTGAAATAATATTTAGGTCACTTATCTGTCAGGCTACCATCACTGTTTGCAATATCAAAGTCTTCACTCAAGTCACAGTTTTGCCGTCCTCAGGTTTGAGATGAAGAGTGACAGGGTTCACTATTATCAAAGGGCTGGGCTTTTCCAATAGGTTTGCAGCCTGAGTCTTGTGATTTTTATGTAGAATACTAAATATTGAAGCCATATTTACTTTTTTATATGATACCAAAATTTGTATCATATACCAAATTGATTATCAAATATCAAAAAAATGAAAATATGGTCACCTTTGTTTTGGACCGATATAAAATAGTAAATTTTAGCAGGACAATGGCTCAACGTATAAACTTACTTTTTTAAGAAAATTACCCAAAATTACAAAATAATTATAGTATTTTGCAACTTAAGTGCAGCAATCTGTATAAAATATGTCTGATGTTACATTCTTGGAACATATTATCAATTGTTTGTAGTTTATTATTGTTCGAAATGGCGTTTGCAACCGGCAAACACTAAAAATCCTGACAAGCTGCTCATTGCCACGGTAACTAAGAATGGGTCTGCATTCATGTATAGTGAAGACCACGACATCAAAGGGTAGCTTTTGGGTCCAGGTTGTGCACAGACCCCCATGGGAAGGTGTTAAGGTCACTCAAGGTCAAAGCTAACAACACCAGAAGAAAGCCCATTGGTACATGTACTTTCTTATTCATGTTTTTAGTGCATAAAGTGACCATGAGACTACGATCCACCATCACCAAGATATTAGCCACAGGTCAGCTGACCTCTCCACATCACTCAAGGTCCAAACTAACAACACCAAAATAAACCCCACGTGTACTTTTCCAGTAGTTTCTATCAGTATAACCATGGGCCAATGATCCACCACCAGTGCGATAAACAAGCCAAGGACCCACTGGTCACATGACATCAGCTGAATGATGAGTCAGCTGAGGTAAAAATTTTAAAAAATCATAGCACCATCTGTTGAACAAATTAAGGTCTTTGGGGTCCCCACCACATTCTTGTGCAATTTCAAAGCAATTGGCTCAGCAGTTTCAGAGATTATTTTCTATGATTTTGCCAAAAAAATGAACAAACAATTCATAAATGATCAAAAATTAATTAATCATGACCATTTGAATAAACCTGGTAGAGATCCATCCAAAGATACATTCCCACCAAGTGTGAAGGGAATCTAGCCAACAGACTTGGAGAAAAAGTAAAAAAATGTAAAACCTGAAGGGACCTGGTACACCAGTTCCCAGACCCCAAACACCTAAAACCTGACAATCCTATAAGCTCACCTGACTAACAACTCAGCTGAGCTAAAACCTGACTGCTGTGTGAGATGTATGTCAGTGTTTTTAAAGGCCAAAATAATGTTATATTTGAATTTAGGTCCACTTTTTTTGCTTCTGTGTATGGTTTCCATCAATTTCATTTGACCTGATTAGCCAAAGTGTACTTCCGTACATTGCACAATATGAGTTTTGCCATTCAACACTGCATTACTCCTATGGACAAAATAAAAGACACATCTTGAAAAAACTTTGCGGGTTGCTGAGGGTCTGCCATGCATTGCATGGCCATATTTGTAAGTCAAGCTGACAACATGTAACATGTGCAAGAGGTATGACTTTATGGCTCAGCTGACAACATGTAACATGTGCAAGAGGTATGACTTTATGGCTCAGCTGACAACATATAACATGTGCCAGAGGTATGACTTTATGGCTCAGCTGACAAAATGTAACATGTGCAAGAGGTATGACTTTATGGCTCAGCTGACAACATGTAACATGTGCAAGAGGTATGACTTTATGGCTCAGCTGACAACATATAACATGTGCAAGAGGTATGACTTTATGGCTCAGCTGACAACATGTAACATGTGCCAGAGGTATGACTTTATGGCTCAGCTGACAACATGTAACATGTGCCAGAGGTATGACTTTATGGCTCAGCTGACAACATGTAACATGTGCAAGAGGTATGACTTTATGGCTCAGCTGACAACATGTAACATGTGCAAGAGGTATGACTTTATGGCTCAGCTGACAACATGTAACATGTGCAAGAGGTATGACTTTATGGCTCAGCTGACAACATATAACATGTGCCAGAGGTATGACTTTATGGCTCAGCTGACAACATGTAACATGTGCAAGAGGTATGACTTTATGGCTCAGCTGACAACATGTAACATGTGCAAGAGGTATGACTTTATGGCTCAGCTGACAACATGTAACATGTGCAAGAGGTATGACTTTATGGCTCAGCTGACAACATGTAACATGTGCAAGAGGTATGACTTTATGGCTCAGCTGACAACATGTAACATGTGCAAGAGGTATGACTTTATGGCTCAGCTGACAACATGTAACATGTGCAAGAGGTATGACTTTATGGCTCAGCTGACAACATGTAACATGAGCAAGAGGTATGACTTTATGGCTCAGCTGACAACATGTAACATATGCAAGAGGTATGACTTTATGGCTCAGCTGACAACATGTAACATATGCAAGAGGTATGACTTTATGGCTCAGCTCTTTTTAATCCTGCAATCTTGTGCCACAGTCTTATGTTCCATTGGTCCCTTAAAGGATGCACAATGCTGACAGTTACCTTACAGTCTCTCCACTGGCAATGCATCGTGTTGTTTACTCAAACTGTCCTCTCTGCAAATAAAAGGTTAAAGAAAACATTATTCTACAATGTCCCAACTAAAGCAGCTTTGAGCAGATCAGTTCACATTTACTCTACCACATGCATCAGCTATACACTTAACAGTCACATATATTCAGTCTTTTGGTAAAAGAAACAAAAAACAAAAAAACAAAAACAAAAACAAAAAAACAAACAAAAACAAAACAAAACAAACAAACGAACAAACAAGCAAGCAAATACAATGCTTTGAGTGAAATGACTTTTTTGTAAGACAAAGCTTAATATGATTGATGAAGGAATAATTATGGACATACCTTATAGGTAATTAAGAAACAAGCATAAAAATGGAATGACTTCTATCTTTTCTGCATGACACATACTTCAGTCCAGACACAAGTTTGTAAATTTTCATGGTTCTAATGAAGTCAAAGGACAGCAAAGTTACAATCATGACATGAACTGTTATGGATGGACACATGCATGCATGCTTGGACTATGTTTACTGTATGCCTGAGGTGGGGTGGGAGTGAGGCATGATTATAGACTAGACACAATTCCCAATTTTATATGGATACATCACTTTTGACCCAGATACATGTTTATGGCCTACTTTTGTTATATTGCCACACACTGGGGCAAGTTATAACTGTATAGGTTTTGTTGAAACTACACAACATATAAAAACAAGAGGACAGACACAAATCATTGCAGTTTTACATGACTGTATCCCTGTGACCAAGATACTTGACCTAATGACCTAGTTTTATTGCATGACACTGTTAGGTCAAGATACACTTCATTTTCATGAAACTAAGTTAAAGATGAAAGGAATTGTAATCTGGACACAATATATGATATGTCACTGACTAAGATGCTCCATTTGTGACCTACCTTTTGTGAATTACACACCTTAATTGTCTCCAGATATATATGTGTGTGAAGTTTCATAAAACTAAGTTAAAGATGAAAAGAATCATAGCCCAGGCATGATGTCAGAAGGATATCATGGTGACCTAGATAATTGAACTTCTGACCTACTTTTTGTGCACATCTGCTTTTAAGGTTATTAAAACTGCGTTACAGATGAAAAGAATTGTAGCCTGGACACCATACATGAGGACATGTCATTGGGACTTAGATACTTGACCCTATGACCTACATTTTATGCATTACATACCCTTGTCTCCAGACACACATCTCTGTAAAATTTAATAAAACTGAGTTGAACATGAAAGGAATTATAGCCCTGGCACAATATAAGTGGGATATATCAACATGATGTAGTTACTTGACCTAGTGACCTACTTTTGTGCACAACAAATCCTTGATTTCAGATACCTATGTGCAAAGTTTCATGAATCTTGGATACACATAAAAGGAATCATAGCCCGAACACATTATGAGCAGGATATGTCAATGTGACCTAGTAGATACTTGACCTTGAGACTTACTTTGTAAGCATGACATAGCCTTGTCTCTAGATACAAAAGTGTGTGAAGTTTCATGATTCTAAACCAAACAACAATAGAGTTATTGTCTGGACACAAGGTATTATGGCCAGACAGATGGAATGGTGACTTGACTTTTTGCCCCTCCTCCATTAGCAGGGGAGCATGATAATCATCCACTGATAGGGTACAAATGTATGCCAACGAGAGCACCTGCTTCCTGTGTGAAATGACACTCACAGCCACCAAATGAGCCAATAACTGAACGAGGTTTTGTTTGTTCCACAATTCCCACCCACAACAGGTGAATGCTGGGGAAGTTACCTGTCATGCCGGCTACTAGGGTTATGCTCCATTGTGATATACATATCCTGTATCTGAGCATTACACAGCCTGTAAAGTTGAAGTAGGCCTACATTATCTAAAATCTTGATTTCTCTGTTCCCTTGCACAGGAGAGAGATGCACATATGACAGGGGGCTTTGTTGATCTGAACATCTGTTGTCTATACCTCCAATGATCAGGATGGCGCTCTATACAGCTCAAAATAAACAGCAGATTTACCTTGCCTTTTTATCAACCTTCAAGATGCATTGGTTTCAAATTTCTGCACCAATTTACACATTTTTGTGATATTTGGTGTCTTGCATACACGTGTAGTTTGGTACAACTATTACGAGCATTTGAAGCAGTAGTTTCACCACACAGTGCTTGACCTTTCAAAGATTTATTTCACGTTATAGAAATTCTTTAGCCCCAGACTTCCAGTTCTTTAGGTGTCCTTTTCGATACAATTTGCCAAGCCCTCTTGAGGGACCACTACACAGTGACACTGATACCCTGAGAATGTTTACTCAGTTACATTATAAAGAAGGCACAACCGCTGGCTTTTATCCCAGGGCCCAAAATTAAGGTGTGACCAGAGATTGACAATGAGGCTTTGCATAGCATTTATCATTTTGTCGTGCTGCAAGAATCATACCCATGTGAACCAGTACTTACATTTAACAATTTTTTTTTCATCAGAGAAATGTGTGCACATATACAATTATACATGCATGATGCATACACTGCAATATCTGGCACACTGGCATGTTCTGTTTCAGTACAAATTACAAAATGTGCTCATATGTAGACACTCATTACCACTTCTCTACTTGAAATTTGATACACAAGCAGAAAATTCTTTACACAAACATCAGCAGCCACAGCATATATCCTGCAAGGTCCCCTCAGCAGTGGCCTGATGGCAGACAAGGGTTGACAGTGGGCATGTGTGTAGGGGTCAGGAGGGGTTGCCAGTGGGGGTGTGTTTCGAGGGGTCAGGAAGGGTTGCCAGTGGGGGTGTGTGGAGCGGGTTGGGAGGGGTTGCCAGTGGGTGCGTGTGTGGAGGGGTTGCCAGTGGGCATGTGTGGAGGATGCCGGGAGGGGTTGCCAGTGGGGGTGTGTGTGGAGGGGCCGGCAGTTACCAGCCGGCATGTGTGTGGAGGGGGGCCAGGAGGGGTTGCCAGTGGGCACATGTGTGTCGAGGGGTCAGGAAGGGTTGCCAGTGGGGGTGTGTGGAGCAGGTTGGGAGGGGTTGACAGTGGGGGTGTATGGAGCGGGTTGGGAGGGGTTGACAGTGGGAGTGTGTGTGGAGGGGCCGGGAGTTACCACTGGGCGGTGTTTGTAGGGGGTTGGGAGGGGTGACCAGTGTGTGGAAGGGGCTGGGACGGGTTGCCAGTGGGTGAGTGTGTTGAGGGGTTGCTACTGGGCATGCATGGAGGAGGAGGGAGGTGTTGCCAGTGGGTGCGTGTGTGGAGGGGGGGAGGGAAGGGGTGCCACTGGGCATGTGTGTGGAGGGGGAAGGGACGGGTTGTCACTGGGCATGTGTGTGGAGGGGCCAGGAGTTACCAGTAATAATAATAATACTGTGGCTCTCCGCTTATGCGCCGCGGTCCTGTGTGACACAGGTGGCCTAGGAAGGAAAAAAAAAAAAAAAGAGAAGATGATGATGATGAGATGGAGGAAACCATGATTATGCTAATTAGCTCATGCTGCCATGTTTACCAGGACCAGAGCCGAGGCAAAGAGTCCACCACACACTCTCACACAGCTGTGGTGGGCCCCTGGCCCTGGATATATCCCCCAACACTCATCGCTTGTAGCCCCCCCCCCCCATAAAAGGACAGAAAAACCTTCCCTCATACACCCTATCCCCGCCTCTAAGGCTCAGGCATTTCCCATGGGGGATCCCATGGGAGCCCTTATAAGGGCTACCACCATTCCCTCTCCTCCCTGCATCTAAGATTCTAATTCACCCTGTTGCTATCAAGCCCTATCAATTCATTTCTTTTCTCCCAGCACCCTAGCTACCAGGTAGTCCTGTATGCTTTTAGTGCCTTTCCTGCCTCCCAGAAAGCCACCCTTCAAACCTAAAACCCATGCTACACATTCCTCTTCCTCTAAACACTGAACCTCTTCTAGACCCTTGTTATTATGGTCTTCCCTGTGCCACTTTCTGAAAAATTCTTCTCTTATCTCTCTATATGCATCACACCACACCACTGTCTCATCTGCCTCTTGTCTACATATTGTCTACATACCTTACATTTACCATTACTCCCTGTTGTCCACTTCTGTTTTCTCTTTTCTAGATTGATTACTCCTGCCCTACTTTGAAAAAGAAGCTTGGATCCCTTCCCTCCATCCCGACACACACTTTTCTTTGGTTTTTCTAGTATCTTGTATGCTTTTAATGTACTCTTTTCCCTGACAACTCTTTTCCAGTCTTCTTTCCAGCCCTCTGTAACAGTCCTACCTATATACACTTTCCAGTTTTCAACCTCATCATATCCTTTCAATTCGTATCTCTCTGCCAACTTATTTATATCTTTGACCCATCTTGTTTGTTCCTTGACTACTTCATTGTAAACCTTCCTGCACCACCTGTCTTCATTTACTGATTGTAAATATCCCCAGTACTTAAGCTTTGCTTTGGCAATTCTGTCTGTAATTTTATTCCATCCTAACTCTCCTAGGACTGCTTCTGTTGCTGCACATGGTGGTGCTCCCAGTATCCATTTCCCCATCTCATTCTGTACTTTCTCCATTCCCTGGATATCTCCTTCACTTATTGAAATCACATCTAAGCCATATATCATCCCTGGTATCGCAACTCTATCCCATAATACCTTTGCTGTGTATGCTCTGTTGAAACTGTTCAGTGCAGTAGCTTTAATCATTCCTTTTGTACGGTTCACTTTCTGTTTAATCTTCTCAACCTGATATCTGAACATGCCTTTACCTGTTGTCTTTATCTTAACACCTAGGTATTCATACTCATCAACCTCCCCAATTTCAATTAATTGTTCATTACCTTCTGGAATTTGGAACTGCCCAATTTTCCATTTTATATTCCAATCTGGTTTCTTCCCAAGAGTCATCACTTTACTCTTATCCTTACTAAATTCTAACCTCCATTTATTCCCGTATTCCCCTGCTATGTTCAGCATTTCTTGCAGGTTTTTCTGGGACTCTGTCATGAGTACAATGTCATCTGCGAAAAACAGACCTGGAATTTTCAGGTCACCTACCTTTATTCCCTTATTACACTCCATTAACTGGTCCCCCAGCTCCTTTATATACAGGGCAAACAAAATCGGGGACAGCACACATCCCTGTTTTAGACCTATATCCAGGCATGCATTCTCTACTTCTACTTTTCATAATGAAAGTGTACAGTCTACATCTTTATATAATGCTTTCAGAATTTCTAGAAAATTCCCACCAAATCCTAGTCCACTTAGTTTTTCCCACAGGGCATCTTTCCATACCCTGTCATAAGCTTTCCTCACATCTAAGAAACCCATGAAGACTTTCTTCCGCTTCTGCCTTGCCAACTCTAATACCTGGGTCAATGTGAAGATGTGATCACCTACCCTTCTGCCTGTTCTGAATCCATTCTGAATTTCCCCCAGAAGTCCAAGCCTTTCGACTATTCTACTTAATCTCCTGTACATTATCCTACTGAATATTTTTCCCACATTTGATGAAATGGCAATACCCCTACATTGATCCAATTGGCCTCCTGGGCCCTTCTTTGGGATATACGAGATCCTGAGTTTATTCCAGTCCTTTGGTACTTGTCTTTTCGCCCAGTGGGCGTGTGTGTGGAAGGGGGCCGGGAGGGGTTGCCAGTGGGCATGTGTGAGGAGGGGGGAAGGAGAGGTTCCCATGGGCATGTGTGAGGAGGGGGTGGAGGTCAGAGAAGGGGTCACTGTATGGACATGACATGTTTCTGCACAAACTGCAAACCACGTAACCCTTTGGTGTCAGAATATGGGTAAGTCAACAGTAACCTGTGCCATAGGAAGATGTAGTCAACATGTTTCCTTGGAAATTGCTTACATGTACAATAGGAAGATCAAGTCAACAATTTTCCTTGGAGAATGCTCACATGGCAAGCTGACTTCTCACCCTGAAATGTTTTCTGTTATATAATATCTGCTGATCAATACCAGTCCTACTCAGCAGCAAATACATGGTTTGATACCACACAGGGTGTCAACATGAAGGCAAATTAACACAGTCAGTGTCCTGTAAAGGGGCTTTAAATGGGATGTGGTCTCTCATAGGAGGTGCTCTTTGCTGAAAAACTTTGGTGAGAACACCATAGCAGCTGATATCCAAAACTGTGGCACTTAAGGCCATTTTGAGTACACAAGGGTTAAAACACATCCTGGCATTTGCTAACAGAAGTACTGGAAAGGGGGTTATGATTGTGATAGATATGATGATCAAAGAAACAAATTGTACATATATATATATATATATATATATATATATATATATATATATATATATATATATATGATATCAAAATAGTTCCTACTTTTTTTGTCACCTAAATTTTTGCCTTTTCACACAAAAAACACAGAGTGTTTGCTCTATAAAAGCTGTTAGATAATAATTAAAAGCTGAAATAACACCTCAGCATATCTCATTATAAACCATGCTCAAACTGGGATGTTAGGCCTTTTTATTATTACAGCAAATGTTGGTTCCAATTCTCTTCTTGTGCAATATCATGACACAATGCTTTTCCAAAATATTCTTCTCTGGTTGACTTTTCTACCATCCCCATACAGTAGAAATAGAGCAGCTCCTATTCTCACCATACAATGAATAGACCAAACTCTATCATCACCGTACGTACGGTGAAAAGAAACAAAACACTATTCTCACTGTACGGTGAAAATAGTCACTCCATTAAGATATATGACTTGCCATGCAGAGGGCGAGGCACATTGATTTCTCCTCCCCCTCCTCCCTGTGTTTTTTTTTTTTTTTTTTTGGGGGGGGGAGGGGGGACCACCACCCCCATCTGTGCTAGATATAAATTATACATGCATACACACACATAAGACTAAGCAAAAGCGAAAAAGAAAAGGAAAAAAGTCACATACATGTATCGATCTGGAGACGGCCAAGTGTACACCAGTATGATATCCAAGTACACTCAACCTACATTGAAATATATCATTACTATATATATGTACATGTGTGTGTGTGTCTATATATAGGTTTAGAGGCCAGATTCTAGTCTCCTGAGCAAGATAGCCCACTTACTTAAGATGTAATTCAATCTATGAGGGGCTCCAAGGGGTATTTGCATGATACGTTATCATCTATATTTATTTCTCGTGAACTGTTAAATCGAAGATTATTTTAGCCTGATTTGTGATTATCTGATTTTAAGTATTTGCGTGATTCGTTATTTTATGTTTATTTCTCATGTGCTCACTGTGAAATCAAAAGATTATTTAACATAATTCGTGATTATAAGTATTTTTTCACGTAATTGTAATTTTCATGCTTTGGATTTACCCGGGAAAGTACATTTAAATTTTCTGGGAATCGTGAAGGGACTTCCCCACGCTCTGTGAGCTTGCAGGTGGCTTACAGAGCGTGGGGGGAGGGGGTCCCTTGGGGCTACTCCCCACCATGCACGCTCTGTGCCTCTGTAATAAGCTTGCGGTTACAGACCGTGGGGCCCCTTGGGGCTAGCGGCGACCGGGCGTGAGTGTGAGAAGTTTACAAGTGTTTTAAAGCCAGAGAATCTGGAATCTGTTTCTGAGGTTTAGACGGGGCCCCGGGAAACTCCTTGCTTGGAGTCGATTCCTCCAAGTTCCAGAGAAGCAAAGGCGGCTGCCAAAGCCAGGATTTGGCAGGAAACACACATAATATGCGAGTGCATGTTAGCTTACCTATATTTCTAATGACAGCTTTCATCAGCAACAGACATATATGGTTGGTGCCCTGATATTTGTCACCAATGACCCTGTATAACAGGGTGCGCTTGGGTACAACCTAGTTTTACAAATGCAAATCTTGTCCTATTTGTGATGACCGTGTCGAAATGTTTATCAGTCGTGGCACCACGTGCTTCCGCCGGAAGTTTAGAGTGAATGTTTACCGCTTAGCAATTTGGTCCTCTTTGTGGTCGAACTTTTGTACTGGTTCCTGGAGGACACTTTTATGGTATTCTTGGTAGCCGGCTGTCTTGACTCCAAGCAGCGCACACTCGGGAGCTTGTGGAGTGACTGTCACTGCAAGAAGATTGCCGGTTGTCAACAGCGTGTACATAATTATTGATCTGGACTTGAGACCCCGGACCGGAAGTTTGTAGTGCGCATCCAGGACTACACGTTTTACTGGGGTTGCTTTTGCGTTCTGTTCGAAAGTACAACAGTGTGGATGAGAATGATGATTGGTGACATTTGGCAGCCGGGCTACCAGATTATGATAGCTCGGGATTTAGATGGGCACAAAGGAAATGGTATGCGTGGAATTGAGGAAGGGAATAGTGGAATCAATGGAAATGGACCCAGGACCCAGGTTACTGAATTCCATTTTACCAAATGGTTTATATTGATAATTTATTGTCAAATAAATGTTGTATAAATCAAATGTATATTTCATTAAAGGACCTCACTGGAAATAAGTCATTAAGACTTTGTGAGCTATCCTATCATTGTAATATGTGTTTTATATATTATGTAACTTTGGTGCTGAATAAAATCCACTCAACTCAATTCATAAGGAAATTTGGTCTCGGGATAGTTAATAGGGAAGTACAATGCAAAGGAAAGTGGACATGGGCATCTGGTGAAAGGCAGCCAATAATCGATTATATTTTAGTGGTTAGTGAAGTATTTCAAATGACACAAAGATGCAAAATAGATAATGAAGGTAAATTGGATAGAGGCAGTGACCATAACTGGATGATAGCCTCAATTAACGTGCAGTATCAAAGAAGAAACTGAGGGGGAACTAAATGGGTGTGGAATATACAGTTGGAACAGACTGGGCAGGGTATCAAGAAAGTCTAAAATATGAATTGCAGGAATGGAAAAAAATAGATTGGAGAATGAAGGCGAAATAGGCCTACAGGAAATGAATGGGGACCTGATCAGCAGGATTCTTAAGGTACCACAGGAAAGATATGTAGAAATTTAAGTCCCGTTTGAAAGTCTAGGGTATAGAATAGACCCAGAGTTGAAAGTAGCCACAAGAGGATTCAAAATAGAGCATGGAGATTTGCCAGGAAAAACAAGTGCCGCGAAGATGATATAGAAGTCGCCAAGAGACAGTATAGGCCTATGGAATGTAGCAGAAAGAGAGCCAGTGATAATGAACAAATTACAAGGAAAACAGTGGAGAATGGGAGAGAAGAGTCAGTGGTCTTTTGGAAACAGGTTGATCGGTGGAAACAGAATAAAGCATAGGAAATCACACACAGAGGTGAAACGGACAGATAACAAGTGTATTAATCTAATTTGCATAAATTACTTTTTTGGTTCATTGGATGCTGCTATGTCAGAAACCTTTAAATTGAAATTAGAATGGCACTTCTATCCATAGTAGTTTTGAAGCTATTCATAATTTTTATTTTGCACATTCACCTAATTTGCTGAAAATGAAAATCCTACAACTTTGTTTCATACATTGGTTCATTGGATGCGGCTTTGCCACAAACCTATAAATTGAAGTTGGAATGGCACCTCTATCTATAATAGTTTTGGAGCTATGTAAGATTTGAATTTTGGATATTCACCTAACTTGCATAATTTAAAATTCTACAACTTTGGTTCATGGTTTATTGGATGTAACTATGTCACAAACCCACAAATTGAAGTCTGCCAATAGATGGCGCTTCAATTTTGGAATCAAAAAGACAAAATGCACGGCTATAGGTACACTTTTTTTGGGGGGGGGGAGGGTGTTGGGAATTTTGTTTTTGTTTGTGTGTGTGTTTTGTTTTGTTTGTTTTTTTGTCTTGTTTTTGTTTTGTTTTGTTTTTGCTTTTGTTTTTGTTTTGTAATGGGATGGTCTTTGTATCCTAAATGTATCTACCATATTTAGAAGAAAAAGGCAAATGCAACTTTTTCTGGGATTACGTACGATGGTACACACTACATCAGTAGCCAAAACGTACAATTTCTAGTTCATAATTTTGGGTGAGAAAAGGCCACTTCGCTTTCAGGAAGAAATAGGCTTATACCGCTCTCCCGTCAGGTCATGCATCTTGTGCAGTCATGCAGTACGAGGGACATTTTTAGTACTACATGTAGTATACACATGTATATTAACATCCAGTGTAAATACAGCCCTAGTTATCATAATTATTGTTTGTTGGGTTGGTATGGGAGCATGAGCTTTGGCATTTCAGAGCAAGTTGGCTCAAAATGAAGCTAAAATCAGCACATGGGAGCTTTTTCACACTTAGCTTAGCTTAAAAACATGGCCATGTTACTAGTCGAGGAAGTGGTAAATTATTTATACAGTCAACACAACTCTAGCCAAACAAAGTTCGAAATATGAAATCCCTGTGGTTGTAAACAATACAACAAAAAATATGACAGATAAACTTTTTACTCACAGCTTGCAGGGCTTTAGTAAAACTGTTAAAACTGAACTTTTAAAGAATTACCAGATATTAAATTGCTACGTGTGTCAGAGAAATAACAACTAAAATAAGAAACAATGGTTGCACAATCCATTTATTCCATAGCTTGCACAATATAGTACCTTCATACAGCTAGTCGAGTGTGAGACTTTAAGAAACTATAAAAATCAATGAAACTGACACCTAAGCACTTTTTTTTTAATTGTTTGTCATAAATGCTTCTTCAGATGCTCAGTCTGCCATATTATTACAGTACATAGATCACAATTGTAGAATTCTGTTCAATATGTATATCTTCAACTGTATCTCATGTTGGCTCATGTGTGAGCGACATTTTCTATGCCATAACATGGGTCTCCCAGACCACCTACATCAATGTATACAACTTACAAATCATGTAATAATTGGTTGAATAAAGCATTCGGAATCGGAATCTTTTCCTTGTGTAAACAATTAGATGTGAGCACCCACAAGGTCCTAACTATAAATCCGTAACTATCGCCCTCAAAATTGGTGCTAGGCATTCAGTTCCTGTACAGCCAATCAGAGAACAGGATTCTTACTCACACCCTAATTATAAATTCATAAATATCAACCTGAAGATGGATGCCACAAGGTTGACATTTATAATTAGGGGGTCTGTGAGAATACTCCACTCTGCGTACAGGAACTGAATGCCTACTAACCAGGAGTGATAGGATTATGAGCCTAGCTCTCTTTTGTCCAAATTTGAAAGTATTGGGCGATATCTGGGTGAGGCTGGCTACCCTGGGACTGAGGATCTCCATCCTATAGCCTAGGCCTATTATTTACAACGAATGGAAATGTAAAGGTTATCACACGGTTGTAGCTGTATTACCCCTGCATCAGCCCTTCGCATCCATGGTATCATTCGGCCTTCGGTCTCGTGACGATACAGGTGCCCGTAGGGTGATATAGCTACAACAATATGCGACAACCTATAAGTATCTTAACCCTTTCCCCCTCAAACCGGCCAAAACCGGCTGGTGGTCAAATGTCGTCTGCTTCAGTGTATTCTACTAATTTTAACAGTTATGAAAAACAATTTGACTGAAAAATGTATATGAGACTTATCAAGATCACATGCCCCAGGTCAACAGCTTTCCTTGGCATGGGTTGGGCACTTAGTGCCCAACCCATGCCAAGGAAAGCTGTTGACTCAGTCTTAATTCAAGGAGGAAAGGGTTAAATATACATGATGTAGTACTAAAGCTGCCATCATACTGCATACATTCATATACCTACAATATTTCTTTATTCTCGGTTTTAAAAAACAATACAACAGTGGCATCTCAGGCTAATATCACCGAGCAAATGGAAGTAAAACAATAGACAATAATGACAAGTAAGCGTACATGAGATGTAAAGAGAAGGAAAAAAGTTCATGAGCACTGTAAAAAGAGGTCTCTTGTAAAAAGTCTAAGGCATTTCAGTTTAAAAGAAGGCCTCTTATGAAGATAAAACATATGACCGACAATATGAACATTTACATGCGAAGCCACACCATGATTTAATGGCCCTTTTAAAAGCACGAAGGTCGGTTAGTGAGGTTGTACTTCGAGGCAACTATTCCATATTTTGGCACTTAAGTGTTGGAAGGAGTGAAGTCCCCATGATGTGGTTCTAAAATCGTGCTCTACTAGTGATTTTGTATTTCTTAAATTGTAAAGGGTGCTTTTCAATAGGCATAAGTCTGACAGATCGGATGGATTTAGGTCGTTGACTATTTTGAAAGCTTCTATTGCAGTTGCTTGTAGGTGTTGTAGTTCAAGAGATGGTAGGTTTGCATATCTAGCCCTGTAGCATACAGTGTCTTTCAAGGGAGATACCGGAACCAAAATAAGGGAGGATACTGAAGAACATAATGTTCGCAACAGCCAGTATCTTCCCAAGGGAAATACAATCTCCCGCATTGAAAGTCGGTATATCCCTCACCTTCTGTATTTGCGGAGACAGCGACTCTAATGACGTTATGCTCCATCACATTGCAAGGGCGCGTGCCACACAAGATACATGACCTGACAGGAGAGTAGTGTAAGCCTATTTCTTCCTGAAGGGGAGGTGGGCTTTTCTCACACAAATTTATGAACTAGCAATTATACGTTTTGGCTACAGATTTGGTATGGAGCATCTTACATAATCCCAGGAAAAGCTGCATAATTTTCGCATTATTTTGGTCAATACATTTTGCATACAAAGATTATTCCATGGTTAAGTCACCTTCTATACCCTGTGCAGTTCCCCCTCGATCCACAGGCTCTCAGGGGAACTGTACCGGGTAGGAGACTGATTTAGCCATGGGATAACCTCTTATTATCCCAGGTTTGTGCTTGCACTCCTTAGAAACACCAATGTAATACGGCTATGTGATCTGCTTCCTCGTATTACCTAGTTCATATGCAAATTAGCCTTGTATTGTTAGGGTCACAATCGAGTCCTCCACATGAATAAAACGCGTGTTGAAATAACATTTTTGTGCATTCATTTCACTGTAGAACATGAGGTAACAAAGCATAACTCGTTTGGGTATCTGGGCCCACAGAACAGACTCGTGTACGTGTTCTTTGGAGCGCGTATATCGCTCGCCTCCGGCTTTGAGATGTACCGCGATCCAAAGAACACACTTGTCTGCTCTGTGGGCCCAGATATCCGCACTCGTTATAGTTTGTCTGTGTAACCCATTCGGTTGGGGAGTCAGCCCGAGTGGTCAGCGTTTTGGAACCCTCTGACTGACTCAGCCCACCACGGGACGACATAGATAATATTTCTGTGAATTTTAATGATTCGTGTATATTCTGATTTCCAGTGTCATATTTTTGGTTTTCTGTACTATGTATATCTAATCATCTCGATGTATATTTAAATTTCTCCAAATATGGGAGCTAAATAAATTATTATTATTATTATTATTATTATTATTATTATTATTATTATTATTATTATTATTATTATTATTATTATTATTATTATTATTAATTATTATTATTATTATGTCAGATCTACTCAATACACAAATATAACAGGTGCTACGCACTGTAATCAACTCAAGACACTTAAGATATATTATACAGATTGGTGATACTTATACGTGTATTCCGATATGATACGATATGAATTTTTCCACCAAATAGTGCATTCAAACAAATTATAAATACAATCATTCAAGGATTGAAACCCTACTGGGCCTATAAAACCCTCATCTGAGGGAGATTTGCCAGAATTCAAGACACTGCTGAGATAGACGTATCGTATATTAATTAACACTTTCGGAACAAACAAAAACCAAAGTGATCGCCATCATAACTTTGCAATCTTCAAACCTCCTCATGGAAATCAACTGTTTAATAACACTTAAAAGGTATCCCATGTTTTTTCATTATTCCACTGGCAATATGTTACTGTATTTTAGTTGTTTTATTGTTGTTTTTTTTTTACATATATATTACCTGTAGTTGTACCAGATATGCAATGTTACTTGTATGTACTCGAGGAGAGACTCTAATATTAGCCTATGACTACTTTTTCAATCCTCTACAAAGGAATAAAGTTTATCATTATACCCTCATCTGCATAAAATGAATTATAAATAAATTTTCCAATACATATGTTACATTAAACCTATACTATTAATGTTGTCGTGTAAGTAAAAATAATTATAAAATTAAGAACAATGTTGGAAGACAGGGAAAACAAAACTGAAAAAAATGCATACACATAAATTACACCAGGAACTTTTAATTTTTATGGATTATCTATTCCTAAGTCTTGATAACAATTTTTAAGTTTCGTTTTGAAAAAAAAAATGAGGGGAATTTGTTGCAAAGCAATTGTATTTTATTCCATATTTTTGGTGATAAATTGAGAATTGAGATAATTTTGAATGTAGATCGAAAAAAGTGTAAATTTTCCTTCTGTTGTGTATTATATGAATGAAAGTCAGCATTCCTTTACAGATGTTTCTAAGAATTACTGGGGTAAGAATTTGTTGAATCTTATTCACACATAAAGCAGCTGAATATTTCCTCGTTGTTTCGAATTTCATGATTTTGTACGTTATGAATAACTCCTCTGAATGTGCATTATAGCTGGAATGGCCCATATTATCTATGTGCATTTTTGCAAAGTTATAAAATAACAGGTAAACATAACACTTCTTTAAACAAGTGCAGATTCAAATGTAACAATAACATGATTACTAACCCAAAATAGATTTTAATTAATATTTCACTAATTTCGGCACATGTTTAGCCAAATTTAATCACTCGGTATATAACCATTGAAATTATAGAGGTTGGTGATACTGCTGTGTGTATTCCACTCGAAAATCCAACAGGTGCTATTGTAAGCAATACAAAGCACTTAAGATATACCAGAAAAGAGGTTTGTATTGGAGATTTAAAGCTGTCATTGCCCTGATTTGCATAATTTCTAACATAATGATTTCTCAAAATTGGATAGACATCTTCCCTGCTGTGTGTATAACCAAGCCAGGTTTGATATTTGTAGCTTGTGCTGTGGCGGAGAAAACCCCGCACAAAATGTTGGCTCATAATAATTAAATGAATAAATGAATGAATGAATGAATGAATTAACGAACGAACGAATGAATGAACGAACGAACGAAGGAACAAATAAAGAAAGAAATATGCGCTGCAGTACACAGACATATAATTCATAGACTTGTTCATACCAAAATATTGTTTTGAATATAAATTTTGGATCCATTTAATTTTGGCTTACTATAATGTTTATATTACAGCCCCACATAACATAAGATATGTTGGTAAGACATCAGACCAGCGATGCCTTTTAAACCACAATGGTGTCGAATTGTAAAGAATTATATTCACAGAATCGAACAAGAACAACCTGAAAAGGAACTGAATTGGCACTATATATACAACCACATACAACTAAACCATGTTGCTTTTTGATTTATTTATTTATTCATTCATTCATTCATTCATTCATTCATTCATTCATTCATTCATTCATTCATTTATTCATTCATTCATTTATTTATTTATCTATTTATTTAATTCATTCATTTATTTATTTATTTGTTTATTTATTTATTTATTTATTTATTTATTTATTTATTTATTTATTTATTTATTTATTTATTTAACTGTACTCTAATAGAGGGAGGGGCTTCATACAATGTTTATATTACAACCCCTTACCGGAGCTCTTTTTATTTTGACACACTGCCAGTGAAACCACCTGTCGCTACTTCTGTATTGTATGTCTTAAATGGATATCTTTATTTTATGTACTTGGTCTATGTGGTAAATAAAAATCAATCAATCAATCAATCAATCAAACAATCAATATCACATCCAACTGTCGGGGGAATCATTGCCACATCATCTTTACAAATAGGACAAGGAAATTTTACAGATTTGGTTATCATTAATGAGTTGACTATATATCAGTTCGCTTTTATTTGATTCAGATTCTTGCTCTTTAAAATGAAGGAACTCCACGTGGTGAAAGCTTCCACGGAGGCCACTGCACTGCAGGCCCACATGACCTGTGAGCAACACTCTCACGCCTGCTCATACAACTTCCGGTTTCAGCTTCACAGTCTATGTCAATTATAACTATATTGCCAGCTTTAGTCAACCGCAGTGCACTTACTTCCGGCGAAAACAACCAGGGCGACATGATGAGGTCACAAGATTGGCAAGAGCCAGAACTGACCGGCCACAATTAAGTTTCTTTTGAACATTGGAGACCAAGAACAGGGAAAATGTTTCTTAATTGGCAGAGCAACCTGACACCAACACAGACAAGCATCTGTGTCGCCTTTACTCTGATATTACTTGGATTTTGCACTGGAACTTGGTGTGTCTTTTGGTCGTTCCTCCTGTTCCTCCCTCTTGGTCGACTTACTGCCGACTTGATCTTGAAGCGAACAACGTTTTTCAATTCCGTTGTGCTTTTGAGCGTTATAGATTTTGTTGAAGATACTGTGGACAAGTTGAAAAACTTAGTAACAAGGAATGAGGTAGAACGCAAAAGGCCTGAAGATAAATACCAGGTTGACGGGAATCATGTTACTGAAGCACATCAGTACATTGAGTTCATAGTCCGTGACTTCATAGAGGTGTGGTATAGTTTAATTAGTCGTGAAGAAAGTGTACTCGAGGAAAGCCGTGAGGAGCTCGAGGAATTATCTGCGACAGCTTTACAGCGACTTGCTCAGGTAGATGTGCATATTGCACTTGAAAAATACATAGTTCTTTACCGCCATCACCTCTGTGGATATCAAGAGGCATTTTCTTATTGGAAACAACAACCGTCTTACCGTCGTAACCAGGGAAACCGGCATAACTTAAGTAAAATGGAATTTAAGAGAAAAAGTTTGGAAGAAGCTTTTGAACTTAAAGTAGGGTTCCACAATGCAATGAGAGACCAAGAAACAGAACTATTGTATTTACGGTGTGCCACGGATGCATTGCTCAAAGTTTTGGTTCCACAACAAATGTTCTCATGTAGCAGTGCAAAAAACTTGATACAAGAAATTTTGACATGTAATGTTTTATACAAAATAGTGGACCTGGTAAGTCAACCACATTGGTTACACTGGGCTTTAATTATGTTGACGTCTGATGAAGAATTACTTTTGACAGCAAGTAAAGAGACAGAACAGGCACAAAGCCAAAGGAGTGAGGAGACAGTCTCTTGGAGTTCGTCTGGTGAAAATAGTTACAGCTGCAGTGAATCAACTGAGTACTATCATCAGAGTGGACAGGCAGCACAGGATACAAGGGAACAGCAGACTACATCAAGCTTAAGAGAGGACACTGATATTACTGGATTTACCAAGGACTGCACTAACTGTGGGCAAGACCTACAACAGTCTAGGCTTGAAGCAAAAGAACACACTCTCAAATCTTCTATGGAAGATTCCAGCAAGGCTCCTGATGATGATTGTTCAAAATCATATGTAACTATGGATTTAGGAAAACATTTTCACATCAGTGAGTCAGAGAAGGATGGACAGAGACAGTTACAAGATTCATCACGGCCTAGTGCGTGTGCCAGTGAGGATCACATGTCAAATATCAGGAATGACCCTTGCATAAAAGGTCAGGATGAAAAAGACTCTTTCTCAAGCATAAATTGCAGTGTACTGCATGAGCCATCTTACCTCAAGGATCATGGACTACATGAACATGATCCATCCAAACATGGCAAAATAGAGCATGGGTTCTCCAAAGTAGAAAAAAGTGAAGCAATATTGAGGGGAATGAGACGACATTCTGCAGAGGAACCTCTTCGGGATATTGGTGTTTTTGAGAAACCAGTCTTCTTTTTACAGGAAGACAGTATTTCTGTTGGTTCAAATTCAAGTAGCCTCAGTGGAGATGTGGACATGCAGTTTGGACATAGATTTAGTCCAGAGGGGGAGGCTTCTCCCCTCTCACAGACTGTGAATAAGGAAATGGAACGTGCCTTCCAAGCGTCCAAAGATGGAAAGCCAAAAGTAGAACAATCTAGGTCAGGTATATCTATCAGTAGTGTGCCAGATGAGTCACAGGAGCTAACATCTGGGTGCAGTGTAGAACAAGATTCACACAAATGTGATGACAGGGAGAAAGTGACACCAGCTGAGGATGTTGTTGCAGGCATGGATATGTCAACTCCCACAATTTTGTTTGAAGAAGTAACACTGCCAATAACGGAGAGTGCCAGGGAGCCTGGTGGCACAGGTCGATATACCTTGTATGTGATTCATGTAAGTTGTTTTTGTGCTGATGGATGCATTCATCATGTAGCATTACACATATCCATTATTCCAGTGTTTCAGCAGGCATCACAAATTCAGGGAAAATTAAAGTAGAACTGATCAAGTAAAGCATGTAAGGTATTGAGGAATTTTTGCTAAAATTTTATACACTTCAGTGTGAGTGATCATCCATAGCATAGCCAGTAGCATAGTAAATAGGTGGGTTGTTTATGTTTGCCAGGGAAGCTATAGGCCAGGGAGTTATGCAGTAGCAGTAATTGGGTTATCCCCCTGGGACCCTTGGGGAAACCCCACAGAAAGCTGGGGAGTGCTTTGTTTACTTGGCTGCCTGCCAGCCACCCAGATGGTCCTTGGGCGCAGAGCTTGGGCCCAGGGCTTGGGCGCAGAGCTTGGGCGCAGGGCTTGGGCGCAGGGCTTGGGCGCAGAGCTTGGGTGCAGAGTTTGGGTGCAGCTTGGGTATATAAGGGATGCCTTCCCCCAGCATAGCGGTAGAGTATTGGATGTTCAGTTGTCAGATGAGGCTTGAGAGGCACAGTCAGACAGACACATGCAGTAGACCAGACTTAGATGTGACAGCACTGAAGCACTATCAGCACTTTGTTGTCAACTTGCTACATGTTTTGAGATCTGCAGAATAAATGGTGAAAAGTGACCTACAGTCTTCATTCATTAGGTGAAAACCTAACACTGGTGGCAGCCTGTGGGATCAACCTGATGTTACAGTCCTCATTTTTATTAGGTGAAAAACCTAACACTGGTGGCAGCCTGTGGGATCAACCTGATGTTACAGTCCTGATTTTTATTAGGTGAAAAACCTAACAGTATCACCAAGGCTCATTAGTTCTGACATACATTCACGCATGCATGGATACATACATAACTTTCATATTTTGTAATTTAACAAATTTTGTGATTACTGTCAGAACTAGTACCTGGAAAGTGCTATTTGTCTTGGGCTAGATGACATGATGGATTGGTCAGCCCTGGTTATTATATCAAATCTCACAAGTCCTATGTATTTGTTTTTTCGGTTTTCAAGATTGGGGTAGGACAAAATCAATTTTGAACTTAGACCCTGCATGTAGGAATCATTGTCTTGTCTCAAATCTTCCATGAGAAGTATAAACATGATGCATGTGGTTCGGAAGTTACAGAATGAAGTTTTGTTGGGGGGGGGGGGGGTGGTGGTGGTGGTTAAGATTGATATTTTTCCCTCAAATGTTGAAAAAAAAATGTGGGGGTTTTTAATTTAAAAAAAAAAAATAATTGGTAATTACTTTATTTGTCGAAATGATGATGATAAATATTCCTGGTAAATGCCGCCCTCGCCCCATGTGGCAGGAAGTTTTTATTTTTGTTGTTGTCTTTTGTTTGTCCCTGCCAGGTGGTACAGGGGGACATTGGAATAGAAAGGAAAGGGTTTGTGTCCGTCGGTCTGTCACGGATGATAAATTTGCATGTTAATATTCAATTGCCTTCAAAAGTGGTCAGAGTATGCATCTAGGTCAAACCTTGGCTGGGATTGTTTATGGGTGATCCTGAGGTCAAGGTCACCCATACATACATGCCTATTGATTACTATATAATTAAATGGGGATTGCTGTAGTAATTCATATTTTCAACTTTTTTTCCAAAAGCATCGGCCAGATTCACTTCAAATTTAGTGGGGATTTACCTTGGGCGGGTCTCTACCAAGTGTTACTATGCCCAGCTCCAGAATTTTGTAGATCATAGCGGAACTCCACAAAGAATGACAACAATGAGATAACTTTAACTCTAACAATATATTAACAATCAAAATCAGTGCAAAGTAGGTAAATGAAGTTATAATACACTTAACTATGCCGATACTCCAATAATTAACAGACAGCAGGTAAATCCTAATCCCTGGTGAGACACTCTCCACAGGTACTATCCCACCATTCCAAGTCCTATATAAGGTGCCAAATAGTATTGTCCAAATCCCACAGAGCACATTTTCATTCCAATGTGGTACACAGAACACAGTGCTGGTCCAAATACCACAGAGGTACAGTTTGGTTCCAGTGTGGTATGTACAGTTAAACACCAAATATACCATTGCACTCAAAAGCATTGGCCACATTCCACAGGTACAATGTATAAATAAGTATCTCCATTGCAATAGCAATGGCTCACAGTTGCACTCCTTCCCCAGTCGTGAAGGGAGCTGCTTTATATATATCCAGGTTGATAACTCTCACCAGTATTCAGTTGTCTAATTAATCACGCATCATACTTCTCTGTGGTCTTTCTGGACCACATTAGAACTTTCTCCATGTTAACTAAGTACCGTGCATGTACATTTATGATATATGTGGGTCACCGCTTCAGACCACTCGGTTTTTCACTGATCACAGCTCAATGACAAAGCAGGCCAAGTCAGTGACTTGGCACACACTCAATGAATCCAGTGACCTTTCCATATCAAATTGAAACAAACAACCATAACACCAAGTTTGTACAAATGGTCACAGTCCAGTGATTTTTTTTTTTATTTTTATGATTTTATGTCAAAATCTTAAACAATCTTCTTCACCAAAACCAATGGGCGAATTGCTTAGAAATTGCATAGGGACACTTCTGGGTACCCCTAGACTTTAATTTGTTCAACAGGTTACATGGGTATTGCTGTGGTTATTTCAGCAAATGAGGAAAAAACTTCCAACAACTGTGTAATAACTTTATAGGTACTTAATGAATTTCTTACTCTTCATGTTGAACAGATCTCTAAGGCCTAAATAACTTAGTGGTCCCATCACAATGCTACAGGCCATGAGGCTTCATGGGAAGAAGCATTATTATTATAACCAGTATTATAATGTATGGGTCAAAAGGTGACACTCTTGTGACTAGTCCAGCATCCTTAACTTTTTATGGATCTTTATGGGATTTAGTGGGATTGTGGTAGAGCTCAAAATCTTGTTTGCTATAGATACACTGTGTCATCACCTGTACTTTCATGAAAAGAGTGAGCTAAAATGTGTTGAAAGATGTTAAATACTACATGTATATCTTAAAAAGAACTTATTAAACATGCCAAATATATATAGGATATATAGATCATGCCCTATGCTAATATAACATGTAATGCCAATGACCTAGACCTATTTTGTTAGGTCAGCAGACTTGTAAAGTTCAAAGAGGTGATTTTGTAATGGCAGGGTGTAGCTTGCAATTGAGTACATTGTACATAAAACTCTACTTGGTAACCTACTTTTTGGGTCGTGGTGACCCAATGATTGTTTGACCTTGACGTATTTTAATGTCATTAAGCACATAAAAAAAGGACATTTAATTCAATATCTTGATAAAGTAAAAGGCAAATGATAAAAAATGTACCAGAAATGTGCATCAGGTCGAAGTTAGATATTGCATAATGTGTGTGACCTTGATTTAATTCTTAAGGTCATGGGGGGAATGCCTTTCAGGAATATATTTTTTGGTGATGGGCATCAGATTATGTGTCAGCAGAGCATTAGGCCCATGGACCTCTTGTTATTTTTTTCATGTTGCAGTTCATTGCTTGGTACAAAAATTACAGTACTGGAGGTTGGGAGAAAAGAAGTGGCATCGTCAAGAGACGTTACCGAGAATTTGTTACCCTCCATGAGAGACTTGAAGAGCACCCTGTATATCAATATACAATAAAAGGTAAATTTATTTATAGTATTGTGTAAGCTATAACCGTGGATGTCTGGTAGATGCACTGTCATTTTCAGGGGCGATACCAGCTTGATGTAGTGTTGTTATAGTTGAGGGACGTACACTGTGACAAGTGTACACCTGTGAAAGACCTGCCTTTGTAGAAATATGTTGCATCATTGATGCAAGAGTTTTTTCCCATAGGCTCTCTTCTGAACCAGTAACTTAATAAGAGGCTTTTACTGGGATCTGGGAGAATATCACACTTCACATGCAGCTTTGCCACATAGAATCGAAATATAGCTATCCCGGGACCACACATGTCCTGACTTGTATAATCAATGTCTCTCTGTGTATTTCCACCTTGATGGTTTTTCGTAACTTCAGTTTTTGTCATTGTAATGTAAGTATACCCCTCTGAATCCCCTGCTATTGCAAAGGTACATTTTTCCTGATTGTACAACAGCCCATGTGACCAAATAAAAACACAGTGAAAGCAGTTTGCCTTCACTAGTATTACTGGTATTGACGTCCAGCGGGCAAAGTATTCCTTTTTTTTCCTGCACATCTCTTCCCCAGTACCTGCCTTGTGTTGTGTTTTTTTGTTGTTGCCACCTTTAAAATATACGTGGGACCCTCACTTGTTTTTTTTTTTTTTCTATTGTTCTCTGTATTTTTACAATGGGGACGATCAGTGGCCTCCTAGTGAGCTTTTAATTTTGTGTTTCTGTGATTGAAATTATAGTTTCCCCAGAAAACAGTGCAAGCTTTACTATGCATTTTACATTGTACATGTGTTCATCAGTACATTATGGGTATACAGAACTGTAAAAAGTTACAGTACACATATCAATTATTTGAGCTTCATTTAACTTAAAGATCATTGTCAGTGTTTTCTTGTAAGCATAAATGTGCATATGATGCACAGAGCTGAACATGTTACTCCAAATTTGAGTGTAAAAGGCACAAGAGACCTCCTGGAAATCCTAGAAGAAAGAGGTTGAAAACTGGCTTTAGTGTGGTGTTCCTGAAACTGAGTCATTTAAAATTTGTGTCGTATTTCTAAATATGACAAAATGAAAATTCAACAATGAAAGATCCCAGCATTATCCCCAATCATACCTGTCAACATTTCAAAACTCAAAATAGGGCGATTTTTGTGATTTTGAAGAATGCACGGGGGGCATTTGTATTTTTACAAAGATTATAATAGAATATACTAAATTTTCATGGGGCAGATTGTGCCAAATTTGCATAATTTTGTGCGTAAACTAAAAAAATTTGGATGCAAAAGTGGAAGACTCCCACCTTATGAGGGACACTTGAAAGGTATGCCCAATAGGCTTGCCTGCATAGACAGACCCTTCTCACCGCGGTCCGACTGAGGGTGAAAGAAACATAGCACCGCTGAAATCTGCTGTCATTTGAAATACACAACATGAATAGTGCGGCGGTATTGGTCTGTCTACGAAGGCAACCAATAGGCCACCCACACTGGATTGTCTTTCTCCTATGGCTAAAAAAGGGTATGTATGCACCAAATGGAAGTTCTATCGGAGAAATAAGTTTGAAAACGACGCCATTTTGAAAGTGGGAGGAGTCAGTATTTTAGTAAATGCACCATGGCCTCTCATTGGTTTGTCTACTACTTAAAAAACCAATAAGTGACAAATCAAATGAAAGATTACAATTGAAACCTTATCCCTTACCCCTGTAGGATAACCCATGCAGGACAACCTTCAGACATAGGAAAAAACATTAGTGACAATAGTATATAAGGTGATTCACTGCCCACCCTATTTTAATTAAGTCCAATCACATATTGCCTTACTTAAATACCATACCCATACCTTTCACTTCCATTCAGATGTTGGGCCTATGTCGCTGTTTCTGTCAACCCCCATATGGGGTATACATTTATATTTGTATTACTCTTTCAAAACCTGAAATGCCCTCTGAGAAAATTCTCAAGTGCGACAAGTCTTGTTTGGTTGTAAACCTATATGTAAAATCAGGGACAGACCTATACTTTAAAATCTGTGTCAAAATTGGAAATACAGTGGTACCTGCTGTATGTGGCCACCCCTTCAGGCAAGGAAAAGTGGCCTCATCCAGCAGGTGACCTGTGACCACAGGTAAATTTGACATAAAATTGACTCCTATGCCCCAGGCTAGTGACCACAAAAAGCAATGCGGCTGCTTACGGCAGTGGTTGCATACAGCAGCTACCACTGTAGAGGCATAATTTAAAAAAAAAATTGGTCTTGGCCCTTTAACATGTGTTCATTAGTTCATTTTAAAGTATTTTAGCCATTTTCACATATCAGCCAAATTTAAAAAATGTTAGCATTTGGCTAATGGTCAGAGTCCCTCATCTGAAAATTGGTGAAAATCTGGTCTTCTCCCCTGAATTTCCCTTCTGGTGACCCTAGAAAAAAATCCTAACAGAAAATTTCTATGTGTTGGGGATACTTTAAACACTAATCAGACCTGACTTACTTTCATTATCACAGACAATTTGTTAACATTGGCAGTCGGTACATGTTCATGTGATGATGTTGTGTGCAGAGAGAGACCAGTGGACATTAATATTTATATCTGTTTACTTTTGAACAAAGAAAACTGAGTTTTCAAAACACATGTTAACCTATTCCCCCTTGAATTAAGACTGAGTCACCAGCTTTCCTTGGCATGGGTCGGGCACTAAGTGCCCAACCCATGCCAAGGAAAGCTGTTGACCTGGGGCATGTGATCTTCATAAGTCTCATGTACATTTCTCAGTCAAATTGTTTCTCATAACTGCTGAAATAAGTTGAAAACACTGAAGCAGACGGCATTTGACCACCAGCCAGTTTTGGTCGGTTTGAGGGGGAAAGGGTTAATATTTGCCATGCTGAATGCAAAGTGCGTGGAACTATTTTACAGAAAAGCACATGTGTGATAGCCCAGCAATATACAGTGATCCCTGTCTTGAGAGGCCATCCGATGGGCAGGCCCAAAAGTGGTCTCTCAAGATAGAAGGCCTCTCATTAGAGGTAGAATAACATGGAAAATATAGAAGCAGGGACCGGTGAAATGTGGTCTTTCAAGCCAGGTGGCCTCTCATTGGAGTGGCCTGTCAAGACAGGGACCACTACGTGCAAACTCACACAGACCTTTGTATCTGCCATGTACAGCACCCCCACTGCCAGCAAAAAGTGGTCTCATGTTGAAAGTGGTCTTAAAATACAAGGAATTTATTAGTGAAATAGACCCTGGAATAATGAAAAGGTGGTTGTAAAATAATAGCACCCAGTGTCTCAGTAAAGGTGCTCATGGAGTAGGTAAAGTGGTCTCATGTTGAAAGTGGTCTTAAAATACAAGTGAATTTATTAGTGAAATAGACCCTGGAATAATGAAAAGGTGGTTGTAAAATAATAGCACCCAGTGTCTGAGTAAAGGTGCTCATGGAGTAGGTAAAGTGGTCTCATGTTGAAAGTGGTCTTAAAATACAAGTGAATTTATTAGTGAAATAGACCCTGGAATAATGAAAAGGTGGTTGTAAAATAATAGCACCCAGTGTCTCAGTAAAGGTGCTCATGGAGTAGGTAAAGTGGTCTCATGTTGAAAGTGGTCTTAAAATACAAGTGAATTTATTAGTGAAATAGACCCTGGAATAATGAAAAGGTGGTTGTAAAATAATAGCACCCAGTGTCTGAGTAAAGGTGCTCATGGAGTAGGTAAAGTGGTCTCATGTTGAAAGTGGTCTTAAAATACAAGTGAATTTATTAGTGAAATAGACCCTGGAATAATGAAAAGGTGGTTGTAAAATAATAGCACCCAGTGTCTCAGTAAAGGTGCTCATGGAGTAGGTAAAGTGGTCTCATGTTGAAAGTGGTCTTAAAATACAAGTGAATTTATTAGTGAAATAGATCCTGGAATAATGAAAAGGTGGTTGTAAAATAATAGCACCCAGTGTCTGAGTAAAGGTGCTCATGGAGTAGGTAAAGTGGTCTCATGTTGAAAGTGGTCTTAAAATACAAGTGAATTTATGAGTGAAATAGACCCTGGAATAATGAAAAGGTGGTTGTAAAATAATAGCACCCAGTGTCTCAGTAAAGGTGCTCATGGAGTAGGTAAAGTGGTCTCATGTTGAAAGTGGTCTTAAAATACAAGTGAATTTATTAGTGAAATAGACCCTGGAATAATGAAAAGGTGGTTGTAAAATAATAGCACCCAGTGTCTGAGTAAAGGTGCTCATGGAGTAGGTAAAGTGGTCTCATGTTGAAAGTGGTCTTAAAATACAAGTGAATTTATTAGTGAAATAGACCCTGGAATAATGAAAAGGTGGTTGTAAAATAATAGCACCCAGTGTCTGAGTAAAGGTGCTCATGGAGTAGGTAAAGTGGTCTCATGTTGAAAGTGGTCTTAAAATACAAGTGAATTTATTAGTGAAATAGACCCTGGAATAATGAAAAGGTGGTTGTAAAATAATAGCACCCAGTGTCTCAGTCAAAGTGCTTATGGAGTAGGTAATGTGGTCTCATGTTGAAAGTGGTCTTAAAATACAAGTGAATTTATTAGTGAAATAGACCCTGGAATAATGAAAAGGTGGTTGTAAAATAATAGCACCCAGTGTCTGAGTAAAGGTGCTCATGGAGTAGGTAAAGTGGTCTCATGTTGAAAGTGGTCTTAAAATACAAGTGAATTTATTAGTGAAATAGACCCTGGAATAATGAAAAGGTGGTTGTAAAATAATAGCACCCAGTGTCTGAGTAAAGGTGCTCATGGAGTAGGTAAAGTGGTCTCATGTTGAAAGTGGTCTTAAAATACAAGTGAATTTATTAGTGAAATAGACCCTGGAATAATGAAAAGGTGGTTGTAAAATAATAGCACCCAGTGTCTCAGTAAAGGTGCTCATGGAGTAGGTAAAGTGGTCTCATGTTGAAAGTGGTCTTAAAATACAAGTGAATTTATTAGTGAAATAGACCCTGGAATAATGAAAAGGTGGTTGTAAAATAATAGCACCCAGTGTCTGAGTAAAGGTGCTCATGGAGTAGGTAAAGTGGTCTCATGTTGAAAGTGGTCTTAAAATACAAGTGAATTTATTAGTGAAATAGACCCTGGAATAATGAAAAGGTGGTTGTAAAATAATAGCACCCAGTGTCTGAGTAAAGGTGCTCATGGAGTAGGTAAAGTGGTCTCATGTTGAAAGTGGTCTTAAAATACAAGTGAATTTATTAGTGAAATAGACCCTGGAATAATGAAAAGGTGGTTGTAAAATAATAGCACCCAGTGTCTCAGTCAAGGTGCTTATGGAGTAGGTAATGTGGTCTCATGTTGAAAGTGGTCTTAAAATACAAGTGAATTTATTAGTGAAATAGACCCTGGAATAATGAAAAGGTGGTTGTAAAATAATAGCACCCAGTGTCTGAGTAAAGGTGCTCATGGAGTAGGTAAAGTGGTCTCATGTTGAAAGTGGTCTTAAAATACAAGTGAATTTATTAGTGAAATAGACCCTGGAATAATGAAAAGGTGGTTGTAAAATAATAGCACCCAGTGTCTGAGTAAAGGTGCTCATGGAGTAGGTAAAGTGGTCTCATGTTGAAAGTGGTCTTAAAATACAAGTGAATTTATTAGTGAAATAGACCCTGGAATAATGAAAAGGTGGTTGTAAAATAATAGCACCCAGTGTCTCAGTAAAGGTGCTCATGGAGTAGGTAAAGTGGTCTCATGTTGAAAGTGGTATTAAAATACAAGTGAATTTATTAGTGAAATAGACCCTGGAATAATGAAAAGGTGGTTGTAAAATAATAGCACCCAGTGTCTGAGTAAAGGTGCTCATGGAGTAGGTAAAGTGGTCTCATGTTGAAAGTGGTCTTAAAATACAAGTGAATTTATTAGTGAAATAGACCCTGGAATAATGAAAAGGTGGTTGTAAAATAATAGCACCCAGTGTCTCAGTCAAGGTGCTTATGGAGTAGGTAAAGTGGTCTCATGTTGAAAGTGGTCTTAAAATACAAGTGAATCTATTAGTGAAATAGACCCTGGAATAATGAAAAGGTGGTTGTAAAATAATAGCACCCAGTGTCTGAGTAAAGGTGCTCATGGAGTAGGTAAAGTGGTCTCATGTTGAAAGTGGTCTTAAAATACAAGTGAATTTATTAGTGAAATAGACCCTGGAATAATGAAAAGGTGGTTGTAAAATAATAGCACCCAGTGTCTCAGTAAAGGTGCTCATGGAGTAGGTAAAGTGGTCTCATGTTGAAAGTGGTCTTAAAATACAAGTGAATTTATTAGTGAAATAGACCCTGGAATAATGAAAAGGTGGTTGTAAAATAATAGCACCCAGTGTCTGAGTAAAGGTGCTCATGGAGTAGGTAAAGTGGTCTCATGTTGAAAGTGGTCTTAAAATACAAGTGAATTTATTAGTGAAATAGACCCTGGAATAATGAAAAGGTGGTTGTAAAATAATAGCACCCAGTGTCTCAGTAAAGGTGCTCATGGAGTAGGTAAAGTGGTCTCATGTTGAAAGTGGTCTTAAAATACAAGTGAATTTATTAGTGAAATAGACCCTGGAATAATGAAAAGGTGGTTGTAAAATAATAGCACCCAGTGTCTGAGTAAAGGTGCTTATGGAGTAGGTAAAGTGGTCTCATGTTGAAAGTGGTCTTAAAATACAAGTGAATTTATTAGTGAAATAGACCCTGGAATAATGAAAAGGTGGTTGTAAAAAGTAGTACAAAGTGTCTGAGTAAAGGTGCTCATGGAGTAGGTAAAGTGGTCTCATGTTGAAAGTGGTCTTAAGATACAAGTGAATTTATTAGTGAAATAGACCCTGGAATAATGGAAAGTGGTTGTAAAAAGTAGTACAAAGTGTCTGAGTAAAGGTGCTCATGGAGTAGGTAAAGTGGTCTCATGTTGAAAGTGGTCTTAAAATACAAGTGAATTTATTAGTGAAATAGACCCTGGAATAATGAAAAGGTGGTTGTAAAAAGTAGTACAAAGTGTCTGAGTAAAGGTGCTCATGGAGTAGGTAAAGTGGTCTCATGTTGAAAGTGGTCTTAAAATACAAGTGAATTTATTAGTGAAATAGACCCTGGAATAATGAAAAGGTGGTTGTAAAAAGTAGTACAAAGTGTCTGAGTAAAGGTGCTCATGGAGTAGGTAAAGTGGTCTCATGTTGAAAGTGGTCTTAAAATACAAGTGAATTTATTAGTGAAATAGACCCTGGAATAATGAAAAGGTGGTTGTAAAATAATAGCACCCAGTGTCTCAGTAAAGGTGCTCATGGAGTAGGTAAAGTGGTCTCATGTTGAAAGTGGTATTAAAATACAAGTGAATTTATTAGTGAAATAGACCCTGGAATAATGAAAAGGTGGTTGTAAAATAATAGCACCCAGTGTCTGAGTAAAGGTGCTCATGGAGTAGGTAAAGTGGTCTCATGTTGAAAGTGGTCTTAAAATACAAGTGAATTTATTAGTGAAATAGACCCTGGAATAATGAAAAGGTGGTTGTAAAATAATAGCACCCAGTGTCTCAGTCAAGGTGCTTATGGAGTAGGTAATGTGGTCTCATGTTGAAAGTGGTCTTAAAATACAAGTGAATTTATTAGTGAAATAGACCCTGGAATAATGAAAAGGTGGTTGTAAAAAGTAGTACAAAGTGTCTGAGTAAAGGTGCTCATGGAGTAGGTAAAGTGGTCTCATGTTGAAAGTGGTCTTAAAATACAAGTGAATTTATTAGTGAAATAGACCCTGGAATAATGAAAAGGTGGTTGTAAAAAGTAGTACAAAGTGTCTGAGTAAAGGTGCTCATGGAGTAGGTACTACTGCAACATGTATAAGCAAATAAACGACACAGATGTAAGAATCGGGTACAGAGAGTTGTCCTCTTGACTCCCTCCATTTTTGACATGGAAAATGTTCCTTCTTGCCGCTGTGATCCTGGGAATTTTAAGATCCATTACAGGTTGGGTCCATGATAAGGATTTACCACTCAGTGCAGATTCTTAGCAAAACTTTGCAGAATTTCATGCAAACTTGCCAGCTTGTGGAAAACCCTTATCTGTGGGCATTCCCAGTGACAGATTTTTAATGTCGTAAATGTAGTGATGTAGTATCTACATGGTAGAGACAAGTTAAACACAGAACTTGGTCTGCTTTGCAGGCAAGGAAATTTGAGTCCAAAATGGGAAATCAGGCAAGCATTCGTATTATTAAATGTTTCTCTCTAAAATATTTAAAATTGATTTAAATATTTTAGCAATTTACACACTTCTTTCGCCATATTAAAGAAACATTAGCGTCTGGCTAATGGTCAGAGCTGTCCCTACAAATACTGGGCGTCATGATTAAGGGGGTACGGTGTGGATGTGACCATTCTTCCAGCATGGTAGCTGTTAGGACCTGTTACGGTAAATTGTTGTGCCTGGAAAATTAAACTTTACTGAACTATGTTAAGCATATTTTAATTAGATAATAATAAACCGAAGCAAAGCAAAGGATGTTTGCCACTGTGTGTGACCTTGTCTCCTGTCTTGCAGGTGTGAAGGGGCCCAGTCGCTGGTCGGGCTTTCCTTTTGCTAGTCTGGATCAACTTCAGGTGGAGTCTCGTCGTAGGTTCCTGGAAAAATATCTACAGGTAAGAAATAATAATCACACTGCAAAGCTACATGAATGTGTACTGAAAATATCAACATTTTAATTATTGATGGTGTAAAAATGTCAGCCAGAGTAGGCTGCTGATTTATTAAATGACCAAAGGCAAAGAGAGTCTAACTGCATCTTTCAATTGCAGAAATAAAGAAAACACAAAGAGTGTTAATCTTTCAGTTGGAAAGTAAAGCAAAGAAGTTCTTATATAATATGTTTTCATCTAATTTCTCACAAATGGAAGGAGTGTATGTACATGCACCCAGTAAATAATTATGTTTACTAGGTTATTTATTTTTATTTTAAGGCCATAGGAACACAAATTAGTGGGGTTTATTTTGCCCCTTTTTAGCTCAACTGACTTGTCAGTCAGCTGAGTTTTTAGGAAGCTTTGTCATCTGTCTGTCTTCCATCCACACTTCACATTTTTGACTTCTTCAAAACCAGTAGGTGGCTCCTTTTCAAACTAGATAGGGATCTACTTTGGGTGAGTCTCTACCAAGTTTGTACAAGTGGCCACGGTCCAGTGATTCTTGAATTTTTTTTATGAGGTTTTTTTTTGATCTTGTATTGAGCAAATTGCAAAAAAAAAACAAACCTTCTTCGAAACATTTACCCAATTGTTTTGATATCACACAGAAACACCTGTAGGGACTCCTAGTTTTCATTTAGTTCACCAACTAGCGCTGCAATTTGAAAAAAATTAATGATTGTTTTTGTGTTTTTGCTATTTTCGACTTCTCCAGAACTGTCACTCAGATTAAGCAGAAAATTTGTGAATATGAGTCTCTACCAAGTTTGTACAAGTGGCCACGGTCCAGTGATTCTTGAATTTTTTTTATGAGGTTTTTTTTTGATCTTGTATTGAGCAAATTGCAAAAAAAACCAAACCTTCTTCGAAACATTTAACCAATTGTTTTGATATCACACAGAAACACCTCTAGGGACTCCTAGTTTTCATTTAGTTCACCAACTAGCGCTGCAATTTGAAAAAAATTAATGATTGTTTTTGTGTTTTTGCTATTTTCGACTTCTCCAGAACTGTCACTCAGATTAAGCAGAAAATTTGTGAATATGAGTCTCTACCAAGTTTGTACAAGTGGCCACGGTCCAGTGATTCTTGAATTTTTTTTATGAGGTTTTTTTTTGATCTTGTATTGAGCAAATTGCAAAAAAACCAAACCTTCTTCGAAACATTTACCCAATTGTTTTGATATCACACAGAAACACCTCTAGGGACTCCTAGTTTTCATTTAGTTCACCAACTAGCGCTGCAATTTGAAAAAAATTAATGATTGTTTTTGTGTTTTTGCTATTTTTGACTTCTCCAGAACTGTCACTCAGATTAAGCAGAAAATTTGTGAATATGAGTCTCTACCAAGTTTGTACAAGTGGCCACGGTCCAGTGATTCTTGAATTTTTTTTATGAGGTTTTTTTTTGATCTTGTATTGAGCAAATTGCAAAAAAAAACAAACCTTCTTCGAAACATTTACCCAATTGTTTTGATATCACACAGAAACACCTCTAGGGACTCCTAGTTTTCATTTAGTTCACCAACTAGCGCTGCAATTTGAAAAAAATTAATGATTGTTTTTGTGTTTTTGCTATTTTCGACTTCTCCAGAACTGTCACTCAGATTAAGCAGAAAATTTGTGAATATGAGTCTCTACCAAGTTTGTACAAGTGGCCACGGTCCAGTGATTCTTGAATTTTTTTTATGAGGTTTTTTTTTGATCTTGTATTGAGCAAATTGCAAAAAAAACCAAACCTTCTTCGAAACATTTACCCAATTGTTTTGATATCACACAGAAACACCTCTAGGGACTCCTAGTTTTCATTTAGTTCACCAACTAGCGCTGCAATTTGAAAAAAATTAATGATTGTTTTTGTGTTTTTGCTATTTTCGACTTCTCCAGAACTGTCACTCAGATTAAGCAGAAAATTTGTGAATATGAGTCTCTACCAAGTTTGTACAAGTGGCCACGGTCCAGTGATTCTTGAATTTTTTTTATGAGGTTTTTTTTTGATCTTGTATTGAGCAAATTGCAAAAAAAACCAAACCTTCTTCGAAACATTTACCCAATTGTTTTGATATCACACAGAAACACCTCTAGGGACTCCTAGTTTTCATTTAGTTCACCAACTAGCGCTGCAATTTGAAAAAAATTAATGATTGTTTTTGTGTTTTTGCTATTTTCGACTTCTCCAGAACTGTCACTCAGATTAAGCAGAAAATTTGTGAATATGAGTCTCTACCAAGTTTGTACAAGTGGTCACGGTCCAGTGATTCTTGAATTTTTTTTATGAGGTTTTTTTTTGATCTTGTATTGAGCAAATTGCAAAAAAAACCAAACCTTCTTCGAAACATTTACCCAATTGTTTTGATATCACACAGAAACACCTCTAGGGACTCCTAGTTTTCATTTAGTTCACCAACTAGCGCTGCAATTTGAAAAAAATTAATGATTGTTTTTGTGTTTTTGCTATTTTCGACTTCTCCAGAACTGTCACTCAGATTAAGCAGAAAATTTGTGAATATGTTCCCGGTGAAAGTGTCAAACAAAGTTGTTCACCATTTGGCACTCCTATGGATTTCTGATTTTTAAAGATTTTTTTCAATCCGGGTACAATCGGTAAGTGCACTTTTCCCTATTGATTACTATGTCAGGTAATGGGCATTCTAATACTAAGTCGCACTTTGATGAATTTTTTTTGGGGGGGGGGGGAATCTTAACAATACTTCTAAATGTCTTATGAACTCAGCTAAAGCTCAGCCCAGGTCTATTCAGTTGCAACTTTGATTTTGTGAACAAGCTCAGCTCAGGTCAGCTGAGCACCAGCTGTCCACACAGCCCTCTAGTTATTTTTTGAAATGCTATTTTAAATTTTATACAAACTTTAAGAATTTTAATTAAAAATTAAATTTCATCAATAGCAATTTTAAAATTTATATTTAGTACCAGAATCAAACTTGATGTTGTGTTTTCTCTCACAAAACATATACTTTTTAGGGTATTAGATGGTAACCATAGGCAGAAATGAAACATTTATACATGAGAGTCGTAAAGTAGACCATAACCTAAAGGGCTATAACCTGAACTTGATAGTTCTTAGTACTTGTGGGACATACACTAACCAATACCAAAATGGAGGACAGGAAGAAACAGCAAGGGACCACCCACTCCCAGGGCAAGTTCACTGCCTGAACAGAGCATTTTTCCAGCTGTTGCTGAGCAATGGTAATCAATGCATGAAACCACAGGAGGTTGCAAGCTTTGTTTCAAACTGAAGTTGACACCGAGATAGTTTTATGAGACATGTCCCTATTTTCCACTGGGAGAAACATCTGACAGTTTGCATTATAAATAAGTACATTGAGGACTCACATTTTGCCAGAGATAATCTTGAGTCAACCCAAAATGAATTCTATTGTGAAATTAAGTTGATCAAAGGGCTGGGAATTTCTTTGAACTCTGATTTCTCAGAATGCTATTTGTAGAGCTCTTGTTTCTCAAATTTTCTTCAAACAGAGAGTGATTTAAGCATCAAAGGGTTGAAAACCAAAATAAACGAGCAATTCTTTCTTTCTTTCTTTCTTTCTTTCTTTCTTTCTTTCTTTCTTTCTTTCTTTCTTTCTTTCTTTCTTTCTTTCTTTCTTTCTTTCTTTCTTTCTTTCTTTCTTTCTTTCTTCCTTCCTTCCTTCCTTCCTTCCTTCCTTCCTTCCTTCCTTCCTTCCTTCCTTCCTTCCTTCCTTCCTTCCTTCCTTCCTTCCTTCCTTCCTTCCTTCCTTCCTTCTTCCTTCCTTCCTTCCTTCCTTCCTTATGAGCATGATGAGCTTCTGCATAAGATATCCACCCAAAAATGAAGTCACTTTCTGAAAGCAGGTGGACATATTATATTTAGTATTAGTGCCCATCTCCTCCACTTCTGCTTATTGTTAATTTTCTTGGTCTTCGATGTTTTTGGTTTCTGGGTCTTGAGGACATAATATACAAGAAAAATGTTCTGGTGTGTGATGTTGCCTTTTTCACAGTTTAATATTTGTCAGTTAAATATTTTACCTGCTGGCTTGCAAAAACTCAGTTCTGTATAACATAGAAAAGTAGGAAATGTGAAAAAATAATTAATTTAAAGAAAAAAAACATGGACTGGTACATAATAGTTGTCATGTACTAATTTTAATTCAGTACAATTTCAATCTCTCCGTACAAACATCATGGCTTTGCATAATGTAAAGGATGAGCACAGGTACTGTGTCTACAAACATATTAGTAACTTGCCTGCGTGACTTACTGTTACAGAACCTGAGGGTGAAGGTGGATATTAACCACAGCCTGGCGATGAAGGAATTCTTGGCATATGGTGGAGATGCCAATATTGCATTTGTGAAAAAAGCACCAGAAATTCCAAGATTTGACCAGGTATGTGAACCAAATTTTATATTTCTGTGGCAATAGTGGCAGCAGGTCAATGATTTAGTTCAACCCCGTGACCGTGCAGAATACAGTATATGTCAAGGTTATCCAAAAAGCTAGAGTAAAACCTCCCAATACCAAACACCCTTTGGACTGGAAACAAGTGTTCGGTATAGTGAGCTTCGGTACAGGGAGGTTTGCTTACATTGGAAGTACTGTATATATTTGGGACCGAGAAATGGTGTTCAGTATAGAGAGGTGTTCGGGATATGGAGGTGTTCAGTGAGAGAGGTTTTACTGTACTCATATATGGTGACCTTGGGAAGAAGTGGAAATGACCCTTTTACATGATCAATTTACACATGTTTGAAACTACAGGCCCCAAATGTGTTGCTCTGTCTGTTTGAAGTTGTTATTGGACCGGCCACTTTAGAGAAAATGTCATTTTTCAGATTTTCCCGTAAATAATCAAAATTATTCATCACACAATCCAAAAAAAAAAAAAAAAACACTTAATCTTGACATACAGTAAAACCTGTGAAACCTGAATGCCCCAGGGACTGAAATGAAATGTTTGGGTTTTGCAGGTGTTCAACTTTTGGAGGTGTGGGTTGGGGGGTGGGGGTGGGCGGGGATATACTGAAAGAGACTGCCATGACAGGATGTTATACATGTATCATGTGTATGTATGTTTACCCTCAGTAAAAAGACTTCTCAAGTGTTTATACAAGCTTATAAACCCTCTTTATTTACATTCATTTCCACATCTAATAAACTTAAACAAATTAAATAAGAAAGTGGCTCTTTGTTCCCAGAAAACTGAAGAAGAGCTATGCACATTGTATTGTAAACATGACATCAATACATGTTGAATATATATGTAGTCACACTGTATTGTAAACATGACATCAATACATGTTGAATATATATGTAGTTTCTCACTTTATGCAAGGTCAGAATCAGTCATTATATGTTAACTTTTCCATCTGTATCTTAATGTTTATCTGCCAAGTCTTGGCAACTAGCTGATTATCATTTTGCTTTTCTCTTCTTCTTTCATTGTTTGACACTTTCATAAAAAGAAGTTGTTAATAGCCCACTGCTTTGCACACACCTGTTTCTGTATCATGAATCGATACAAAGAAACTCTTAATACCCCGTAAAACAGTGTTATGTCCAAGTACTGTTCCATGAAAAGCGAGAATGAGGTACAAGACCATGAAAACAATGAATTTTGCACCATTTTGCTATTTTTCCATATTCATTTAATGGGAGTGTTGGACATTTAAGGTTCATTTTGAGGTTTGGGATCCAAATTTGGTGTTCAGGGTTCAGGGTTGACATGTGTTCAAGTTTTGCAGGGTCAAACACTCTGCTCTCCTGTTAAAATACATGTAAAATATTTGGGACCAAAAAACAAGCATGAATGCTAGTGTACAGGTACTGTACTGTCATGTGTATTAACTATGTTAATATAACCTCTTATCAGTCATTACAGATTTTTTAGATTTGTCAAAAAATCAAGAAATAAAAGCACCATACGGAAATGCTAATTTGGCCAGGGTTTTTTTTAGGTTGTCCATGATAGAATAGCATATTCAGACACTGGTTATCACATTGTAGAGTGATACTTGAAGACAACAACAGGAACAATTGTTATTTATTTAATATTCTGTAAACACAGTGCACTGGTCAACACATTGTAGAGTGATACTTGAAGACAACAACAGGAACAATTGTTATTTATTTAATATTATGTAAACACAATGCAGTATAGTGATCATCAGCAGTAAACAATTGACGTCATTGGAAGGTGTTGATGCTTCAACTCTTTCCCCGCAGGAAGTGGCTGCAGGTGAATTGTCCACAGGTTGTGGGATGTAGCTGTAGTCGAAATTCAATCATATCATATGTGGTAGTGTTAGACAAGGTGAGATATTTTATAAGAAATGTCTCCCACTTTTTGTAATGTAAAAAAATGTAGCATTATTCCATGGGTGGCTGTAAAGTTGCACTGTTTTGCCATGTTGTTGTACTATAATTTTATATTATATACATGGAATATGTCTATGATGTTGCCTAAAATGGTTCAAAATGCAGGAAATGAAGGTGCAAATCTCAAAATTATCCTGGGGGAGCATGTCCCCAGGCCCCCTAGGTATGCTTCGTGTCTTCAGTGCTTGCCCTCCCACTTTTCAGTACCTGCAGGGGGGAGATCTCCCACTTCAAGTTCAACCATAGGCTAGCTTGGAGGCTCAGGTTGGGCACACTTTTAATGTTCTTAAATAAGCAAAAGAAATCTGTCAAATGTTCTAGTGCTGCCATTCCAGTCTTGTCTTGCACATCTCGTATTGCTTGTTAAAGGTGATAGTGAGGACTGTGTCTGGGATGTTCAACATCTTGTCTACAGCCTTACCCAGTTCCAAGTCTGAGGGGAACCTGCGTCTTCCAGCTGGCTTGAAAGATGCACAGATTCGACATCAAGATGTAGACATCACAGGCTGGCAAGATGAGCATGGGATTCATCTACAATACGACATGCTGCATATCAACCATGTAAATATAAGTTTTATATTTAGTACGATCAAAATCAAAGACATGGAAGCCACATGTAATCAAATTGTTGTACCTGGAGATTAGATAAAACATTCAGCATGTATAGCACACCACTTCAAAAAAAAATGATTAGCATTTCTGGTTGCAAGTGAAATGCATAAAAATACAGGTAATAACAGACCTAGGGCAGTTTATAGTGAGCATATATGGCCCTGCGTTAAAAGGCGAACTTTCTGTGGAAAAGTGTATTGCGTTGTATAATTCAGTCCCATATGATAGAATGAAATGCAGTGCTTCTGTTAGGAATTTTTCAGAGGGCCCCAAACCTGAAAAAGAGTCAAATTCTAAGCTATATTTTGCAAAATTAACAAAGAAAATATAGGAAGTTGGGACCCTTTGAATTTTGCTGAGGGGGTATTTCATGATTTGAAGGGGTAATGTACCCCCATTTGGGGGTTAATGGAAATCCTAAAATGGTGGATTTACAAAGTGAACTTGGATTGATAGCCACCCCAAAAGGTAATATCAATACTGATATTTTGATAATGGTCAATAAAATTTTGAATGCGTTAAATAGATAAAGAATAACATAATGGTGATTTGTCACATCATATTTTGAATGTCTGTCTGTCTCTTTTATTTTCAACCATGCTGGTACACAGCGATGCTCCAAGCAAGACTGTCAAAAGTCCTGCTTCAATCAATGCCAAAATATAAGAGAAAATCTTGCAGTGATTCTATAAATTTATGTGCTATTATCCTGAGTAGGATACTGGGGAAATTATTACATTTGGTCATTCTCAAAGACTGTCAAAATACCAGGAACTTCAGATTTACAGGTTGGATTCAAATTAAATAGTTTGACGATACAATATACTTTCTCCCTATTGTCAGATACTATCAAACGTAAGGCAGAAAAGGTTTTGGTGGAGTGCAGTATGTTAAATTATGTAATATAGACAAAACGAGGATTTTTAGCGATCACTGCCAGATTACTTCTCAATTTATTTATTCAAATCATTGCGTGTATGGTATCAGACCTGTTTATGTCAGTATTGGGGTCAAACAGGGTGGTGTTCTTGCCCTCATTCTCTTCGGAGTTTACATGGAAGCGCTGTTAATGAGGCTCAAGAAGTTTGGCTTAGGCTGCCACATTGGTAGCGCATATGTTGGTAGCATCATGTGCTGATGACTTGGTACTGTTAACCCAACTGTGTATACAATGAAAAAGTTACTTAAGTGTGTTTTATATATGTTTGCCACTGAGTATAATGTCACATTTCACCCAACCAAAGGCAAAATGTTCTCATACAACAATTCTGTATGCAGATCTTCAATATATTTAGATGGGTCACTCATAGATAATCACAGACAATTTGCCCATTTAGGTAATTTAATTGGGCCAAGCACAATAGAAAACTGTTGGGAAAAATGTATAAACAAATTATATTCCAAAATCAGTGCTGAGATGTGACAATTTGGTCATGTCTTTCCAGCTTTTCACTATGTGTTATTTTGGACAAATTTAACTTCGTACTATAGATGTCAGTTTAATAGCGAAGACCTTTCCAGGAACGAAATAGAAGTATTTATAGCATGGAGAAAGGGTATTACTTTTATTTGGAAGTTCCCCACAAATACCCACATTCCTTTAAACGTACATGTATCTTCAAAGACATTTCCATTGAATATTGACATTAAATTCATTGTGGTGATAATAAATTAAGATGGAAATGCAAAATTTACAATAAATACACATTAGGCCAAAATTTGTTAAAAAAAGATCTTAGTGACCTTAGCACTGACTATGATAATGAATTGAGACACACCTAAAAAGGTCACACCAAATAATAGGTCAGTGGTCCAGGGTTCGCACAGAGCTTGAAAAGGCTTGAAAAGTATGGAATTTGAATGCCCTCTGTTCCAGGCCTTGAAAAGTATGGAATTTCATAAAGAAGTCTTGAAAAGTATGGAAAATCGATTTTCCGGGTTAAACAAAAACAAACAGAATGAAAAAAATCTATTTGTGTGAATTTATTTTAATGTTTGTTGCAATACCTACAATCGTAGTTTATTTTCATTGCTAAAGCATCTATGGGGTTTTCTGCATTGCACAGCATCATGGGAGGCACCTTTTTCAACTCGCAATGCAACGGGATACCTTGCAAGATTTGAAAAACAAGCATGCCTCATTTTGATTACGAGTGATGGTCCATCATGAATTCAGGGCTCGACAATTCGCATGTCCGAAAGCTCAGGCTTTTCAGAATTGGGCTCGGGCTGTTGGAAATAAAAAAAGTGCTATCCCTGCGGGCTAGTTGGAATTTTTAACTAGTAAAATCCGTCAAAAAATAATAATATTTTGCAGGGCAAATTCATCTGCAAATTAACATCAAATGCTATTTATCGGTGGGTTCAAACAGTGTTAGAGAAAAATACGTGCCGTGAGATGACTTCCCGGGCAAAAACAGCACAAAACTGCCAGTCACACGCAAGTGACAGCGTGGACACTGGATTAGATCTGCGGTGAACTGATGCCGTCTCACGGACTGATTTGGGACACATTTAGCAATTCCCGCTATCCCATACCTTTGCGTATTTGCCTGTGACTCCAAATAATTGTTGCAATAAACACCGGAATCTTTATTTTCGTATGTTGCAACAAAACAAAGCTTCCCGTTTATGTGTTCCCTCCGTAAATTCACACATGTTCACTGGGCGGAAACCATGATGAAAACACCGTAGCACGAGCCGTGATTGGCTCATTTTTGCATGTGACTCAATTGACCAATCGGGTGATGTGTTGTGCGTCAGACCGCATGGCCAAAGCAGCTGTTTGTGTACAGTTGGAGGCAAGATGTTGACGCTCGATATCTGATTTGAAATATTAAAATTTTCGTTTGAATTTGATTTAAGAATACCGTTTATTGCGAGGAACTTGCCAATACTGTATACGCAAATTTACTACGATGTACCGATAGCATTCATGGTGGGTACGCAAACGATATGCATCCCATCAGTGCATCACGCCATCCGAGGCAGAGAGAAAGGATTCTGAACTGAAGCAAATGCAACTATTTAATCGTTATTTAAGTTTATACGGTCTCCTATAGTCCCAGAAATTACAATGTATTTTTCATCGTTAGTCACCCCAAGCAAATATCTTACTTTCAATTTGTATTTTTGATATTTTGCCAGTTTCACTGTCAAACAGTTGCAGCTAGAATCATAAAATTTGACATTTTTTTTGCGATTTTGCAAGCGACAATAAGGGGCAAATAAATTTTAGGGTAAAGGGTTTGTCTAGCCTAGGCCTTAGCATTGTTAGAAAAGAAACGATGTTTATAGAAGTTTTATTAGGACAAGTGGATTTTGTAATCTACTTGCCCAGCGGACAAGTGATTTTTTAAAAAATTGTCGAGCCCTGAATTATGGATAAATGACCGTAAATGTTTGCCGCATGCATAAATTGTGCACCAAGCCGCAACAACAATGGTAGGCTGTACATATAATGAACTTTGGCTTGGAAACCCCAAATAAAAGGACTGGTTTTTTTTGCCTGTAAAAGAGGACAAATACAGCGGAAGATGCAAGGTGTGTGCAAGTAATGTGCAGTTGAAAAATATGGGGGAAGCAGCGCTTGCTAGTATCAAACAAGAAGTTGTTGTTTTTTTGTTCAATATATAAATTGTATACATTGGTCCCCCTCTCGTAAGCCAACCCCAAAGAGATGCCGCTCCCTCTGCAAAGGCTACTTTGCTGCGCAGCAAGTATGGCATTTTCATTATATTTTCCCCCTGAAGAGAGACCACCTCTCGTAATAAGGAAACATTTTGGGTGGCCTTATAAGAGGGGAACCACTGTATATATATATATATATATATATATATATATATATATATATATATATATATATACCCATAAAACCACGGATAATTGAGTTTGGAATTTTGGAAAAAATGGTTTGGAAAGTACTTGAAAAAGTATGGAATTTTGGCTTTGCTATGCTGTATGAACCCTGGTGGTCAAATTTTGTAAAAAAAATTGGCTTACACACATGTACTTTGACCAATTTTTCAAGGTCAATAAGCACTTTAATAAATAATTGATAATAAATTGAAATAAAGCTGAAAATTTTACATCAAATACAACTAAAAAGTTCATTCCAAATAATAGGCCAATGGTCAAATTATGTAAAAAAAAAAAAAAAAAAAAATGGGTTACTTTGACCCATTTTTCAAGGTCATTAAGCACTTTAATAAATGATGCAAAATCCAACATGTGGAGAACTGATATGGCTTATGATACTAAATGTGCCCTGAATTGTATCAAGTGTAAGTTTGATATTGTAAAGTGTGGATGACTTTGACTTCCTTTCTCAAAGTCACAGAAAGATTACATTTTAGGAAATTAATTTTTTTGATGGTCATCACAGCATCAGGCACATGGGCCTCTTGTTTCTCCTCCGTTTTTTTTCTTTCTTTTGAACATCATCCTCAGTGCAGTGTTGTTCTGTTTACCTGTCAGACTGGTCCCTGTCTTTAAGTTGGACATTGACATCATTGTTTTTCAGGGTGGACATGCCACAAATTAATGGACAATTTGATATCATGAACTGGTAATATTTAATCATTGGGACCCACATTCCAAATTCTGACAAAAAGTATGGTATGTGTTCAGTTGCTTGCAACTTGGAAAACCAATTTCATTTTGACAGCTTTCTTGGAGTGGAACTTAAGAATACTATTGGTCAAGTTGCTAACACAAAACAGGTAATATTTCCGCTTAAATCTGAGCCACAATTTGAAATCTGACATTCAGCACTATCTGTGTTTCAGTTGAACCTGCATACATTTGAAAGCACCCTTGCAAAATGCATCAAGAAGTCCAGCCGTTATAAACCATATAGAGATTGCTCATCATCTGACGACGAGCCAGACGGAGCAGAAGATGAATTCCGTGATGCAATGGATGTCAATCTGTTTGCGGCATTACCAAGACCTCAAGGCGATGGCTGTGATAACACAACTCTGCAGGCCAACACAGGTCATATCTCACACTAATCAGTGCTCTACAGTTTGCATGTCCACTCGCCCAGGACAACTTAAAAGTCCAATGAGGGCAAGTTAAAATATGAAAGGTCTAGTCCTGGGGGCAACTAGAAATTTTGTATTTCAAAGTAAAATTTACATAGATGAACAGATTGAAGAAGTACTAAATTAAATATGCCTAAACTACCAGCCCTGAGGACTAAAGCAGATTAAAGGTTCTAGGGCATGACTTATGCACAGTTTTTGGACCTATTCAGATTCCTTGTTAAATTAACTTTCATTCAAGTACCAGTGTGTCTTGTCTTGAGTTAGGGGTTTTGCATTACCTGGTCTCAAGTCACTGGTTTTGCATTGCCTGGTCTTTAGTCACTGGTTTTCCATTGCTTGGTCTTAAGTTACTGGTGCTTGGTTTCAAGTCACTGGTTTTGCATTGCTGGTCTCAAGTCACTGGTTTTGCATTGCCCGTTCTTTAGTCACTGGTTTTGCATTGCTGGGTCTTAAGTCACTGGTTTTGCATTGCTGGTTTTAAATCATGGTTTTTACAATGTCTGTTTAGCCATGCTTACAGTTGCCAATATGGACAGAAAAAAAGAGGTAGATTGATATCAGATGTGTCTTGGACATACTCAGGGTCCGTCCTGTCAGGGGGTCCAGGAATTTTTGGAAAATTAGATGCTCTGTGGTGCATTTAGAGTATCCTGGGGGGATTTTAGAGCACTTTATAAAACCATTTTTGGGTCTTTGGCTTGGTACATGTAATTTATCTCTACTAAATGAGGACATAAGACAAAATAAATGCTTTGAACCAGAACTTTATTGCAAAAACAAACTTACATGTGATAGAAAGTTATACTGGTACTGTAGAATGTCATTTTGCAGCACTATTTCAAGAACAGTCTCTTCAAGATCATTCTTGATCTTTATGCTGTTTGAAGTATGATACATGACTAGATCATACCATACCATACCATGCCATTCCATATCATACCAATACCATGCCATCCTATACCATACCATACCACACCACATCATACAATACTATACCATACCATGACATACCATACCATGCCATACCATACCATGACATACCATACCATACCACATCATACCATACCATGCCATACCATACCATACCATACCATGCCATACCACATCATACCATACCATGACATACCATACCATGACATACCATACCATACCATGACATACTATACCATGACATACCATACCCTATCATACCAGCAATGAGCAACCCCTCTTTGACAAGGGGCTCAACACTGAAGGGGAATGACCTGAATCCCGATGTCCAAACTTGAGCTCGAAAGCAATTAATTGTAACAAAATGACAAGACAAAAACTAATACTACATGTATAACTTTAAACACTAATGTATGCAAGACTTTTCACATAAGGCTGTCACCAGAAATTTCTGGAATTTTGCATGGCTATTAGTATTATTGACAAAGGTGTCAAGGGTCTGACCAGAATTGCATGTACCATGAACTGCTTTATTAGCTCTGGTATGAGGCAATGTGAGGCATCAAGCCGCTATGAGGAGTCAAACTGCTGTGTGAGGCATCAAGCCGCTATGAGGTATCAAGCCGCTATGTTGGGACAGACAGTTGCTCCTCTCCAAACAGTCCTGTGGATGCCTCAGACACGGAGCTGCTGCTTCAGTAGCCCTTGCTGGTTTTTTGGTTTTGATGTGTTGTCGTGTATCATTTCTGCCACCATGCATGGCCTATTTTGAAGTCCGTCTGATACAGGGCAAGAAATTTTTTTCGAAACCACTTGTCCATGGGACAAGTAGTTTTTAAAATCCACTTGTCCCGCTGGTAAGTTTACTTGTCCTCAATTTAGGGGCATAATTTTCTTTTCGGTGTCACAGGATAAAATATATGAATGTTAGTAGGTCACTTTTAACATTTGGGGCCACCATTCAATGATTGGATATCTAGGGGAAGCCTGATTTTTTTTCCAATAATGGCATGCAAAAATAATAAAGTAATATAACACTGAGTTCTTTACAAAAAGTATCATTCCCAAGTACACTACATTTCCTTTTTCTTTTGCAGTTACAATATATGGACAGCAGTTCAAGTTGAGGAATTATATCACTGTTCATTTGTAAAAAGAAACATAGCTCCACATGTGTCTATGCCACATACATTATGTACATATTATCAATTTGTGGTCAGAGCTCTATATGTGGCCATTACTGCACTACAGTCACTTTGTATCACTTCAAGTCAAGAATATCAAGTCCCGCTTGAGTCCATTTCATATTTGTAAAATCACTCATTATTTCTTAATAAAAAGTCCACTTGGGTCCATATCACATTTGTATCACTGACTAAAAATCATTAATAATGACTGAAAAACTGACAGATAAATCCCATTTGAGTCCTTATCACATTTATGTCACTGATATGAAAAAATGTATCACATACCAGTATTCATTACAAAATAATGTCCAAATCACGTTTGTGTAGCTTTTTGTATCAATAAATAAAAGTAAAAATGTATCACTTATCGATATTCATGACTTGTGTCCATATCACATTTGTATCACTTTCTGTGTCTGTTTCACATGTATTAAGTTCACATGTTCACTAAGTCTGTTTAACACTTTACTCGTCATCTCTCACCTCAACTAGGGCACACATGTTGGAAATGTCAGACACAGACCTTGCTGTGTGCTGTCCATGGATGTAGCAGGTACCTTTGCAAGAAGACAAGAAGTGCGCCACAACTGGTTTGGGATCAAACTTATCGAAAGACACTTCGGATAGTTTCACACACAGCAGGTTACTTAGTGTCCCAGATTGCATTCTGGTCTTTAGGTTGGTCTTGATTAGGTTCATATTACTGAAACATCTCTCAACAGTAGCAGTTGATGGAGACAGTGTTGACATTATCCTCACAAGAGTAAGTACATTTCGCGCAGACTTTGGGTTGCTCTCCAACAATGACTGCTACAAGTTACATGGATCCCCCGATCCTTGTCTGTTGATCATCAGTTTCAAGTCTAACCACTCATCCATTACTAACCTGGGCTCACCTTTGTGCAAAACTTCACTGAAATGTGAAACCAACTGTCTTATTCTTCTGTACTATATTGAAGCAAGAGACGCTTGTCATTTGGCCACTGGGAATGGTGAAAGACCGCAAAGCAACTGAATGGCGGTTCTTGCAAGGCCTGGAATCTTTTGTCCATATACTCAACTGCACGGTCAAGAGCAGTCTCAAATCTTGCCACCAACAGTTGATTTCACTTTTGTCAGTTGCACATGGGACTCCCCACACTTTGGCACACCTGTATCTGCATTATAGTTTGCCATGAATCGCTGGTAGTTCTCCCCAGGACTGGTCTTAGGGTCCATAAGACACAACATACACCTCTCCAACACTCTCTCCACCTCTGTTATGAACAACATGTCTTCCTGGACCTCTACACTGACAAGTGAAAGAACCTGCATCACATCCAAGAGAAAGTACAGACCCTCCAGAAAGTCTGGTTGCTTCATCTTGTGTAGGAAACCTTTGACCTTTGGATCATCATCTCCCTCTTCACTAACTGCAGCTTCTAGGTGCAGGATTGTGGCCCTGAGATGTGTTTCCAAGGCACTGAACGCTCTGCAAAAAGTGAAATACAAAATAACAAATATTCATTAAAGATAAAAAACTAAAATACTTTACGGAGTTCTCTTAAACAAGTTAAGGTATTTAAAATGAACACAATAATATTTTGAATTTTTTAAGAAAATTATATATGCAGGCTTGAGTATGATTTTTAGCTATTAAGACTAATAAAGATCAATCAATGACAGCAAAAATAAATCTTTGTTTTTCACAATCTTTCAATACAATCAGTGACACCAGTATTTCAAAAAGAAAAGAAAAGTAGTACAAATAATTTCCCTATCACAGGAATAAAACTTTTTCTTTTACTATTTTATCGCAGTAATATAGAGATCATAAGTTTTATGTTTGGGTCATTTTTTCTTCTTTTGAGTTATATATATATATATATACATATATATATATATATATATATATATATATATATATATATATATATATATATATATATATATATATATATATGTTAACGTGTCTATTTGTGGCATCAACGGATAACATGTAAACAATTGAATAATTCAGATGTAGTGTATGTACAAACTACTAATGAAAGGAAAATATAAAAAATTTTTTCATGGCCAACACATAAAAATTTAAATGATCGAAAATTAAATGTTTCACATACCTGTATCTGCTTGCCCGCCACCTGACTTGGTGCACTCCACTAAAGTACACAAGGCTTTCTTCTATCAATTCAGTTATCTTGTTGACATCTTCTCTTCTCTTTGGTGAATAGTAGTACCACTTGAATACACCTTTAACTGTGTTGTCAATGCTTTGACAAAGGATAATTCTTTCATGACATCTAGTACTGCTAGTTCAAGATTGTGGGCCAGACAATGAATGATAGCTGCCCATGGGCACAATTCTTTGAGTGACGTGGCAACACCTTTGGTACTCCCACGTCATCACAGCTACACCATCAAAATTACAAGCCACAAGTTTTTTCTTCAGTACATCCTCTATCAAGCCCATCTCTTCAAGAGCTTTGTGTATGCCAGCCTTTACGCCCAAAGCATGAGCATGCTCAAGTGCAACAATATCACACAACACTGGTCTGATTTCACCATTGTTGGCAACACACCTAACAAATACTGCCTCCTGTTCAGTCAGTGAACTGTCCGTACTTCCGTCTGCAAGTATACACACAAATCTGGTAGCATGCAACACTTTTCTGTCTTCTTTGTCCACCTCTGGGGTGCTTTTCATAAATTCGCGACGGCCCTTGTCGTTTTGGTATGCACTTCCCCTGTCCAAACCATTTTTAGCTTGCAATTCACAGAGACCAGCAAATGTCCTGAAGGCAAGATTTTCTGTAGTTGTATAGTAAGCTGTATTCACTAATGTTTCCATCCTCTGTTGAGTACCATCCTCTACCTTGCTGGCATACTTGCGGTGAGCCTGCGCTAAGGGAGTCTCGGATGGGGACGAGTCATTCTCACTCCGTGTACGACACATAGCATGCTTCTAAGAACGTTCGTGGTTTGAAAGCGTATCCTTCCGGAATATGCTGGTCCCTTGCACAATAGCTGAACTGATATCCGAAATACTTGGACAAATTTTGCACAACTTGCAAAACATAATGTCTGCCACATCATCATATACCAGCCAGTTAAATTCCTTCTTCAAGGATGGAACAAATCCACGGACCCGTTTGGTCTGGTCATACACTTTCTTCCATGCTTTTGCGGAAGAGTCTGGCTTCTTCGCCGCAACTGGTGGCATTGCCAGCCGCTGTACTTTACTTGGGGGAACACAGTCAACTTCATCAGTATCTTGCTGACGCTTTTCAACGGGAACAGGGGATTTGTTTTCCTTGTCTGCTGGTTTTGCCTTTGCCTTGGGCTGAAAGACTGATGTGATGCTTAGGCTTGCCATGCCCACCGAGAAAAGTTTTCTGCTACCTTGAAGTTGAAACTAGGTTGATCGTAAACTTTAAAGATGGCGTCTGAAAATACTCTGATTAGTTGAGCAAAATTGTCCCCTTTTATTCACATTGAGCGGATTATCCCTGCAGGTGTTTGTCTTAACAAACATCCAATTAAATTTGTTCAAAACCTGCTCACCCAATTAAGAGCACCTCTGTTGTTATCTATTCCAATCGCATTAATGTTTTGATAAAGATTAACCAAACAAAGGTGACGCTACACTCGGCGTGCTTCTTGCAGTGATAATCGGAACAAGTCATTATCAACACAACTTCGCAAGCAAACGGAGGTCCATTTGCAGTATTTCTGGTCAAAAAATTTTATCTTGTCCATAGGACAAGTAAATTTTTAAAGTCACTTGTCCGTGCACATGCATGTCGGATCATACAAGTTTTCGAGCCCTGATTGTATATCATCACCACAGCATACATCACTTCAGTATAATACATGATTGTATATCAGTAAAACACAAGTTTATCACCATGACCTCTGTGTATGTCATCACTTCACTGTTCACCATGACCTCAGTGTATGTCATCACTTCACTGTTCACCGTGACCTCAGTGTATGTCATCACTTCACTGTTCACCATGACCTCAGTGTATGTCATCACTTCACTGTTCACCATGACCTCAGTGTATGTCATCACTTCACTGTTCACCGTGACCTCAGTGTATGTCATCACTTCACTGTTCACCATGACCTCAGTGTATGTCATCACTTCACTGTTCACCATGACCTCAGTGTATGTCATCACTTCACTGTTCACCATGACCTCAGTGTATGTCATCACTTTATAGTTCACCATGACCTCAGTGTATGTCATCACTTCACTGTTCACCATGACCTCAGTGTATGTCATCACTTTATAGTTCACCATGACCTCAGTGTATGTCATCACTTCACTGTTCACCATGCCCTCAGTGTATGTCATCACTGTTCACCATAACCCCAGTGTATGTCATCACTTCACTGTTCACCATGACCTCAGTGTATGTCATCACTTTATAGTTCACCATGACCTCAGTGTATGTCATCACTTCACTGTTCACCATGACCTCAGTGTATGTCATCACTTCACTGTTCACCATAACCTCAGTGTATGTCATCACTTCACTGTTCACCATGACCTCTGTGTATGTCATCAATTCACTGTTCACCATGACCTCAGTGTATGTCATCACTTCACTGTTCACCATAACCTCAGTGTATGTCATCACTTCACTGTTCACCGTGACCTCAGTGTATGTCATCACTTCACTGTTCACCATGACCTCAGTGTATGTCATCACTTCACTGTTCACCGTGACCTCAGTGTATGTCATCACTTCACTGTTCACCATGACTTCAGTGTATGTTATCACTTCACTGTTCACCATGACCTCAGCGTATGTCATCACTTCACTGTTCACCATAACCTCAGTGTATGTCATCACTTCACTGTTCACCATGACCTCAGTGTATGTCATCACTTCACTGTTCACCATGACCTCAGTGTATGTCATCACTTTATAGTTCACCATGACCTCAGTGTATGTCATCACTTTATAGTTCACCATGACCTCAGTGTATGTCATCACTTTATAGTTCACCATGACCTCAGTGTATGTCATCACTTCACTGTTCACCGTGACCTCAGTGTATGTCATCACTTCACTGTTCACCATGACCTCAGTGTATGTCATCACTTTATAGTTCACCATGACCTCTGTGTATGTCATCACTTCACTGTTCACCATGACCTCAGCGTATGTCATCACTTCACTGTTCACCATGACCTCAGTGTATGTCATCACTTCACTGTTCACCATGACCTCAGTGTATGTCATCACTTCACTGTTCACCATGACCTCAGCGTATGTCATCACTTCACTGTTCACCATAACCTCAGTGTATGTCATCACTTTATAGTTCACCATGACCTCAGTGTATGTCATCACTTTATAGTTCACCATGACCTCAGTGTATGTCATCACTTTACTGTTCACCATAACCTTTGCGTATGTCATCACTTCCCTGCCCCATAACCTCAGTGTATGTCATCACTTTATAGTTCACCATAACCTCAGTGTATGTCATCACTTTATAGTTCACCATGACCTCAGTGTATGTCATCACTTTACTGTTCACCATAACCTTTGCGTATGTCATCACTTCCCTGCCCCATAACCTCAGTGTATGTCATCATTTTATAGTTCACCATAACCTCAGTGTATGTCATCACTTTATAGTTCACCATGACCTCTGTGTATGTCATCACTTTACTGTTCACCATAACCTCAGCGTATGTCATCACTTCACTGTTCACCATAACCTCAGTGTATGTCATCATTTAAAGTCTGTGAATGAAAACTGAAGCACCGACAATGGTACCATTGTGAGGTTGTCATTTTACCAGTGAGACCTCTAAATATATATTGTATGTACATATACAGGTAGCTTGGCGGAAGAAGCTTGTATTCCACTGTCAGTTGCCATCTTGGATTTGGCAGTGCAGACAGCCAATCAGAAGGAGCTCTGGGTCTGTCAGAAGACATCTATCCAAGCATTCAAGGTTCTCATTGGCCAGGCCCTTCAATGGTATGGCATCACATGATGATCGTCATAGTTGGATTTAGCCACACATCAAGCATACATGTATCCAACAAAATATACTGCCAGATGTTTCACCTGTCCAGCACTTTCCTTCATGATTCAGTACTAGAATGATAACAAGGGGTCACAATTAGGCATGGTGAAATGGCACGTTTTTAGCTCTGCTGACTTGCCAGTGAGTTTCAAGCATATAGGCTGATCAGTCACCTGTTATCCGTCCACATATGTGTCCACAGCTCACCTATTGAAGGGTCCGCCCCATACGGGGGGACCCTCACTGTTTTTGGGTTGTCTGTCTATCCGGATGTCCGTCTGAATGAGCACTTTTTTTTTTTACCACGATATGTACAGAATGCCTTGTATTTTGCTCAAATTTGGCAGCATGCTTACCTTACCTGGCAAGATGAACTGATCAGATTTTGGTGTCACCATGACCTAATTTTATCCAAAGGGGGCCAGTTAATGTTTGTTGGGGCTCGTTACCACAATATCTCCAGAATGCTCCAAATTTGTATTTTGCTCAAATTTGGCAGTATGCTTATTTAGCTTGCCAAGATGAACAGGATAGATTTTGGTGTCACCATGACCTAATTTGAGCAAATGGCGGACCCTTCAGTCAACGATTGCATTGAAGGTATGTCTAGTTTTACTTCTCCCAAAAGGATCATGCAACAATGATTTTAAGATTTTTTGCAATTTTGTTTTGTTCTTCATTTCCAGCTCAGCTGACTTGTCTGTACATTTGAGCTTTTAGAAGGCTGAGTTGTCCGTTGTTTGTTTGTCCATCTTCACCCCTTTAAATTTTGAACTTCTCCGCAACCACTGGCAAAATTCCTTCAAGCTTGGTAGGGCTCAATGTTGTGTGCCTTTTTACAAAGTTTGTTCAAAATGTTATGCTCCATTGATTTTTGGACTTTTCATGTTTTGTTTAATTTTTGGGAAATCTTTGAAACCACCAATCCAATGTTTTTAAAATTATGTAAGGACCCTTTTGGGGACCCCTAGACCTGAATTGTTCAAAAGGTGATGCTTAAATATTTTTCTGATGTGTAATGAATGTTCAATGTGCTTTGTGAAATTTTAAATTTTTCTCTGAAACACCTCAGCAGCATTGTTGAAAACTACAGTAACTCTGAATTATTCTTGAACTAAAAATACTCTTATTTTGCATACATGGTCAGGATATCTTGGATATTTTTCAATTTATATGATGTTAAAATTTGAAAAAAAAAGTTTTTTGTCCTTAGTTCTGCCTTCCTGGCAAAGCGGTCATCATGCACAAGCAAAGACCACCATGAATATACATGGTGAGAGCATCAAAGGGTTAATCTGAGATATGCACATGTAAATTACATACAAATTGAAGTCATGTATGATAGTTGTATTATTTCTCACCAGGTGGCTCCACAGTGAGCTGGAGGAGGCCAGTTCTGCACAGCGTTGTGTTTACTATCTCAATCTATTGCGTAATACGCTGTGGCCAAATGGTAAGCTAGACACAGAGCCCACATTATACCCCAGTGAAGAACAAAGACAGACTACACGGAAGCAAGCACGCAGGTGTCTCTTTGAATTTTTTCCAAGTAAGTCTTTAATTTCTCTCACCCAAATCCAGTGCACACCTAATATCAGGTGCACATTAAATGTGCACATAATATGCACCAAACTTGCTCCCTTTTTTAAAACAATTCCTTGGTTGAGCCCAATTTGCACCGTACTAAATTAGGTATAGACCCAAACAGCACAGTCTTTCTGGCTGGGGTGCCTGATATTTTGTGTCAGAGAAGCTTAGTCAGTATGAGTGGGCACCCAAAGAACACTGTTTCTGCCATAGTATTAGTGGGCACCCAAAGAGCACTGTTTCTCCCATAGTCAGTATGAGAGGGCACCCAAAGAGCACTGTTTCTGCCATAGTCAGTATCAGTGGGCACTCAAACAGCACTGTTTCTCCCATAGTCAGTATGAGTGGGCACCCAAAGAGCACTGTTTCTGCCCTAGTCAGTGTGAGTGGGCACCCAAAGAGCACTGTTTCTGCCATAGTTAGTGTGAATGGGCACCCAAAGAGCACTGTTTCTGCCATAGTCAGTATAAATGGGCACCGAAAGAGCACTGTTTCTGCCATAGTCAGTATGAGTGGGCACCCAAAGAGTACTGTTTCTGCCAAAGTCAGTGTGAGTGGGCACCCAAAGAACACTGTTTCTGCCATAGTCAGTATGAGTGGGTACCCAAAGAACACTGTTTCTGCCAAAGTCAGTGTGAGTGGGCACCCAAAGAGCACTGTTTCTGCCATAGTCAGTACGAGTGGGCACCCAAAGAACACTGTTTCTGCCATAGTCAGTGTGAGTTGGCTCCCAAAGAGCACTGTTTCTGCCATAGTCAGTATGAATGGGCACCCAAAGAACACTGTTTCTGCCATAGTCAGTGTGAGTGGGCACCCAAAGAGCACTGCTTCTGCCATAGTCAGTATGAGTGGGCACCCAAAGAACACTGTTTCTGCCATAGTCAGTATGAGTGGGCACCCAAAGAACAGTTTCTGCCATAGTCAGTGTGAGTGGGCACCCAAAGAACACTGTTTCTGCCATAGTCAGTATGAGTGGGCACCCAAAGAACACTGTTTCTGCCATAGTCAGTATGAGTGGGCACCCAAAGAACACTGTTTCTGCCATAGTCAGTATGAGTGGGCACCCAAAGAACACTGTTTCTGCCATAGTTAGCACCAGTGGGCACCCAAAGAACACTGTTTCTGCCATAGTCAGTATGAGTGGGCATGCAAAGAACACTGTTTCTGCCAGAGTCAGTATGAGTGGGCACCCAAAGAACACTGTTTCTGCCATAGTCAGTATTAGTGGGCACCCAAAGAACACTGTTTCTGCCATAGTCAGTATGAGTGGGCACCCAAAGAACACTGTTTCTGCCATTGTCAGTATGAGTGGGCACCCAAAGAGTACTGTCTTGCCATAGTCAGTATGAGTGGGCACCCAAAGAACACTGTTTCTGCCATAGTCAGTGTGAGTGGGCTCCCAAAGAGCACTGTTTCTGCCATAGTCAGTATGAGCGGGCACCCAAAGAGCACAGTGACTGTTTCTGCTATAGTCAGTTTGAATGGGCACCCAAAGAGTGCTGTTTCTGCCATAGTCAGTATGAGTGGGCACCCAAAGAACACTGTTTCTGCCATACTCAGTATGAGTGGGCACCCAAAGAACACTGTTTCTGCCATAGTCAGTATGAGTGGGCACCCAAAGAACACTGTTTCTGCCGTAGTCAGTGTGAGTGGGCACCCAAAGAGCACTGTTTCTGCCATAGTCAGTATGAGTGGGCACCCAAAGAACACTGTTTCTGCCATAGTCAGTATTAGTGGGCACCCAAAGAATACTGTTTCTGCCATAGTCAGTATGAGTGGGCACCCAAAGAGCACTGTTTCTGCCATAGTCAGTGTGAGTGGGCACCAAAAGAACACTGTTTCTGCCATAGTCAGTATGAGTGGGCACCCAAAGAACACTGTTTCTGCCATAGTCAGTGGGAGTGGGCACCCAAAGAACACTGTTTCTGCCATAGTCAGTATGAGTGGGCTCCCAAAGAGCACTGTTTCTGCCATAGTCAGTGTGAGCGGGCACCCAAAGTGCACTGTTTCTGCCATAGTCAGTATGAGTGGGCACCCAAAGAGCACTGTTCCTGCCATAGTCAGTTTGAGTGGGCACCCATAGAGCACTAATCCTATGCCAAAGTCTCGCAGTGAACAGTTTGAAAATGCACGCTCTCTAAATCCATTCCCCATGACACGGGCATGTTGAATTCTATATATCTCTGTTAGGGAGCAAGTTACCTTGCACTGAAAAAACTTATGAAAATATGCCAACTTTGCACTGAAAATGTACCTGACTTGTGCTCTGGAAAATGTTAATTAGTGAATTAACACAGAATGTCACATGACCAACTAATATCGACCCGCGTCCTGTGACAATTTTATCCTCCAGTTTGAAAAGATGAAATGCCGCACAAGGAGAAACTTATTTTTATGTGGTTCATTGATCAAAACTCATGTATAGCTGTATGAGTTCTTGTGGGGCCAAGGCATAAAATATCCTGGAACATTTATAGGTATAGAACTTTGATTTTGACCTCAACTGACTTGTCAGTCAGCTGAGGTTATTTTGGTGCATTAAAGCTATTTTTGACTTGTGAGTATATAACTCAGATTGTGCTGAAACTTGGCAAGCATAGCTTGTGTAAGGGTCAAACAAAATTGTTCACTAGGTGAAGATGCTTCAGATTCCTGATTTTTAGTGAGTTTTTTAGTATGGATACTTAATAGATAATGCATTATAGATACATTCCTATTGATTACTATGTCTGGTGGATACTTAATAGATAATGCATTATAGATACATTCCTATTGATTACTATGTCTGGTGGATACTTAATAGATAATGCATTATAGATACATTCCTATTGATTACTATGCCAGACAATGGGACTGTAATGGTTCATCACATTTTAGTTGTTCTCCAAAACCACCCACCAGACCCTCCTCAAACCCAGTCTACCGTGGGGGAGTCTCTACCAAATTGGCCAATTGGTCATGCTCCAGTGATTTTTTGGATTTTTTTTTCTTTCTTTAGAACTGTTGGGATTATTTTTTGTCAAATTTTAATCTCCTTTTCCAAAATTGCCTGGTAAATTGCTTCAAAATTGTATAGGGACACTTCTGGGGACCCTTGGACCTTAATTTGTTCAATAGATGGAGCTGTAACTTTTAAAAAAAAATGTTAAAGCTATTTTCAACTTCTTTGAAACCATAACTCAGATTGTGCTGAAACATGGTAGAAATGTACCTTACTGAAGGGTCAATCAAAGTTGTGTGATAGATGTTGATGTTCTGGATCCCTGATTTTTAACATAATTTTTAGTTCGGGTACCTTTTGGGAAATGTGTACCTTCCTGTTCATTACTATGCATGTCAGTGGGGTTTACAATGGTACAGGTACAGGAACTACTTTAAGCAAATTTTTTTGGCCAAAAAAAGCAATTTCTGTGTTAAAATACAATATGAGTACACCTGTGTTCCTTGTCAATAAGTTGAAGATTCAATCTTTAATTTAACTGAGACAGAAAAATGACGTGTTTTGTGTGGTATTTAATTGATTGACACAGTGTCACTCAGTGAAACATAACTTGATAGTTCCTTCATCACAACCTGCAGACTATCAAAGTTAACAGGTAAAACCATGTTTGGGCAGGTCAACTTGCCCGGTACCTGCTCTCTGGGCAGATGAGAAGAAAATTTATGTCTGCTCATCTAGTAATTTACATTTTTGACTTCTCCAAAACGATCAGCAAGATTGACTTGATGGTAGAGATATACCTTGGATGAGTCTCTATTAAGTTCCCTCAAGTGCTCATGTGCCAGTAAGTTTTGAATTTTTTAATGTTTTTTTTTTTTTTTTTTTAGGTAATGTTATTTGGAGGGTGGGTCATAAAAATTTTCCTCTGTAAAACCACTTGGCCAATGGATTTAAAATTGCACTCAAAACAGTTCCGGGTACCCATGGGACAGGGTGGGACTTATTTTTGCTTGGAAGTATCAAGGCCAGCTGAAGACTGGCTGTTCAGACAGCTCTCCTGTTTTTTGTGATGGCCATAGCATTTGAACTTGTGGACATATGTGCGTAGAACTATTATGTGAACATTATACAGACAGAAGTCTATTATGTGTGGAATCCTGGTGGCGCCATTGGTGGCATAAATAGGAACCACCATCGTACATGTAAGTGTCAAAGAAACATTAAGATACATTTTTACAATAATTATAATAAATTGAAATGGAAGTACAAAATTTACACCAAATATATGCTGGGCCAAGGGTCACATTTTGTAAAAATTTGGGGTGATCTTGACCTATTTGTCAAGGTCATTAAGCAGTTTAGTAAAGGCCCCTAAATTCAATATGTTGCGAAAGAACAAAGTCACAAAAAAAAAATATGTTTCCCCGAATGGAACAAAATGTTTTGTGGTAGGTATATGTAGGTAGGCATAATTTTTAAAAATTTATTTTTAGTTTGACAAATTGGGTGGGTTAGTATGTTTACTTTCTTAAATGTTCCCACAATTTTGGCTGGGTACATGTTTTAATTTGGGGGGGGGGGGGGAGGGCAGAAGTAAGTTAACATGGGGTTGGTAGGAGAGGTTTAGAGATGGGCCGATTGAGTTTGGGGAAACAAACAATTGTTTTTTTTTTTTGGAGGGTCTAAGGCTAATGATTAGAGCAAATGTACCATAAATGTGTAACATGTGGAAGTTTGATGTTGCATAATGTAGATGACCTTGTACAACTTTCTCAAGGTCATAGGTGAATTGCATTTCAGGACATAAATTTTTTGATATGGTCCTCTGATTAAATGTCAGGAAAGCATTGGGCCCATGGCTTTTTGATGTTTATGTTGGGAAAAACTCTAAATTTCTTCTCAAGAAAATCAAGGTTTTGGCCATCAAACATGTGGTCACCAAATTGTAATTTTCAACTTCTTTTTCCAAATTATAAGTTGAATTCTTTTAACACTTGGTAGAATTGTGCATTGCCTCAATCTTCACCAAAGATAATCAGGAAACTTGAATTTTTTTTCTCCAGAACTACTTGGACAATGGCTTTGAAATTGAAGAAACAGACTTCAGGATACCCTCCCCCTGGACTAGGCATATTTGGGGTTTAAACCATCACCATGAGTACAGGATGGGCTGTTCACACCATCCTTTAGATTATTCTCAGAATTTTAAGGAAAGTATCTAAATGGGAAACAAGGAAAAGAGGCCAAAATAAGCTACAAATTATCGTTCAAGTTTCGACGAGTCTAGTTGTGTTGGTAGAACGCTTGCAAAGAGGTTATTGAGATAATGCATGTCGCCTGAGAAACTTACTGGTATATTTTATCAGAACAAGTGTTTTTTATCTGCGTTGTAGAAATTATACCAGTGCTTGTTGGCCATGATGACCTGGACTACTGTGTAGACCAAGTGATGGCGTCCATTGATCACCCAAAGCTCAACAGGTGAGTTTGGTCAATAATGACGCTGCCCACTATGGTCAAGTATAACCCCTGCCTACAGTGGGGCATCATAGCTCCGCCCTCAATGGTCATAGAACCCTTGTCTACAATGGTAAAGCCTATGGTGGTCAAGCATGGCCCCCCTTACTATAGTCATTTTATGCCTTGTCTACATTGGTGAAGTCTACAGTGGGGCATCATAACCCCCCCCCCCTTACTATAGTCCTTTTAGGCCTTGCCTACAGTGGGGCATCATAGCCCCCCCTTACTATAGTCCTTTTAGGCCTTGCCTACAGTGGGGGCATCATAGCCCCCCCCCCCCTTACTATAGTCCTTTTAGGCCTTGCCTACAGTGGGGCATCATAGCCCCCCCCCTTACTATAGTCCTTTTAGGCCTTGCCTACAGTGGGGCATCATAGCCCCCCCCCCTACTATAGTCCTTTAAGGCCCTGTCTACATTGGTGAAGCCTACAGTGGGGCATCATAGCCCCCCCCCCCCCTTACTATAGTCATTTTAGGCCTTGTCTACTTTGGTGAAATCTACATGGGGGCATCATAGCCCCCCCCCCCTCTCTCTTAGTATAGTCCTTTAAGGCCATGTCTACATTGGTGAAGTCTACAGTGGGGCATCATAGCCTGCCCATAATGATCATTTAAGGCCCTGTCTATAATTGTTAAACCTGCAGTGGCCAGTCATTGCCCTGCCCACAATGGTAAATACAGGCCCTGCCCACAATGGTAAATACAGGCCCTGCGTACAAAGGTGAAGCCTACAGTGGGGCATCACAGTCCCACCCACAATGGCCATTGAAGGCCCTGACTACAATATGGTAAAGCCTACAGTGGCCAATAATTGCCCCACCCACAATGGCCATTGAAGGCCCTGACTACAATATGGTAAAGCCTACAGTGGCCAATAATTGCCCCACCCTCAATGGTCATTTAAGGCCCTGTCACTACCAGGTCAGTTGTGACATTACTTTGAGGATATGCATTAGGTTAGCAGTGACTTTCACAAATTGTTACATGTTACCCTTGATTCCGATTTTAAGTGTAGTAAAGTATAAATTTACTGAAAGCCAGCAAGTATGTTTATTAAAACTTTATAATGTTTAGCTGATGGTGGCAGTGTTTACATGAAAGTTTATTATGTTTAGTAGATTGTGGCAGTGTTTACATAAAAAGTTTAATGTTTAGTACATGGTGACAGTGTTGACATAAAAGTTTATAATGTTTAGTAGATGGGGGCAGTGTTTACATTAAAAGTTTATAATGCCTACTAGATGGTGGCAGTGTTTACATAGTACACGACACTGAATTCAGTATCTTGATAAAGAAGAAGGGGAATAATGCCAAATGTACTACAAACGAGTGTTCCAATGGAAGTTTGCAATATTTTGATTTAATACCTTCACTAATTCAGAGGGTCATGGAGGAAATACATTTCAGAAAATGAATTTTCAGTGATGGTCATCAGATTATGTCAACAGAGCATAAGGCCCATGGGCCTCTTGTTGCAGTTTACTGATCCAAGAAATACATGTAGGTCCAGGTTTTCACAGAATGTAATGCTGACTATAGCTACATGTTGCATTCACAGGAATGGCCTATGTAGAATTGTGATGTTACCTCACAGTGTACACTGCCAAATGTGGCAAGATTGACTCTAGCCAGACACAAGCCTGATCAAGTGTACAACTCACTGCCATGCATGCAGTTGAAAAAATCACAGAAAATACATTCTCTTCTGAAAATACCAGTTTCCACAATTTGAAACTTTGGTCCTAAGGATGCCTCAGACACCTAGTGAAAACTAGGTCACTGGGTCCCATATTTAGGTCACAATGCTGCATTGAAGAAAAATGGCCTTGCCATGATATCTCTGCTCATTGCATTTGCACCAAAGCTTTGTCATTAGGTCAAACAGAAGTAACCTTGACCAACCCAAGGGTATTGTTGTCACCTATGTGTCCGTCCGTTTGTCCGTTCGTCCTGGCCAAGGGGTTTTTGGCCACTGATTGGCCTCTAGTTGCATATTCTAGGTACTAACTGGTGTAGTTTTGCTTTCAGACACTTTGCATACTGCCTGCTGGATTTGCTCATGGAAACAGTGATACCAGAAGTCTGTACAGCCAGACTACAGCAAGAGCTGCTCAGTCAATCATGGAAACAGTGATACCAGAAGTCTGTACAGCCAGACTACAGCAAGAGCTGCTCAGTCAATCATGGAAACAGTGATACCAGAAGTCTGTACAGCCAGACTACAGCAAGAGCTGCTCAGTCAATCATGGAAATAGTGATACCAGAAGTCTCTACAGCCAGGCTACAGCAAGAACTGCTCAGTCAATCATCTTGAACTGTTCTATTGACATGCAATCATGGGCACTGCCGAAAATGATGCACATTGAAGAACCACAATAGATCAAAGGCAACAGTGGTTAATTAATATTCCCAGGGATGGGAGTTTTCTGTCTAAAAATAGCTTTCTGTTTTGGCATATTTTTTCTTTATTTTATTTTATTTTTTTTTTTTGTGGGGGTGGGGTGGAGACTTTATTGGGCTGTGGCAGCAGCTCACACAAGCTTTGACTACAGTTTGGCCAAAGAGGACAAAATTTGGCTGTAGAAAATTTGTGATTGGAGTCAAATGGGCTAAAGATGAGAACTGCTGTACTAGGGGCTGACTACTGCTGCCAAAGTATTGACTGAAAATAAAAAGTGAAAGGGAGGAAAGTGTGAATGTGGTATTGCCAAGAAAATATTGACTGAAAGAATTAATGGAAGTAAAATTATTTTCTCTGCATTTCATAATTCATTAATTATACCAGTAATTTAGAGTGGCTAAGGACTTTCATGGAGCATGATATATATGTATGTATGTATATATATATATATATATATATATATATATATATATATATATATATATATATATATATATATATATATATATATATATATATATACGTATGAATCTATGCAATAGATTCTGATGATATTTGAGATTTTGCCACAGGTCAATTGAACTACAAACTATTTGTCTAATGATTTTTGTATTGTTAATTCCAGTCCATTTTGGTGTCATGATGAGTTGTGTCACATGGTCTTTGGGAGCATGTGGAGTACATTTTAATCTGTTTTTACCTTTAACTCATTCCACCCTGATAGGAGACTGAGTGAACACTCGTCAGCTTTTCAATGCACCCACAGCATGCCAAGGAAAGCTGTTGACCATGGGCATATAATTTGGAATGATCTTCCATGCAAGTTTCATCCAAAATTTTCAAAAATAATTCCTAAATTAGTAAAATACAATTAGCAGATGACATTGAGATATTAGTGGGAAAAAGCATCATTAGGGTGGAATGAGTTAAGAAAGACCAGACAGGGGCCAAGGTGACACCTAGCCTCCCATCCCCATGTCCCACCAGCTGGTCTGTCTGGGGAAAATTTGAGACTCCTACCGCTGTATTGCACTCCATTAGTGTGGCGGGGCTCGACAGGCTTTGAATTGAGTGAATGCACTACCTATCACAGAGATGTTCTTTGATATGTGCTTGTAGAGTATGAAAAAAGAGAGACCCAACATATTGCTTGTATAATTATCAATCATGAGCTTACAGCTTGAACTCTTTGTTCCTTTAATTTAAACTGTCAATATTTTTCCTTGGCATGTGTTTGCAACTATTGAAGTCTCATCTACAATGCTCAGTCAAATTGTTTTTCATTGCTGTCAAAATAAGTTGGCATATGAGCACCATCTGGTTATGGCCGGTATAAGGCAGAAAATAGTAAATAATTAAAATGTGCTCCACCTGGCAAGTGGAAGACTGTTCAAGGGGCCATATTTGGTATGATAGTCAACATTTGGGTGTGTATCTGTGATATACCGCAAACATAAACAATGCAAATTATTTGCTTGCCTTGTTGGTGTTTGTGTTCATCCACAATAGGTTCACCATTTTAATGACAATTAGTGAATTATAAATATATTTATATGGAAGTAGAATGGCTCAAGAAGTATCATGTTCACACCTACTGATCTCCAGAACCTTTGGATTGTGCAAGTATTTTACTAGGGAACCTGTATAGTAGTTATCTTGATGTACAGTTGAGGTGCTGCAGTGTAAATAGATGTAAATTATGTTTATATATTTTGTACAGATAGAGTTATCTCCAGTTGATAACCAATTGATCAAAAAGACATTGAAATATGACAAGTGTTTTTTTGTAACATAGACATTACTGTTCACTGGTCCAATGTAATTCACCATTTTTCCACAGGTGGACCACTGTGCCTAGTGATTTTCTCACCTCCAATGTCTAGAGAAAGCCCCTTTGTTGGGGTAAGACTACTTGATTTTATAGTTTCAACATAGGCACTTGCCACAGAGCAAGGTTAACATGGTAAAATAACATCAGTATCTCAGCTGAACAAGTTTAAGTATGGAAGGAAAATGGCCTCTAAACTGTTAAGGAAACCTGTCATAAAATTTTTAACTTATAATAATAGGTTAAGACTGTTTTACGGCAGTAAAGCGTGCCTAATCAGTGAAGTGTCTGCCATAACTGAAACCATGGTGCTTTACCCTTTAAACACCACACTTGTATAAATGGTTATATCCCACAGAGCTATTTGCTGTGGCATCATGAGCACATGCTGCCAAAATGTATTCAGTTGAAAGGTTTCAGAAACAACTCTGGTGATTAACCCTAAAGGTGTCAGAAATCAATTGACATCTATACTTATGCCTGATTGGTGGTCAGTACACAGATACTGCATGAGGATGTAGGTGATAGCTTCTTGTCCTTTCAGGCTTGTGAATGGACATTGTTTGTGACTGAACAATTAATGACATCTACAGAAAAAACATTAGAACAAACTTGAGTACTGTACATATGCTTGTTTCAGGAATGACTGACATCAGACATTATTTCTGTTAACCCCCAAATAAGGGTATATTACCCTTTTAAAACATGAAATACCCCCTGACAAAATTCTGAAGGGTCACAAGTCTTATAACATTGTTAAAAATCTAGTCTATTTCCCTTCTTGTGACCCCCTGACAAAAATTTAACGTAAACACTGATCAGATGGCTCAAGATAATACACAATTTAACACAGAAGGTGAGACAACATTGGCCCTACAAGCTATTTGTATGATTGGCTCTGCCGCAGGCCCATCAAATATTCATAAATTATTTTCTGTAAAACATATATTTAAAATTTCTTTTTAAAAAGTTGGCATTAAGTTCAGATAATAAATCCATGCATGTATGTGAATAGTCCAATATTTTATGCTCTCAAATATCTACATACATTCCTTTGAGAGTGTTATGGACAATATACAATTAAATTTTTACTGCAAACTTCCATTTGGAAACTACAGAAAAAAAAACTGTCATTAATTTTGCCTGTAAAAAGTTTCCAACATATTCAAATTTAAAATGCCTGATACATTACCAATATTGACAGGCTTACTAATCAAAAAGTTTTACAATTTATGTTAATGTTGCTTTAGTTGACCTCAAATTTACTTTGAAGATCGGTATTTTTAACATGCATTACCCTATGCCCACAAGTGTCCACCCCCGCGATGCCCTCTCCAGTCAGCTGGAGGTGAGAAAATTCTGTGCTTCGGTGGTTCTGTGAAAGGAGTCAATTTTCATATCGTGCTCATATGAGATGTGTGGGATGAAATATTAACTTTTTGGATGCCAGGTTAGAAACTCAGTGGACAGCTTTCCTTTACATGTACTGTGGGAAGTGCACTGATGAAAACTTGTGACCAAGACCACCAAGTTTTGCTGACATTGTCATGAGTGTGAAAAACTGATACCTGCACTTGAATGAAAGCATTTTGCATGAAAAATGTGAGCATGATATGATCATGTGATTCAAGCTACTTCAATTGGACTCGAGTCACTTACGGCCATCAAAGAGTTAAGGGAGGAAAATTGCTGAAGTACAATTTTTGAGCTGTAGTGCTTTAATCGGTGATGTCTTTACAAAGACGAGTCACTCGGACAAATGTGTTGTGGCCATATTTGCTCAGGTTAGAAAGTGTTGTGCACATGAAAAGAACAGACTGTGCTAACCTGAACATAGTTTCTGAAATGCACAAAAGTGTAATTGTCACACTTAATACCAGCATTTTTCACTCATTTGTTATTATATAGCTCTTCGTTCGCATCATATGTCTGCCTGCATTTTATGAACTGATCCATCAGGTGGCCCCCAGGCTACCATTCCACCCCAAGGAACCAAACTGTGTTTCACCATGTAATTTTTCCCATTAAAGTTACCAGAGAGACTGTCTCATGAAAGTGTCATCTGTTTCTTTTTTTTTTTTTTGTCACTCATTACAGACATGCCACCAGGCCAGAGAGGGCCCAAGTGGGCTTCCATGACCTGCTTGGCTCCATCTGACCTACACTTGACCTTTGGGTAGTGAGATTTTGCCCATGTCATGTTTAGGTGAATTTTGGGTGAATGCTAGGTGCCTCTGAGTTATATAAATTGCTCGTTTAAACTTTTTTCAAGTTAAGGTCAACTTCAGGTAAAAATCCTGCATCTGTTCAAATACAGTTAGTGAACTTTGAGCTCCGTTGTCTTGTGAGTCTGCAGAGTTTAAAGGATACTCATCATGTTCTCTTTCCACAAATCCAGCTGATGGTTTATGAGAACTTGAAAATGTGAATAGTTGATGGACAGATGCCGGCTAATAAATTTTCGCCCTGCTGCATTATCAGTCAGCGCAGCATTTAGGATAGGTCATCTTTTATCCCTTGCAGATTCACACTTGACATTTTTGCAGTTATCGAAAGCCACAGACCAGATTCTCTCCAAACATGGTGGGCATCTACCTTAGTTTGGTGTCTTCAAAATTTATTCATTTGGATAGGACCCAGTGAGTTTACTTTGTTCTTTTTTCTCAAGAATTTTCTTTTTTTTTTTTTTTTTTGTGCTGCTGACCAAAAGTCATGGAGTTGATGCAATCACTTCTGTCCACAAACTTTTGCTTGTGATTACGATATAGTCCACAGTTTTCAAGATACAGTGAAAACTCGTTATAATGACACCATCTGTTCCCTTAGAAATATGTTGGATGACTGAATATGTCGGACAATTGAATCAAAGAACAAAGAAAATGAATTTTTGCCATTCAAACCTTTTGTCATTATAATGAATATGTTGGATATCTGAGCGTCGTTATAATGAGGTTTCACTGTAGCTTCATATAACTTTGTGGAGTTAACAAGTGAATGACTCAGCTGACTTGTCAGTCAGGTGAGCTTATCTTATGGTTGTCCATCCATCCGTCCATCATCAACAATTCACATTTTCGACTTCCCCAAAACCAATAGCCAGATTTACATAAACTTGGTGGGGATTTTTGGATTTTTTAATGATTTTTTTTGGCAAATCACAGGCATTAGGTATTTAAATTATTCTTTGAATGGTTAAAAATGGAACTTTTATATCTACCTCCTCCATTTGTCAATTTGTAAATTGTGGACCTTTTGAAAATAAATTTGGATTTGAATGGCACTCAGTCATGTTGTGAACTGTACATGTAGCAAATTAGTTTTTGTGAGGGAAAACCTGAGGGCAAAAAGAATGGATTCTCACACCGAATTTTGACATTCTTCTGCTGGATGGAGATCTAAATCAGTTATCCACAATACACCAGCTAGGGCTTGAAGTAGCCTTGCAGCCAATGTAGGCTGCTTTTATGACATTTTGCCCATCAGCATAACCGCACGTCTAATTCGTGCACTGAGGCTGATTTTACTCGGCTGTAAAATCGTCTAGCCACCAACAAACTTTTGGCCCAGTTATAATGATCACATACAAAGATCCCTTTGCTGTGTTCAGCTCAGCCACACCAATCACAGTAATAATGAATTAGTATCTTGTCATGCTAGTAGGTCAAGCTATGTTTTGATTCATGTTCTTTCTTTCTCTTTTTCTTTCTCTCTTCGGTCTAAGTTGGACCTTTTCCCTGAAAATGGGGGGTTCATCCAAACTCTCTGATCCCCCCTGAGTAGGCACTTCATATTGCCGTTTGTAATTTTCAAATCCAGAGGTTGCCAGACAATATGCCTGATTACAGAAGGGAGTGTCAGTTATTTTCATTTTTTTTTGAAACTCCCGGGAAAGTACATTCTGTCACTTTGCTGTTTTTATAAACAACTTGTAAAATTCTGGGAATAGGAAAAATTTGGACAAATTTGATGCTGCTTTCTATTCTATGTAATGATGCACTAAGTAAACTAATTTCAAAAGGAAACTTTAAGGCGTAAATATCCAAAACAACAGAAAGTTGCTGTGGGTAAAGACAGGAAAATAATTATGGAAGCTGTTGAAGGATATGGTGCAAATGAGCAAATAGTTCAGAAAAACTTTAGCCATATTCCTAACTTTCATCCCAACAATGACAGCAAAAAGATTCCAGGTCAACAGCTTTTCTCAGCATGCATTGGGCCTAATGCATGCTGAGAAAAGCAGTTGACTCAGTCCAGAATTTTGCACTGAAAGAGTTAAAGGCTGGTTTTATACCAGTCCTCTCAAGCTTTGAAATATCCTTCATTAACTGCAGACTTTAGTGTTTCCATAACATATAGGCCTAACCACCTAAAACCCAAATTTTATCACTTGTGGCAAAGATAATACAGACCAGGTAGGCCTGTCCCTTTTTTGGTTCTCCAGACCTGTCAGTCAGCTGAGATTACAGCAAAAGAAAGTGGGCCTACATCGTCCCTGTGAGACTTATGGATGTGGAACATTATAAACACACTCTACCTCCATTATAACTATGAGTCACAGGGCATGGCCCACAGCACAACATAGCCATTGAAGTATCAAACAAATGAAACTTCTCAGGTTGCAACATAAAATTAATTCAACTTTCTCAATCCACTGACTCGTCCAGTTGATCTTACCTATATTTGGAAACACTGGTTGTGTAACGTGGGTATCAAACTCTTTTAATAATTTTTATCTTAATTATAATAAAGCTATCCTTTTATGCTAATATGAAAATATAAAGTATAATCTTTATCCCTGAAGTGCAACTTGCGTTACTTGGTAAAGCATCATAATTTTGACCATGTTACCAAAAAAAGTTTGTAACTGGAAAACTCTTGATGGGGTTTTCTTTATTCTCAATGAATTTTAAAACAATGATATAATTGAATCTTATTAATGAGGTTTAGTACACAATTTTCATAGGTTTTGTGTAATTATGAAGTTGCAAGGTGTTATTAAGAAATGTATACCAGAATTGCATCCCCCCTCCCCCGCCCAAACAAAAATACTGGCGTTCAAATAAATATTCACATAATCCTCACCACTTTACAATTTATGTGTGTATTGACGTCTTTTAATTGAAAAATGAAAGGTGTAAATTGAACTCGACCTTGGCATATTTTAACTCATTCCCTCAGTCCCTGATTTTTCCATATACTTACCTAGATTTAAGATACCAATTGCATATTTAAATTCTTCATGAAAAGAGCTTTCGTTCAAGTACCAACATGCCTATAGTCTTAAGTCAGTGGTTCTGGCACTGCCTGCCCAGTCATGCTACAGCCGCCACAAGGGCAGCTGCAGCATGACTTGCCAGGCAGTGACAGAACCACTGACCAAGGCCTGTTTAGTATGGAATGAGTTAACCACATAAACGAGCCCTTTGGCAAGGTGGACCCTGAGAAAAATTCCCTTTTTATCACTGTGAATTTGATATGAATTTTTGAAAAACAAGAAGTGAAGAAATATTAACAATATTTTTTACAAGCAATTATGTTGCATCAAGAGTTCTGATTTCAGAAGTTCCAAAACTCCTGAATTTTCAGGAGATCTCCTGAAGTTTGCCTCAATTCTGTAAAGTCTCCCAAATCTTGAAAAAACACTCCCGAACTATCAATTTTTCCCATGAAAAGTTGACATTTTGCATATATTGTTTGTGTTGTGACAGCTAGTGTTTTTGTTTATTTACTGCTTACTGACTGTGGTTAACAGCATTTTAAATGCATTTTCCTATTCACTTTTTTACAGCTGATTTTTGGAATTCTATACCACCAGAATGCACCATATTAACTGTATATTTACAAAAAATGTCTCACGTTGGGAGGTGGGGGGTGGGGGTTGGGGGAAACCACCCCAGCCCTCCCCCCGTCATCCGTGCAATTTCCTGAATTCATACTGATAAATCAAGAACATCTCCTCAATTGGGAGAAAATAACTTGGAACCTCTGTGATTTTATGACAAGAGTAATGGTGAGGTTTTGTGCCACATGGCAGCATTGGTCCTAGGAATTGGGGGGGGGGGGGGGGTGAGAGTCACTGTTATCCCACCGTTGTAAATTTCTCTGACAAAAGTGATTTCAGTGCAAATTAGGTACAGGTGATGTTAATAAAGTGAACATTAGCATTGAAGCAAATGAATCTGATAAAATAACATTTATTAATGTTTGACCTTAAAATACATAAAATGACATTGTAATTCAGGATAGCACTACCTTCAACTCTTTAAAGTACACTGCTATATTTGTCATTATCAAACTTGTATAATTAGAGGCTATAGTCACTAAGAGGAAGGGCACAAGGTATATGTTGGCCTGTAGCCAATTAAATATAGGTTACTGAAACAGGTCGTTCTGTATTTCACCTATTGGACCACTTTGACAGCTTTTCCATGCATCTGTATTGTTTGAGCCAGCACACTAGCAGAGCTCTTTAGTGTATTATTGTTGGTTCATTATACTGAAGAAATGGCCACGTAAATATAACTTATGTCTCCACCGTGACGTAACATCGATAAATGTGGCTATTATGTTTTTGGTAAATAGCAGTTCTGTAGCATAACACCCAAACTGTTTATAATTATCATTTTATCAAGAACAGGTCTTGATGCTAATGTAAAAATAAATTTTATATTTAATAGTGGTTTCATCCCACATGCTGCTTTTCATCACAATAGTTCCATGCTTAATACAAATCACAAAGAATAAACCATCTAAAATGTCCTCATCCCAAAAATAAGCTGTCCATTTATATTCAAAGTTAAGGAGGTAGGTGTCGCCAGATAATGACACTTTGATAGAGTAGCACAGTAAGACCAAGGGCATGGTCAAGGTGGGACACTTGTGGACGAAGTCAACTCCAATGACAAACAACGGACAGGCATCATGGGCAGTTGTGCCTGTACATGTGAAATTCAGTGTTCGGTCATCGTGATATCCTGTCAATGATTTGCAAACTAAATTCATATCACATTTTGAATGGCTAAAATGTAAGAGAACAGGATGAGGTGGTCTTTATAAAAATGAAATGCCAGGTTGAGCGCTCTTCAAAGAAACATGATTTTGTAAAATAAAGTTGAATCCATACACTAAAGCTGAAATTGCAAATAACAGATATGGTAATCCCCAGATAACTGCTAATCCACATTTAAAACATAACCTAGCTACAGGGTTATATTACAAATTAGTTTTCCCACTTTTTAGCACATGTTTATCTCGCAGCCCCAGCAGTTGTGCGGTGACGCAGGATCTTGCTACACACTTTGCCGACGTGTTCCATGTCCAGGGGCTGTTCATTTATGTATCGGTTGACCACATTGGGTACCCCACGTACGGCTATTGTAAGAGCATCCTGTAATAACACAAATGTTGTACCTAGAAGAAATTAGATTAAGGCCACAGTACAACACCATGGGTTACTTAACTGGTTTCCACACCCTTTAGGTGCTTTGCCAGGGGTCCATAGAAATTCCATGGATCCAGTGCCGTCACCATGCCATACATTGAGGCCAAGGCTCTGTGGCATGGCTCTAGCACTCCTGGTGGCGGCAATGTGTACAAAAGAGCATGGGCAATTCAGTTTCCTACTCTGGTATCCATTTGTGAAACATATTGTTGGAAGCTCCCCCTATTCTCTTACCTTTTCCGTCTTATTGCTTCCTTCTGTGTGGAGTGACAGTAGATAGGTTTCCTGGGGAACTGGTCCTATCACTGGCTAAGATAGTCCAGGTTTTATGAAGTTTGACACGTAGCTGGATGTCTAGTGGGATGCCAGCCATCATGCAACATTTGTTGATAATGGAATTTTTCTCCGTTGCAGAGCGTCCGTTGGGCAGATGTCAGGTCTGTAAGACTGAGGCTCCAACGTGCAGAGGCATATTGTGAGTGTGTGGTGTGCGTACCTTACGAGGGAGCCACTGGTCTTTGATTCAAGGCTTGAGGCCTCAAGGTCGAGGCCCAGGCCTCTGCCAGTTTGCCCAGACTTCTCAGCCAGGTACAAACTGGTCCTGGATTCCAGGCTTTTCCTCGAATCAAGGATCCAATTGGTGGTGTGTGTGTGTGGGGGGGGGGTTACCTATCACGCCAGGACTCAGCCACGCTCAGACTGGTCCTCAAATCATGGCCTGTCCTTAATTCGAGTCTCTCTTGGAGGAGACAAGGCCTTGCATGGATTCTCGGTGGACTGTTGTTGGGCATTCTAATGCTAGGATCCCCTGCAGGTCCAGAATCACTCATTCCAGTGGATCAGTAGTAAGTGCCGCTCCCAACCTGTTCCTCCATTCCAGTGGATCTGTATTAAGTACCGCTCCCAGCCTGGTCCTCCATTCCAGTGGATCTGTAGTTAGTGCGGCTCCCAGCCTGTTCCTCCATTCCAGTGGATCTGTAGTAAGTGCCGCTCCCATCCTGTTCCTCCATTCCAGTGGATCTGTAGTAAGTGCCGCTCCCAGCCTGGTCCTCCATTCCAGTATTCCAGTGGATCTGTAGTAAGTGCCACTCCCAGCCTGTTCCTCCATTCCAGTGGATCTGTAGTAAGTGCCACTCCCAGCCTGTTCCTCCATTCCAGTGGATCTGTAGTAAGTGCCGCTCCCAGCTTGGTCCTCCTGCTGCTGCCCCTGCATCTGTACTCAGACATCAGGATGGGACCTTGGTGATCATGTGAGCAGTGACCACCAAGCCCAGGTTGAGCTCAGGTGATACCTTCTGTATCAAGGCTCCCTGTTGCTCCACCAGGCCTCCCTTAATTCCCAGCCTCTCTAGGGTAAGCTATGGCTGTCCAGGTGGAGGCGTCTACCATGTGCTCAGCAGAGCGATTATGTTTGATGCCAATGTGAACTTGGGGCACCCTAATGCGGTCCTCTCCACAGCCGCCCTGCCAAGAGCAGTGAGCAGAGACACTTACAAGGTGCTCTTGGACCCAGTGGGTCCAGGGCTGTTCCGTCAGGATACTGTTCTCCTCCTTAAGGGGGCGAATAATATGGCCAAGGAGAAGTGGCAAAAGTCTCTGGAGGAGGCTTGCTACACAGTGCGAAAACAACAAAAGGGTCATCTGTATGGCATTATGCCACAGCTGTGCATTGCCCACAGCAACAGCAGAAGCTCCAGAGGTGGAAGAAGAAGCCCATGAAGGGTGTTGGACGGCCCTCTAAGACGGCCCTTCTGGTTCTAAGGGCTGCCAGAAGCCGGCAACTTCCCCCCTATGGGCATGGGATGGTTATCTGATGCCTCTGTGGGCCCGCCAGTCTACTATCCCTGTCCACCTTCTTGGCAAAACCAATTGGTGGCCAACTAGTGTTATTTGTCACCCAATGGGATCAAATAACAGATGTAGTTTTAGTCAGGAACATCGTCAGGCACAGTTACATGTTGGAGTTTGCCAATCGTCCACCCCTCTCAACAGTTCTCTTTCTTTTCCCACTTCATGAGGAGGCAGACAGGGAACTTTTGTGTGAGGCCATGCAAAAGCTTTTGGACAAACAGGCCTTTGAGCCAGTGTTGGATGATGGGTCCTCAGGCTTTAACTGTCCCAAAAAGGGATGGCAGGCAAAGACTAGTCATCTACTTGCCACATTTCTATGGTTATCTTGCGGTGCAGCACTTCAAGATGGAGACCCCAGCTACCATTATGGTGGCAAGCGATCCACTTGTGGGTTTATCTGCATGATTGGCTTCTGCGGTCTCAGGACAAGGGCTGAAGGACATGCAGTTTGTGTTGTACCTGTGTTTGAGGTTAAGTCTAATTGTGAATCTCCCAAAGTCCAGCCCAACTCCCACGAGGGAGTTCATGTTTTGGAGGATTCAATTTTCGACAGTCCCTTTTATCTGTCAGCCTTCAGAGGACAGATGGAAGAGTACAGTCTGCTGATTCTGAGTTGGTGGCTGTGCCAGGTGAATGTGATGCCAGGGAAATCCCTGTTGCCATTCCACAGTGAGTTGACTCTGTTCACCAATGCTTCCCTGCAGGACTGCAGAGCACAATTGGATTCTGTAACAGCCTCAAGCGAAAGGCCTGCACTGTGGAGGAGGTTTGCTGTGAATTGGCTAGCCCTGGAAGTGATCCATCCTCTCGTTGTCCAGTTTCAGTCACAGCTGGAGAACAAGCAAGTCCAGCTTATGTGCAACAACCATATGGCGGTGGCACATATCAACAAACAGGGCAGTACAGGCAAACATGGTTGTTTCCTCTGGCCAAGGTAATCCTGATCTGGTGCTCGTAGAATGGCATCAGGCTCTGCTGTTGGCACAGTGCAAGTTGCCTGAACAAGATTTGACAGGAGCAGTGGGAAGTGCTTCTTTTAATTGCCCATAGTGGATTGTTCAAGGATCTACTAGAGGTAAGTTTAGAGCCTCCTTGGTCACTGCTTCTTCTCCCTCAGCTGCTCAAGCAACCAAGACCAAACAGGCTCTAACACAACCCTGAGGTTTTTAGGCTTCGCGTCAGATGTCTATTGCCAAGAGCGTTACTTCAGCTGGCTTCTCTCAGGGAGTGGCCCTAATAGTTGCCTTAGAAAACTTTGTTAGTCTTCTTGAAGATTCATGACACAAGATGAAAGAAGGTCTGCATTTAGGACTTTTCACCATGGGAGGTGTTGGTCTAACAGATTGTGGACTTTTGAGCCTGTTTGAGGAAGGGCACTTGAAAATTTGCACCATAGAGGGTTACAAGTCAGCCATTGCAGCTACCCAAAAAACAGGGGTCAGACTGTAGTGATGGATCCTTTTCCCTGTGGGTTTGTAAACAGCTTCTACATGGATCATCCAGTGGAATGCAATCTTTTGCCTTCCTAGGATATCTCTGTGTTAATTGGAAATCTGTCTAAGCCTCCATTCGAGCCTAAAGATATGGCTAAGATCAAAATTAAGTTTCTCACCTCTAAGACTGTCTTCCTGTTAGCTCTGGCCACAGGTACTAGGGATGGGGAGATGCACACCTAAGATAGGTCCCTCATCAGGTGGTCTGCTGAAGGGAAGGATGTTTTTCTGAGGCCTCTTCTGGGATTTATGTCAAAGTGGTGCATGATCCCTCAACTGCTTTGATGGGTTTTTGGGTCAAGTCACCCTCAGTGACATTGTCTAGGTCTGAACCAGGTCGGGCCCTTTGTCCCATTAGAGCAGTTTGGCTCTTCTTGAGTAGGACCAAAGCTCATAGGGCCAGGCAGAAAGCTTTGTTTCTTCCCCTTAGGCAGACAAGGTTTAGAACTCTGTCTCCTAGTAACCCATCTTAGGATGGATAAGGAAAACGATTTTTTTAGCCTATCAGGTGGTCTGGAAGGATGAAGAGCTCTCTCCTCTTCACTCTTTCTGGGCGTATGAGAGTAGAGCATTCTCTGCCTCCTGGGATGTGTTACACAACACGTCTGGTGAGGATATTATGGCCGCCCTTAGATGGCATTCTCATCATCCATTTATATCCATCAACCCCAGAGACTTGGTAGAAGTGGAGGTGCAGCTGTTGGCAGTCAGGTGCTTCTCCACAGTTGCTTCAACCAGTCTTAAGGAGTGCCTCGTCCAGCCCTTCTTATTCCAAATAATTAGAGAGGGTGCACTGGGGATCTAGGGTGGTTGCTTTCTAGTTCCATGGCTCTCAAGTGCAGAACTTTTGATTTGGAATCCTTGCAGGTTCCTCCCTCCTCCAGTTTGATGGCACATCAGCTTAAGTGACTTATGGTGTTGCCCTGTGTCCTTAATTTAAAGTTTTTCAACTGAAAATTGTTATTGAGGACACATATTCTCTATAGGTCTCTAGAATTCCCATTCAAGCATCCCCGCTTTTCGGTCCCTCCTCATTAGTATAGGAAACTGAATTGTGCATGCTGGCTTGTATGCTAGTATGCATTGCTGCAAGTAGCAGCACAGTGTCTTGCCACAGTGCCTGGGGCTCGATGTAGCAGCATGGCGACAACACTGGATCTATGGAATTTTTATGGGGGCTCTGGCAAAGCACCTAAAGTGCATGGAAACCAGCTCAAGTAACCTACGGGGAGTAGTGTTTCTTAATAATATTTTCATGTTGAAAAACTTCATTTTTGTTCCCTTTGAAAAACATTCTTATTCCTGATAGTTCTTTTTGCTGGGAATGAGGTTTGTGTACATGACAAATATATGCAGCCTTACTCCATCATAATTCTTATCTTGTCAGCTAGAAATGGACATTTTGAAGATTTTTAGCCAAGGCTGAATGAACAACTTTTAGGATGAAAATGTCAGATGCAGCAATGTCCCTTATACTGAAGTATTAACAAGTTTACAGGTTTTATTAGCAACCCATCGTCAGAAAATACATTCTGCATCAAAGCTCATAACAACATCTAAAATCAAGTGATAAGGAACTAAAAATAAATTATAATTTATAGGTAAAAATTATACGAGAATGGTTCCACTGCAGACATGATCCCCTGTTCCCGGTATGACTTATGAAGATTAAAATACTACAGTATATACACTAAGCTATCCAGGTGCACAGTGGCAAGTAGCACCTGGGGCATGACTATGGGGTGGACAGGGTCCTGTTACAGTACTTAGAAGCCCTCGATAGTACAAAAGATATAATTCACCACATTTTTCCGAAAGGTAAACAATGACTGGATATCACAGATATGCTGGGGGAGAGTACTACAAATCTTAGAACCAGTAGCATTTCAGGACTAGGGTGCAAATGACCCAGAAAGAAATTGCTGGCACCATCCCAGCAGGTATTAAAAGAATGATACAGGACAAAGGAGTAAAGAGATGAGTGATGCAATCTTGGCGTTTTGTTATTAGTGATCTTGCACATCAAAATACAATGATTGTAGAAGAACGTTTGTTTGATTCTCATCCATTTGATAGTGTCAAGCATATCTGTAATATGAGTTCTGAGAGCACAATTGGAAATTATCGACATTGCCCTGTTTGATATTATCTGTAATTTGATCAAGTCCTGCTTTTGGATGCTGTTAATCTAAACAGTGCTACAATAGTCGGAGAGTGGCACTATGAGTGTGTTGCATGGTGTGACCTGGCCACTAGGAGCTATAAATTTGGCTGCCCTAGAGAACACCTCAACTGCCTGTTTAAACTTGCTCATAAATGTATTTGAGTGATCATGAAAATTGAGTCTGGAGTCAATTTGTACTCAAAGTATTTTCATACCAGGTGATAGGTTTGCCATCCAAAGTCAAATCAAGAACAAGATTTTTAGCTTTGTTGCTGATAAGCATGCTGTGTGCTTTGTCCAGATGCAGATTTAACCGTGTTTGATTTGAGCCATAAAGCAAGCAATTGGCACGAGTTTTCTCTTAAGACATGAGATATGGTGCTGATAATTGGCGTGGAATTAAAAAAAAAAGAGCGTCATCCACAAACAAATTCAGGCTAAAATATCCTTTTTTTTTTTTTAAAAAGCGCCAATGTCATTCATATAGAACAAAAAAGAAGCGGCCTAAGAATGGAACCCTGGGGGATGTATGTGGTTATAAGCTTGGCTTCAGAGAGAGTACCATCAATGTATGAAACTTGTTGCCTCTTGGTGAGGTAGCTCTTGAACCATTCAAACTCTGTGTTTTCAAATCATAGTATTTCAGTTTGTTTAAGAGGATGGCATGGTCAACGGTTTCGACTGCTTTACAAAAATCAAGAGCCACTACGCCAACGCAGTTTTCCTTAGCAATCTCATGGAGTGCAAATTCGGTGAAATTGTGAAGAAAAGTCTGATTGAGTTTTCAGGTCGAAAACCAGATTGATGAACGACTGAGATGTTGTGTTTCACAAATAGACCCGGTTATGAACTATACACTGTGAACATTTTGCAGCAACTGGTACAATTGATATGAGTCTGTTTGGGACCTTTTTTATGGATTGAATAAATACGAGCCATCTTCCATGCATCTTGGAACAAACCAGGTGCTAATAATTTCTTGCAAATATAGGCCTGGGTGTCAGAGATAGCTGGGGAAGCTATCTATAACAGTTAGGCCTAGATATTGTCAAGACCAATGGCTTTGTCCCTTGATATTGTAAATAGATATACATCGAAAGAAGTCACTAAGGTAATTGTATTTGTGTCTTTTTGCCCAGAACCACTTCCTAGTAGTCATTACGCTATTCTGCAGTCCGAACTCTTTACTGTCCATAAGCTAACATGTTCCTGTCTAACCTATATATATATATATGGAATTACTATTGTCCATATTGCACACGTTCCTCTGTAAAATTTTGACATAGGCTGTATCAGCCCAAATAAATTAAAGGGTCTTCAGCGGGTAACTACTCAACATGTTTCGGAGCCTTTTACCCATACCATGTCTCTCTGAGTAAATAAATTTAAATTTGCCTGGAGAAAGTCGAAACAACTTTATAACATAACCAACAACAGAAATATTTAAGACGAAATTCTCTTTGAGAGGTTTAGGCCAGTTACTGTGAAATATTTATTGTAACATTCAGTAATTTGTTGAAAATTTGAGATTAAAGTATCAATAATATATGACGAAGTTATAGGACTATGGAGGGTATGAGGTAGGAGATTCCTTAACAGTTTCCACATTGCCCTGGTTTTCTTAATGCAATTGGTATAATATTTAGTTTTTATTTCTCAAACAATTAAGGTAATTTTGTTCAAATGTTTACATTACTTAGCCCCATCATCACCTTTAATAGTTAAAATAGCCTTGACAGGATTGATTTGTTGTAAACGTGCAATATTATCACAACACCCAGGAATCTTACTGCTTATGAGTGCTCTGAACGTACTCAGTGGGGCATGATTTTGTATGACATCATCAAAATACAACGTCTATATGTCCCAAACATCAATAATATCTTCACAGCATTCAATCAAATGCCACATGCAAGGTTTAGGTCATCTACTAATGTTTGAGAATCAAGTGTTTTGAAATTTCTAGATGTCACAAATCGATGGTCAGAATGAGCAGCTTGTGATTCTGAAATAATTAAATTCAAAAGATGATCTTTCACTGAGACAAGTCCAACTCTAGAGGTATAATTCTAGGTATTTGTGATGATGAAACCAATAATAGTTGGACGTTGAATCAGTTATTCTAGTAGATGATTTAATGGTTTGACAGAAACCATATGTTGAAACAAGATCATTATGTCAAAAGGCAGGAGATGACGCTTCATTAACCCTGAGTAATCAGTGTTAAAACTACTTGTAAGGACACTGTCACACTTAGTACTGGCAATACGAACTAAAAACTCTTCAAAATTCTGATAAAATAAACATTTAAGGGAGGTTGCCTATAGGAAACAGACAAGAGTGAAGATTTCTTAAAAGAGATTAATCTAAGTCAGACATATGCTCAAATTGAATGCCACATTTGTTCTTTACCAACGCCCTGTGCTCTGGTAAAATATGGAGATTTTTTACGTCTGCATATTAAGGTGTTGTCAGGAATGGCTACTTCTGCAGCCATGCTATTCCTCAACCAAGTGTCTGTGACAGCAAGAATATCTGGCTTCAGCTTCAGTCCTGTGGTACATAAAAGTTTATCACAACGATACATAATATCTATATCTATATGCCCATGGTAATTAGCAGAATTGAATCAATGACTAGAGACAGATATTGAAACAGATGGAGGTGTCAATGAAAATTGGTGAAGTGCAGATTTTATAGTACCAGTGACTGTCATAGTTGGCAAGGTTGTGATATGTTGGCAAGTCCATATTTATGCACTGGATATGACGCCATGTATTTTAAGTATCACAACATATATCATATCGGTTTTTACGCACTGCTGTGGTGAAAATGCCACAAAGATGCTTCTAGTTTTGGCCAGGATTGAACAAGACATCACCAGCAGTGAGAAGGAGTAGAAGAAGCGGGTGAGTAAAGGCATAGTTCTTGCGTAAATGAAGTATATTGGAGTTTCTTCCAGCAGTACCAATAGATGTAAAGCTAGGAAAGTATGTTGATACTGGCCATCTATAGGTAGACAGAAATGCGATGCTTTCCATGTCACATGGAGCAAATGAATAGCTTCGTACCGTACTTAAAATTTGTCCTAAATCCATTTAATTTGCTGGCAAACTCGGCAGCTTGTGTACCTTTTATTCCTAGGATATGGTACATTTGTGAAATCAATACTGATAATTTTATGATAGATATATATTTGCCTAATACTGAAAAATACCATAACCTTTTGCCAGCATATTGTGCAATTCTAACGCTCGCCATTTGGGAGCACCTCCTCGCCTATTTTGTGTTCTTTTTTTTAGAGGATGGGGTACATTACTGAAATAACTACTTTTATGATATATATTTTTCACCACATAATGGAAAATAATATAACTTTTTAACCTGTCTGTGGGATTCGAACACAGGTCGGATCCCTGATCTGCATTGCTTTACATAGATCTCACATTAAGCATGAGTAAATCATCAATCAGGTTTTAAGCACTTGCATTCCACTGGGACTGCACTTGTTGAGTTTTATGATGAGCTTCTTTTAAACATCAACAACGGTGCTTTATTAATAGATTTAAGGAAGGCTTTTGACACAGTAGATCACAAGGTTCTTATCCAAAAACTGAAAGCCTATGGTGTTGAAGGCACCTCACTTGCCTTCTTTCAGTCATACTTTTCCAAAAGGAGGCAATGCGTATCTATTGCAGGGAAAATATCGGAGCCTCTCCCTGTTACAATCCGCATCCCCCAAAGGTCAATCCTAGGACCGTTATTGTTTTTATTATTTATAAATGACCTGCCAGATACGCTTATGGATGCTCAGGCTCATCTTTATGCAGATGACATAACACAAGCATTCTCTGTTCGGACAAAGACATTGGGGCACTAAGTTTGAAATTAAATCGAAATATGGCTACGGTCTCTGAATGGCTCTATCAGAATAAGCTTGTATTGAACATTCCTAAATGTCAATCAATTCTTTTTGGTACCCACCAGCGTCTTTCAAAATGCAATATTGATGGCTACAATGTTTCAATTAATGGTTCAAGTATACGAAAGGTCAATGAAGCTAAACTGCTTGGTGTTGTTTTTGATTCGGCATTGACCTTTCAGACCCACATTGACAAAATATGCAAAAAGATTTCACAAAAACTTGGACTTCTGAAGTACCTAAGAACAATTCTACCCCAAAACTACACGAAACTGCTGTTCAATGCAATCGTTAAACCCCATTTTGAGTATTGTGATATTGTATGGGGTAACTGTAGTGCAGGACTGTTTGACAAGGTGTACAAGCTCCAAAAACGTGCGGCTCGAATACTCACTGGTGCCTCTTACTTAGATCACACCGAACCCTTATTCCAACAACTACAGTGGAATACTTTATATGACAATTTCAAATTCCACAAATGTATTTTAACATATCAGGCTTTACATGGGAAAACGCCCTCCTATATTCGTGATGATTGGTCTTTACGAGTGACGTTTCCACACGAAGTACCAGATCAACCAGCAAATCCCTCCTATATGTCCCTAAACCTAAAATTGATATATTTCGCAATAGTTTCTCCTGCTCCGGCCCCTTCAATTGGAACAAACTTCCGGAATCTGTTCGTCTGGAACCATGACTGGAAAAGTTTAAAAGGAGCTCCTGGAAAACCAAGCCTTGAGTTTTATTGACATTCTTCTTTTTGTGTGTATATATTGTAAGTATTTATTTCAGGGCCAAAATGTAAACTAGCGTCACGCTAATTTTGTAACCCTGGTGAAATAAAGTATATCTATCTATATATCTATCTATCTAGCACTTGACGTTCGGTAACGTCATTTGGCCAACACTCTAACTTCTAAGCCATCTGACCAGCCACAAGAAGGTTGGCCGAGAAGCCAGGATAATGTTATAGAAGGTGCGACTTGTACATTGACATACTTGCTGAAGGTTGGATGACTCATCTACATTGTTTACAAAGAACTAACACTGCAGGCTTTGATTCCTAAGCTAGATTTATTTACAAACATCTTACACAGAAGGTCGGATCCCTGATCTGCATTGCTTTACATAGATCTCACATTAAGCATGAGTCAGTTGTCATTTGAAGATGGTTAAATTTGACTGAATTATTTCTGACTTTGCCTGTGACTTGCAATATTTGCAACTTGATATTACAATCTTCGACTTGACTATGCGTAATTTTTCGTCAGTACTTGTACCAGGAGTTGTAACAGATAAAATGCATCTCTAAAATAAATCTGTAACTTGATTTGTACCTGCAACTTGACTTTTTATATCCTTAGCTTGTAGCTGTAAATTGACACCTACATTACAAGATATTTTGAGCAACACTTCGGCGTGCCCAACGAGACTCAACCATGGAATAACTTTTTCAAACACTCATAACATTTGTATTTTGACGGAAAAAGACCTCTTTTTGTGATGCCATGATGGGATTTGAGCACTTGTACTGCAGACGCTCATACAGGACCATCAATTTAATACTATGTGGCCAGCAACAAAACATTAGCTACTCTACTTAAGTTACCACATGGCACGATGGTCTCATCCACTTTTCTTGCGAGTCCTTCAAATGTCTCCTATGGTGAAGATAGCATTTTTGGTCTATTCCCTTGTGTTTACGTGGTTAACTATGCAAATAAATCTGGTTTATGGAAGCCATTTTTCGCAGTTCGGGGCTTCAATGGGGCTCTGAAATCCCCAATGCACAATTAAAAAGCATTGCTCATCTGGATTCCGGTTATGACATATTTTTAAGTAATTCATTGATTTATAAATGTCACGAAGGCCACACGGACCTAAACATTGAATAGAATGTATAAAACCTGCCTTTGAGTTTTCAGGGAATGTCACTAGAATGGACACCCCAAACTTGACTGTTAGCGCGTAATCATGATACACAAAATACAATAAATTCCAGACTTCAGACAAGAATGAATAAACAGTTTCCTCCAATATTAAGAACAGGGAACTTACACATATATTTGAAGAGAAATTTTTGTAAGAGTCCGTGAGTACTTATACCCCCTCTGACGCTTTTCCCCAAATGTATTTTTTTAGTGGCGTAACGTTCAGTTTTCTCCAAATGGACAAGCAAACTAATTCAGAAACCATGAGATTTACCGTAAGCTATGTCAAAGGGTAAAAGCAGGTAACACTTTAAATACTGCTAATACATACCTTTTCTTGTCGCACTATGATGTCGTCAACGTCGATTCCCGCCATACAAAGACCAGCGTCATGTAAGCTTGACACTGCCCCAACAAACGCCCTCATTATTTTGTAGCATATTTTGATATCGCTGATGTCATTCTGCTGAAGGAACTCCTTAAGTGTCGTGTTCCCAAATCCATGATCCTGGCAGATATCAACTGCAAAGGTCACAAACGGTTATACGTGTTCAGGTTTATATTTCTATTGGAAATATTCAAGTTTGTAATTGATGAAGAATAATTCAAATGTTGAGAGGACCAGTTTAAAACCATCAGTTGCTTTTTATGGCTGACTGCCTGTGTCAAGTCAGGAGTGAAATTTTTTTCTTAGCATTGGCATTGCAAGATAAATATAATACATGTTGATGTTTCATTAATTCTTGAATCTCTGCTGTTTTGCTGTGTTAAACGTTGCTGCCATTGTTGGGTTGAGATGTATGAATGCAGTTAATGTATTTGAGAACAATATGCTACAATGTACTTAAACGGAGTTATGACTTGCTTGCTGACTCAGAGCACAAAGTATACTGTATTTGATAACAGATGAGTGTCTGAAAGCAACTTGATCAAGTGTTATCTGATGTTACCAAGTAGTGAAGTAGTGTGATTCCAATAAACCCCAACAATTAATGACCCTTCGTCATATATGTGGCCATCACCTGGCCTCCTTATGGCCCGTCGTCATATGTGTGGCCATCACCTGGCCTCCTTATGACCCGTCGTCATATGTGTGGCCATCACCAGGCCTTCTTATGACCCGTCGTCATATGTGTGGCCATCACCTGGCCTTCTTATGACTTGTCGACATATGTGTGGCCATCACCTGGCCTTCCTTCAAAATTTCAAAGTTTTCAAAACTCGTGGGTCAAGCCACTTCCATAATCGGTGAAGATGCATCTTGGGCTATTGTCGACTATGCCAGGTTCATTTATTTGTTATCTATCAAGGTTTCCCTAAACACAACTGGTCAATTGATTTGAAATAGCATAGTAGCACCTCTGAGACTTTTCGTGTAATTCTCGTTTGTGCTTAGATAATGTTGGGTTTTCTTTTCAAAACCACTGTCTAGATTTCATTTTGAACGCGGCAGGAATGTACCGTTACCCTTCTATCCATTTATCTACCTATGTAGTTGGTAATGAAGTCATTATAAACATTCTGCCTGCACTGGATCTCCTTTCCAGTAACAGTCATGTATTGGTGATGTTATACATCATATTGGATTCACCACTGTAAAGCCATGCAATGTGATTTAGGAGCACTGTTTTCTGCTTGATCGAGTGCAGTACAAAAGATTGTCCTCGAAATGACATAAAGTTCAAGATTTGTTGATCATTATGTTTGGCATTGCGGTTCAGAGAGGCTTCAAAAGAATTCACTGGCAATATGTGGATGCAATTCAAAGCCAACATGCCCCAACATAACGAGTACTGGAAGCAAGGTGGCCACACTGGTGTACGGGAAGCAAAGGTGGCCACACTGGTGGACTGGAAGCAAAGGTGGCCACTCTGGTGCCCTGGAAGCAAAGGTGGCCACACTGGTGCACTGTATGCGCATGAGAGTAAACTACATTGGGCAGAAATGCGGAAAGTACAAACGCTGACACGAGGACACCCAAAACGCCGAGAAAGAACCACTCTCGGCATTAAGGCCGAGACATGTCGAGATAATTCGTACATTTCGGCATCTCTCGGCAAAAACGCCTAGATCCTCTGCAAAAATACCAAGATAGCTTTCTCCCTTATCCTTACCTGGGCGTTTTTCGACGAAAATCGGAGAGGTAAGTCTGAGAAAACTACTTCGGTATTTCTCAGGAAAGATGCTGAGGAACGCCGATGGGAAGATTAGCAAGTAGTCCACCTCGGCATTTCTCAGCACTTTGGCATTGGTCAAGCCGTCGCCCCTTTCACTGATGGGAAGTTTTGTTCAGGATTGGTTAAAACTATAGAGTTACCAAATTCTACAGGGCTTTTACACAGCATGTCAGATTAGAATTCGATTGATCTTGAGACACAAAATGTAACATTTATCAACCCCATTGTATACACCACTGCAACATATACATTGCAGGAATATGTATGTACGTATGTATGTATGTATGTATGTATGTATGTATGTATGTATGTATGTATGTATGTATGTATGTATGTATGTATCTATTCATGCATGTATGTATGTATGTACGTGTGTATGGAGTGCCTGTTGGTGTTTTACATGAGGCCGCTGTCGGGTGTCTACTGTCTCGTGGAAAGATTTTAACGACTGGGCATTGATACCCCGAGTTGTTTTAATCCTGTCGTCTGGTCTTATGATTTTACTTAACACGAGACATTCATGTATTGTATAGTGATAATGGTTAAAATAGAGGTCCTTTGGCACTCTCTTTCTCTCTCCTCCTTGCTGAGAATTTGGAACAATTCAACGGTGCGTATATTATGTACAATGCAGCTCTGAACGAGATCTTTTGAACTTTTTTAGTATCAATCCATGTTCGTCCACAAATGTATATACCTAAGTGTGTAGGTACGCACGCACGCACACACACACATACACACACACATACACATACACACACATACACACACACACATACACACACACACACATACACATACACACACATACACACACACACACACACACATATATATGTATATTTGCGTCTATGTATGTATGTATGTATATATGTATGTATATATTTATGTTTGTATGTATGTATGTATGTATCTATATATTTATATGTGTATGTATGTATGTATGCATGCATGCATGCGTGTGTGTATGTGTGTGTGTATGTATGTATGTATATATTTATATGTGTATGTATGTATGTATGTATGTATGTGTGTGTGTGTATGTATTCACGTATTTTCTCTTGGTAATTTAAAATGGTACCATACTGCTCTGTGTGCATGCACTCTATGGTGCATGTTCACATTCTCGTACCCTATCAACCCACTCAACCCGAACGCATCATAATGATGATGATGATGATGATGATGATGATGATGATGATGATGATGATGATGATGATGATGATGATGATGATGATGATGATGATGATGATGATGATGATGATGATGATGATGATGATGTTAGTTTGGTGGCTTCTCTGGATTCAGAGGTCAGTGGCACGGTTCACATTTTAGCTTTTGTCGGGAACCGTCGTTTGGCGAATCTGTGTCATGTCTCCTCCCTGGGCAACCAGCAACATTAATAGGATGTATTCATAATTGAATGCGGTCCTACTCTAACACCTATTGAGCAAAAGAGGGAGCCACCTGCATCAGGGCAGATCCATGTATTAAACATGGTCAAAACTACTTTCTCAATAAAATATACAACACAAACACAGAATATCCTTAACAAAATGTTTTAACATATATTTGAAACATAAAGGATGCCTAAATTGATTAGACATGAGCTATCTATTGGTTGAAAAGGTGTTATTTATGGATGTTTATATAGTATATAATACAAATCTGCCCTTATCATGGTGGAAGCCTCAGCATGTTGCCCCAGCAACACAGGAAGTGAGCAGGATCGTAGCTAAATGTGAATGTCTCCTATTCAAGGTTTAAATATTAATGAATATTCCAGTGATATGTTCATAGCCCCAAAATGATATCAATATAAAATGATCACCATTGCATGTCGTCAGATTTAAGATAGACACAATAAAAAATGACATCGGAATGAAATATGCTTCAATAAAATGTTCTTGTTTTCAATGCGAAATTGTACTTGTAATGCAAAGTGTTGTGTACATAATCTAAATACCATGTTTCACACAGGTTCAGTGCATTTTATTCTTCTGATTGTATGTGAATGTGGCAGATATATTAAAATGTTTGTCATGTATAATTAACATTGAGTCTACCTTGCTGGTGGTGCAAGATTTGTGCAAAAATATACATTTGTTTTCTAAATGACTGTGCTTTTTCATTCGTCTCGAATTGAAGTTTGGATTTTTTGGCTAGTGTGCCAAGCATTTAGAGTTTCTAAACGTAGGTCTCTTTATTCAAAAGAAAGTGAATATTTGATGATTATACTTACTACATGATCGTTTTATGGCAGTTGCAGATGTTTCAATATTGTCACTTTTCTTCAAACAGTACTGAAAGATAAAATCAACGATATATTATTATTACAATTGCATATATCCGTTTATTTATGACGAAAAGGAAATAAAAAAATCATGCGCAAACGGAAACGTTGATGATACACTTACATGGAACAACCGGACTGACGAGATGGTGTATAAAATGGGATTAATGGCCGAATTGACAGGTAATAGGAATACCACAGTCCATGCATAAACCTCACCTGGAATGAGAGTGCCACCTATGGCCAAAACTCCTGAAACAAAACTCATAATCTTTAGAAACAACCACAAAGAACATTGTCATATAGTGGCTTCAGTTAAGTTTCATATTAATTGTATAACCAGGTCTATTCGCAGTATAGTTAAATAAGTGTGAAAAATTGTGATCTCATCAATAAATTACAAATGCCTAGTTCCCAGCTGGGCTTGTCATATTACTTTCCCGATGCGCAGCTTAAGATCAGCGCGTAGACGGCGGGCGATTCTCTAGGTTTATGGCTTTATGTAGAGACACAAGAATTGTGCAGCATCAAAATCGGGAATAATAAAATATATGCGACCTATTTAAATCGCACGAGACCAAATATTGTGCATAAACATCTGCGGAATTTTAAGTCACCAACAAGAATACATCACCACATTTAAGTTCAGATATTATGAAACAGTAACAAAGCGTATATATTCAACAGTTGTAATCAAAGGGTGCGCAATGAAACGTTTTATTATCTGTGGATCATGATCTCTCCAAAATCTCTGTACTTTCCATTTGGTTATGTCAATACCGTTCACTTATGAAGCCTGGTGACACTACCTACAATCTTAGTTAAATTATAAGCTGAATAGAAAATAGGTATCCATTGTACCACTGGATGATATACCATCATACATGGTTTACATTTGTGTATAAATACTCTCAAGAGATGGTGGACTCCTGCACTATTATCCACTACTTTCTCACTGATCAAATCATATAATTATAGGCTGATGTACTAATGACAATAACGTCATATTTTGACACCATTGATTGACCAATTATACGTTACACTTACCCATGAGATTTATCGGTATCCAACAACAGAAATCCGTCAAAACAATGAATGCCATTTTTCTTGCAGCCGCCAGGTCCGATTTCCTCTGATCACTGCCAACTGCAGTACCAGCAGCCTTAATTACTTGGTACATGTATCCATAGGCAGCGCATATAAACACAAACGTGAAAAAGTTCAAACCATGGAAAATTGCTACAGAGTACTCCCAACCTGGTGTATTTTCAAACGTTATATGAAGCGACACACACACACCTGATCGAGAATAAAACCGACCAGAGAAATAATCTAAAGGTAGAAGAGGGATTGCAGCAAGAAGAGCTACAAAAGCCCACATAGCTGCCATTACGATCCTTGCGTTTGGCATATTCAATGGCTTTCCCGTAAACGGCAACACAATATTTCGGAAGCGATCACCAGTAATTACACAAAGACTGAACACTGATGCCTCACTTGAGACAGTGGAAATAAAACCAAGAAACTGACACCCAGCACTACGCCTCCATTTCTGGGCGTTTTCTATATAAATACCTCTGTATATGGTGTCAACACTGCCAATTGATATCAGATATATCCCCATGAAAAAATCTGCAAAAGCTAAATTGGCAACCAGGAAACCAGGGACTCTGTTTGTCGCCCTCATATATAGGCGCCAGATAAAAACAAAGCCATTGCCTAGAAAAGCTAGACTCCCCAAGATCCACAGAGCTATTCTGAGTATGGTATTGCGCAAGAGATCATCGCATGAAGAAAGCTCGTCTCTTTTGGGAAGGCAGTTACCCTCCGGCACCCACGCAGCAAAGCAACAAAACTTGAAGTCATCGGATTGCAAGTGAGTCAGTTTGGTAAGATCTCCAAAAATCCCTTTAGAAAATTCATCAAGAACGTTGCCAGATATGATGAGTTGCTTCAAGTTAAAAAGGCCCTTAAAGGCGCTATGTGATACAGAAACAATTCTATTATTGGATACATCAAGGTGTTCAAGAGCAGACAGACCATCGAAAGTGTGAGAGGCTAATTTTCGAATAGACAAAGCTTTCAAAGAAAGGCTTGGAAGTTTTGACAAGCCGTGAAACACACCTGGTTCCAAGTTGCGAAGTCTTGTATTACCTTTCAAATTTAGAATAATCAAACTTTTTAAGCCAACAAAAGTGTCATTTGACAACGTTATAAACCTATTATATGAGAGATCAAGCGCATATAAATTTGGTAACCTTGCAAATAGCCGCGGTTGGAGATGTGTAATGCTGTTGAACGACAGGTCTAATTCCGCCAAATAAGCAAAGTGTGCAAACGTCCTGGTGTCTGCCACAATTACATTACTTGATAGGTTTAGTCTACGAGCTTCTGACGAAATTTCCGCTGGTACAATACTTAGATTTGCTTTAGCACACAGGTACTCGTGACCTACACACATACAGTTAGCGGGACACTTGATAACACAGAACCACTCATCGTCTTTAAGAGGGCAATGGATCTCCCCATCACATCGCTGACTAAGTGGCAGGCAGTTGTTCCTTCTACGACACTTGTACATACCAGGGCACGAATATGAATCTATAAACATGAGCAAAGGTTTCACATAGAGTGTGTTGCAGTAATACATTTCTCTTCTTGGTTTTAAACAGAACATTTTGCTTATATATTTTCGTACTCATTCTTGTTGTGCGTAACTGTATGTTTCTTGAAAGAGCGATGCACAAAAACATTTACATGAAAGTGGTCTTACAAGGCAAATAGCAATCAGTGTGTATAACATATATTCTTCAACAGTCTCAATAATGTAAGAGAAACTGCACTGACAATCCGAGTAAACAGGAACTCCCCGTGTTTAAAAACCTGCAGTAATCAAGTAAGTCAGGTCCAAATCTAGAGCTACCAACAGCTTTATGATAATTCTATATTTCAGTAACCGAGTGCGAAATGCAGTATGCAGTAAAACATGTCTCATATGAGTTGAGACAGGTACCAACAAAAGTTAGTAGTAGTTTGAATCAATTTGATGCTAGCAACTCTCAACTTAAGGAAATATCTTGCCTTACACTCGGATTGTATAAAATGCCAGTTATTATTGTTACGTTTATATAGTTATGACATCATTTGTATAACAAATCCACTTTATAATTAATTTTCAATCGTACTCAGAGACTTCAGAATCGATCGTATTAATTTTATTTTCGAATATCCCTGTTTAACAAGTTTTCAACAAAGTAGTAAATGATGGGAGTCAAGGCTGTCAAAATCAGTGCATACCCTAGTAAAGGCAAAAGTTGTCAAAATCAGTGCATACCCTAGTAAAGGTAATTAACCTTTAAACCCTCACACCATAAGCTGTTTGTCACATAATTTGAACTTCAATTCACTAATATCGCTATACACATTATACATGTCTAAAAAGTAACATTCCATGCCATTTTCTGTTGCTTTTTTATTTCCAAATCACCATGGGACATTTGGGAAATATATTCTCGAAAATGTTTAAGTCTACGGAGATAAAAAACAGCATAACAAAAATAACCCCAAGAGGTTTGCTAAACAAAACGACGTAATTGGTGAAGATAATTGGTGAAGATACCCATATCCCCTGGCCGAGAAAACATGCTGCTGCTGGTTTGTGAATGCGGCATTTTTGCATCCAGGTACAACACAATACAATACAATAAAATTTATTTTTCTTCGGTAACTACATTTAGTTTAAAAACTATTCTAAGTAGGCCGAGCGCCTCACATCAACGTGTATCCCGCTGAGACAAAGCGAGATACAAGTATTACCCCTGCAGGACATGTAAAATATTGATTCAAGTATAGGCAAGATTTATGAAAAGCAACTTATCACACTGGTGGGGGATTTTTTGTCGACAGTACAGAGCGAATTTATTTCATGTGCTCTTATTTACCACATTTGGTTTCATCCTCTCCGTGTGGACAATCACTCGTCCCATCACATATCATTCGGTCCGGTATACAGTAACTGCCTGGACACTTGGAGAAGAATTCAGGACAGGTCATGTTAGCTGTGGGGAATTTAAATGTTCTAAATATTTACATAATTAATTTTGGCAGAATATATAGTGAAAAGGGCTTCATTTCAAGAAAATATGCACTCTTGTTGTTTTACGTTTTATAATTCCATCTCAATGATTGCTTAAATCAAATTAAACTGACAATAATATGGGCAGAAAGTGTAACTTATACTTCAAACCAAGGCTTGAGGATATGCTGGATTGAAAAAAGCATATGGCTCTGCTTGTAGATTTTTAGTGGAGTGCCAAAGACCATGGAACAGTAGATTCAGCATGGTTTTTCAATTATTACATGATATTAACACGGGTACTAAAAAAAGTGCAGAACAACTTGATATGCATTGAAATGTTACACTGGGATAGGCATTATGCATTCTAAATGCTGCAAATCCTTTTGCTTTTGAATCCCATTAATTGCCATAAGCTCAGCCGAATCGAGATACCTTCATCAGAAAATTGACATGAAAAGACTTGTTCTCGTAAAGTACAGATTTTAACCACAAAACAGTAAACTATCTTTTACATAATCAGGCTACCGACTATTGTCAGTATCGTACTTTCTTCTTTCTTTTAAAACCGTAATATTCAAATCAAATAGCACAAATGCAGATATCTTTTTCGGTAAATGTAAATTAATCCTGAATAAATATTTATGTGTGTATGCGCGCTGGTGATTGCCAGCGATAATGATATGGCTCATTCGTTACATACGTTACTAATGTTATTTTGTAACACTAAGTGAACGTGTTTCAACCAACGCCACATGTTTCTGTCCGCCTTACGGTGACTAGTTGGTATCTTTAAGGTAAAATGAAACATATCCGATTCGATATGTTTTACAATAATGTAAAAAACCAGAAGCCTGTTTCATACACGAATCGGAGGTATGTATAATTTTAAGATTTGTTCACTTGATGAAAAATTAAATCACAAGACCAATGTATCACTACACTAGATTACATACGATGGGCCTATAAGTACTTAAGAAAGGGTTATTGGTGTTGTGACTATTTATTAAAATAACGAGAAATTCCTGTTCCTTTGAAGGCGTTATGAACGATGTATATTTGTGACGTATTTAATGTTAAGAACGTCCTATTTCTTTATGATTGGGCGAACAAGTATTGTGAGATATTCAGGAAATGTATTGTTCAATTCGATATATGAATAACTGGCCGACAAGTTCACTTGACAACGCAAAAATTTATACCAAATTATCAAGCCAATCATTCTATAGTGCCAGCAATTTTGTAACTTGTAAAAGTCTCTAATGTAAACAATATTAATTACAATATGAATGCTTCCATTATTGCCCAATTGCGTTTTCATTATACATACCAGAAGCCAGATTTGCAGTACCATGAAATTAACGCAGACATTTGATCTAAAAGCTAATCTTGAATGATCTGAATTGTCACTTGCATGAATATTGAACTATTTCCTACGGAACTCTTACCACATTTTTGGAGATGTGTTGCATCCCTGCATCCCTTCAATATTCCATATTGATCCTTATCATACAAACAGTGTTGCTGAGGAAAGTAGGACTGCCCATTCCTGCACATTAACTTTGCTTCTGTCCTGTTATATTCTACAAGCGCACATAACAAGCTCTGTTTTACTGTAATATTTAATGAATTGTTTGCCCCTGTAAGCCCAAACTCTGGGGACTTAAGTTTCAGCATTGGTCAAACTACACGACTCAAACATCCCATAAAGTAATGATAGCTTGCAGACAATTGCTTGCCGTCCAATTTATAATTAAACACAGGGTTTTGTCAAAATGTACACTAGGATACGCCACGGCACAATTACAATATCTTGCTAAGGAAACAACAAAGTGTGATCAATTGAAACAATGCAGTGAGCAAAAATAAGCGTTCTGTTAAAAACACTACAAAAACAATACCCACTTTTGTAGCATCTCAAAGGACCAAGCACATGAAACATATATTCGCTCTTGTGCCCTGTGTCGCCATATGTAAACATCATAACAGGTAATTGGGTGATGTTTCGTAGATAGCCCATATCCTTCCCTCTGCCCTTAGCACTTGAACACACACAGCTGTGAAGGCAAGTATCAAAGTCAGTTTGAAATGAATTTATTTGGTCCTTTAGTTTCAGTTTTTTCCAACCGTAACTTATCGTACTGCATGCCGGTTAAAAAGGAAAAAAAAGGAAAACGAAAATACGAAGAAAAAGTGGAAATTGACAAAGTATTTGTTTATGTTGTAAAGTATTACTGACACATAGAAAGCTTTATGGGCTGATGGGGACCTTCAAGAGTCTTATAAAAATTACTTTGCATTAAAAATTGGTTCAAATGTATTTACGTATGAATAGGCACTGGTCCTCCATTTACAAAAACAAAACAAAAAACAAAAACAAAAACAAAAAAACCCCAAACATATGCGTGCGGAATGATGCAATTTTAGTGTCATGTAGTGCACTGGTGCTTTCGAGTCTGTGGTACCTACTTTAAGTGAACTAGATAGCTACTGCTTCACCAAAGTTGGATAATTTGAGAATCCATACGACAGCAATTAGTTCAGTATAAAACATGTTATGTTATGAATGATTATGATCTCTTGTTGAAGTGTTGTAATAGTTGTCCTGTTTGTGTCATGTTGTTGTCCATAAATTACCACAAAGATATGATTCATCTGTGTTTTCTGAAAAAGCTTGTTATGTTTTGATAATTTGATAAATTTAAAATCTTTGCTTTGATGGCAAATTTTATGCTTTTTAACTGAAATGTACATAAAGTTAAGTTTGTTACCAAATGCTTACGGAATTTTTTTCCAAGGGCATAATTTACACAAAACCAAGACCTCTTAATTTGACAGTCAGATGTATCAATTGTTTTGCGAAAGAAAACTATTAAGGATTAAGAGACAGCTAGTTTTGCACTCTGTGAATAAAATCAACAACTGTTTTAAGGACAGGTAAGACACCAAAAACCTTTGCATGGCCGATTTTGAAATTTTAACGGTTTTTGCAAGATGAATGTCCTTTATATATGTTGTCAAAATTTCAAGATTTTAACTAAAGTAGATATATGAGAAAAACACCAAAAACACACATTCATGTAGACATCCGAAGGTCCATGTGTCATCCTTTTGGTTTTCAGCCGCCAAGCGGAACAATGCCACCCGTCAATCGGACTTAAAAGTCTGTCATGTGGCTACAGGTAGCAACGGCTCATGGCAAAAAGGAGAGTGGTATCACGGAGGCACCGCGAAATCAGGCGGCATGCCGTAAGTATGTTTGTGGGCAGGGAAAAAAAATTCAAGCTTGATAACATATCATAGACTTAGTGGTTTACTTTATAGTTATCTTGCTTGTTTTACGCTCTAATGAAGAAAGACTTTAAATGTTCAGGAGGAGCGGGAATCGTCAGACGATGTCCCTTCAAAAGCCGCGCCACGATGGATTACCCCAGTGGTCCTGCACACCAAAGACAGGCGTGCCCCCCCCCCCCCAAATAACCCCTGGCACTTGAATCAACAATACCCGCATACATAATAATATTTTATCGAAACCCAGGGATGAGGAAATAAAAGTACAAATAAACACATCGAAATAGGCATAAACGTGAACAGAACAGAAAACACACAAAATAACAATACAAAACTCAGGTTGGAAAGAGAAATGAAACTCATTGAGAAAATAACTACAAAATGATGACAAACCAACTAAGTAAAGTGTACAGACAAGTCTAAGAAGCTAACTAAGTAGAGTATACAGATAAGAGTAAATACAATAAAACACTGTCCCTAAAAACGGGATGAAGAGGTAAGGGGCGGAAGACCAAACCCGCCACCCATCCACTGACCATGAGCGTCTATAGGCGGCCCCACCTAAACAAAGCAACACAACTTTCGTTGCCAGGCTCGAGGTCACGGGGCCGAAGGGCCACCTCCATGACGTCACGCTTTGAAAGAAGATTGTCGCTGTCGCCGTTTGACAGATCGCTAAATAATGTTTTCCGTACTTGAAAGGCTTTTTTATTTCTGTGATTGGCCAATAGTTGATTGACAACCTCACCAAATGTTAAGGGACGATGTTTTCTACGTTTTGCACGAATATCGGCTTAACGTGAGCAAACGGTATCGTTTCAGAGGCAAATCATCAACATCAAAAGCCTTTGAAGGTTGTTTTCTCAGAAAGGATAATAGGACGAAAACCCCACCTAGGAATGGTTAGTCCAAGAAAACGGCAGGGCGAAATTTAATCCGGTTAACGGCTTTTGATTCTGTAGAGTCTGAACTGCAAACAAGTTTCAGCGATTTAAAACATTTTGCTTCATTCTTTTTCTATGAAATGAAGAAAAGGAACATCTATGAAATCAAAGGGGAAATTGAAACGTCAAACTTTGAGCATATATAACAGAAAAACTAAACCAAACACAAAAAATCGCAGCATTGTCTTTTGTTGCCACTATGTCAGGATTAAGATGCAAGTATGATTATGATTCTATTACAAATAATTAGTGACTGATATCGACATTTATGGGGTGGATGCTTTGTGGTCAACTTTCAATTGTTTATTCAACAATTAACACCACAGACACCCAAATACGGGACATATAAATTCTTTGGAGTATGACGATTACACACATATATATGATTTATTATCCTAACGCTAATACATTTTGAGCTAGGATTGATTAAAGTGGGATTTGTTGTTTTTGGTGTCTCACCTTTCTTAATCATGGAGAAATTCTTTTTTCTTTTCTTTTTTTCTTGAAATTATACTTCAAATATCAAACAGTTCGCTTATTCATATATATATATATATATATATATATATATATATATATATATATATATATGTATATATATGTATATATGTATATGTATATATATTGTATATGTGTCTTTTTGCCCAGAACCACTTCCTAGTAGTCAATACCCTATTCCGCAGTCCGAACTCTTTACTCTCCATAAGCTAACCTGTCCCTGTCTAACCTACATACATATGGAATTACTATTGTCCATATTGCGCACGTTCCTATGTCATTTTGACATAGGCTGTATCAGCCCAAATAAATTAAAGGGTCTTCAGCGGGTAACTACTCAACATGTTTCAGAGCCTTTTACCCGTACTGAGTAGCGGCTCCTTGTCTAAGCTAAATATTCAGCAAAGACAACCCACGTAATAAAGAATAAATATGGGTGGCAAATGATGAATTAGCTAATTACGTGAAGTTCTGCTTATAAATGCAGAGCTTTATTATGAAAGAATACCTGTCAAACCATAAATACTAAATTTGTATAACCACCCGCCAGTGTATAACTGAAGTGGAAACAAGCTGGGGCCTTATATTCAGTCCAAGTGATAGTAAAATAAACAGTTGCAGCTAGACCACATGTATAAACCAAGGGAAATCCTAACAAGGACTGCAACAATGGACATCCTGCACCAGAAATGTAAAACAAACTCTGTGATGACACCTACCCCTCAAACAATTAAGCTCTATTTAACTGCCAACCCTGAGTCAATGTATAAACGTAATGTGTCAGGTTTGTGACATTTGAGAACATGCTGTCAATTTTGAGTAAATGTGCATTTAGGCATGTCAGAAAAGAATGAAAGTCATTAGCATTTATGTCAAAAACATGTTATCAAAACAATTTATCTGGACAGGATTTTGAGTACAATTAGGCAAGCTTGTAACTGTCGTCAGTAGCTGCTTGCTACCTATAGCCCCTGGGGGTTTGACCTAACAGAAAAAAAGCTAGCATAAAATGTCTGAAAGGTAAACATTAAAACATAATGATGCTGAAAGATAAAGTTAAGTAGCAAAACAGACAAGTCTAACAAACTGTAAATTATTGTAGCCAAACTTTCTAATAATCTTTGGATATTAACAGCTAAATTATAGGGCAAGTCAGAAAAGAATGAAAGTCATTTGTATTTAAGTCAAGAGAATGCAAGGAAAATATAATATTTCTTAACCAGATTTCAAGCACAATTAGGCAAGCTTGAAACTGTCATCAGCAGCTGCTTGCTACCTATAGCCCCTGGGGGTTTGACCTCACAGAAAACAAGCTAGCGTAAAATGTCTGAAAGGTGAACATTGAAACAGAAGGATGCCAAAAGATAAAATTAAGTAGCAAAACAGGCAAGTCTAAAATCTATAAAATTATTGAAGCCAAACTTTCTAACCATCTCGGGATATTAACAGCAAAATTTGTAGAAATATTTGATCAAAAGTACATCTTTGAATCCTTTTGACTCAAGTTTATTGTAAATAAATTTGGTTCTAGATGCAAAGTCCTGAAATTTAGAACAAATACGACCAAATCTCAAAATCTGTGACAAAAATGTATTATATCCGATAGTTTCCGAAATAATTACTGTCCGGGAAAGCATAATTAACCACTTCAAAGTTAAACTCATCTATTTTGAGATAGACTTAAATAAACCTGTCATTAGTGACCTGAATATCCAAGTCCCAAAACACTTCTCTGGAACCATCTGAATTGTTACCCTCCAAGAGGATATCTTTTGGGTAAATTTCTTTAGCAATATTACTGACATTTTGTACATTTACGCAAGTAATGTCATCAATATATCTTGCGTTGTTTGATAAATTTGTAGCCATTTGAAAGTCCTTTGTCATCAATTTATTCATATACTTAAATTCAAGCCAGGTCAAATATAAATCTGCCAGTAAAGGGGAGCAGTTGCTACCCATTGGAATGCCTTTTATTTGTTGAAAAACCAATGGCCAAGAGAAATTTTATAGCATCTATGAGTTTCAACAGTGTAAGATTTAACGTTACTTTTTGAATATTTATTGTGTAACCAATACGCTTTCTTTGTATATGAATTAATATTTATGTATGGTTTACCATTGTGTTTAAACATTTTGCTTATTAATTCTGAAGGTGAACTTTTGACCTTCTTCATGGGTAGATTTGTGTACAGTGTTAAAAAAATCAAAACATTTGATATTTTTTGCCTTTACATCTCTGATTTTAGATACAAACTCGGAAGAATTGTTAATACTCCAAAAACAATTTATTTCACAGTTTCTAGAAGTTGCATTACAATATTTACGAAAATGATTCCTAATTGCAGTCAAACACAATGTTACTTCTTTTGATAATTGCTTTGTAGTACATTTTGAAGAGCCAGCTATAAATCTAGATTTAAAAGGTTTTTTTAAGTAATTTGGGTATCCAGAGCAAAAGTGGAATAGAGGAGTCCTCTTCAGAAATTTTTATATTAAAATTCCTTTTCATCTCATCTTTATGTGTATCTATCAAATTATCAATGGATTGTTTGTGTCATTTACATATGTCATTACCTCTTATGTCTGAAGTATTGTTTATACCAAGTTCCTTTTTCAAAACATCCAGATAACATTTTTTGTAGATAATCCCAAAATTGTTACCTGCCTTATCTATGTTAGTACCTACAAATCTATCTTGTAGTGGTTTGACTGCTTTAGAAACTTTAGGCTGTTTTAGATTAACCGTATTGAAATTCTTAATGTGGGATTTGCAATGGTAAAATCTATTTCTAAACTCTTTTCAATTTTGATAACCATCCTTCAAATTTCTGAAATTCCATTTTGTCTTTCCTTGCCCATTTCAGACAGTAGGAATCAAGTGCATCACATGTATCCTGAAAAATACTGTCAATATTCAACTTGGGGCATATCCGAAATTTTGTACCTTTTTCATCATTTCTTTTAAAACTGAATTTTGTATTATATCCAAGTTACTTGTTAATATATCTTTGTCGTATGCATCAACAAAATTAGAATATTTACTATTAGACATACAGTCACAATTTATATTTGCTGCGATATCCTCAAGAGTAATTGAAGCCACGAATATTTTGTAATTCATTATACTTTGTCCAATATTGTTGCCATATTCATAGGAAATGATGGGGGGGGGGGTCTTTTAATTAGCAATCATTGGGAATCATGTTACGAACAAATTTTAATCTGAAAAGGGACTGACTGTTCAGTGAGTCAATGATTTTGTGTTTGAAAGGAATGCTACAAAACATTTGATCTAATTTTTTCTTATTAAAATCTGGTTTCCGAATAGTTGTTGTGTAAGCATACACAATTTCACAAAAATTTTGCGGAAATGTGTGTTCTGAATCGGTAAGACCCAAATATTCATTTATTCTGGTTATGTTTCGAAATGATAGTGCTTTTAGAGCTGTCTGTAATTGATAAATGCCATTGGAGAAAGCCTGTAGTAAATTTTGGACAAGGTCTTTTTGTATCCACGTTCCTACATTTCCGTTTTTTCGTGATTTTCTTTGTATTTGTATATGTATAGGTATATATATATATATATATATATATATATATATATATATATATATATATATATATATATATATGTATATATGTGTATATGTATATATATATATATATATATGTACATATATATATATATATATATATATATATATATATATATATATATATATATATATGAATCTAATTGAACCTATATTAGATGAAATTAAATATGTCAAGTTGAAATTACAATATTTGAACATATTATGATAAGTTACAAAGACACACACAAACACATACACATACACATAAGAGATTACGAATGAGCTTTCTAAGCTCCTTTTTGACCAACATATGTCAGCAAAACAAAATGTTTATGGATGAAGTAAGACAGAAATTATTATTGGACGATGCAGCAGAGATACATTACGTAAAAGAATCTACTAGTTTGATAAGTGCAGACACGAGATTGCAAGAGGCTGCAGCTAATTACATTTGGTTAATAGGCTACAAGCAGAAACACAAGTAAAAGAATTTGTATCAATCGTTTTGAAAAGGAGGCAGCCGCAGTGAGAGAGCAGATGTCCGAGTTATCGAATTGCACTCTAAAGTCAATGCAAAATGGAATACTATAAACATATCTGAGGACGTGGAAACATGGACCTCTGCACTATCTAGATAGAAAACCCCACTATCCCCAATAACTTCAAGATAAAACCAACACCAAAATGAAACAGAAGGAGAAAGACAAATAAGGTCATTCTTTTAATGGAAAAATTAAATCAGATACAGCGATTAGAAAACTACGAGCCAAACAACACACGTTTTTTTTTTCCTGATAGGGACAACAGAATGGGTGAGAACATCTATAGGCAAATATGTGACCATAGAGGTGGAGAACATTCTCAATTAATTTTGGGAAGAACACTTTAAAAATGAAATGAGCAAATGTAATTGTATCATGGAAAACATTAGAAGAATATGATGATAAAGGGAGAAGACTTCAGGAAGACATTGGCGAAATAGAAGAAAGAGTGACTTTGGAAAGTCTCAATGCAACAGATTAGTATGGGCAGTAGGGACATCCTGACTGGAACAAATGAAATGGTAGATACAGACGACGGTATTCAGACAATAAAAATGAGACAGTTGCAAGAAAGAATGGTGTAAACTTACAAAATAGATATGGCGTACATTATCCTGGTCTTCAGCAAAGGGGTTGATCTCCTGATGCTGAATATGAATTACAGAGTCCAGAAGAGTTCCCCCATGCCAAAGTAATATGGGCCAAAACGTTCAAGAAACACTTCGCACTAACGTCGAAGGAAAACACCAAACAGACCAAATGAATACAACACTCATCAAAATCCAATACATACTAAGAAAGAGATACCCAACAAGTAAGAATCAATCAAAAACCCTATACAAGTATTAGACCCCTCCCCCCCCCCCCCCGATAGAACCAAAGCCGGAAACAAGCACTGTGCACCAACAATTAAAGCTATCAATTTATCCACTGAATGGTTAATAAAGGGGCAGATACTACTATTGAAGAAGGGACTTACTTTTATGAGCATTATTATATCCAAGTTACTTGTTAATATATCTTTGTCGCAGGCATCAACAAAATTAGAATATTTACTATTAGACATACAGTCACAATTTACATTTGCTGCGATATCCTCAAAAGTAATTGAAGCCACGAATATTTTGTAATTCATTATACTTTGTCCAATATTGTTGCCATATTCATAAGAAATGATGGGGGGGGGGGGGTCTTTTAATTAGCTCTCATTGGGAATCATGTTACGAACAAATTTTAATCTGAAAAGGGACTGACTGTTCAGTGAGTCAATGATTTTGTGTTTGAAAGGAATGCTGCAAAACATTTGATCTAATTTTTTCTTATTAAAATCTGGTTTCCGAATAGTTGTTGTGTAAGCATACACAATTTCACAAAAATTTTGCGGAAATGTGCGTTCTGAATCGGCAAGACCCAAATATTCATTTATTCTGGTTATGTCTCGAAATGATAGTGCTTTTAGAGCTGTCTGTAATTGATAAATGCCATTGGAGAAAGCCTGTAGTAAATTTTTGGACAAGGTCTTTTTGTATCCACGTTCCTACATTTCCGTTTTTTCGTGATTTTCTTTGTATTTGTATATGTATAGGTATATATATATATATGTATATATGTATATATATATATGTATATATATGTATATATATATGTATATATATGTATATATATATGTATATATATATATATATATATATATATATATATATATATATATATGAATCTAATTGAACCTATATTAGATGAAATTAAATATGTCAAGTTGAAATTACAATATTTGAACATATTATGATAAGTTACAAAGACACACACAAACACATACACATACACATAAGAGATTACGAATGAGCTTTCTAAGCTCCTTTTTGACCAACATATGTCAGCAAAACAAAATGTTTATGGATGAAGTAAGACAGAAATTATTATTGGACGATGCAGCAGAGATACATTACGTAAAAGAATCTACTAGTTTGATAAGTGCAGACACGAGATTGCAAGAGGCTGCAGCTAATTACATTTGGTTAATAGGCTACAAGCAGAAACACAAGTAAAAGAATTTGTATCAATCGTTTTGAAAAGGAGGCAGCCGCAGTGAGAGAGCAGATGTCCGAGTTATCGAATTGCACTCTAAAGTCAATGCAAAATGGAATACTATAAACATATCTGAGGACGTGGAAACATGGACCTCTGCACTATCTAGATAGAAAACCCCACTATCCCCAATAACTTCAAGATAAAACCAACACCAAAATGAAACAGAAGGAGAAAGACAAATAAGGTCATTCTTTTAATGGAAAAATTAAATCAGATACAGCGATTAGAAAACTACGAGCCAAACAACACACGTTTTTTTTTTCCTGATAGGGACAACAGAATGGGTGAGAACATCTATAGGCAAATATGTGACCATAGAGGTGGAGAACATTCTCAATTAATTTTGGGAAGAACACTTTAAAAATGAAATGAGCAAATGTAATTGTATCATGGAAAACATTAGAAGAATATGATGATAAAGGGAGAAGACTTCAGGAAGACATTGGCGAAATAGAAGAAAGAGTGACTTTGGAAAGTCTCAATGCAACAGATTAGTATGGGCAGTAGGGACATCCTGACTGGAACAAATGAAATGGTAGATACAGACGACGGTATTCAGACAATAAAAATGAGACAGTTGCAAGAAAGAATGGTGTAAACTTACAAAATAGATATGGCGTACATTATCCTGGTCTTCAGCAAAGGGGTTGATCTCCTGATGCTGAATATGAATAACAGAGTCCAGAAGAGTTCCCCTATGCCAAAGTAATATGGGCCAAAACGTTCAAGAAACACTTCGCACTAACGTCGAAGGAAAACACCAAACAGACGAAATGAATACAACACTCATCAAAATCCAATACATACTAAGAAAGAGATACCCAACAAGTAAGAATCAATCAAAAACCCTATACAAGTATTAGACCCCTCCCCCCCCCCGATAGAACCAAAGCCGGAAACAAGCACTGTGCACCAACAATTAAAGCTATCAATTTATCCACTGAACGGTTAATAAAGGGGCAGATACTACTATTGAAGAAGGGACTTACTTCTATGACTACCCAGCAAAAATAAAAAGGAAAAAGCATGTGATGTATTGAAGTTTGGCAGGACTTTATGGTTGCAACTTTAGTTTCATAACACTGAGAACAATGTGGAACAATTGTCAGGGAAGAGACACCTTACTCTGCTTAAACGTCACAACGATAAGTCTTCGAGAACGGCATCAATACATGTAAGGGATTTGGAAATATTACCATCTGCACAAAGTAACAAAATTTATCAACAAAAGGAATTAAAGGAGCCAATGTGCTCTAAACAGGCAAATCAATAATAATGACCGAAGCAGACAAAGCAGGGGCTGTCATTATCAAGGATGATCTGCTAAATGATACAGAATATTACGAAAAAGCGAAGATATGTACAACAAGAAAAAAGATATCGTTACTTTTGATCAGAAGTGCGATGGAAATCTCGCACTGACGGAAAAGAACTTTTAGAAAATTTCGATCTGAAGACCATGAATTTATATGGAGGACCAAAAACCAGTATGAGACCAATACATGTCAGTCCAAGGTGAAAACTGTCCACATCTTAACAAGCCCATCAACATGCACATTACCATGTATAAGAGCGGTACTTGATTATCTACCCAGCAATAATTTGTTCAGTGTATATCTTCAGATGTTATACTGACAGTATAATAAGAATGAATGTCGTGAAAAATACAAACAGATAACAGTTTTCAAGAATGCCAGATAAACTGCACCTAAAATCCGAGCAAACAAGACCATCAATGATCCAAGCCACCTTTCAGTGTTCAAACAAACATAGTCACAATCCACATGTTCAAGGTAGACATTCCAAAGGCTTTATATTATTACACTGCTTGGATAAACAGAAGCGACCCCTTTGTTCAACATTATGCACGTGTTATGAGGATGTGTGTCGGTAGTTGGTTTATCATACCATTGCTTTTCACATCTCCTCTGGGAGGAAGTGCTTGTTTTGGTTGCTGTTGTGAGGCTGCACGCATTAATAGCAAGTGCAGCACACAAGTTTCTGTAAGCAACCTTGGATCTGCTCTGACATACTCCTAGTCAGCTTAGTGATCTTAGCCTTGGGTGTTTGAGTCCACTGGTCTGTGAGCCTCTGTGTCAGTTGGTCTAGGGTGGCTGCAGGCACTTCATACTCATCCCTGATTCAACAGGTAAGCACATCCAGAATATGGTCGATGAGGGACAGGTCAAGAGAATGGGCTGTCCATGGCAATACCAGAATGTTGTGTTGCTGTAGATGTTGCATGCTTGCACAGGCAATGTGTGGTCATGCATTATCCTGTTGAAACAGTAGTCCTGGATATTGTTGGATCCAATCATCAACTGAGGGCAGGATCTCATGCACATATCCCTGGCCTATTAGTGTCCCATTTACTCTGACGGGAACTGTTCTGCCTGTTGCAGTAATTGCTCCCCACATCATGATACTGCCATTTGTTGAACCCTTATTCTTCAATTGTGGAAACCGAAGCAGCATCGAGATTCATCTGACCACATCACTTTGTTCCACTGATTTCTGGTCCACGCTACATGTGTTTTGCACCACTGTATCCATTCTGTCTTGTGTGCGGGAGTGAGGGGCATGTGAATGGCAGAGCAGTATGCCCTCAGTTTGACTGCCACTAGTCCCTTTTTATTGGTAGACTCAGATACTCTGTTGTTGTAGGCCTGGTGCTACTGCTGACAATACCTATCTGTGGAAAACAACCTGTGCCTCTTCACATACTGGATCAAGTAACAGTCATCTACCCCATCTGAGTGGTACTGGATCAAGTAACAGTCATCTACCCCATCTGAGTGGTACTGCATCAAGTAACAGTCATCTACCCCATCTGAGTGGTACTGGATCAAGTAACAGTCATCTACCCCATCTGAGTGGTACTGGATCAAGTAACAGTCATCTACCCCATCTGAGTGGTACTGCATCAAGTAACAGTCATCTACCCCATCTGAGTGGTACTGGATCAAGTAACAGTCATCTACCCCATGTAAGTGGTACTGGATCAAGTAACAGTCATCTGCCCCATCTGAGTGGTACTGGATCAAGTAACAGTCATCTACCCCATGTAAGTGGTACTGGATCAAGTAACAGTCATCTACCCCATGTAAGTGGTACTGGATCAAGTAACAGTCATCTACCCCATCTGAGTGGTACTGCATCAAATAACTGTCATCTACCCCATCTGAGTGGTACTGGATCAAGTAACAGTCATCTACCCCATGTAAGTGGTACTGGATCAAGTAACAGTCATCTACCCCATCTGAGTGGTACTGCATCAAATAACTGTCATCTACCCAGATCAAGACTTCTTCGTGCATCCTCTGGTTTCCTGGAAATGGTCCCCCCACCTTTTTACAGATCGCCTGGAGCACACCGTTGTTCCGACAACCTTCTTTACAGATCACCTGGAGCACACCATTGTTCCGACAACCTTTTTCTGAGAAAGGCCATCCTCCAATATCCCAATGATTCTGTCCCTGATAAATTTTAAGTTATTAGTGACCCATACACCATGGCATTGTGGACTCCCATTGATCACAGGGGTGCCATGTCCCCCTTATAAAGCCCATATGCACCCCAATACCAGACACACTGGTCACAGCTCTCTGGCTTTTGTCTTATTTTCAGGACATTTTGTGTGTGTGTGTGTGACTGCTCAGGCATGCCCAGAGCTATCCTATTGATGTTACATAATATTCCATGCGACACCCATATTTTCCATATAAAGGCATAATTAGAATAGGCCATGTTAAACCAATGGCGATGGCATCTTTTTCCCAGCAGTATATATCAGTGAATGAATATGCGGTATAAAGGAACGCATCTCTCTCCTGACGTGAGACAGGTATTTATACTATGTAAGCTCATGACGGTTTAAATCAATTTTATGCCACTCCCAACTTAAAAAAAGCATCTTCCCTCATACATGCAAAGTAGTTAACTTCATATATTTACTTTATCATTTATATAACACCTCACATGTTCTTAACATTTTAAAAATATATTTACATTTTTAAGCAGAGACTTTGTAAATGGTCGCTTTAATTTGATTTTCGAACATTCCTGTTTTACAAGTTTTTTATATAGAAGTAAATGATGGCTGTCAAAGTTGTCGAATTGGGTGCATGTTCTAGCAAAGCACCAATCATTGATACATAGAAACCACAATGTGGCCCAACTTGAATATTACTATCCATATAAGTGTAATTTACTATGTTTAATTCAAACTCATAATGTTTGTCATATACATTGAAAACTCATTATAATGACACCATCTGTTTCCTACAAAATGTGTCAGATAACTGAATATGTCAATAAATGAAACAAATAACAAAGAAAGTGAACCTTTTCCCATGAAAATTTGTGTTATTATATCGAATATATCGGATATTTGAGTGTCGCTATAATGAAGTTTCACTGTACTTTAAGATTTAATTAATTGTCATTTTCATACATCATTATATCTAGAAATAAACATTTCCTGTCATTCTCTGTAGTTTCCTTTAATTGCAAATTACGTGGCATTATCTGTTGGTGAAAGATAAGGAAAATTCAAATCATGTTTTAAATATAGGGCCTGTTTGGCATCTGCTTTGGTCACAAGTTTGAATTTTCATTTATCGTAGTATGATACCAAACACGCGATTTTGTAGATGAACAGGGCACTGCTTGAGATTACACTTGCTATGGTGATAGTGCTGTTGGTCTCTGGCAATGTTCAGTCATTCTAAAGAAACTGTGCATGGTGTGATTATGATGGTGTCGATATAAACGTATCATTACCGTCCACAAGGTTAAGTTTACAATCTAATTCTAATAAAAAAACATCATCTACAGTGGTACCTGCTGTATGCAACCACTGCCGTGAGCAGCTGCATTGCTTTTTGTGGTCACTAGGCTTGGACATAGGGGTCAATTTCTTTGTAAAATTTACTTATGGTGACAGGTCACCTGCTGTTTGTGGCCAATTTTTCTTGGCAGAAGGGGTGGCCACATACAGCAGCTACCATTGTACATACATGTACCCATATTAACTGGCTTGAAATTCATACCAATTATGGCTGGATCAGCATGTGCCACCAGTGGACTTGGTGACCTAATAGACAAAATTACTATATCATACTTAAATAAAATAAACAGTTATGTCCGTAATGACGTTGGCATTTTAAACAAGGGACCAAGTAGAAAGGATAATGATTTTTGGTAAGCTTTGTTGTGATCAGCCTGTGCAACACCCTAAATGAATTAGCAAAATGAGCAATTTCTTATTGCCTGGACAAGTACCTAGGCACTACATATTGTAATTCACCAGCCCCACTGACATCAAGGTGTACATAGATTTTTATGCACCTTATAAGTCCTACAACTTATGTAGGCCTAACTACAAAACTGAGGGGGCAGAGCATTCACAAAATGACTGCCATATTCCAGCTGGCCCTTTAACTTTAACTTATAACTCGGATTAAAAAGTGTTACATTCAAAATGAGTGCCCCCATCCATCTTTGCACACTGTGTATTCAAATCAGATAATAATTTTTTGAGTTGTTAAAAAAAAATTTAAAAAATGGACAAGTGCAAAAGTCCATAATCATGAGGTCATGGTGACCCTAAACTTAGGTCACCAAGTACATTTTATGTATAATGTAATCAAGGGGAAGGTCGGTCTGGATGCTCAATTCTCTTTGCCATTAATGTCCAAGCTGCACCCTGCCAATACAAAATCACCTCTTTCACTTTACAGGCTGGTGACCTCACAAAAATTGGTCAAAGTCACAGATATGACATAACATACTAGCATTGGGCAGGTTTTATACATTATATAATTTTGGTGATTCTACTTTACTTCCATTTTTAGATATGTAACTTTATACATTTTTTGGCTCATAGCTTCCATCAAATTATAAGTATCATGTGTAATTAAATTTTTGACATCAGCCAAAACACCACTAAATTTCATGAACATTAATTTTTTATATAAATTGATTTCAAAGCTCTGTAAAAACATCTGCATTACTTGAATAACACAAAACTGGACTGAGTCCATTAATAATTTAAATCTAAATACTTCAGCTAAGTACTTAAGTTATTACTAAATAATTATTTCTCACATTATATACATAATTTACAACTTTGGGAGCTAGTAGCATAATACCTGTTAACACATGCACTTCACTACATCACAAAAGCACAAGATTATGAAGCAGGTATAGTTTGATATCACCTATGTATTATATATATATATATATATATATATATATATATATATATATATATATATAGATATATATATATATATATATATATATATATATATATATATACACATATATATCATGTCATGTAATTGTAATGGTATTGCCAAGTGCCAAATACATATTATTACCAAACAAAACTGAACAAATGAGCTTTCAAATGCTTCATAATATGGTGTTCTAAAATATAAAATATTTGAAGAGCAAGTAAATCCCCCAATGCAATTGTATTTGATTATGTGATTAAAACATGCTTTATTCTTTAGCGGTTTGGTACACTCAAGCCATCTGAGAATTGCTGTTTGTAATGTGACTTACCTAGCCAAGTTTGATTTTTTCTCTTTGCATATTTGGCCCAGAAAGCATTTGCAACTGTTTGGTTTATTTTGCTCATACGTGTTCTTGTTTCCATGAAAATCAACCCAGTGTTCATCAGATGCAAGCATTGAAGCCTGTACACATTCTATGCTCATGAACTGTTCGCACCTAACGCAATTAACACATAGTTGATTTGAAACATACAAATGAAGAGTTCTGCTGCAAAAATATATCTACTGTTTGTAAGGAAGTATTGCAAAAAATATGTGTATTACAATACAATATGAGCTCTCATTTCATTGTGTCATTTGGAAAAAAGTACAACTCAACAATAAAAATGAAGCAAATGTCTCCTGCCAAATTACGTTTTTAGCACACCTTGGAATCTGTTAGAATATTCAATATGGGTGGGTGTTTTATACAGTTACGCCCGGCTAAAAGTTAGCAGCCAAACGCTTTTTTCGCGTTTTGCTGGTGTTTGCCTTGTGTTTGGAAACGTTTGGAATGTGTTTGGAAAGCGTTTGGAAAGCGTTTGGGAAAAATCTCAAACACTTTTACAAAACGTTCGAACACTTTCACAAAGCTACCGAACACTTCCACAAGCGCGTTCAAACACTTTCCAAACGCGTTGAACAATTACCCGAACGATTTCAAACACTTTCACAAACGCATTCAAACACTATGCATTTCAAACACTTCCATTTAAATGATGAAGAATCTCCAAACGTATTTTCAACAGGTCCAGCAATATATGATGTACCTACATGTAAATGTGCACTTATCCAGCACTATAGGTTGTATATATTTATATAAAACACGATCCAAATACGTTTACCCAAGTGTCTAATTCAACTAAAATTAATCAAAGACTTAATTCTTCATTTAAGATGTCATGAATACTTCATCTTTCAAAAACTGTTTCGGAGTAAATCCATAGGCAATATCATGATCAGATCATGATGCATGATTTAATCAAACAGGTGCACACTACTGTTCACAAACGGAAAGTTCATCATTAAAATATATGTGACCTACACTACACAGTCCAAAGCCTTGTACCATCACAATACTTAAGTCTTCAGCATTATTCCCTTCGAGCGCTATCTGGGGCTGGGATCGTAGTCGTAGACTTGTGTTGATACCTGAAGGATCTGTTGCTATTATCCATAGTTTTAGCTAGATATGCCTTAAGTGCATCTACTTTGTGACTGTTGATTTTGTATCTTAGAAGGTAGCTTTTGTTGCGTTTTCCACTGTATCACAGGCATAAACCAGTTGCAATTTGTCACGGAAACAAGAAAACAATGATATGGCCTACAATATATACACATGCATTGTAAGTGATATATGTACAAACTGTTAGATACAACTGATTTTTTTGAACAAGAATAATTTCAACTTTATCGTGAAATATACATAGTAGAGCTTTTTGACTTATCCATTAATGAAGGCATGCACATGTTGTTGGGATTTTTAGGTGATGATAAGCTTAAAAATATACCTGTCATTAGAATTAGATTACCAAGTGTATATGTACATGTATCACATACGTTTGGCGCAAAGTGTAAAGTGTTTGAAAGCGTTTGGAAAAGTGTTTGAAAACGTTCGGCTTTCACCAAACGCGTTCGGCAAAGTGTTTGAAAGCGTTTAGAAAAGTGTTTGAAAGCGTTTGGCAAAGTGTTTGTAAAGCGTGTGGAAAGTGTTTGCAAAGTGTTTGCTACGCGTTTGCAAAACGTTTGACTTTCACTGGAAGTGTTTGGGAAACGTTTGGGAAACGTTGGTGCGTTTGGCGTTTGTAAACTTGAACGCGAGCGTAACTGTACACCTGAAATGCATCTTTTCATCCAGAAACATGGTGCCTAAACAGAACCATCATTATGACAAATTCATACATAAATGTATATGGCATTCATGATATTTGATAGTTTGTATCTGTAACATCCAAATACATACACACCTGTCTGATGCTTGTTTCACTGCCGCAAGCTGTGCATTGGTTATGAAATATTTCACATATCTTTTGTAGGAGGCATTATCTTCAAAGCCTTGCACATAATGTCGCTCTTCACTGTTGTGATGTATAATGGTGACAACTTCCTCTGAGTATGATGTCATGTCGCATTCAACTTGCATTTGACCTTTAATATAAAATGTAATTGTTTCAACAGTGGCTTTTGTAATAGTTTGAGCAAAGTGTGCTTTAATGAAATTTTCTTCCCGCTGTGTACCTGGAAGTTACCAATACGCAGCCTAAAGCTCTTTGCACAGAGCTTTTCCGCTTTCCTGAAAGCAGGAATGGCAAGCATGTGTGGGTTTTCAAATTAATTCATTGGACTCCATGCTGATCAATATGTTGTAATCACTGACGTTTGAGCTAAAGTTATATATATATATATATATATATATATATATATATATATATATATATATATATATATATATATATATATATATATATATATATATAGATATAGAGAGAGAGACAGACAGACAGACAGAATGACAGAGAGCAAGAGAGAGAGAGAGAGAGAGAGAGAGAGAGAGAGAGAGAGAGAGAGTGAGACAGAGAGACAGAGATATAGAATTAGATATATACTGCCGGGAATAAAAGATGAACCCCATTGGTTTAACATGGGCTGCTCTTAATATGTGTTTATATAGAAAATATGGGTGTCGCAAGACATATTACATAACAGCAACAGTATAGCTTAGGGTATACCTGAGCAGTCACAGACACAAAAAAATGTCCTGAAAAGGAGACAAAAACAAGGGAGGTGCAATAAGTGTGTTTTTGGTACTAGGGTGTCTCTAGGCTTTATAAGGGGGCCATGGCACTTCTGGGGTCAATGTGAAACCACAATGCTATGGCATACGCATCAGTCACAGCTGTCTCAATTTAACAAAGGCAGAATCATTTGGGTGTTGGAGGCCGGCCTTTCCCTGCAGGAAATTTGTATAAAAATAGGGTTCTCCAAGCCATCGGTAAACAGGGGGTGGGACCATTTTTCAGGAAACCGGAGGATGCAAAAGGAAGGCCGGATCTAGGCAACCAAAACTGTTGAATGAGACGGATCACCAGTCCTCCCAAAAGAGATGTGAAAATCTCATAATAAGTGCATAATGTTGAAGGGGGGGGGGGGGGGGGGGTTTCCTCCAGCAGTATATATGTTAAATTTGAAGACAAGAAAAAATAAATAAACATATTGATCACATGGATAGAGCATGGCAACGTAAATTTGAACGCACAGGCACTCTTTTGCACAAAGCGTTCTACGTTGCAGGAGTAATCTGATCATAGGAAGACTTAGGATGTGTCTTTTTAGATAAACTTGGCTTGGGAATGCTTAAACTTGATACTAATTAACATTAAATAGCGAACTTTGAGGCGACGCAATTTCACATTTTGCAGTACTTACATAATGCAAATACGTTTCTGCCTCCAGAAACAACATCAAAATGTCCTCATCATACCTGCCAACGTTAAACTATGATTGTGCAGCCCTTCTTCAAAGGTACCATACATAATTACATCATAATGACAGCATACCTTTTTTTCCGGGATTTATATGGTATTTTCCTGATGTGAAGCCTCTTAACCTCCACGTCAAACAGGATTCTGCATTATCCTCTACACATGCCGATGGCTCATCCTCTTTGAAGAAGCCCGAACAGTCTACGCTGTTGTCACATTTACGATTTTTTGGTATACATCTGCCATCAAAGCACTGGAACGCTACATCTGCCGCACATACAGCTAGGAAATAATAATAATAATAATAATAATAATAATAATAATAATAATAATAATAATAATAATAATAATAATAATAATAATAATAATAATAATAAAAAACATTTAAAACAACAGCAACCCAATATGCGGCTGTATTTACATATAAGCGCAACAACCAAGTTAGCACACCGTAGGGATAGCCACTTACTGCATTTTTTCTCATCTGATCCATCTATACAGTCTTTCGCAAGGTTGCACCACTTGCTTTGCGCAATGCACTGTCCAGTTGTACACGCCCTTTCATCAGACCCACATAATCGTCTTTCTGTACAAAAGCGTCAAAATAAAGCAGTATTTCTGACAATGTCAACGCAATTACAATTGCAACAATGAACACACACATCAGATCCTCAGTATTCAGCAGTTGAAATTACGAACTCTGTTCTAACCATTGAACATTGGGTTCATGATTGGTCATGTAATTTTAATACTTAAAAATTTATATGATGCTTGTTTCTTGGAAAATGATTCTTCGAAATCATTCACTTCTTATTTTTAAAGACCATCTTGTCCAAAATACTGATTAACATAAACACCTCGATATCACTTTGCATTTTGTTTTAAACTTGACTTATTATGTTAAACAATTTGCCCCTAAATCTGGCAAATTGTTTGATTCTGTGATTGGTTTCAAAATTAATCTCGGTAGACATATCTTACAAAAATAATACATTTTTTAATAAATCAATGCTTGGATATGTTAGTCCTGTTTGCTATACCAAATCCGATTGAAAAAGATTGTTAAATGTTAACAAAATTGCTGTTGGAATTGTTGGTGCAGCAATAGAGGACACAAGCCATGTGAAATAGGACACGAAAGTAGGATGGCATATGTCAGTGAAATGAAGACGATTCTGGATGATCTCCGTTGTTAAAGTGGATAAACATACCCATGTCTGATCAGTCATGCTGTGGTGTCTTCCTCAATGGAGGACACATTGAACATTTTGATTAATTCTTTTTCCTTAAGTCCCCAGATTGGATTGCAAAACGGATTGCCTACCAGTATTCGTCAGAAAGACTTCCAGCCTCTGACAAAAGCATGCCAATCAGGTCCCCATATTTAAAACATTCGAAGTTATACAATTTTTGGTAGCAGATTGTTATCTGTTATAAACACACACATTTGAATTTAAGTTTTGCTCAATGATATAGTCATCTACCAAAAATATTTGTGTCCTGAAAATATCTTGTCACCAATGCGGTTCAAATGCTGAGTCTACATGGCATTATTTCTTTGCTTTTCCTTTATTTGCTGCCCAAAGACCTATGTTGGATTCTATTATTTTTCCACTGGATCCAGTTGATTTACTTGCTGTACATTTTGGTCTTTCTGAGTCTTCACTTTTGGTTAACAAATGTTTGCAGCTGTTCTCGAATATTCACTTTCAAACTATGTACATTGGTTAATTAACTCAAGTCATCATGGGCATACATAGATAACAAAAAGCGCTGTTATTTAACAGTGTTCATGATCCTTAATGTCCCCATGTCATACAATAAGACGAGACAATTTGACAATTTTATTTATCCAGGGTCAAACATGATTAGGTCCTGCTAGTTTCCATCATGACCGAGCATTACAAAACAAAAATATGCAATATGTAAATTATGGTAACATACATGACCACAGATATACACACTATTATAAAACTAAACGAAAGCATAAGGGTAGCTCTAATCAGGAGGCTATCTGTTCATATGGTACCGATATCTGGTTTTCAAAAGAGCCAGTGCAGGCCTCACCTGTACATTTCAGGAAGAAGATTAGATAAATGTGGCCCAGAGTGTGAAAAAATATTTCTGTTTTTGTTTTGTGTCATTTTCGAGTAGAGCTTGTAGATTAGCTGGCGACCTCACTGGTATACACTAAATTATCATGGATGTTAGTTCGAGCTAAATTAATTCAGAGCTTTGTAAACTACAGCACATTTATAAAACTCTATGTTCTTGCTCAGGGAATTCCAATGAAGTTGTTTGAAAAGTGGTTCAGAAGGGGCGCAATAGAGTGCACCAGTTACAATCCGATTTACTCGTTTTGCATGCTGACAACCTTCTCAAACAAACCTATTTTGCAATGTCCCAGCAGCCGAAATTGGGTTCAACTACAGCATTGCACAACATGTAAACATATTTTGATTTGATAAAAACTTCAGATATTTCAAGATACCAAGCTTCTGGGATATCGTTTTGCCTTAATGTTTTACATTACGTAGGCAACTTAGCGGTGAATCAAGGATGACTCCTAGAATCCTAGTTTCACTCACTTGGGCAATGGCCCGTCCATTTATTTCTATGGTAAAACCAGTCTTGTATATTTTCATCAGGGGTTAACTGGTGCCAAATAACATACAATTGCATTTTGGAATATTCAGTATATCTTTGTTCGCACCAACTCAGCCAAATAGGTGGGCCTTATCACTGCCCAAATTCAGAGCAAAGCTCTGAACTCAATTGTCAGAACCAGTAACACTCATCATATCATCAACATGGAAATGGTGAATGAGACAAGACATCAGGCAAGTCAGTGATGAAAATCATGAATAAAAGGGGCCAACATCGATCATTTGGGGACAACTGTGGTGACCGGAAAAGAATGTGACACAGAATGGGCAAAAGTGACACAAACCACTTCAGTGCAAAAACCTTTCAACCCGTACGCCCTGAGATAAGTCAAGAGAAGCTCATGGTCTATAATGTCAAAACCTTTTCGTACGTCTATGATTGTAGCACCAGTACGTTTGCTATTATTCATATTTTTTAATAGTTAATCATAAATTAATGTTGTCAAGCAGATTGCAAATAAGTTTTCTTATTTGGTATTGTTCCACGTGTTTTCTTACATGGCATTCGTGTAAATTTTTTTTCAAGCACTTTCAGTGTCACATATTCCTGTATCATTTTTTAACCTTTTTTGGGTGTCTATGCATTAAGTGACCAACCTAAAGATGTCAATTATTTGATGACTGATGTGTTATAATCTTCTTTTACTTGACGAGTCATGGCTCTAAGGTGGATGGTTATTACTCTTTTGTTTTTCACATTGTCGTGTTATGTCCTTTCTGCCTGGCCTTTCTTCACAAGGGGGGGGGGGGGGGGGGTTGGATAAGGCATGGAACTATTTTATTTTGCAACAACAGTGATATTGTAACATTTACTATTGTATTGTTTTTAAGTAAAATATGTCTAAAGAGTATTCAAACTTCATGAATGTATTGACACCTATTTTGGTGCAAGCCTGGTACACTTTGTTTATAAGATAAACTGCTTTCATCCTATTAGAACTTACAAGTATCAAGGGAATATCAGAAAAAGAATAAATCTTGTTTGATTTTGGGACTGCATGTGAATCAACATGGCTTTTCAACGTAAGGATGGATACAACAAAAATAAACACATATGAAAAAAGCTGTATCCAGAATATAAAAATCAGCGAAGCTCAACAACTATATATATATATATATATATACACACACATATACAAATATATATATATATATGTATATATTTATATATACACACACATATACAAATATATATATATATATATATGTATATATTTATATATACAGTGAAACCTCATTATAATGCCACCATCTGTTCCCTGAAAATGTGTCATATAAATGAATCACATAACATAGTAAATGTACTTTTTATTCCTAACGGGTGCGTCATAAAGTGAATGTGTCGGATATCTAAGTGTCGCAAGGGCATCCACACTTCAAGCCAGAGGAAGGTTGGTAGTTTATTATTGTTACTCGTGGCAAAGAAATCTACGTGAAGGGTGCCCCAAAGGTCCCACATAGACCTGACCACCTGACGATTTAGCACCCATTCCATGCTGATCACCTGATATCTGCATGGCAGCAGATCAGACTTCGCATCGAGTACTCCTGCCACAAGTGCACAAGGGAGCCATAAGTACACACACCAGGACAGGAGCTGCTCTCAACCACAACAGGGGTGTCAACATGAATGCCCTCTGTTTGTTCATGCCAGCAACTGCTGTGTGATTTTTTAGTGGATCTGATATGTTTGTAAGACAGATCTTGCTGGAACCTCTGGAAAGCTAGATTGACAGCCTGTAGCTTCAGTCAATTTATTGGACAGGATTCATAGTGAGGAAACCAAAATGTATACACTCCTTGAGCCAACATGACCCCCCCCCCCGACCCGTGAAGTGATAAATCTGTTTAAATACCTTCATGTGGAGGAAAGAGAAGTAATGTCTGACTGCACATCACATTGTGCTCTTTTTTTTGCACCACACAGTAGTGATTGGCAGACTTTGCAGTTGATATTCATTGGGAAACCCCTTTTTATGATATCAGACCCATTTACTGCTTTGGCAAAGTCCCGGCCCAGGTCTAGGCAGATCGTAAGAATCAGTGCTGTGTCTGCTCAAAGCTCTTCATGCGAGTGAATCACCCTGTCGTTAATGTATGTATGAATATATATGCCCATTTACTGAAAAACAGGTACCTCTGGCTGGATTCAGTTTGTGTAAATATACATTTTGCAAGTCCATTAATGTTTTCAGTCACCCAGGCAAGATGTGGCTGAAGTGGTAGTCTGTGTCCCTATCTTGAACTGTTTGGGCTTAAAACCATGGGCTTAAAACCATGGGCTTAACAGCTACCGTACTGCTCCTTTCAGCCCGGCTGAAGTGGTAGTCTGTGTCCCTATCTTGAACTGTTTGGGCTTAAAACCATGGGCTTAAAACCATGGGCTTAACAGCTACCCTACTGCTCCTTTCAGCATTAGGGTTTATACTGCAGTCTCAAATTCCTTTGGCATCCCTGTCCCCATCAAGGGAGAGAAGAGAATAGGCAAGTTTGACAAGGGAGGTGGTCCAATCTAGCAAAAGTAAGAGCCTGACCTACACTAACCAGAATTTAAATATACTGAACTCAGATATTCTGACACCATCTATCTATGCACAATGATAGCTTAACCCACACCCTCTGGGGCTTCTGGGTAACAGGAGGCTGTGAGGTGAAGGAAGATTTGTAAACTCTGTCAGGTGCACTGGCTGGTATGCTGCCGTTCCGGGCTTGACGTTCTGCCTTTGCCACTGGCTTTTCCTCTGTGGTAGTCTCTGCTTGGGGCCCGCCACAGTGGCCCCTTCCCCTTGCGGATTTTCCTGGTAATGATGTCAGAGAAACACCTGCAGCATCTGCAGATGAGATTCCTGACAGTTGTCCTACATCACTGACTACAGGAAGGTGAAACAAGCCATATCTGATCGATGGATGAAGCATATAAACATCACTGTGGGTGTTGGTTGAATGCCGTATGTATGAGGTGGGCCTGCCACAGGATCGTCATGGCATTGACATCCATCTATAACATTCTTCAAGGTGCATGGTAGGGAAATGGCCCTATACTGTTTTATTTGAGTGATGATGTTGAGCACCTTGCAGACACTGGGGTCCAGGTTTGAACTGTCAGCTAGCCACTGCCAAAGCTAGCTCTGGTTTAGGGCCTCTACAAAGACCACAGGCCAATCCTAATGTCTAAGTTCATCCTATCCACGATCTTCAGCAGCAGGTGAACTCCAGGAGGTAATTTATTTCCTGGACACTAGGTCACAAACTCCCCCTGAGCACAACACTGTCAGACATTCCAAGTGGAAGTTGGACTTCTCAGTTTCCTGAACTTGGCAAGCAGGTGTGACGAACCACACTCATAATGATGATGATGATGATGATGATGATGATGATGATGATGATGATGATGATGATGATGATGATGATGATGATGTGCAAGCATTCCCTGTCAATTCATTTAAAGATAGACAAGACAATACTGGATAAATCATTCCCAGTTGTCTACCCACAAGGGTCTACCCATAAGGGTAGATGATGATGATGATGATGATGATGATGATGATGATGATGATGATGATGATGATGATGATGATCATCATCATCATCATCATCATAACTCACATGGAGAGAAGGCATGGATACCTATACACCGCACCTGGGTATTCAAACGTCCTTATGAAAAAGATGTCCATGGAAGCCTTGTGGGTAGACAACTGGGGATGATTTATCCAGTGTTGTCTAGTCTATCTTTAAATGTATTGACAGAGAATGCTTGCACAACTTTACTTGGAAGTGTGTTCCACTTGTTCACCACACACCTAGAGAAGAAACAACGTCTTATTCCATTACTATTACATATTTTATATAATTTTTATTGATGTCATCTGAGCGTTGATTTCCCTATAACATGTAGCATATTTTCCCAGGAAATGTCATAGGGCCCATGAGTATATTGATAAACTTGGATCGTCTCACCACATGAACATCAAAGGTTATTCCACGTTTTTCAATCTCGCTTTATAGCTTAGAAAATACATTTCAATTACGAGTTTCATGGCTCTCTTCTCACACCTTCCAGTAAGTATATTCCTCTATGCCTGATTGGAATCCACAGTGATGAAGCATATTTAAATTTGGGACTAATAATACCTTTGTGAAGATATTTAAACATGCCCTTACCAATATGACGCAGAGCTATTCTCATAATTAGCACTGACCTATTTGCGGCAGATACAACTGTTTCACAGTGTTTATCAAACAACAAATCTCTAGCTATGTAAAAGCCTAAGTCTTTCTCATATTCAGTTTCTTTACAACATCAGCATCTTGGCCTTTGCCCACGGTATATTGTAACCAGGGGATTTTCCCAATATGTTGTAAACAAATAATCAGTGACTATTAATAATCAAGATTGATATCAAAATTCAGTCCAATTTCAAATCCGTCCAAGTATGACCAGTAAACATGACCATGACCAATTACATACACGTTCTGAACATTCAGCAAGCCATGCATCTGCCATTAAAATCAAAGCAGACAACATTCACAAAAATAACTTTTATGGGTGAAAAAGTATTTGCCACTCAAATGACAGTTGAAGTATTTCACTCATATTTCGCTGTATTACATCACCGTCCTCCTCAGAGCTCATTTTCCAAACAATTTTGTGTTATCAGCATACTTTTTACACCATAGTTTACCACTTCAGGTTGGTCATTGATGGAGATGGCCTATAGCAGAGGTCCTAGCACACTACCCTGAGGACAGTCCACCGGTTACACTACACCAAGATGTAAATGTCCCATTTACACTGACTTTCTGCTTCCTCTCATTCAAAACCTTGGATCCATCTGCCATAACTCCTTTTAACCCATAGCTATAAATTTTGCATAAGAGTCTTTCACTTGGAACATAATAAAAAAAACTTTCAGAAATTACAATATCATATATCAATTCCACTGTTTTTTCTTCTATCATATGTCTCCATTCTTCTAAACTTTCTCAAAACTGAGTAATTGTGGATCGCTTAGGTAAAATCCATGTTGTTATTGGGAAAAGAAATCGTTTTTTTTTCATGTGATCCATTATTATATCTCTAATTACAGACTCTCATATTTTATGACATACTGATGTCAACCCAACTGACGAATAGTTTTCAGCTTTATGTTTGCTGCCTTTCCTATATATAGCAGTCACATATGATATTTTCCAGTCGGCGGGTAACACCCCTCCTTTTATTGATTTCTTGAATATTAGTGTCAATGGTAGTGCTAGCTGATCTCTGACCTCCTCAAGTACCATTGGGTGAATTTGATCCGGTCCTGGTGATTTATTTGGGTTTAATGCTTGAAGTTTGTTCATTACGGTGCCCACATTTATATCTGGCATATGTAATGTAGATAAACATTCTTTTTCTCTCACGTCTGGTATTATCTGTTCATTTTTCACGGTAAAAGGTGTTTTCAAGTAGAAAATTATAAGTGGTGCTTTTCTTCATCCAAAGTGGTTTCATTCCCATAACCATCTACTTTCTCCAGGTCTGGTATGCGTACCTGTGTCTCCTTCTTGGATTTTACATTTTGCCTGATGCTTCCCTCTGCACCTCATGACCAAGTCCAAATCTCTGGGATCCATAACATGTAAATGACGCAAGGGTTCTCATGAAAGTATCTGCTCGCTCCGATGAACTCCAAGCAGCGATGGCAGTTGATTTTATCGTCCAAAGTCACTGTATCATGTCCCATTATATCCTTCTTGCTAAAACCACCACCAGATGCCATCTGGACATGCAATGAATACTGCGAAAATGGAGCATAAAAAGATGTAAGGAATAGAATAAGGCGCGGATGCAAAGAGCCAAAGTGAGAAAGCTGATATGATTGGTCTTTATTGGTGGTAAAATAAAGGGTGGTCGGGTCAACTGCCAGATGGTGCCACGTGGTCCCCAGTTCAGAGCAACATAATACACTAATGTTTTCTAATAGAATTGATTTTTACAATGGAAACAATCTCCGAGACATCATACGGAATTTAGTGGACAGGTAATCAATTATGACACAAATCACATATGTTTAAAGGCACACCACACAGATGCATGTATAGTACTTAAACACCAAATCCTGAATGCCATCCACAGGCTTGCATAGTTTTAAATAGATGGATTATTTCCTTCCAATTTTACAGGAACTTACCACACCCTGATTCATCCGACTCATCTTCACAGTCATAATTGAAATCGCAATACAGAGAAATTGAAATGACTTGTTTGTTTTTGCATCTGAAGTTCTGAATCTGCATATTTCCTGTAACGATAAATTAAATTACTAGGCTTAATTAAAGTAGGTTGCAGTAATCTTTGTAATAAAGAGTAAACATTTTCCATTTACATTTCATTATTCAAGGCTCTAATGTGCAATATGAACCACAGCGTAAGGCAGGACATAGACTGTGTCAAACCCTAAAAAGATACTGACCGTTTGATCCAAGTGCTGGTACATTTTATTTTCTATCAGTTAGGCCATACTCATGAACACTGTGTAGGGCAAACAATGCTTATGCATGAAAACGCTGGGCACAGCCTTTCAAATAGCAATGTGTATTTACTTTCTGAAAAGACATATTGAGCTACAATTCATGGTAATAGCTCAGAGTATTGTATTTCAGTTTCATCTATTTCTTCAAAAGATGTCATTGCAGTTATTTCAATCTTATTGAAGGTGTTATGCGTCATCGTTGATCATTATTTGGTTGGTGCCGTTGCAAACCTACGATGAGACAAGTTCATTATGCATTAACTGTAAAATTACGAGAATTGAATACTCTCCGTGAAATTTGCATATTACTAGTGTTTGAATTATCAAACAGTAAATAATGCCACAGTCGTCTCATGTGCATCGAGCACAAAATCCAAGAAAAATATTATTGTCAAAGACAACGCAGAGTTTTAAATACCCATCATGGAAAAAAATACGGCAAGGAATTTTTTTATTTGGCACCACTGTCCTGTTTGAAAGTCTGTCATCTGACCTTTTTATGTTTGGCTGAGTCTATCAGATGAATAGAACTGCTTTTGCCATGTTGCCTACTTATATGTGTTTATTGTAATATGGGATAAACGACCAGGCCACATGACCACTATAAAAGCCAAAAACTGATATGCAGTGAGATATATGTTGGTATTTAGTAAAAGTATTAAAATGTGCAGATCAGTGTAAAAGTCCTCCAGACACCATGCTTGACATAGCAAATAGCAAGCATCTATAGAAAGATCTATGTAAGCTGAAAAGACTCCCTTCTCGCCTATTGTTTTACAAATATATGGGTAAAATTATAAACAAAAGCTATATAGTAGTTCGCCCTATCTGCATTAGATAAATGTGATAACACACCATGCTGTGCATTCTTAGCTTACTGAGGAGTAACTAAAGAGAGAAAACCGTGGCCCAACCTTAAAATTTATATTTCAGAGTTTAAACTACAGTATTAAAGAAAGAGCGCAAATTAAAAGGACGATCAAACTGCTAAACGTAATTATTAACGTCCACGGCCACTTGCTCTGCCATGTGATAAAAGGTAAGTACATACCGCAATCCTTTTCATCTGAGCCGCTGCTGCAATCTCTAATACCATCACATACATAGAGCTCATGAATGTATTCACCATTCGCACACTGAATAAGTCCCGGATGTATTGTTGTGTTAGCAGGAACCGATGGCAGTAATCTATGTCCCTCTTTGTTTTCTAAATATATATAATCAGCTATCAGGGGGGTCCATATATACATAAAAGACAGACTTAGGTAGACTTAAAGAGACTAAACATAGTCACCCTAATGCTAAAAAATATGTAGCAATTATACTGGGTCCACTTAATGCTTTTATATATATATATATATATATATATATATATATATATATATATATATATATATATATATATATATATATATATATATATATATATATATATATATAAATAAATAATATATATGTACGAGACATACATGGCGGCGACTTCATATGGTCTCTTTGGACTCCAAAATAATCAACATAATAGAAACTCTAACGTAAGCTCATATATAACTAGTCAGACTACCTGCCTTATTTTCAATGTGTTCATTTAGCCAATTTGAAATTAAATCATGTACCGCATTAAATTTGATAATAACAATAAAGCGAACCAATGAATTAATGTATAAAGTTAAGTATTTCGGGCCAATGAAGCCTGTCATTTCGAGACATAACTTGAATCAATGAATATTTGGGTCTTACTTTTTCAGAACACACATTTTCGCAAAAGTTTTGTGAAATTGTGTTTGCTTACACAACAACTATTTGGAAACCAGATTCAAAGAAGAAAAATCGGATCAAATGTTTTGCAGCACTCATTTTAATAAAAAACTATTGATTCACTGAGCACTCAGTCCCTTTTCAATTTGAAACTTGTATAATGAAAGACCCCGCATGAATTCCTATAAATATGGCAACAATATTGGACAAAGTATCATGAATTATAAGAAATTTCTGGTTTCAATACTCTTGCGGACATCGAAGCGAATCAAAATCGTGACTGTATGCCTACCAGTAAATATTCTAACTTTATTGATGCATATCATAAACATGTATTTGCAGTTCATTTGGACATATTACAAAATTCAGTTTTAAAAGAATTGATGATAAAGGTACGAAATTTCGGATATATCTCAGGTTGAACATTGACAGTATTTTTCAGGATACATGAGATGCATTTAATTCCTACTGCATTGAATGGGGAAAAAAGGAAGAAAAATGGAATTTCAGAAAATTGAAAGATGGCTATCAAATTTGAAAAGAGTATTTAGAAAGAGAATTTATTGTTACAAATCCCATATTAAGAATTTCAATACGGTTAGTCTAAAACAGACTAATGTTTCAAAAGCAGTCAAAGAACTACAAGAATCATTTGTAATCACTAACATTGATAAGGCAGGTAACGATTTTGGGATTATCTGCAGAAAATGTCATCTGGATGTTTTAAAAATGAACTTGATATTTACAATATTTCAGACATAAGAGGACATGACGTATATAAATAACACAAACAATCCATGGATAATTTGATAGATGCACATAAAGATGAGATGAACCGGAATTTCGATATCAAAATTTCTAAAGAGGACTCCTCTATTCCACGTTCTGGATACCCAAATAACATAAAACCCCTTTTAAATCTAGATTCATAGCTGGTGCTTCAAAATTTACAACAAAACATTTATCAAAGGAAGAAACATTGTGTTTGACTGCAATTAGGAATCATTTCCGTGAATACTGTAATGCAATTTCTAGAAACTGTGAAATAAATTGTTTTTGGAGTATTCGCAATTCTTCCGAGCTTGTATCTAAAATCAAATATTTAAAAGCAAAAATATCTAATGTTTCGATTTCTCTACACTGCACATAAATCTACCCTTAGATGAAGTCAAAAGTTCCTTTCAGAATTAATATGCAAAATGTACGAACATAATAGCAAACCATACATAAATATAAATTCATATACAAAGAAAGCATATCGGTCACACAATAAATTTTAAAAAAGTAACGTTAAATATTAGACAGTTGAAACTTAGATAGATACCATTGTATTTCTGTCTTTTGGCCCAGAACTATTTCCTATAAAATTTCTTTTGGATAATACTTTTGTTGAATGCGGACCATTGGTTTTTTGTAACAAATAAAAGAGATTCCAATGGGTAGCAACTGCTCGCCGTTACTGGCAGATTTATATTTAACCTGGCTTGAATATAAGTATATGCACAAATTGATGAAAAATGGCTACAGAATTATCAAACAGCGCAAGACACATTCATGGCGTTGCTTGTGTAAATGTACACTATTTAAGTGAAACTGCTCAAGAAATTTCCCCAAACGATTTCTTTTTAGAGGGTAACAATTCAGGTGCTTTCAGAGATTGCTTCTGGATTTGGATATTCAGGTCACTAATGACAGGTTTTGTGTTATCTTTGCTGAATATTTAGCTTAGGCAAGGAGCCGCTACTCAGAGAGACGTGTACGGGTAAAAGGCTCCTAAACATGTTGAGTAGTTACCCGCTGAAGACCCTTTAATTTATTTGGGCTGATACAGCCTATGTCAAAATTTTACAGAGGAACGTGTGCAATATAGACAATAGTAATTCCATATATATACAGGTTAGACAGGGACAGGTTAGCTTATGGAGAGTAAAGAGTTCGAACTGCGGAATAGGATATCGACTACTAGGAAATGGTTCTGGGCAAAAAGACACAAATACAAATCACAAGTCTATCACAAAATAGATGAGTTTAACATTGAAGTAGTGAACTTTCTTTTCCCGGACAGTAATATTTCGAAAACTATTGGATATAGAACGTTTTTATCACTTATTTTGAGATCTGGTCGTATTTGTTCTAAATTTTATGACTTTGCATCTAGAACCTTGAGTCAAGAGGATTCAAAGATGTACTTTTGATCAAATATTTCTACAAATTTTGCTGCAAATATTCAGAAATGGTTAGAAAGTTTGGCTTCAATAATTTTAGAGATGGTAGACTTGCCTGTTTTGCTACCCAATTTTATCTTTTGGCATCATTCTCTTTTAATATTCACCCCCAGGGACTATCGGAAGCAAGCAGCGGCCTACGGCAGTTACAAGCTTGCCTATTTGTACTTGATATCTGTATAAGAAGTATTACATTTTGATTGCATTCTCTTGACTTACATACTAATGACTTTCATTCTTTTCTTACTTGCCCGACAAATTTTGATGTTAATGTCCAGAGATTAGTAGAAAGTTTGGCTACAAAATTTTTATAGCTTTTAGACTTGCCTGTTTTGCTACTTAATTTTTTATATTTTGGCATCATTCTGTTTTAATATTTACTTTCAGACATTTATGCCTTACATGTTTTCTGTCAGGTTAAGCCATGCTTGGGCTATCGGTAGAACGCAGCGGCCTACAACAGTTACAAGTTTGCCTAATTGTACTTAAAATCGTGTTAAGAAAAATTATATTTTGGTAACATGGTTTTTGACATAAATGCTAATGACTTTCATTCTTTTCTGACATGCCTTAATGCACATATACTCAATATTAAAAAAATACTCAAAATTGACGGAATTTTCTCAAATGTCGCAAACCTGACACATAACATTGAAACATTGACTCCGGGTTGGCAGTGAGTTTTTGCAGTACTTTTTAAGATTTCCCTCGATTTGTAAGGGTGGTCTAGCTGCAACTGTTTATTTTACAATCACTGGGATTTAATATAATGCCCCAGTTTATTTCTACTTCAATTATACACTGGCAGGTGGTTTAAATAGGATAAGCTATCCAGCTAGAAAGGATACATACAGGTTCAGGGATACTGCAAATTGTTCTTATCTCAATATGTACTATACAAATTTAGTAAGTATACTTTATTTGACAGGTATTTTTCTTCCACAGTAAAGCTCAACAGGTATTTTTCTTCCATAGTGAAGCTCAACATTTATGAGCAAAACGTAACGTATTTAGCTGATCCATCATTTTCCACATTCATATTTATTTATTATTTTTTGGGTTGTCTTTCCTGAACATTTATCTTAGACAAAGAGCCGCTACTCTGGGAGACATACAGTGGTATGGGCTCCAAAACATGTTCTGAGTAGTTACTTGCTGACGACCTTTTAATTTATTTGGGCTAGTACAGCCTGTTTCAAAATTCTACAAGAGAATGTGCAATATGGACAATAGTACTTCCATATGTCAATAGGTTGAACAGTGACAGGACTGTGGAGTAGGATAATGACTACTATGAAGTGGCCTTGGACAAAAAGAAGACACAAACACAAACAGGTATATATATATATATATATATATATATATATATATATATATATATGTATATATATATATATATGTATATATATATATATATATGTATATATATATATATATATATATATATATATGTATATATATGTTTATATATATATATATATATATATATATATATATATATATATATATATATGTATATGTGTGTGTGTGTGTATATGTTTGTTTTGCAACCAGAGAACGGCCCAATATCAAACCAGCAACCTTTGGCACCAATTACCTACCCGAAAATAGGTAACGCACATACCAACTGTAACAAGTCACCATTCCTGAAGGAATGGTTGAATGGAGGCATGCATGCGTGAACAGCGTAATCAACATGGCCCAGTTTATGGAATTTATTCCAGTACAAATGAATTACTGTGTTTGGAGTTGTGCCAGATTGGGAGCGGTTCAGATTGAAGTCCACCAGCATATATATATATATATATATATATATATATATATATATATATATATATATATATATATATATATATATATATATATATATATACATATATATATATATATATATATATATATATATATATATATATATATATACATATATATACACACATATATATGTGTGTGTATACATGTATGTATGTTTGCATGTACGTATCCCTCATCTCACTCTTCTGTTTTCGCAGGGGTTCATTTTCTGACCAACGGAAATACAATAATGCAATGTCAGGAATTGCGCTTTTTGGTGAACTTTAGATATCAAATGTTCTGATGATATGTAAACTTATTTGAAAAAATGGCAATCTTTATTTCATTTCTGTTCTTTTCTTACCTTTCACTGCTGACATTTTGCAAACATACTGCTTTATGAAACTGTAGGAACATGGAATATCACGCCAGTTTACATAGGACTTGAGACTGTGTAACTGTATGATGGTGCAATCTTCAATTTCAGATCCATCAGGCTGAATAGAATCTTGACCCTGGTACCTACATGTATCATGAATTATTGCATGTAAAGAAACACGCTTACGCCAAATTTTATGTTTTCTTTGAAAATCATCATGAGTACTTAATGCCACATAGCGTTACTGAGATAGGGACATTTGCCTTATTGGACCATATGAATCCACAGATGACTGCTCTCTTAGAGCATTAAAACAAAGGGCTCCCATTCAATATTACATCTTTGGTTATGGATGATACAATGTTAGATTCATAAGCTCAGCGACACATAGTCAGCTATGAGTTAAAAACTCAGCTCAGCACCTTTTAATGAGCATGTTCCAATATGTCATATAGGCTTATCAATTGTGTGTAATATAAAATGACATTTCAAAATGTTAAAAAAAAAATGACTTAAACTGATGTTCAAATTCTATGCTGACACCTATCTGAACTGAGGGATGTCAGAGATTCCACCACGAAAGCATTATGCACTAAGTCACATTCATTGTGTGTTTCACGTATTTTCAGAGCTTTCCGGGTACATATTTACAAATGTACCGCAGTGTTACCGTTTCTGGCAACTTTATCTTAACTTGCTTGCACTCATTTGACAAAGGTTCATACAGTTGCTGAAACCCATTGGACCAAAGTGAGCAGCATAATAGTGTGGAGAACTTTTGTATACAAATGTATGTTTACGTAAAACATTTATTCCATCTATGCGCTCATAGATTCACATACACATACAAGCAGAAATCTTAGTACAACAGCAAATCTGACTGGTCATGGCTTAAAATTAAAAATAAAAATTTATACTTCACCAATTGCTGTAGATCAGTGGATTTCCATCTGTCCAGACCCAGTTGCCTTCCTTCTCGCGATCATTAAGTCCTACAAAGGCAGACATAATTGAGAGGCATAATATGATCCGTATGGTCTCTGATGCTTCTCCAGACAATGCTTTTGTCTTGTCACAGGGATATTGAGTTTATAGCCGTGCTGGCTACGATTATGGCCCATGTTAGCTCACATAATTTAGTTATATACATGGTGTTAAAGCACAAAATCTGTCTACTCAGATTAAAGAAAACAACTGTATAAATTATGTGTTGGGCAAATGAATGAATGAACGACTACAGTAGTGAACATAACTTGTGAGATTCACCATTTTTCCAGGACAATGCAGAATAATTGTCTACTTTATCATTTGAATGGGATTAGAAATAAAACGGACACGAATGTATACTGCAAGTATAATGAAGACGACATTTGTATACCATTCTAGTGCTCTGTCTTGTCTACCATGAAGTCATCTATTATTTTGCGAAAGAAAGCCCACCAAAGTTTTCATTGTTGTTGCTCATGAAAGTCAAAAATCATTTTTTTCAGTTAAAATAAAACATATACAATTGTCACAAAAATGACGATTTCTTTTTGTTTCACCTATAAACACCATTCCTTCTTCTGGAAGCCATATTGTTGTTAACAAACGGTGTATAAGTTTGCATTCGTCGTCAGAATATATACTCAGGAGGTTAGCTTGGTGTGAATCGCAGAGATCTTCTGCAGCAGACCACATTAAAGTCCTATTGCTTCGGAAAGACTGGTAACAATTGTTCTGGAAATACACCCATCCGTTTGGACATTTTTCTGTAACATAAAGATGGATAGTTTGTAGGTACCTTTAACTGCTCGGTGCTGGGATGAGACTTGCTTTGGATGTTTCAGCTTCACAAACCCGTATACTTTATGCTTAAAAACAGTGATCCGAGCATATGTATTTTTCAAATACCTGTAATGGCCAAGCCTATGTCACAATTTTCCATATAATAGAGTAAGATCAAGATAAAAGTCAAAATATGTATAAGCCATTGTTATTTGCTTTACCCTTTATTATTTGCTGTACCCGTTAATGTTGACTAATTTTATTGGCAGTTTAAGTATTTCATAGGTAAAATCCATGAGTTTGATATAAACAGATATATAGTTATGTGATCTGAGGAACCATCCTTTCACATTTTACAAATTTTGTTGAAGGCATTGCTGCTTTGGCTGAAAGCTGGGATTTTCTTCTGAAGAGAGCTATGTTATCTTGAAAAGGCGGTTACTGGATTTAAGTTGTATATAATCTAAAGGGGGAGATTTGTGTAAAAAAAACTAATTTCATTTAGAATTGATCAAATTGTCATTCAAAATATGGTATAGAAAAACGTGTGTATCATTGAGATTAGGTGAATGTGAATGTAATGTATACAATTATTCGTTATGCCGTTGCCCCATCTGATTGAAATTTTGGAATTTGTGTCATTTATTTGAGACTGTTTTTTTTAAATATAATAATTATATCAACCATGCTTGTATCAGATTACAATACAAGCCTGTGAAACATAATACTTCAAAAAAGCGACATGCATTCCAGCTTTACAGTTCTAAAATGAAAGCACTACCCTTTGGTTTTCACTCCAAATATTTTCAACCACTGAACCGTAACGCAATATTTATATGTACAGTCTTGCTATGTAACTGATGTCTATCAACTGTGTCAGATTTTAGCAAGGCGAAAGGACATAGGAGTATCATTGAAATGGATCGGGTCACTTTATGCAAGTGCATTTTGGGTTCTATAATAATACAACTGCGAAATGGTTGTCGTTGATTGTCAAGAGGGTATTAAATTTTCATTTTTAAAATGAGTAAATTCATTCATGTAATTGGCAATAGAACCGCACACGTGTCATTCTACCTGAATCAACACCATAGTGTGGGAAGTTGTGTGGCAAGGAATAAACCTGTGATTCATACAAAGCGCGAAATCCGACACGTCCATATTGAAAGTCAGATGAAAACTCCACCCTCATTTGATTCCAACTAGAGAACACCTGATTTGCTGGTTTGACCATGTTACAGTATCTCTTCGTGCTCGCACTGGTGCCACTTTGGCTGTAGTCAGTAATTTGGAGATAATCTCTATTGCAAGTAAGTTCCTCTTGTTCGAAGATATCAAATCTCTTGAATGTTAATCGAATATACTTTGTCGTCGCTGTCTTTATTGCCCAGACACATCGCCGGTTCAGAAAGTAAGTTGCTGGGAATCCGGGAGAGACAATATAACTGCATTGGTCCACACACTGGCTTATCCCTTCGCATTGACCCTGCACATTGCAGCCACCACAATCTGCAGACCAGAGAATAACATACCGACAAACTTCCACGCGACAGCATTATTCTAATTATAGAAATTGGCAATTGACATCGTAAGTTTAAACATTTGTTTACTGTTGTGACAAGTATTGACGAAGTGATCTGCAATGGATCCTTACCTGAAAATTTCACATCAGCTTCCAAACCAAGTGTACTTTGGTCAAATTTTGGGCTATATTTGTAACATGTTAGCAAGATGACTGTCAAGACGTTACGTGGAGAAATGAACAGCTGGGTTTGTGTCACATGTACACCATTGTTTATGTTGCTGTCGATAGTATAGGAGAGTGTGACCTTATCTTCACAAGTCCCTGGATCAATGTAGTAAGTACCTTCCTGTGAAATATATTATGTCTATATGCTCAAAAGAAAATATTGAATGACATGTAATATTTAATTCTATTAATTCTCCTATCTCTGTGTATATCTTTGTAAGTTTTAAATTTACTTCGTTTTTACTGCTTAATTACAATTTAACCTTCTGTATAAAAACTGAAACTCATGTAATACTGTGTCGTTCTGCTGTAGATTCTTAGAGACATTTTGATTGGTAGTTATACTGAAGAGACTACTGCAAGTACAACTGCTACTATTGGAAGAAGATAAAAATCTCAACTTGATGATATGGACTGACTTAAATTGAATGTAGCCATTGCATGTTAAAAAGAGACGGAATGAAGATAGTGACAGTCTCTCTAGAAACACCCTACGTTACTGTGCGAGCACAAAATATGCCATCACACTAAACTCAGCCCGTGCAAAAATATTAAAAGGCAAACAGAAGTAGAAATTTTATTTGCAAAAAATATAAGTGGACAAAAACAGTCTTGTAATGAAGTGTCTAGCAAACCTGCAAATCAGGAATGGGTTCGTCGTTGAATCAAGTACAAAATAAATGTCTGTAAATAGTAAGCCAGAGGATCTCTTATTGTGGACAGAAACGACACTGATAGCTAAATGTGTTACATTCTGAAAGGTAGATATATTTTGGAAGCATTTTAGTTGCGACGCCCGTCCACGCTATAATTATAAGAAAACATTTGCGGAAACTTGTTTTCGGTTACATAGCAAAAATTCAAAGGATGCCATATACGGTAACATGACAGGTCCTAGACGCTGTTTTAACAATATATATCCTATTTGGATGTAAAACATGGTGGATATTTGAGCTCACGGATATACAGAACCTGTACGTTAGTGGCGTAAAGACATTTGTGGTTGTCGGAGTGTCTACTCCAAACAACTTGCATTTAATGGAGATAACCTTTCCGAGATCTTGTCAAATTTAATCAAACTCACATTTTTCAGACGATGGGTACTGAAAGGTATCAATGTAGAATGATTCACCAATGTTTACAAATAAAATTTCGCCATCTGCTTCCTATTTAACCGGTCATTGAGTGCGAGTGATGGGTTAGGGCAAGAATTCGAAACAACGGGCACCGCATTATTACAGGTTAAAGTTTATAAGTATATCGCGTTAATTTTTTCCCGTTTATGTCTAATAGACTTACACTAGAGACTGGGAGATGTTCCTGCTTACATCCATTCTGCAGGCTTTTTGCCTGTGGACATGTGCAGGACAAACCACATCTGATTCGGTGGTGCCCGTTAGTTCAACAGATAGGGAAACTAAGCGGATGGTGTATAATTTTTTGTGGGCAGTGTATAGTAAGCCATAAACTACCAAAAACATATATGTTTATTTATATATATATGTTGCTTTGGAAAATGGTAATAGAACGGGTTTAAAACATTGTTCTATAAGAGGTATTTCCTTCTAGTCAGTTTTTGTTGTTAGCTGGATTGTATAACTGGAAGCGAATTCAGGAGGTACACAAGCGAAATGTTATGCATGTAATAATAGCATTATATTATACATAGGTTTTTTCTCAGACATAATAAACAGTGAAACTTACCAACCAACCAGTTTCTCTTGGGACGAGCTTAAGTTGGTTGAATCTTAACTGTACATATTTATTTTTGGGTGCCACGACCTTCCACACACAAATGCGTAAACCATCTAGGTTTGTAAGATAATCTGTAGTTCTAAGTAACACACCTGGCTCTGTTGTAGTACTGCCACAAGCTGTGCAATTAAAGATATACATGCAGCATCACACAAATAAAATACATATTTTGTAAAAGAAATAGGACCTCGCATAGTATCCTTTTGATTTTGACGAAACCTCTGCTTATGATATAAAACATACTTAAATGTCTTCATAAAATTGTGTTGGTCAAGTTTTGTACCATTTAATGTAAAGAGAGTGTCGTCAGACCAAGTGTACATTTACCTGTACTGTATTAAGATAGTGCCTCAAAAACGTTTTGCATATTAAACTTTGTTCCAATCATGTCCCAGACGTGTTTGATAGGGTTAAGATCGGGGGAGTGTGGAGGCCATTCCAATCTCTCTATGCCTTGGTCCTCCGGGTACTCATTGAGAATATGTCCTGTGTGTGCACAAGCATTTTCATCTTGCGGGATAACGTCATTGTCAATAGGGCCGGCATAAGGTCTCATGAAGGATGCAGTATCACATCCTTATACCAGGTCTGTCTCTCCATTAATGATATTTCACCCCAAACCATAACTGCACCAGCAACAAATGCTGCTGTCTCCTGCACTGTATTTTGTGCATAATGCTCATTTTTCCAACGGCACACACGTTTCCTCCTTTATGTAAGATGGAGATGGTACTTGGATTCATTGGTGAAAAAACTCGCCTCCAATCCTCTTGGATCCAGCGGCCTTGTTCTCTGCTTCATTTCAGACGTTGTTGCTTGTGGACAGCCTTCAGTTGTGGAAACAAAAATAGTCTGTATTGCCGTATCCAAACACCATGGAGCCTGTATTAATGGTCTGAGCAGGCACCCGCACATCAGAACTTGCTGTAGATCAGTCCTCGTTTGAAGGGCAGTAAAAAATCTCCCTCAGAGAGTACATGTTCGTATGAATGTGTTTTGACCAGCTGTTGTAACTTTTCCTGCTCTGCTCTGGGTCTCTCCTTGAAGTAAACCTTGCTCCCTGTACCTGGTAAGAGTACGACTCATTGTGCTCTACAAACCCCAATAACTGCTGACATATCTCCCTAGCTTATCTCAACTTGTATTTAGGCTAGGGCTTGAGTATGTCTCGTGAGTGAGAGATTTCGTCTTGGCTGCAGACATACTGAAAATCCCTGAGTTCTGTGTAGCATTTATTTACTTTCAAGGCAGTTGTTTTAGGACCGTTCCTGTCCATCTTGTGTAACATCTGTTCAAGATGCAACCGTACCATGTTCCTCACACAATACTTTGATTTTCAGGTGACTGGTTGTCGAGAGAATTTTCCGGATTTAGCTTCCCTTTTTTGGCCAGAATAATCAATCGTATGTAAACCATGACACCGATACACAGATACAAACATAGAGGAACACAATGCTGTTCAGAGAAACATTTGTACTACCTTTTGTTATTTGAGTAGAATTAGAACAAAAATTGTGACCCCTTCAAGTTCAATATGCAAACATTTTGAGGCACTACACATGGATGTCTATAGAGTTTTAAGGCAAATCTGGCATAAGAAGTGAACCATAGTGATATTAAAGATTGGTCTACTTGTGATATCCTGGTAGCTTGCACATCCAAATGTGACTGTCCAATTGTACACGTCGGTGCTGCTGGGTTTCCCCGCAGACATATAACACTGTTGTTTCTCAATGCAGTGGAATGGCAGCATTGGTACATCTTTGTCTCTGACCGACATAGAGGCATGAATTAAATGATCGGTTGGATCTCGAAGTGCCCAAGCAAAAGCGAGATTCCCTTTGGGGCATTCCAGGTGCACAATTTCCTTATTTCCCTCATTCTCATGGGACATTCTTGCTGCAAGCGAGTAAGAAAGATACACAAAATACAGTTGTCCTGATTCATGACCTTGGAGAAAAAAATTGTGTCACACGTGCATTCTCCAGTCATGTAATTAGTTCCATTTTGATTGCTTTATTACTTCAATGTATGTTTATAACAAAGAGGCCGTCTGGACAGACCAACCACCCTGGCCTTGATTATCTAATAAAAATCAAATTAAGTTACAATTTGTTCCATGGGTAAACAGACGTGTTTGCTATTTTATTGACTTTGGCCAGGTGGCAATATAGGCGAAAGTAGTCAAGGTTTTCCTAAGAAATGAAAAAAACCCCAACCATAAAAGGTTCAAAAGTCACCTACGCAAAACAACATGAAAAACCTAATATAGATTTACACAAGGCACATATTCCCCGAGATTGAAGTTGACCTAGCTCACAGATTTGGAAAATCCTCCATAAATGTGTGAGCAGAAAGCAGTTATAAATCCTTGTCTTTTACATAATAATATTGTTAAGTGTAAAACATCAGCGCATTCAAATTTTGAAATTTGTAGAAGAGCATTAAACACACGCAAATGTCCCAAAAATATGAATCTATTCTATTTAAATACCAGTTTAGCATTTATTTTTTATAATTAAAAAAAAAAAGACTTTGATGCTAGCTTTACACATGTGTATGACTGGTGCTATGTCGAGGGTCTTTTTGGTGCACTACAGGACCACCAATGCAATAAACGGGTGCTGTAAGAAACCTGACCCAGCTGACTGTATTAAAAAAAGGAAGCTACAGCACGTGAAAATACAGCATATTAACAATTATGGACTACGTTCCATGGGACGTGCAACCAGCCAATCACAACAGCGGTCCACAACCATGTGCAGTGGTATCCATCTAGTACGCATGCCAACATGTACTCCTATTGACTATTATGTGGTTAGAAAAATCCCACAAATCAGAAAATGACCATATTCAAACGTATTGAGCAAACTTGGGGGATTCCGGGTCAATCTATGTTTCTTCTAAGTCTGAGGACAAAACAGTGACTAGTTCAGGAACGGTATTCGTAAATTACATAAGATTTTTTTGAAAATCGAAACCAAAACAATCACTTGTCAAATAAATCACTGTCTAGGGTGTCTCGAAGTGGCCCTGTGAAATTTCGAAACAGCTGACCAAGTGGTCTCGGGACGAACATTTTTTAAAATAATTTTTTGAATCATATTTACAAAAACTCCTCAACACAAAGCAAACAAACAAACAAACAAACAAACAAACAAAAGACAAAACAAATCCACCACCCCCCCTCCAAAAAAAAAAAAAACAAAAACCAAAAAACAAAAATAAAATAAACAAAAAAAAAAAAAAAAAAAGAAAAAACCCAAAAACAAACAACCAAACAACCCCCCCCCCAAAAAAACAATGACTAAATAAAAATAGAATAAAACAAAGATCGGGAAAAATTCGATTAGTTACTACAGATCCCTCAAGCTATGTACCCACTAGGTCTAAGAAGGATCTAGCCCATGGTTTTGGAAAAGTAAAATTAGGAATTACCGTTGAAATTCCAGCTGACTCACACAGTAATAATGAATGCATGCATTTATCCTTAAATATCCAAATTAAATACAAGTTAAAAATAAGGGATACGGATCATCATAAGCTGGTGAAATATTTTCTTCGACCTTTCTACAAGGTATATTTGCACTACTTTTCAGTCATCTTAGAGACGGTGTCATTGAAGAGGTTTAAAATAGTGGAAACACCCCAAAACGTCATTAAAAACAAAAACAAAGTAATACCCCCTTAAAAAATCAAGAGGGCTGCATGAACAGCGCATGCACAGCTGACCCAGAGGTTCATCACATTTGTGGCTCTGTCAGCTTGGGATAAGATAGAGGTCACCCCATGTGCTGAGTAAGTCTCCCCTTCATGGAAGAACACAAACATGTGCAATGTCAAGGTCCCAGTTCAACCAGTTCGCAAGTTAAAGTGAAGAGTAAAATTCATGTATCTTCTACTGTGATCCCAGAAATGATGTCAAGGTCCCTCAAGTGCTGACTAATGGTGACATTCATAGAGAAATATTAACTTGTGCAACAGCAAGGTCCTATCTCAAAACAAATCAAGTAATCAAATGAACAGTAAATATCATGTCAGCTGTACTGTGACCTTGGGAATGAGTTCAAGATACATAATCACCGGAGCATGACCACTTATTCAAAACAGGTAGACGCTTATAAAAGGTACATCCCTGCCAAGTTTGACTCATATCTAGCCAAAATTATTGAATATATATCCATTACAAGAAATTCCCATTCTAAACTTTCCTTTTGAAACGTTTTCAAAGATTTTCAAAAAAAATGAAAAGAAAAAATTAAAAAGAAGGAAAAATCCAAAAATAAAAAAGTGACGGTTTTGAAGAAGTCAAAAATCGCAATAACACACACACACACACACACACACACACACACACACACACACACACACAATAAAATGGCAGCACCACCTTGAGAACAAATTAAGAACTAGCAGATACTAGGAGTGCTCCTGTGTGACATGAAAGCAATCGGGTTAGCGGTTTCAGAGAAGATTTTTAAAGATTTGCCACCCCCCCCCACACACACACACAAACCAAACCCCCCAACACGTGCACAAAAGATTTACTCCCCCCGCCACAATATTTTGAAAACGTTGTGGCATTGTTAAAATAATTCACCGACTAGGATGCACAATAATTCATATGTTCTTGGGCCTTGTGACCTTTAAAATAGGTGAAGCTCAAAAAAAACCAAAACATGGCGTAGGTGCCCTTTGTATGATACATTTCTGGTATAAATTTCATGTTTCCATCTCTAAGGGCTCTAGCGATATGCTGCGAAACACACGAAAATGGACATTTTCTTGGACCCTGTGACCCGGATAAAAGGTCAAGGTCAAAAACAAGATACAGCGCACATGCCTAAGGTATTACGCTTCTCTGGTATAAATTTCATTATTCTATCTCTTATGGTTCTAGAGGTACGTTTCCGGATGGAAGGACGCATGGACGAATGCACAGCCCCTATCCTCACTAACCCTATGTCCCTCTACGTCACCTTTGGTGGCGGGGGGAAAAATTATAAAAAAATCCAATCACTGGAGCGTGACCATTTGAACAAATCTGCTTGAGACCCAACCAAGGTACATTGCCACCAAGTCAAAAATGTGAATAAGTATTTGCATGCCCATTGACTTACATGTAGTAATCAACAGGATACGTGCATTTACCGATAAGTACCCAAATTGGAAAAAAAAAAAACATTAAAAAGCAGGAATCTGCAGCATTGTCATTTAGCAAACAACTTTGTTTGACCCTTCCACAAGGAATATATCCCCTAAGTTTCAGCTTAACCTGAGTGACAGTTCCGGAGAGGAGGTCAAAAAATAGCAAAACACACAAAAATATACAAAATTGGAAAAAAATCCAGCGCCACCTGGTGAACAAATTGAGTACTGTGAGTCCCTATGAGTGTTCCTGTGTAATATCAAAGCAATCAGGTGAGCGGTTTTGGAGATTTTTTTTTAAGAACTGCCCCCCCCCCCAAAAAATAGCAAAAATATTCATAAAGAATAAATCACTGAAGCATGACCATTTGAGCAAACCTGGTAGGGACCCACCCAAGGTACATTGCCACCAAGCTGTAAGTCCATCTGTATGACATTTTAGGCGAAGTAAAAATGTGAATTAGCATTAGAATGCCCATTGACTTACACAGTAATCATTAGGAAAGGTGCATTTACCGATGTGTCTCCGAATTGAAAAAAAAATAAAATCGTTAAAAATCAGGAATCCACAGCAGTGCCACCCAGTGAACGACTTTGTTTTAGTCTTTAACAAGGAATATATCCACCATGTTCAGCTTATTGTGAGTTACTGTTCTGGAGAAGAAGTCGAAAATAGGAAAACACACCAAAATTAAAAAAAATTGCAGTATCAACTGGTGAAAAATTAAGAACTAGGAGTCCCTGGAAGTGTTCCAATGTAATATCAAAACAAATATGTGAGCAGTTTTGGAGAAGATTTTTTACGATTTTCCCTCAAAAAAACAAAACAAAACAAAAATATTAAAAAAATCCGAAAATTAATGGAGCCTGACCATTTGAACAAATTGGGTAGAGACTCAAGCAAGGTGACATCCCCACTAAGTGTAAAGTAAATCTGGATGACGATTTTAAGAAGTCGAAATGTGAATTGTCGACGGACGACAACGATGGATGGACAGACGATGGACGACGGACCATCATATAAGCTCAGCTGACTGACAAGTCAGCTAAGCTAAAACACACACACACAAACACAAAAAAGGCACAGGTACACGTTGAACGAAGTAAGATGTACAGACTCAATCAGTGTCTATGCAATTTCAAAGCAATTGGAAAAGCGGTGTACAGAGGATATTTTAAAATGTTGCTAGAAATGAACCAAAAAATGACACTACTATTACTATTATCATGACTACTACTTACTACTACTATTAATAATAATAATGACAAAAGTAATAGTTGAAGAACAGATGACAAATAATGAACTACCAATGACCAATGCCATCAAAAAAGTCATTTAAGGTAAGAGTACCAAGATAAGCTGATGTTTGTACTGAAATACTGATTTGACACAGAAACACAAACCCCTGAAACATATCCTGACTTTTGATATTTTTATTCTAGTCTGCATATGAATCATTGTCATTATAATTGTCACCATTCATGTCAATGGCGTTTGCTGGACAATAATCGATAATTACAAAATGCAGTAAAGATTCACTACGAATTATATTAACCTGATATCCAAGTTTGGACAAACAGACAAACAAACAAGCAAAGAGACAACTAAGTGTGGCCGAGACAGGCGTGTACCGCATGACAAATCGTGCACAAAAGAATGATGGTGGCGAGAATATTTTGTTCAAGGTGCTCTTTCAAGCTCATCCAAAACAAATGAATTGGACCAGAAAGAACTAAAAGTCGAAATGGTACAAGGTATGCAAATACTAGACAATCACTGCAGTGACACTTTTCAGGTTACTTCATACATCATATGGGGGTAGTCAAACCCGTGAAGCACTTGTGTGCATACCACCAAACAGACTGACATGTGTGTGAACTGCTATTAAACAGGCATATTACATCTGCACTGTGCAACAGACCGTCAAATGTCATAAAGTGAAAACAGTGATGATATATTTTTTCTCGAAATTATGCGTTTTATTGCTCCTGCATAAATTTAGTATCCCAACATGGTTATTAGCAGTTCCACTGTGTCATTAGACGCTAATTATTGATGTGAGGCCAATGGGAGCAATACATAGCTGCGTCTGATTCTGGTAAGGCATTCTTACTTTCAAACTGGATCTGCTTTGATAAAGGCAAAAAAAGCATCAAAACAAGAGGTGAGGACTCTAGCAACATTATGCCTACAAAAAGTGTCACTTCTAAACATTGGGCAGCATGGGGAAAAGCAAGATGGGCTGCGAGTGATGATGAATATATTTTAACCGATGATGTTAAAAATTGCGACTCCTTTTAATGCCTTTTCTCCTTCAATTTCCAGTACATATCTTCCCCCAGAAACAGAAACACGGGACACCATTCCTTTGCACGATTACATAAATGGCTGCAAGGAAGCAAATGATCTTTCAGCAGCCCTGGTATCTCACCTCAGCAAGAGGAAAGAGTACTAGTTAACTTGAACTCGGAAAAAGCTATAGGACCCGATGCCATAAGTGTCAGGTTACTTAAGGTTGTGGCGCACGGTACAAGCGAACCTGTTTCAAGGATTCTAAACACCAGTTTAAAAATGAACATTTTCCAGCCAAATCAAAAGACGGCAGTTCTTCCTTTACACATGGCCAGTGACCTGTCAGACAGCTAATTATAGGCCATATACCATCCTCAGTATTCTGAACAAAATTGTAGGAAGCCATGTCCAAAGTCACTTCTACCACTATTTGAACTGCAGAAATTTAATTTTTAACAATCTGGATTCCGTCCCCTTCATTCTTGTGAGTCCGCGCTCGTTCAATCAACATGTGACTGCTTCCAATTTTTGAACCAAGGAGAACTCGCAGGCCAAAATTTACTTGATTTACGCAAGGCGTTCGATTTGGTAAACTCTGAACTCCTTATTAAAAAACTGGAAACGTTTGGTAATGATAATAGTAGCATAATGTGGTTTATTTCGTATTAAACAGAGCGCACACAACATGTGAAGTATAAAAGTTCAATGTCTAACAAATCAAAAATTCGCTCTGGGGTCGTTCAAAGGACTTTACAGGGACCAACGGTTTTCTTTCGGTTTGTCAATGGCGTGCAACTTCACACCACACATTCAAAAATCTCCATGTACGCAGACAAAGCGACTCTATACATGTCTGCGGAATCTGTGGATGATGTTGAATGGAGACTTTTTCCAGGATGCTCACAGTATTGGCACATGGTGAACTGCAAATAAAATGGTTATAAATACTGACAAGACCCATGCCATGGTTACCTCGACAGCCCCAAAAATCCAGGCATCAACAAGGAAACACTCTTAACACAAACTTAAATGGCTCTGACATACAGACTGACAATGAAGAAAAAGTCATTGAAATTGTCATAGACAACTACCTTGACTGGTCGCGCTAAGTGGATAAAGTATACAAAACTGTCAGCCGAATTCTTGGTCTGTCATGGTGTATTCAATATTATTTTCCAACGGAGGCACGAATAGTTGTCGCCCATGCTTATGTACACCCTTACCTGACGTAATGCTGCAGTGTCTAGGGTTGCAGTCCACAGGCAAACCGCCTTGAAAAACTGCAGAAGAGGGCACTTTGCCTCATTTTTGATCTGCATCCAAGGGATTCTAACTAGGACTATTTCCAATTACTAAACTGGATATCACTGGAAGATTTAATCGAGCTAAGGGCAGTGATCTGGCATATAAATGCTTAAAAGGTCCAACACCTAGTTATCAATCAAACTTATTATATCCGCTATCCAAAACACAACCCAGAATAACAAGGTCATCATCAAAAGTGTACTTGGCTGTACCTCCACCCAGAATCAATAAGTTCAAAAGTAGTGTTTATATCGAGGCCCATATCTCTGGAAGAAACTGAAACCCGAAACCCAAACAGCAAACATTTCACCAGGCTGTGCTCAATATCAAATATATTGGCCAGGATCGCAATGTATATAAAAATACTATACACTTTGCTAACGCCAAGAGACTGGCCTTGTGTGGGAGTGAGCAGGAAGATGTATGATTATCCATGTGCAATGTATAAGTACTTTGGAAGTTATAGTGATAATTATAATTATGAGCTACTCCTAGGAGTGGCAGGATAACCTGAATTGTAACACTTTGAGTATCTCATGTCACGGTTTATTGTGTGTATCATGATTAGTACAAAGAATGCCAAATGGAAAAGAAAACTTGAACTACAACACCATTTGCCGCTGTACAAACGATTCTGGTGATAAGTTCAGAGAATAATCGAGGACATTATATTCTGTTCTGAATATCCTAATCACACAAGCAAATACATGAATAGTGACATTCAGTAAGACTAATATTTTCATTTTATTACATTGACTCATATTTTTTCTGTGTGCCTGGTAATAGTTTTCTCCTAAGAAGATATTCCCCTCCCCCCCTTTTTAGGGGGTCAATGTTAGTGCACGTAGTGTATCATAGCGTACGTGATGTTGCAGACATAACCCGGTAAAGAAACGAGGAGACATGTATAACTTTACCAATGCAGGTCTCTACATGAGTTTTTAAATATATAAAAACCTTTATCTTAAATTTTAGGTATGTGCATATTCTAACCTATGAATTCAAACACAAATGACTTGACTTTTTGTAGAAATAAACACAGTCAAGATCCACAGTATGATAAGCAGGATTAGAATCAACTCACCAGATGTTCCAGATATTACTTTCAATTCACAAGCACCCAAAAACGTGAAGCCTGGTCGTCGAAGCATCACATAGCGACCACTGTGTATTCGCTTACATTCAAGCAGCATTTCCTTGTGATATCCATCATACGTAAATTTTGCACAGATCTTCCAGTCTTGGAGATCCTGGGGGTGTGACTTGTTGGACGAAATATACACTTCAACAATGCCCTGGCGTGTGCCTATGAAACCAATGTTTTCATACACATTCATTAAAATCACCTTATCGAAAACAATGCAATGAGGTCAAAGTTGGAATACTGTTAATAGTTAGAGATTATAGACTTAAGTACTCCCCATCGAGTCATGGTCCGGATTCTGTCACCTCCGCCCTGTGACATGACCGGGATGCCGCCCCTTAGTCATGGCAGCATGACCCGAGTGCCGCCCCTTAGTCACGGCAGCATGACCGGGATGCCGCTCCTTAGTCATGGCAGCATGACCTGGATGCCGCCCCTTAGTCATGGCAGCATGACCGGGATGCCGCCCCTCAGTCATGGCAGCATGACCGGGATGCCGCCCCTCAGTCATGGCAGTGATGTCGGTAATAGAACCGCCACAATGACTGGATGGGGAGTATTAAAGTCTTTTCTTGTATGTCCCAGCGAACTTCACTCTCAAATGTACCCATTCTCAATTCGTTTCTTAACCTCCACACTGTCCTTGGCAAAATTATGCTCCTTCATTATGAATGGTGAACGGTTATTGTGAAGTGCCGTTTTACCGCCAGAAACGAAGAACATTAAATATATTTACGCGGCACCTCTGAGCACTGGGGATCACACTACAGATTACATTTAGGGAGGGTGTATTGAGACATAAAACAATCTCAATATTGGTGGAATGGATCCAAGTGAGATTGATTCCCGCTGCTTTGACACATTATGATCCTATACTCTGTGAGGAACTACTGCAGCTGGCCAGGACATTTCGTACAGATGAATATTAAGGGATCATTCATTTGATACAGGGTAGATCAATATCTCGACATAAAGGATTGAACATAACATAAAATAACTTCACAAAATGAGAAAAGAGTCGCTCCATGACTAAGACCCAACTATAGAATTAAAATTTATCTTATATCACTTGACGGAATGACAAGAAAATGAAAACTGCATCCCTTTATGAACAGGTTAATGATAACAGCAGTACCAGGTATTAAATACAATCATGTGCAAAAATGCAATTAAATTTTCATCTCAGAATTTGTAAACTCATTACCAACAGTGCTTTAAGGCCTTGTTGATTACTACATCCAGAGGCTTATCACATTTATTTTTATGTTCAACTTAAAAAAAAAATAGTTACAGTAGATTTGAAATTGAGGCCATACTATAACCTGAAATTTCAATGCCATCTCTTCCATGGTAATCAACAATTTTTCCCAGTTGAAAATCCTTTGGCACATGACGAGGCTCTATTGTGGCAGACGAATTTTAATAGGTGGCATTACTTTTACAGTTTCTTTCAAAAAGTGCCTGAGTCTAAGTGGATTTAGTTTGGTTCAGCAGGAGACTAAACACTATAAATTGCAAAGGAAACTAGCATCCATTGCTGAAACAACAACGAAAACAACACTGTAAAATAATCTTCATTAAATTGATTTGTATCACCAGGTCGTAGTGCTTTTTCCCCAGTTCGTGGTTGTTTCAGCTGACGATTGTCTAATAGGCATTGCCAATCACGTGAACACAGACAAAGATTTTCTGGTAACGTAATTACACATTATTTGCATGCTAAGTGTTTTGTGTCCACTTGAAGCCATGCAGTATTTTCTGTAGCGATAGACAATTATGCCATACAATTTATTTCCCAGTTTGTCAGCTTGCCTGCTTCAGATATAATGTTTTGAAGGAAAGTTGCGTGTTAGGTTACAGACTATAAGTATATGAATCTATTCAGTCCTGCTGATGATTAATTATGTATAGGTGGATTTAAAATGCGACCGAAAACTTGCAAATGCCTACAAGGTTAGCATGGATGCCAATAGAGGATCTAGCCACCAATATATGCTCTACTCTTATGCGGAGCAAATGGCCCTGTAATAAAAAAGTAAGTTACTGATCATGAGTGTGAAGCACCATCGTCTTGAACCATGGCAATTCAATTCGACAAAAACTATTGTTTCAAAAGTAATGTGAGAGGAATATCCCAATTCTCCAAGTCCATAAATAATTATTTATATATATATATATTTTTGTAATTGACTGTGTTTCAACTAAAGCTCAGATGGTATTGCTGTAAAGGTCCACATTTAGTCACAATGGAATGTATTAGGCAAATTTCATAGCACACGTTTTTGGTGGGTGCAGTTTTACAACAAATGACCGAAATATAAAATGTCTAGTTTGTTATTTGAAATATTGAATATAGCAATCAAGGAGCATTTTTAATTGCAAATATCTAGTTGCCTTTTTATCCTGATTCTGAAGCTATGTTTAAAATCACATATATAAAATCTATTAAATTTTTTTTCAAAGACTGATAGTTACATTTAAGATGCATATTTTGGTAATAATGTGGAGGATGATCAGTGTGGATTTGAATATGATGAATTTTTTCAACCCTTGAACTTTTGATAAATACCATTTGTGCAAAATATGGAAATTTCGTCTTAAGGCAAATCATAGCTTTTCCAGTGGGTACAAATTGTGGACTGCTGTAAGCTTATTTATATTTATTTTACCACAAATATCAGTTTTGGGGAAAATTTAACAACGAAACACCATCGCGTTAAATGTTCTGAACTGACCTTTGACATATTGATGAGCTACTAAGCATAAATTATAAATATTTCAAACAGTGCATTTGATCCATATACCGAAGTGATTAACAAATCAAGGAAACTACCAAAAATGACTCCGAATATTCATGTATGGATATAATGATGTTTAATGATGATGAACTAAGGTTTTAATTGCATGTCAAGCGAGATCAGTTCCAGTTTAATATTGTTAGCTACTCTCACATAGATGATAATATTCCAATTGGACCTGCATATAGCATCTATGTGACACGGTTGAACGCATTTGTATGATTTGTTTGATGCTAGCGATTTTGATTATGGTTGAATCTTGATTACACGGAATTTGGTGCAGTTTCTTTGACATCATTGAAACCCGTTGTCTGCTTATATTTCTTATGACAGTCATTATTATTTTATGGATGTTGTCTGTTTGGAGGTTGATGACAGATGCATGGCTTAATACATCTTCAGAACTTGTATGTAGTTGGTCATGTTCATGTTGACTTGTCATATTTGGATGGATTCGGAATTGAATTGAATTTGGATATCAATCTTGATATGTAATGGTCACTGATTATTTGTTGAATGCTGCTAAATATACAGGTAAACATATTCATTCCTGGATTACAGTATATAGATATGGCTGAAAGAAAAGAAATGAATATTCACGTAAATTGTATTATTACACAAATGTTGTGGACGCTTGAATGTTAGTCACTAGGATTCAAAATTCTGTCGTATCTTTTAAACCGTCTGACAATCCCATTTATAACTGCCTAAGTAGATGAAAAACTATACTGCAGGGTGTCTTTGGGTGTACTCTGTTTAGAAACGTGGCAATGGGGATGTATGATAATAGGTGCTTCACATAGTTTCTTATTTTTTTTCAAAAAAAAAGTTAAACAAATCATTAATTATGATTCCTTATTCTATTCCTTCATTGCTGCAGGTCGTGAAAAATGGTCAGACCAGGTCAACAGCTTTCGTCCCATACTTACTGCCCAGCATTGAAATGTTAATATAAAATGATCTGATTGTACATGGCATATAGTGATGGTACAATGATATTCAAACCGTCACGATAAAATGTACAGATTAAATGAGCAAGCTTATGGCTATCTTAAAAAAAAGACAGTACTGTTGGAAGTAACACAGCGTTCGTGGTATGGATCTCTTGTTCAATTAACAGATCTATTCACTTACTTTCATCACGTTGTAAACCACGAAGCCAGTGAACATTCAAGACCTGTGACACATTTCTTAGGTCAAGGATAATCCATGGGTCTTGCTCAAGAAGCGTTCTCACACATGTCTGGATATTTCCATCTACAGTATAAGCTGCGACCCCTGGTGGAGAAGTACTGCTCAACCACACTGGCACATACTTGGCAGAGTTTTCTTCTGGAAAAAAGAATAGACGTGGGTAGCAAAGTGCAGGTCAGAGGTAAAATACCAAAACAGTTTCAGTATACTATGATGGTTGAAGCATAGCATGGATAGCTAGATTTTTCATTACACAACATCATGATACAGATTAAGGATAAAATACCTGACGCATTTTTGGAGAGATTCCTGCAGTTTTCTTAAGACAAGATGCAAAAAAGATAGATTAATATGCAACATAGTGTATAGTTCTGTATGTACATTTTTATCAAAATAAATAAATATATAAATAAATAAGTAAGTAGGTAAGTAAGTAAGTAAATAAATAAATAAATAAATAAATAAATAAATAAATAAATAAATAAATAAATAACATCCACAAAATACACAGTTTGACACTTTCGAACTGCAACAACTTGATATTTAAAGCAGAATTATTTAATAAAAATAAAAATAAACGCTGATGTTTTTTAAAACAAAATGTCAAGGGAAACCGGAGTCCACCACATGAAATCATTAAAAGTGATCATCAGAAAGCTTCCTTATAGATGTTCATTCATTGCAACTTTTGATCACCTATCGTTCTATTTACTCAAATTTTCCGAGAAATATGATTTTAATATAATATTACTTTGTTTGGTAATAATTAGTATTGGAATGCACAGTTAGAGGATAACCATTTAAAATATAAGAAACAAATTAAAAATTAAAAATTGAAAAAAAAAATTCTCAAAACCATATAAAAGAAATGTCAAATCCAAATTAATTACACCCTAGCTTATTCATTATTAAACAGGTATAAAATAATGGACCGTTATAACCTTAAATGACCTTATTGACAATATCTCCCGTACTTAGGAAACATAAATATTCGTAAACCACGTGCTACTGGCACGTCTTGTGACATCTGCCAAATTGGTACAGGTGACCTTTTAAACAGACTTACTGTTCGCTATATGACGTTATGCCTCATTCCTAACCACAAGGTTGGCAACGTCGTTTGTTTTCTTGCTAAAGCTACACGTGGAAACTGTACTACACTCACGCTACAAAGTAGAACACATTATCAGGGGTGTAACTGACACTGTGTCTGATGAGTGCCACAACGGAACCAAACTGGTTGCACTAGTTGCTCAAGACAATACCCTCACCGTGTTTGGACTATACGACTGTGGAATAAGTTGTATCAGAAACTGCTGTTTATCAGAATATTGGTCCCATGTTCGACAAGTCAGCAAAAGACAGAGATTCAAGAAATACCAAAACATCAATATTCAACTTTCAACACTAATGTGAAGAAACAAATGTCACTCTTGAATTGAGACCGGCAGTCACTCATAAAAGGCAACTGGTGATTTTAAACCATTCCTCTCAGCCTTTGAAATATTCTTCATTAACTATAAACCCTATTTTTTTTCTCCAAAATATGAAGGTCTAACCACTTAAAACCAAAAAGGTCGCAGGTCTGCAAGGAGAACTGTGATGCTGATCTGCAATGACATGGAATGTTAATTCCTGGATGGCAAAGTTATGGACTTCCCATTTGCGCATGTTTGAATGCTAGACAGGTGCTCAAGGTCTGAAGGGAACAGCATGGAGTCTTTCATCAAAGTACTGCTAAACTTTATGTGTACATACTTGTAATAATATTCAGAGTGACTTGTGATAATATTCAGAGTGACTTGTGATAATATTCAGAGTGCAGTCTTGCATCAAAATGCTGCTAAACCTCATGTGTACATACTTGTGATAATATTCAGAGTGACTTGTGATGATATTCAGAGTGCAGTCTTGCATCAAAATGCTGCTAAACCTCATGTATACATACTTGTGGTAATATTCTTGACAATGAAGTGGTTATTATATTTGTATTTGAAACGCGGAAATTTGTTTTATCGTCTTTGATCTTTTTAATCAATCATCACCATAATCATCCAGTGATAGTTGTTCTAATCTTTATCGCCAATCATAGATGGAGAGTCAACTTGTATAGGTGTAATCACCTGTTTGACTCTTCCAAGTCGGCAGTATTTTTGTTTAAATGTGTTGTGATGTTTTATTTTCCCTTTTATCTTGATGTACTGCTGATTGAAGCTCAATAAATAAATAAAAAATAAATTAATTATAACTGCCTGATATGTTATATAATAAGAACCCACAGGAAATCCCAGAGGCAGGAAAGCTAGGTGATGACGTCAGAAGCACTTTATGACCCATTGTTGCAAAGTTTGATATTCCATATCTTTGTTACATATCAGCTTATCCGCACTATTTTCACAAACTTTTGTTGCCTTAAGTCAAATATTCGTATAATTTTTCAAGTAAATCTGTTTCCGAAAAAGAAGTCAAACATGGCATTTTTGCACAAAGAAATCACCGAGGAGTAGGGATAAAATATTAATGCTGTCTGATAGCCAAAATATGAATAAGATAAGCCCAGGTACCCTTGTAGGAAGTACTAAGGCAATTTGCCAAGCAGAATGAATTAGTTATTTTTATGTCAAAATAATCATCGCATCATTATGTCATACACAAAGTTGGTAAATGTCAACCACCGTCTATATCTTTGTGGTAAATCAAAATATTCCATACAACTGTTTTGATAACATTAAATAAACAAATGAATAAATAAATAGATAAATAAATATATAAATAAATAAATAAATAAATGAATGAATGAATAAATAAATAAATAAATAAATAAACAAACAAACAAATAAATAAATAAATAAATAAATAAATAAAATGAATGAATGAATGAATGAATGAATAAATAAACAAACAAACAAACAAACAAACAAACAAACAAACAAACAAACAAACAAACAAACAAACAAACAAACAAACAAACAAACAAACAAATAAATAAATAAATAAATAAATAAATAAATAAATAAATAAATAAGCAAACAAATAAACAAACAAACAAACAAACAAACCAAGATGTGGAATGGGGCATATTAGTAGCTGTGTTTGGCGTTAAACAGCTCAAACGAATTTACATTTCTTAAACATTGATGTTAGAAAGAGGGAGAATCAACTTCCATACCAATATCTTGACAGCCCACTAAAAAAACCCTATCATTTACGATAGTTATGGCAGGTTACCTTTAACAAAATTACTGTACCCTACAAAACTGGCTGGATAAGTGCAATCATCTCACTACGCCAGAAATGCACTATATCAGTAACACTTCATGTTTCCCCAATTTACCTACAGAGAGCACTTCTACGGTAACTATGGCAATTTGACACATGCAGTAATGTTGTCACACAAATTGCGATATAAACAGCTCTTACGAGTGCATTGTAATAGGTCTTGACTAAGGGGGACATAGTATCAATCCCGATGTTCCAATAAGAGTTAAGAACTGCCACATCGCTATATGGTACAATTAAAAAAACATTACCCTTATTCATAAATTTCAACACAACAATGGTGGCAAAGTGACATACAAGGTAATGCACAACAGCACGCATACCACCTGCTGGAAACATGGACACTGCAAACAACTTGGACCTGTATATTATGAGCATAAATCATTCAGTCATAGCTGAATAAATATAATCTTACCACAGCTGGATTGATGATTCTTTCTTGGGCTAAGTGCAACCCTACAATAAGGTAACTGAAGTGGACATCAATGAGCTTTATAGGCATATGTCAAAAATGACGGCTTCATTTGGGACTGTGCTTAGCTGCAGACACATTTCAAAATATATTGTCATGTTGGTGTGACTGCATCATACATAATGTAATCTTTACGCTTGCAGTGAATTCAATTTCCAGGAATCTTTGACGGCGGAAACTGGTCAAAGTGCCTTCCATATACTAACTCTCACACCTTGTATTGTTCTCTCGCTTAAACTACTATCACAGCATCAGGATGCTGATTGAGATACTTCCTTCATACACTAATCTTGAAGACTTAGCACAAACTTGGACGGTACACCCGTTCACATTGTAAGTGATACCGGACACGCTGCCCACCCGCCATCCCCCCAGCATACAAGAGAGAGTGGCATTATACCTGTCGACATCAGTATCCCCACATGATCTACACAGTGCACAAGTATGGGCCCATGTCAAAATCATGGAACAAACATTTCAGTACAAGACACCTTGACTTAAAATCTAATTAAAATCTTATCTGCAAGCTCTTCACAGGATCCCCTGGAATATTGTTCAAGCTTTTGACGATCGAAATGATGCATGGCAATCTTTAAAAAAACTTCTTAACAATATGAACAATGAACATGCACTGTGGAAAGAAAAAGGCATCCTTGCTAAATAAGAACGATGGATGAATGAGGAAATATTACACTTGACCCACACCAAGCATGGCTCCCATAAACAATATTTATCAGATCAAACTAACACAACCAAGCAAGAAATTATTAACAAGCAAGAAGTCAACTAACAATAGACATTTCGTAAAGCAAAATTGGAATATTACTCTTCCTTTAGTGGAGAAAACAAATGAAACCCAAAATTACTATTGAAACATCTGAAACGTATATTACCCAAGAAAAACACAAAATTTTCCCTTCCGCTCAAAGTTAGGGATGAAATAATAAGTAATCCCAGTGAAATAGCCAGTATCGCCAACAACCTCTTCACCACTATTAGGAGCAGGCTGGCACCCCACGTTTTCACTGAAACAGATACACCTTTAGCAAGTTCCTGGCGGAGCTTCATTCACCCCACCTATCATCACTGAAGAATACTTCGCTTACCAAATAGAAGAAATGCCTAATTGGAAGACAACTGGTCTTGACAATATTAGTGTCAAGCTGCTAAAATCTGATTCAGAAGTCATTGTCCCAATATTCGCATGGTTCCCAACCCTTTCACTAAAGACTTTAATTGTACCATATACTTTCAAGCTAGTTATATTAACGCCTGTCTTTAAATCCAGTTCACATGATGACTGTAACAACTACCGTCCCGTATTCATGCTCTCAGTAATTATTAAGCAATTTAAAGAGCTGTTCGTGATTGCTTTTACCAGTATCTAAACCTGTACTGTATCATTGCTAAACTCCAGTCTGGATTTAGACACCTACATTCCACGTCCACAGCCCTGGTCAAATTATGATAAATTATTTAAAAATATAAATAATGACAGAAAAATGTAGCCATTCTTAACGATCTTCAAAAGGCTTTCGATACTTTCCACAAGCTCCAGGCTTTCGGCATGAAAGAGGACAGCTCTAAAGTAGTTCAGATCCAATCTTACAAATCGTAAACAGCAAACCAGCATCCAAGGTCAATTGTCTGAAACAGCTACCGTTAATATTGGAATACACTGAGGTTCAACATGCAAATGATACTACAGTTTTGGCAGCAGATCGATGCGTTGAAGCTCTGAATACAAAACTGAACAGAAATGCTGAACTTGTGCATCTTGGCTTTAGTACGGTCACCTCATTTTCAATGTCACGAAATCCCATTTCATGCTTTTCACCACAGCAAAGCGCATGTCCATCACCGATTTCTCAACATTAAAAGTAATAGTCAATGAAACTGAGTCGCCAAGAGCTGAGAGTAGCAAGCTACATGGTGTTGTTTTTGACGAAACACTTACTTTTGAAGAACACATTGACAGGTTATGCTCTAAAGTGTCACTTAAGATTGGAGCCATCAAGCGTCTAAAAATGTGTAACCATTCTTTGGTTTAGACACATTTTATTTTTCAAAATTACATGTCTTGCTGTTACATCAGTAAGCAGTAGCAACTGGGAAAAGGGCGAAGCCCTTTTTAAATCCCCTTTGCAGTAAGAAGTGATGCACACAGGATAGTACTATACAACAATATGTGTAAGAGAGAAGACGCAGACAAAGACAAGACAGATATTGAGACGATACATTTGTCAACATTTGATTGAATATATTTGGTGGGACGCATTGGGCTCATCATGGAGAGCCTTAACAACTTGGGTGTTACACGGCAATGAAAACTGTGTGAAAAAACATTACAAGAGAAAAGTAATAAGGCAATACCAACTGGTTTGAAACATATCTACATGGCTGAAAAATGCCTATTTTGGAAAAGAGCACAGTTTTGCGAGCCCTACAATAATGTGTGTTGGGTGAAAGGAGCAAGCGTGGCAATGGCAGTATGTCACTGGGATAGTGGGGCATTCAATCCAGGACAGGCAAAAAATGATGTAATGTGTCTTCTTAGATGAACCGCACATGCATTCTTTGTCATCAAAATACTATTCAGTGCCATAGTTATGCTTCATTCGGACTGTTTTGACATAGTTTTGGGCACATGTAGCCAGCATCTAATTTACAGAGTTTTCAAATTACCAAAAAAAACGCGCAGTTTGTATTCTGCTGAGCACTCACTTCGTTGAACATTTGTCTCCCCTCTTTTGCAAATGTGCATGGTTAATACTGAAAGGTCGCCTTGAACTACACAAATGCACATTAGTGTATAAGTGCCTGATTGGGCTAGTACCAGAGTATCTAACAGGTCAATTGCACTATACCAGCAAAGTAAACAGTAGACGAACACGTTCAATAGTTAATAGAACTCAAATGCGAGCGTTTAAAAAGAAGCGTTGCAGACAGTGCACCTGCGACATGGAATGGCCATCATTGCCAGAATTTATATATTCCGTGTTTCACATAAAGTGTGGCCAGTGATGTTATAATTATTTACTGTACGAATTAATACCAGTGCTTGATGGGTGGACTGTGACAAATAATGTTTTACAGAGACTCTCATATGTGTCTTTAACGTGTTTTACACATTTTTAATTTATATATTATTTCGCGTCTTATCCTTTTTCATCTTTCCACATAACATTCCGTTGCTGGGCCAAGATGTAAACAAGCCTCTGTGATTATTGTGTTTTACCCAGGGTAAATAAAGTATTATCATTATTACTGTTGCTTGGAGTATCATACAGTTAATATACGAATAATATAACCGTAGCACAACAAGATGAGTATAGTTAGGAACATTACGTGATTTGGGACGACAATAAAGTATTTGAAGGCGTAGACATGGTGCCCCGTCAAAGCTCAGAACATGGATGCGCATGACACGGGCAATGATGTCATGCATGAACCAGTGCAGCTCTGGAGTGTTGCCATCTTTTGTTCTTGCAAATGCCTAGAAAGCATAGTATAAAGCCTTAATATATAGAAATACATCTTGGGGAAACTCTAATGTATTTGGCAAGATATTCTACAATTGCAGTCAAGATTTAAAAATCTTTTAATTCGGCATTATTTATACATACTGCATATACAAGTAGAAATAAGTCAGCTTTTTATTACTGTGAACAGACTTTTCCTTGAATTACTGCTGGGAACCTACATGATTACCCCGTTAACCAGGGAGTATAAATTGCCATCGCTAAATCAAGTTACAGGGGAGATATGCATGACAATAAAACCAGCGCTCCCTTAATGTTAAATAAGCATGTTCAGATGTATTCCTTTAGACACAGATGTATGTATGTATGTATGTATGTATGTATGTATGTATGTGTGTGTGTGTGCGTGCGTGCGTGCGTGCGTGCGAGAGAGAGAGAGAGAGAGAGAGAGAGAGAGAGAGAGAGAGAGAGAGAGAGAGAGAGAGAGAGAGAGAGAGAGAGAGAGAGAGAGAGAGAGAGAGAGAGAGACCTGATATGGTATGACATGCATTACCTTGTATACTGTTTTTATATCTATTCAATGTTTGAGAGGGAATTTCAGAATCCCAATGGGAAATCCTGAAAGTGTTTTTACTCCCAAACCACGTTATTGGTTCATTGTTAAACCAACCAATCAGACCGCACGCTGGTACAAACTATTTTCAGGCTCCTCATTCAACTGGCGTGTCTGACTCCGCGTAGCATAAGAGTTGAGAGTGACACTAACAGTTCCAGGATTATTAAGTCCTGATAATGGCCTGTTTGCATCGTACTTTGACGTTTTATTGTCATGAATTTGTTGTGCAATCAGCAGGTCAATGTTTCTTGCCGATAAAAGTGTGTGCATCGGGTGACAACTTTGAACCGTTTTCATCGTTACTATAAACAATGTACAGCTTACCGTGTCACTGACCAGTCGTGCAATAATGCTATAACAACTTTTGTAAAAAGTACATGGAATATTCGGATTTTACATATTTTGTCCTTATTATGTCTCTCTATGATAAAACATTCATAATACTGTGTGATACTCGCACCAATGTACCTGCCCTATGTTTGATGCATTGATATGTAATTAACCAACAGTTAAGCGTGTCGCGCATGAATGTCAAAGAACTGTGTTAGTCTTTCGGCTTGTTGATCAAAATGATGGTGCCCTTGAAGCATTGGGCACGGCAAAAATCCAAATAAATTCCCTTTCAAACATAGCATAAATAAAATTTTACATGTCTGATTGGGAGTTACGGTGTTTTTTCTCACTCGTGGTCCTTGTTGATGTGGAAAATCACTTGTGAGCTTCCCTCACTCGTGATTTGCCACAACAACAAGGACCACTTGTGAGAAAACACACGGTAACTACCTCTTGGCCATGTAAGATTCTCTATTTCTTTCATTGTAGCCACATGCATATTTCAGTTCATTTCACCCTGATGATGTTGTTCATGTATAATTACGTTGTAAAGGGATAGATTCAGTAAATAAATCATCATCATCATCATCATCATCATCATCATCATCATCATCATCATCATCATCATCATCATCATCATCATCATCAATATTTTCAACCAGACAGACCATGTACTTTACTATTCCCACAACAGTTTTTTTTCTCACCAGGTATTTTTTCTCAATCCAATTGGCGAACAATACTTTTGCAATGACAAATTATGATAAAACATACAAAACAATTTACTTTCACTTGACCAGGGGCACCTTCATAATCAATTAAGTATTCTTCCAGGATACCATGTGATACACTGAACAATCGCACTCCTCTAGATGGATGAGTGAAATCTCCCTGTGTTGAAAGACCGTTAAGTCTATGCTTTCGTAAGAAATCCACCTGCACAAACAATCATAATGATATTTCAGTGAGGCCTAGCATGACATTCCCTGATGAGCATATTGCGAATTGCTTCATTTCATATTATCCATTGGTTTTAATTAGATATTTCTTTATTATGGAAATGATTCCCTGCATCTATCATAGGTCTATTTGCATACTTCGATGAGCCTGCTGAACATGATATCGACAAAGTCGACTATTTGGTTAGATTAATATCTGGCCACACTTTTGTGTTTATGCCCATGCTAGTATCACAACTGCAGATGATTAAAATGTCGGATTGTTGTGGAAATCTAAGAATTAAACATTAATTTTTTTATCCGTCTTTCACTGTATATTATAAATTACAATCATTATTATACTTATGTAGGTAAGGTCTCAAATGTAATGCAGTTGTGTAATTATACAGTAAGGCCCATAAGAATGGCGAAAGAAGCAGTCAAGCAATTTAGCGTGTTAGTAAATTTGAGGGGTGATTGGGACTTTGAATTCCTTGGTGTATGCTTTCCTATTAGTTGAAAGTGAACATTCATTTGAAGCCCAACATAGGATCCCCAGTATATGATCATAACTGCAATGCGTACACAATGTCTGTTGGAATCTACTGCGCATAAAATCTGTATTTTTCTTTAAGGAGGTTGTCGGGATTGTTGGTAATATATCGATATCAAGGAGCTGGTAAGATACATGCTTAGGCAAATTAAGTTTTGAAAAATTGTTATATTTCGAGCTGAAATCAAAACACCTGATTCACGTATCTTGTATATTATTGCCCAATATGTAATGTTTTTCGTAAATTAATTTCTTGTAAAGCTACGATTTTCCTTGTCAACATGGTAGCATTTTCCTTTAAAAGTAAATTCCTATTTTCCATGTGTCGATGAAACAGAAAGGTCCTTTGTTGAGACAATTAAATTCAATTGTCACTGCCGTTTTCTAGTTTATGACTATGTCACAATAGTAGTACCCTCGGGTCCACGCTCTTGAGTTCCCAGCCCATACGGTTAAGACAGACAGATGTATGGAAAAAAAGCGCTTGACTTCCTTCCTTGCACACAGGCACGAAATTTGCATTTCTTTTATTTTACAGTTACAAGCCTGTTTGTGTAAATATATGTATGAAAACACACGAATAGTCCCTGTGGCTTATTCATAATGTTTTACCAAAAATATTCAAACAGATTTTTTTGTGATTTGACCAGTTTGGCTTATAGAAGGGGCACAAAGGGTTAAATGTCGCAACATATAGTATGCAATTAGTTTCATGAACTTTTTTATATATGCTGATCCGAAAGCAATTGATAAAAACCATCGCACTATTCAGTTAGAACATGTTACAATTAAACTTGCGTTGTAACTGGGAGAGAAAACTGCAAATTGTGAATGTAAATGGTGCTATGAACGCACGCTTGTTCCTTCCGTGCTCACCTGAATAAATGGCCGTACGTCTGTACGTTTTGCACACCATGATTGATCTCCTAGCAGCCCAACTGCAATGTCCGATTTTTCATTTTCTCGACTTGATGCCGTTATCAACGTAGATTCAAGTTGTAGCTTCTGCCCACACGCAAGACCTGGTGCAGTACATGGAAATATGACACAAATAAAAAACTCACCAACATGCCAATATTTCCGCACGGGTACTTCAAGTGGAAGAACATACGTAATCGGCGTTGAGGTTGCTTGAAATATCGACTCCGTGGTTCAGTAGATAGAATTACACGAAGTCAGTGACGTTTAGTGGATCCGAATAAAACATGGTCGCAATAGCGTATAACTTGCATATATGATACAACAGAGAATACCGCATCTGTATGGATTGTTTCATGAAAAGTTTTGACAATAATGTCTCAGTACACTTACCTTTGTTGTAAGCATTCAACACCAACAGCAACTTGGCCAATGATATCTTAGACAAAAAGGTATATTTTAGTTTGTTACCCAAACCGCATGCCGACAAGTGAGTATATATATCCAATTTAATCTAATGTTCCACAAATTACATACAATTGCTTCACATAAAAGACTCAGTGTGCTTGTATACATACGTTTGACGTACAGTTTAATCTCACAGAAGAGAGTGCAGACGGTCCACCTGGAGCGAAAAGTTCCATAGAAGTCATATTTGATATGTGCGAGATTTTCTACGGTGACATACCTTCCAACAACTGGCTGCGTACACCTGCATAATCATCAGAATATCTTCATTTACAATAAATAAGAACAACATGAAACATAGTCATCTCTTCTTATAGTGGCAATCAATCAACCTTTACTTCCACAGCAACGGCAGCATCTTAGCTTTATCCACATACTATTGTCACCACAAGGATAAAGTAGGTCACGTAAAAGCTGTGTAAGTAGCTTGTGCACACACACACATGCACACACATACACACACATACACACACACATACACACACATACACACAACACACACACAACACACACACACATACACACACACAGACACACACACACCCACACCCACAGACACACAGACACACACAGACACACCCACAGACACACCCACACACATACACACACACACACTCACACATACACACACACACATACACATACACACACATACATACATACACACACATACATACATACATATATATATATATATATATATATATATATATATATATATATATATATATATATATATATATATATATATATATATATAAGCAACCATTGGTTTTAAGGACAATTGTAACAGATTTTGTCCTTTGAGAAAATGCATACAATCATTGATTTGTACATGATAGTACTGTCTGTATAAAGAGTCTCAGTGTATGTTCCGCCAGTAAAAAGCAAGTGCAAACTATCACCCATTGCCCTTAATTTTCTTTTCCAGTTTCTCCTATCGTGTCCACTGAAAGGGTTTTGACGTCTGGAGAAATCAATGTCCATAACCTTTCAACACTATTCTTTGAAATTCAGTTGAGAAAAGGTAACCATTGAAACTTTTCGTCAGTCTTTAAGTATAAATTATTGACTGTTTAGTGAATTCACGGTATCTGTCCTCTAGGTCGTCAATAATCCAAGTTTTTAGAGACAACAAGTAGTGTATGTAGCCAAAACAATAAGGCACGTGATTGCAATTACGTAAATCTTTCCATGGGGAGGTCTTATTATTTCTAATGTCAATATAGCACACTGAATTTTCGCTAAATCGTATTGGAAAATCTACTTCAGAAAAGGTATCGTGCATTTTTTATTGGTTGGTGTCGTATGTACTACTTGGTGCATTCGAGGTTGTTTTCCTTACAAGTTGGTGTCATTTTTTACCTGAGATACGTTCAGTGCGTGCGATCTATTTTGTCATAGGGGCGGTATTTTTGGACAGACAACGTCTTCGAGTTGTTCTTTTAAATTCCAATATTTAGAATTATTAATTTCACGCATGTTATTTAATGACTGAAGAATATTATTTTTAAAGTGTTCTCCTGCTGTTTACTAAATAAGGGAAACGTTTTGTCTAATAATTATATCCAATGGTGCAAATGGTTGTTATTAGGAAACACCCCCACACACATGTATGATTTCATTATAAAATGTTCCAAAACGAAAGCGCTAGGGTTTTGAACGAGTGAGCTCAATGTACTTTTGGAATTGGCCATCAGTATCATATGCAGGGGCAGTGTGATATACATACCTGACCATCAACTTATACTGCGTGCCACCTGTAACATTCCTAGCACACAACGAGGCACTTCTGTCAGAAAAGTCATCAGGCTGAAGGCCCACATGAATGTCCGCCAACATCAATTTAGCCGCTTGTCTGCACTCTGAAGTTGAATATTCATTTGGCATTGGCCATCAGTATCATACGCAAGGGCAATGTGGTATACATACCTGACCATCAACCTATATTAATAGTCACCTATCACATTCTTTGCACACAGCGAGTCACATCCGTCAGAAAAGTCATCCAGATGAAGGTTGTTGTCAATGTCCGCAGACACCAATTTAGCCATTCGTCCCCACGCATGCTGAAGCATTGGACATTTCTATATTTCATTTTCCCATACCCGTTCCATGATCCTTCATAGTCTACGGTATTCATATTTACGAATCTGTGCCTTGGTATCATGGCCTCCAGATTCAAGAAAGCAAGATAACTTACATCATTGTTTCGGATGAGGTAATTGTTAAATTTTACCACAATAAACTGTATTAAAATAATTCTTTATCAGGGATATAATGCTCCGTATCTGTTACAACCATTTCAGGGGTATAGATAACGCCAGAGTGTCCTTGATCTAACTCCAGCACTCTCCATTGCCCGTGTTAGAGCGCCAGGTGCTGAGTCTGCAGTTTCTGGGAGGTCATACTGAAGTACTAACTGATCGGCAGTTTTTAGTCATGATCTCTACAGATAATACTGAACATAAGGAAACCTCCTCTGGTGATTGAATAAGATGAATAAATTCAGAAAAAAACCCAAAATAAATAAATAAATAAATAGATAAATAAATATACAGAAAGATAAATAAATAAATAAATAAATAAATAAATAAATAAATGAATAAATAAATAAATAAATAAATAAATAAATAAATAGAAGAAGGAATGAAAGAAAGAAAAATAAGTGGCTGGTCTTTAGAAATTAAGCCCCTGCACTTATTCTTGACGTTAAACAAGAATATTGTAAATTGATCAATATTGAAGAGTAATTAACTTGCCTTTTTATGATGTAGTTTAACACAAAAGTCTAAACAGTCAGTTATCCACATAAATGTTGTAATGAACATATTTTTGTAATTATTATTGATAACCCTTGCACATTCATCCTTACTGCCTCACTGACTATACAAATAGATAGATTGACTGATAGATAGACAGACAGACAGACATAAATTGTTAAATAAATATAATACAAATAAAGATATATGTGAATGTTTCTATGTCTATACGTATATATGTACAAATGCATATCTATCTATCTATCTATCTATCTATCTATCTATCTATCTATCTATCTATCTATCTATCTATCTGTCTATCTATCTATCTATATTGGCACTGCTACATATCCCCTGGTTGCTTTGAGAGACGCTTGGACGATACAAAAGCCTGGCTCCGCTCATTGGCCACCTGTTGTCAGTACCAGCAAGTGCTCAGGTCACCACGGCTGTATATATAATTTCCATCACTAGCTACCAGCGCTCAGCGGTCACCACGGCGGTATGTATAATCTCCATCAGTAGCTATCACCGCTTAGCGGTCACCACGGCTGTATCTATAATCTCCATCGCGCAACTGGATCAAGGTTCACAAATGTGACGAGCAAGTTCCGTTTGAGCGACAGAGTATGACGCCGTAGGCGAAGTATTGTATGGCCCAAACGGAATTTGCGCGTCTCCTCGGTGAACCTGGGTCCAATTACAAGATGGTGATTCTCTTTATCCCAAGTTTAACCGCAGAAAAGGCACGAACTTATGAGAGTGTTTGTGCAATAATAACAAGTTAATGCAATCGGTCTTATACACAGCCCCAATGGAGGTGGAATTTAAGTGTAGGAAAAGTAATTAGGCATCACATTTTGAATATGGAGCTCCGCGAGAAAATAGAAACAAAACTGGATTTTTAAGAATAACTTTAAGTATAATAATTTGCGACTTCACCGACAAAAGATGAAGGCAGTAAACAGGGAGGGATGAATACCATTGACATTATGTCATGTTTGCACAACGGAACGAGGAAAGGTGGTTATGACAGACTGTGGACGGACCCAGAACACCCGAATTTACTGATAATTCAGTGATGTTGACATTGACTGTTACTAGGCTATTAAAACCTGTTCGTGGAAACATGTTGATTGATTGATTTTATTTCATTCCAAATTAGACAGTGTCATTACCATATCCAAACCGTAGTCCTAATGAAACAATCCAAGTCAATTCCGACCAAAGGCAATGTTCCTTGGTATGTATAGCTGAATCACATAAATGTATATTTCGTCTTTATCCAAAAGAGCCCAAAACGTATGTGAAAAGGTCCATAGGGTCAAAAAAGCCATGTCTAGTTTTAACATGACAGAATGCAAAAAGTTTTGTTTAAAATTATAGGCCTATTTCAGTAAACCGGCTTAAACAGGTACATCATTCATGTGCATATTGGACCGTACAATTCATGAAAAGGGACAAAACTTTGCAGCACCTCAGATAATTTGCAAGCACAGGTTCCTAATTTGTTGAAAATGTCAATAAAATTCAGCATTTGAAAGGGTACTAGTTGCAACCACCATCTCAACAATGATCATAGTCTATATAAGTCCACAAAGTGACACTAACATCAATCCATCAGCAAAGCCCCCTTGGCGTAAAATGACCATCAACAAGAATCCACACAACATGATTTTACAATTCGATGTGTTTTAGACATGTAGTTCAAGGCATGGTGTTGTTTTCAAGGAGATAAACTAAGAGTATTTCAAAAAGAAGAGTGTTTGAATGTGCAAATATAGTGAAAATAGCTAGAAATCAGGAAGTCTTCTTTGTCACTGGTGCCATGTAATGTATTTTTGTTGGGAAATGGGGCACCTTTAACATATAACGGTAATTGTAACGAATAGCAACCCCTTAATGTTTAACAAACTCCAAAATACAAACTTTAGCGCCTGTGCTCCTGTATATCGATTGGTCTGTTGGTAAACAGACGGTAATGCAACTGGCAGACATATGTATCGAAGTCAGGAAATTCTATTGACATTATAATTACAGCCCATGGAATTTCACGTTAATAATCCAATTTTCATTTGTGTAGTAGTAGCCTAACACCCGTTTCCCTAAGTCGCATCTTTTGTCCCCAGAAAACTTAAGAACGCAAAAAGATATAATTATTCACACAATACTCACCGTCGACGTACAAAAAAACAGCCACCACCTCATATAATTCCTGCAGGTCGATTTGCACATACGGTCTGTGTATGTGCATGGCACGGGCACAAGTGCCTATAATAAAATACATTGTACACAATACCAATGTGCTAAACTTGTATTATTGGAAGTTGATGTTACAATGGCACGGACGGGCATATTTACGTTTATGACCAACTTCAATTTGTTTTGCCACGAACTTTTCTTAAACACATGCCCACCTGTTCAAGTTACCAGTCATCAATGTTTTAAATTATTTATTTCGTTTTCCCTTTTTTTCTCAAATGTTTGACAAAATGGAATCTAGAAGGTGCATATAGGATCATGCTTTTATTCAGAAGTATAAAAAAATGGGATAATTGTGGATTGTAGCCGTGAATAAAACTTGTACATCAAATTGAAGTTACAATATTACATCGGTGTTTTTTTTTTCTTTTTTTCGACAGAAATTTCAAAGTGTGCCAGAACGGCAAAAACTGGGGCCACTGAATTATCTCTGGCACGCCACCTGGGATGTAATCTTTGTCCTACTAATTGTCAGATTTGTTCTGGGCCAAGAACAAACAACTTAAGTTCACCTATATTATTATCCAACGATAGCCTGGCCATATTGAGGGAACCTTGCTTCATTTTCACTGGATACCCACTTCTGATTACTTCAAGGTTGGCCACGGAAAAATCTGCAATAAATTCAAACATATGACGTTTCAAATGCCCTGCAAAACTGTACTCTACTCATTTGTATTTATTTGTCCATCTTTCTGTCCATTTTCCATGTATTTCCCTGATTCAAATATCTGTTTGCAACCGTACCTAGACGGCTTTGCACTTCATTCTCTAATTTTGAGCTGAATGTAGTAGTAACAAGGCAGGCCAACATGTGAACAGTTGAAACAGTCATCTTCTGCTTGCTGCAGCATTCAGCAGTCTGTGGCTGCAGTGCCATAACTGTCCGCAAACTCTGCTGTATGTCACAGAACGCTTTTTTCCGGCCATGCTTTGCTTGGAGTGCTGATAACCTCCGAATGGTGCCACTCGCAGCCAAATACCACCGATTGCCGCTAATAGCCAAACCAAAGTTGTTTCGGAGCACTGGAGCAGGGAAAATTAAAATATTAACAGAACCAATCCCAAATAACACATTTACATATTTAAGCAAGAATTTTGGAAATTACACTTCAATCCCCATAACTTTGTCCCCGTGCGTTTGTTATTTTGCAAATAGTTTGTAAATGGATTCACATAAAGAAAAACTTAAAATCTTATCATATCTCGTCGTGCCGTTATTGTGGAACTATTAGCGAAATTGGTGACTATGGACATACTTTATTTATTTACTTTTTTATTTTTGACGAGGGTGGGTGGGTATGTGGGGGGCCAAAATTTCCCGAAATGTACAATTTGGCAGGAAGATTCTCTGCATGGCACGACTACTGTTCTTTTTTACGGAATATTACTCAGCAATCAACCTGCACATAGTGAGAAATGTTATTAGTTTAGAAATAACAGTAGACACATTCTGTAATAAACAAAACTTACCTATGCTCATCTGATCTGCACCAGCCTTTATATTATGGTTTCTAAAATCCAGGTTGACGTGCGGTGAAGCATATATGCTGTCAGTCAGCAGTGCGCGAAGCAAAAGCCCCTCTGCTGGTGATACTGGGATAATTTTAATTTACAACAAAATCTATGTGACACTGCCTTCAGCTCTGAGCTGATTAGTTTAAAGTTGAGTGAAGTTTCTATACAGTCATGTGATCACTGCATAAAACTGATACATTGTAAATATTTACTGTTTTAAGTGTCATTCTTAATACATTATACAAAGTTACTGATTGCATGTTCAATGAGTTTTTTTCTTGCAACAATTAAGCTATATGAAAGATTCCAGTGTACCATCAGTACCCTGAATCAATATTAATGACAGCAGCAATTTAGAAAAAAATTTTTTTAGCACGAATTAATCATTTACAGAGCCCATGAAAAATATGGCTTGAACGACAGAGACATAATAAATGACATAAACATGATAACATATGTATTCATTCATACTGGATGAAGGAAAGAGGTAACATGAAGATATGGAGACCTGCAAAATGTATGGATAACCAGTTAAAAGTTGACCATCAGGCGCAAGAAAAAAACTCATCCTAATGCATTAAAAAAAGATTTTGCATGTGGCCATAAATCTAGACAACAAAATTTGCCTATCTCCTTTTTTCTGAAGGAAAGAAAAATGTCACTGCAAGTATCAAAAGTACCAAAAAAGAGACACTGTAGTCCTTCAATGTAAGTCAAAGTGTAATTAAGTTTGTCACTCATGTTACATAAATTTTAAAAGAAGTTATATTTCAGGGTCACAATCCATTTTTTTCAGTCATACACACCCTGTTTGGTACAATTACAAAAGTTAATCATTTTCATAGGCAGGTAATTAATTTTAAAATGTTTAACAGATTGACTTTTGATATGTTTGTAATGTTTTGAGAAAAACTTGCATCTTTTAGATTATAACTCAGTATGTGTACAATGGAAACCCCATTGCAACAAACATCAAACTCGTTCTGTAAGGGTAAAAATATATTTAATCCCAGGAGATTTACAATGAGGATAAGTTGTATTGCACTTTATAAAACTAAAAATTTGAGCCAGCTAACTGAAACATTTAAATGCTGGAGTGGTAACCTGTTGCCTTCCGAAATCTATTGTTGTTTTCTGCCCAATTCCGATTGTTTTAGCATGTTGTCCAGACAATCATGGAAAAGCCATGAAGACTTTGACGACTGGTTAAATTTACAGTTTTAGCAAAATGCATGTGTGCCACAGACATGTTGACAGATATGAGTTCATATATTCCAGGCTCCAAAAGGTGTCCAATAGTTACAAGCTAAAGTCTCGTAGCCATACTTTAGGATTATGTAGCCTGCTTTCAAAAATTGTATACTGAAAGTGTCATGCTGCAATGAGAATAGAATTTTTTTTGAAAATCTCTGTTTATATGTTACAAATTTGCAGGTTCACAAAAGGACAAAGAGAGTCTAGAAATTGAATACTTTATATCTGGTATGGTATGACAGTAATGAGATACGCCTATCCAAACTAGTATGTACAAGTTGACCTAAATGTAATCTATAAGGATAAATAAAATTGTTTAATTGGAGGGGTGTGCTTTAAACATCTTGTACAGTGAATCCGTCACCGACGCTGAATGATAAAAGGTCATTTTGGTTTGTCATCTGCAAATTTCGTGTATACGAATTTTCAACCCAAATGTTTTACAATTGGCAACATCAAATTGTTTCTTAAGAAAAAAAAAACATGGACCTACCTGTGCACAGTTTGCCGGCACACTTTTACCATCGCGCAAACTCTATCAACAACTCTTTTCTAAACTAATCGCTGGTCTTTCCCTCTCAGCTTCATATTTACGAAAGTTGGAAACATAATTCAAAAATGAAACTCTATCCACATTTATGTTTTTTTCTTTTCACCAAGCAACGTCTGACATTTCCATTTGCTTAAATGGTTGCATGTTCTCCACACCACGCATTTGCTTAAATGGTTGCCTGTTTGCCGCACCACGGAACGCTCCCCCTGAACAATATTCAGGTGATCCGAAGCAGGTGACGCCCCAAAATTACGTCAATGCTTTAATACTTAAAGCTCAGGTCCCGGAATGCAGCGGGTGTTTTTTTTGCCATTTTTATATTGAAAAATTGCAGTGGGGTTCTGCAAAGCACAAGACGACAGTTGTAGAACTTGATTGGTAGGCGCGTCGTTAGGCCTATATGGGCATAATGTAGGGAAGTGACACTGGAAGAGAAGTACAAGACGATGTGGTGGAATCTCGTGGCGTGTTGAATATAGAAGTCGGGGAGCTTCATGTGTATATAGGCCCGATGCCCTACCAACGGGAGCCAAAGGAACAGGCCTCAAAAGCGAAAGGAAGTCAACTAGTTTCACGGCGGCATCCTTACAAGGCAGGGAGAACATTGTGCTTTACTATGTATGGCGATGATACGCCCAGTTGAAATGTAAGTTTGAAAGCAAGGGTGGAAGAGTTTATTAGGCAATCCATATTCAGAATGTTTATACCCTCTGTTAAAACATGCAGGCTAAAGTCCGACCATGGACATATGTGTTATTACTATAAACAAGGATCCGTCTGAATCGGTCAACCAGTATGTATGTAACTTATAAATATTTCTGTGGACTTTTATTTCTGTGGGGCCGGCGGAATGAAGTTGGCAGCAAGATGGTAAATGTTGACAAATTCATTTATGTACGACACAGTATGTTGAATATTAAATTATCAAACTCTGTAGACTTATAAAGCTTCCTAGTTTTGATTTTAATGGCAATGCAAGATAATGCTTTGAATTTGAGACAGAAATGATGGATAAAAAGAAAACATATTCCTACTGGGCCAGTCTCCATCATGACCAGAAAACCCCAATCTGTCTTTTGAAACATATATTTGATTTGTATTCAAGAAATTGTTGAACAAAACATTTGAAGGGGAGCTCAGAATTAAATGATGATTTAATTTACAGTCAAAATACCCATGCAAGTGTAAACCCTGTAGCCCAGGATCCAGCATGGTCAGTATAATGGTGTTAACAGGTCTGCTAGGCTTAAGGTTAAAGTTGTTATAAACTTCACTTTGTGGTATACTGTTAACCATCATTTTATCATGGAGCTCAGTGTGAGTGAGTGAAAAATCAAAGCTTTCTCTTAAAATAAATAAAATTTTGTTCTATATCCAAGGATAGCATTGTATACAAAGTATGAATGATTAAGAACCCTGGCGTGGTGGACTTGACATTCATGAAATGATGATTTTGGTCATAATTGGGTGGGGGAAGAGTCAAAAAGTTATATGAATGTTTTGTTCCTAGATGAAAATGCTGACACTTTTGGACGGCCTCTAAAGATATATGTGTAATTACCATGGTATTATTAGCACACGTATGTATGTAATTCACATGGTTCATCTTCAATGAAAAATTGTTTCCTCACCTCATAAATGTCACAGTTGATATATGTCAATTAGCCTATCAGTAGAGGCTCATGTCTTTATGTCATGTATGTGTAATAATATTGGCATCCTCTCTGCTGAGTTGCACTAAATAGAGGTTCACATATTCACACTTAGGTGATGTATATGATGTTAAGCTACCTGTTAATATCCACTATTATTTATCCACATAATTTGCACATTGAAAGGATTCAATATTTCGTTCAAAATCAGTGTTGCACTGTCAAATTTTATTGTGGATAAATCAGATCTTTAGCAATACTTGTAGTATAATATGATTCATGTTGTACCTTTTTGCCTAAACACAAGTAAAAGCAGGGCTATCAATTTTTTCATTCGAGGGGTCTCAAAACAATATTGATATAATGAGTTATCTCCAAAGCCTTTTCAATATCTCCATTAATATTTCATCTCATGAATATTTTTTAAGTTAATAGGTATAGGATGCGAACCACTGAATGAAAATTCGTGGCTTTTAAAGCCGCCCACTTCTACATTTGGGGTAGAATATGAACCCGCCATGAAAGTTTTATTTTTTGTTATTTTTTTTTTAATTAAGGTCAACATACTTGTATCTTGATTAGCAGTCTAAAGTGTGTTACCTGGGCTCCATATTTTTTCCCAATGCATTAAGTTGACCTCGAAGAAAGACCAAACCATATGTGCCCCTTTTCTGTTGACATGTGCCTTTCCACGTACACTATGTTTGAAATATTTAAATGTGGGGTTGACCCCAGGACAAGCTTATTGATATCTTTAACAAGCACTGATTGCAACATACAATGGTCGTTGAGATCTCATGTCCCATGGCCAGATCCAAAAGTGGTCTTGAGAGACATGCAGTCAGTTGATGGAGCTATCGGCTCTTGATACCACAGGTAACAGTTGCGCACATCATTATGTATGTGCTTAAATTTTATTTTATACAACTTAACCCTTTGAATTAAGACTGAATCAGCACATTTCCTTAATGCCCAACTTGACGCAAGGAAACCTGTTACCCTGGCATATAATTTTGATTGGCTTTATTTACATTTTTCCTTTCCAAATTTTGTTCATTAATTTTCTAGCCGGTTGTTGTTGGGTGTGTGTGTGTGGGGGGGGGGGGGGGTAAAATACTGTATAGTTCTAAATGCATCGATGATTCCTTTCGATGCACCAAATTTTGGTCCACTTCCGACTTTTGGAGCACATGGAAACATGTTTTGCCACTTCACTATACTATAGTGTAGGCCTAAAGTGTAACCCGTCTTATTGGTGCTTCCGCACCACATAGCCACACACCAACGGGGTATGGTGGGGACAAAATGGAATAAAGGCAACAAACAAAGCCCAACGACAAAGACCAAAATATAATGAATCGAAAAACGCCTATACACAAAGTTAATTTCCGTGAGAATTTAGAGATCAACAAAAATTCTGTCTAGTTTGGAATGGCCACTACTTCCAAGGACCCTTTCACGGAGTTCTCCATCTGACGTCACTTCCGGTAAAAAATCTGATTGCAATTTTTCGAAAGACCTCAAAAGCCTGGGGTTTAAATGCTTCGCACAGCATCAAGAAAGAATATAATGATACGATGGGTAAATTGTGAATGCAATCATCATAGATCATATTTCCATTGTTTGAACACAGGTATTAGAAGGCTTATTTTTTCCGGGACATGGTATTTAAGAATGTACATTTACACAATATTTTCACTATTCTAAATACAAGACCTTCAAAAATAAAGACAAGAAATTGACATTTGTATTGCTACAAATTCATTAAGGCGTACACTTACGTTACAAATACCAGCCAAAGCAAAAAAAAAGGCATTTCAAGTCATAGGTGAGGTGTATTCGGGTGGCACATTTTTGGCTGGCAAACTCCTGGCATTATGACAAGCAACTTGTATGGGCGTGCAATCAATCTTATAATTTTAAGATTTACTAATACAAGTGAACCTGCCAGCATATGTTAAGGTAAGTTTGATATTGTCACGGGTATAATACGATCAAAAATGTTTGTCACTATCAAATCTTCCGGTGCTGAGATGGCTTTTCGTAGCAACATTGTTCACGGACTGAGCACGACGAACAAGAATGTACATTTATGGCTTTTGTAGGTAGGCATTTTGTGAAGCTGAAGCAGCGGACATGCTAAAATGTAGGACATGAACGCTCGCTTGTATATTAGGGCTACTGGCGAGCAAAGGAGGCAAACGCGATGAAATGGAATGGAATCTTCGGTTTTATCCCCAAATGTAGCTTCTTTGCCATGCCACAAGTGTCTTAATATACATTAATGAACTAACATAATGCTAAAACTGTCATGGTGAACGTAAACTGAAGACGATGATTTAATTGAGTCCAACTGCAGCGAAAACAAGCTGTCTTAGTTACTTATAGGACAGATTATAGCATGATCAGAGGGATTCAATTAAGTGGGTATGAATCGCCACTGGTCAGGCGTACATGTGTCCTGTATTTGTGCCACCTAGTTGGAGTCAACAGTTCACGTTAACAGTCTATTCTCTCTACGTTGTTTCTGTGTTTAACCCTGAGGCAACTGCCGACAATTCCAATCGGAGGAGAGTCATTGGTCTCAACAAACAATTGAAACGCTACCCATTCTACCTAAATATGATAGTTACGCCTAGTAAGTTTAAATAAAAGGCCACTGAAAAAAATATACAAATTTGCATATTCTCAATATTGTAGCACAATTATGTGTTTACATAATATGCGTTTACTTCAGCAAGGCTCGGGATTTTTTCCCGGATGCAACGTCTATTATAACCAGTAAGACGTTCCCTTCACCTTCGACTACTGGCTACTGTCCTTGGCAAAACAAGACCTGTACCCACAGAGGGGTATATCATGAGATGTATCAACCTCGCGTGCTAATGACAACCGTGAGCAGATCAAAAGGATTTGGACAAATAAATAAAATTGCAGACTATGTTTCAGGACACGACCATGCCCTACAGATATCTAGGCCTACTGCGACGCAACATAGTGGCGTTTGTGTTTGTCATCCTCGAAATTTTTTCTATACATTTCCATGTAGGTAGAAAACCAAGAGCTTTGTCAGTTAACCATCCTGCTGTTTCGTTCTTCCCTCGCGTTTCTATTTGTGAACGCTTATTGTATAGCCCATCTCCTAATAATAGGGCTGCACATGACATCTACTACCATTGTGGAGCATTTTATATATCCACACGAGTACAAGAAATATCATGGCATTTGTTAATTTATTTATGAATGTTTAATTCTGAGACGTGGTATTTGAGAAGCTTCAGGAAACAAAAGCACAAAAGAAAAACAGAAAAATGGCACAATAAACTTACCACAGGGCTCCTGGCATAGCCCTAAATAAAAGCAAAGACCCCCACAAAGGACCTAGTTTGAAATCATAAATACCGCTAAGCACTATTCACACCCGTTGCACGAAAATGTTCGGACTCCAACAAAGGAGCTTTCCATTTCAATTAAATTCGTCACCATAATAGTTGAGAAATTAGTCTCAAAACTCTCTTTACCAACCCAGAAATTTGGTAGAGGCTCCACAGCTTTCATCAACTACTACCAGGACATTTCCCCACAAAACTAAACCTACAGAAAGTAAATGAGTCTTTTGTACTAAAGGAATTAAGTTGTATGAAACCTTGCAAGAGTGTTGGGCTAGATAGCATACCATGAAAATTGCTGAAAGATGGGGCATAGCATTTAAAAATCCCCGTGACCCATAAAGTGAATCTATCATTTTCCATTGACAAAATACCCTCCGATTTCAAGGCTTCAAGCGTCAGACCCCTTTATAAGAAAAAAAAATTAAACAGGAAGTTGGGAACTACAGACCGGTAAATATACTTACTACTCTCTCCAAATATTTTGAAGAAGGCTGTATTCACCCAACGTGAGTTAAATGTAGTAAGGAAAAATACATTGTATGATCCCAGTTCGTTGTTAGGGGCTCCTTTTCAACTGGCACATGCCTGATACACCTCACAGACTTCATACGTAAAGAAACCTCAAAAGGAAACTATGTTGGTATGGTCCCTTTGGACTTGCAAACAGCACATGACACTGTGGATCATGCTATTTGTATATAAAAAAAATTGAAGCAATGGTAGTGAATCAGATAACTGGTTCAAATCGTATTTAGGCAGCAGAAAGCAATTGGTTTCAGTAAATGGAGTTCAATCAAAGGCTCTACAGGTTCAGTGCGGAGTTCCCTAGGGGGGCATTTTAGGGCCATTGTTGTTCTTATGTTACATCAATGACGCGCCCATAAGTGCACAGTGCAAACTTTTGCTATATGCAGATGACACTGCACGGTTAATAAAGAGTAAATACCCATATGCCATTGCCCAAAACCTAAGCATAGAACTTCACTCCATCTTGGTAAAGCAGAGTTTATAATATTTTAGAAAAATTAAAACAGGTTAAAGAATCCTCCGTTTTCTGCAATGGTTCAAGGATAAACCATACAAAGACTGTCACGTACCTGGGTGCCACATAAGATGACAAATTGTCTGGAGAATACATGGTCAATAATATTATTAAAAAAATCAAATTCCCGTTTAAAATTCCTTTGCAGACATGCAGCATCTCTCAATCAGACGAATAGAAAAATCCTTTCATCAGCATTAATTCAGTGTCATTTTGATTGATCTTGTTCCTGGTGGTTTAAGGCCTCCACAAAACATTTCAGAAAAAAACAAACTTACATATATCCCCAAAAAGTAGTCCGGTTTATTTTGATCTTAGAACAACGTGTCCATATTATCCAAATGGAATTGAACACTATCCACTCACTGAACGTTGAAGACTGTGTACGTCAGTTAAGACTTAACCATGTTTTAAAACCTTTATAATGGAACTGCCCAGCATACATGCAACATGATTTTACTAAATTCAGTGAGCGGTACGGTGCAACATGAGAGGTCAAAACAAAAATTTGTACCAACGATAAAAGGGGCAGCCAAAAATTCATTCTGTTACAGCAAACAGGGACTGGAATGAACTCCCTGTAGAAATAAAATCAATTGATAGCATAAACACTTTTAAAAGGCAAGTAAAAGCATTCCGTGCAGAAAAAGCTACAATGTCTGAAAATGATTCCTTTCTTTACTATTTAGATTTCATTTTGGGATTCTTACCCGATTAAAGCAGCTAATCTGCCATTACAAATGAATCAACATGCTATCATTGATACTTCAGCTTTGTTTTTAACATATTTTACAATTTACATACACATATAAACCATTTTTTGCATTTTTTTTAATTTGTTTTTGGTTTTATTTATACCAAAGACCCCAATGGAAATAAGCAACGTTGATCTAGTTTTCTTGGGTCATCCTGGTGCTGGTCAAAAATTTGTCTATGTAACCTGATTTTAGCTTGCATATAAATTGTCTCCTATGCCTAATTATTTTTGTAATTATACATGGTTTTATTTCTGTGATACTGTATTACACTTTTACTTTAGCTGGCTGTTTATTTTGTAACATATATAATTTGGGTTCTATGATAATGTATTCAATTTTTCGTGTTACATCTGTTTATTTTGTTATGTGATTTGAGTTTTGAGATATATCATGTGTTATGCTCTTTATTTATGTTCCACTGATTGTCAGTGTGTCTGTTTATTGTAGGTATTTCATGTATTGTGTGTTGTAGTTTGTGACTAGCACCAATAAAGTCCAATCAAATCAAGCCGGCTAGCATTGCAGGATCTCTCGGTAGGGCCTATAATTACTTGCTTACAACCCCCTGGAAATAGATTGTGGTTTTGATGCACACACCTAAAGGTCCTGAAGGATTAAAATGCACACTAATTCGAAAAACAGGTAGGGCATAATTTCAGTTCTCTTCGCAGTAATATCTATCTCGGCACATACTTGAGAAAAAATTTCCAGTTCCCCCAATGATATGTTTTCCATTAAACACTGCTATGTCATTCTTTGCGTTTTCCAAAGCCTGTGTGGAAATTAAATCTGTCTCTTGTCCAAACAAATTAAAAACAGCCATCCATAACTTCACAAAATAAGGAGCAATGCGCAAACAACAACTTTCGTAACATGAAAATGACAGGAGTAGGGATTGTGCGCCTATACATCACAACACGCGGTATAGCAATGGGTCTTAGTCGAGTCAGAGACCTTTCGCTCGTCCAGTGGAGTGAGATTGGGAAAACTTGCAAAGCAGAATAAATCTAAGTTGCACCTTTTGACAAATCATTTTCCTTTAAGATGCAGAGTAACCACATCATATCACAAAGCGCTTTGGTGAGTTTAATGATGCTATTCTGCTTTTACACACATGTATAATTATCTTTTAGATGTGCATGCACCATTGAAGTATGGCAATGTCACGAACAAGGTTCTTCTATGTTAAACAGTCATTGGCGAAAAAGCAATGTATCAGAAAAGGGAATTGAAAAACAAATGGTTAAGAAACAACAAAATCTCTTCGCTATTTGAACCTTATAGAAAACAACGAAAGCACTGTTTTTCTTTGAAATATAATGCAGTCAAGATATATTTTCATGATAGGTCTAGCGAAAGACCAAAAGATAAAGATTTCTGCCCTACAATGAAAAGTTTCCTGGACACAAAAAATAAAAGTGTAAAAAACGATAAGATTTTTGTTAACAACAAAATCTTGACAGATTACGATTTTGTTCTTTATTCGGTAATTATTATTTTAATTGAAATTCTTCGGATCACTCTAAATTAACTGAATTAGATTATGAGAACCATCTCAGTATGAAAGCAACTCAGAATTTTGACTTTGCTCAGATACACTTTAATTTTAATAACTGAGAAACAGATTAATGATAAAAAGAAACTTGAAAAGGAAGAAGGCAGTGATCAAGATAATATACCAGCAAAAGCTCTGAAACTATTGGCCAACCTTTTTGGCATATCTCCTAGCCAGTATCACAACCAGTAGGTATGGAAATACAATCTTTTCCCTCTATAATGAAAAGGCAAATGTGTTGCCCACTTTCAGACCTCCAACACATAGAAAATTATAGACCTGTTAGCATACTACCCGGGTTTTCTAAAGTTTTTGAAGGTTTATTCACTGAGCAACTTAACGCCTTCTGTGACACTATGTACAGTCCTATGATCTCGTGATACAGAAAGACACATTGTTGCAGTTCTCTTATCATAAAACTAATAAACGACTGGAGAAGATCATGAGAGGGTAAATACTGTACAGGATCTGTACTAATGGATCTGTTGCAAGCTTTCTATGAGCTGCGAAATCCATTATTACTGGCAACGCTCAAGGCATATAGAATGCAGACACTTGCTCTAGAATTACTGAATAACTATCTCTCCGATAGAAAGCAAAGAGTACAAATTGATAACACCTAAAGTTCCTGGGATGATATTTCAAAGTGCGTCACCCAGGGGTCCCTCTTGGTAGCGGTGTTATTTAACATACATATTAATGATATATATCTTTACATCTAAAACTGTGATCTTGACAATTATGCAGACGACAGTACAATACTGTGATTGTCAAACGTAAAACAAAACAGAAATGAGACATGGTATTCCACATAAAACAAATGGTTGCATCACATGGCTTAACAACGACCACATGAGAGGTAATCCCTCCAAGTTTCAAACGCTTTGTTTGAGTCCAAATATGAAAAGACACAACGAAATATTAAATGACATACCTCAGTTGCAACTGAATATCTGAACAAAAATCACTTTTCAAAGTGATTTTGCTATGCTGGATATCACAATAGATGCCAACCTTTCATTTAGTAAACATGTTTCATCCTTGTGTAGAAAAACTGCCAGACAGCTGAATGTATTATATCGTCTGAGCAGCCTTTTAAACAAAAGGACAAAACTTATCGTCTATAAATCTTATTTTTTCTCAAACTTCAACTACTGCCCTTTGGTGTGGCACTTCTGAAGTGCAACTAATTCTCTCAAGATAGAAATAATATCACAATGTGCACTAAGATTTATTTTTGAGAATCCAAAGACAGAATATTTTTCCAATACATGTACCAAATGTGATGACCTATTGGCAAAGGCAAACTTGCCCTTTCTTACTATTTGTAGATTAAGAGCCCTTGCCAAGCAGGTTTGCATGTCTAATAAAAATGGGCCCATTATACCTTAACGATCTTTTTCAGCCCAAAATGTTCACCCATTCAATAAGAAAGAAAAGTTTACTAAATATTGCTAAAGTACAATGTACTTCTTACCCCTTAAAAACTTTGAGATATTATTAGCAAAGATATGGAACCATCTTCCAGCTCAGAGAAGATACGAATATTAACTTCAACAATTTTATAAGCAAATGGGATGGTCCCGACTGTAAATGTGTCTTTTGCCCTTCATAAGTTAGTAACTATCTATTTCAATATATTTATATCAAAATGGGGAGAGTGTTGGGACTCTCAGGACAATCGTGGGGCTAAGGTGGGGGTTCCCATGGCGGTCTTGGCCGCTTCCTCATGCTGGAGAGGTGGCTGAGATGGTCATGGGGACTACATCGGCTTTATGGTCGTCTCGAAGGGGGGGGGGAAAGGAAGGGTAACATACTCTTTACATGTACCAGTTATTACCTTACGTAATAATAGTGTTATGAGGTGTAAACTGTCATCGCAAGTCCATTGTTCTCATATTTAGCTTTTATTTGTCTCACATCTAATAAACCTTGAGGAAACTCTTTTAGTAATTTTCTATAATTAAACGTCAGTGTTATTCAAAGTTTAACTTCTTGTAATCTTAATTTTTTCAACGTTTATCAATGTACTCTGGTGCATGATGTTTTATACCTTAATCACTTGTGCCGGCAAAGAGTCTTAGACTGCTTCATCGATCCTTCCACATGGATTATTACCAGCAAAATGTAACATTTTGTTCCTGCAATAGTAAACTGTGACCATAGCCAAAATGTTTGGAATGTCCCATTGTAGATATATTACCACAAATGTCCTCTGCGCTTTTGTGCTGGACAAAGGAAACAAATCAGAAAGAAATAAGATATATAAAGGGCTGAATTTGCCCTACCCCCTAACACGAGCTGGTGTAAGCATATTGTTTCACTAATTAACAGATCCCCCCCCCCCACGAACAGTTTAGGCACAACTTGCTCATATCACACTGAAAAGAAAGCTGTTGGTCTGTATCGTTGTTTCCTTTATTGTCTGTTCTCTTCAGGTACAGAGCCATGTTTGAAAGGAATAAAAGAAAGGTCTTATTTAAATACATTTCAATCTGGTACCCACCAGCACGAATATTGTTGTAATTAGCAACTAGAAGTGTTCAGATAAAACAACATGGATAACATCTTACAGCTGGGACGTAGAGGACGTACGACTTACAGGATCAGCACGTCTTGTTCTGGCATGATAAATAGTGCGTCGCCACTTCAATGAATCCAATCAATTAACTGTGAAGTTTTATCATGCTTTCGAAACAAAACTTACAAAAGCATGGCCTACATGATATTCCCTAGATCGTCATTTGAAATTTGGCCGTGGACGACTGCCGAAATGACCAGAGAACCAGTCAAGAAGCTTCTTTTTTGAAGATCAACAACGAGGCTAAATATATGATATAGGGAGAGTAGCTGGCTCAGTGCTGAACCACCTGGCATAAACCCAGATTGGTGGGTGAGGACAACAAGAATATCACTCAAGAAATTATTAACACTTTTCTGAATAATAAACTCAACCACAAAAGTAAGTCTCCACTTAGAAAAGTCCACATAAAAAAGAAATGAACACATATTTTGGTAATATTTCATATTTTTTTTATATCCGGTATACACCTTACATTTGGTTTCAGACGCAAGTGCAGAACAAATGAATCTATGCTTCACTGCACAACACTTGAAAACAAAGTCTGTAACACAGGTGCGCAAAATTGTCTATATGGCAATAGCATTCAATATGAACTGAATGGTGCACTGTACTGGGTATCACAGACTGTGCTTAAGTTTTAAAATATCACATTTTTACAGGAAGGAAAGAATCAAACTGGTCAGTAGAATGTCTGATGACTGTATATGGTTGACTTTTGGTCAACAGGATGTATACCCACCGTGATTGTTGACACACTGCTGGCAGCGCTTTCTCATGCTGTGGATCAGTTTTCTGATCAGTCTCTGGGGTATATTATCCCACTCCTCAAAAAGATAGAGTCTTAGGTCTTCAAAGTTTGACTCGGGACCCATCCTCTGGTATACATTTCGCTTAAGATGGCTCCACAGGTGTTCAATAGGATTAAGGTTGAGTTTATTTAAAAAACAAAATCCGAAGCAGCTAAGTTGAGAAACGGACCCATAATCATTGCAAACGTTTTCAGGTCCCATTTTATGGACAGGAGAGACGTTTGCCTTCTTTCATACTAAAGGAAACCTTTTGTACTGAAAACAAAAGTTAAATCATGAAGTGAGGGACAACAGATTACAGTAGTTATATTATATTTCACCACAATAATTACAAATTGTCACAGTATTACAAATTTCTGCACACTTTGCCCATTGGTTTGATTATAAATAAAGTTATTATTACAATATGCCACATAACACATAAACATGGATCGGAATTAACCACATTTCTGCATACAATTTACATGCATGTTACTCTGACTAACGAATGCCCGCGTTCTGAACACTTTTTTATGGCCTTTGCCCAACTTGTCATTTTTGCTTGTTTGTAATTTATCACTTACAAGCCCGAATACTGGATCATTCATTTTCTGCGTAGTTACTTCAACAAAGAAATCCAAATCTTGAAACTGTGATAATCTTTGCCTCTCAACTTTCATTGTCTTGGTTTAAAGTTGAGTTTGTATGCATCAAATCGATATTTTTTTAGACATAACTAACTTTTAGTTAGTACCTGTCTCAAATCAGGACAGATATGCTTTTCTCCATCCAACTGTATTACAACATGGCTTGTGATTTTGATCATGGTTTAATCTTGATTATACGGAATTTGGTGCAGTCTACTTGGCATCATTGATTCTTCTTCTATTTTTCAGGACTGTCATTATGGATGGTGTCTGGAGATGATGACACAAGCAAGGCTTGATGAATGTTTAGAGCTTGTATGTAATTTCTTCTTGCTCATGTTTACTTGTCATATTTGGACGGGTTCAAAATTGGACTGCATTTGTATGTCGAATTTGATAAGTAATGGTCACTGGTTCTTTGAACGCCATTTACATCGTATGTGGTAAGTCATGCTTTTCACTTCCTTTACCAAGTTACCTTGGTTGCCCATCGCCGCTACCTTGGTAACAGAAGCTTCAGTTTCAAAAACTGCCACAACTCATCTGTATATGGTTGTAAGCCTTTGCTGTCATTAGCTTTTATGGGGTGTCATGTGGTCACTTTTTCCATCCAGTTCTGGACAACTCATCCCTATAATTGGTATTCAAAATATATCCTGCCTTATAATAACCTTCATTTGTTTCCACTGTCGTGCAGGTATTGCCGGAATCGTGTTCCTTACTTGACCAGCATCGAGATAATGGAGCAATTTCGTCTTACTGTCTTTATGTTCATCCAATTGTTTTCATGAATGAATGGACGCGCAGCATTTACACTTGTCCTCATTGCATTTTGGCATTTCCTCCTTTGGAATATTTATAAAAGCAAACGTGTGTGGCTGGCCTTTCCGGATCATTGTCTTGTTGGCTGGCTCCACTAAGGAACCCCGTCAGGAATGCGTTCACGGGATACTGGCACTTAATGTTGTAGACTTGTCCCAAATTGCCGTTGGTTCTGGAGCCGTGTCGTGTACATAATTTGCTGAGTTTTGCTCAGCCTTTTTTGGTTTGCATCTTCCATTGTTTGTTGCAGCTCTAATTTGCCACGCCTTTGTGCTTCTTGTAAACTTGTAAATCGCGTATAAGCAGTACTCACAACAGTTGAATATTTTTCGTCCGTGAACTGTAATTAAAAGTGAGGAGATTAGTATTTTCTCGTAATGACGAAGGTCATGTCAATTGACTGGCACGAATCTAGTTCTTTTTCGTACTAAGGTTCACTCATACCAACAATGTGTTTTCATAGGCTTCTGGAAATAAACTTCCTAAACTTGTGACAAAACACATTTCTGATTGAAACTTTCAATACTAAATCAACCCTCTAGCATGCAAGTGGATCAAGTTTGCAAATCAAGAAAGAAGCTTGATGAATTTAGGATAAAGTAAATACTTTGTAACATTTCATATTACAACATACATGTTAAACAGAATCACATAGGCATACATTTGTAAACGAAATACAAATCCCTCATTCTGTGGGTTGTTTGCTACTTTCCAAGGGTAGCCCGTGATCTGTGAAAATTCGCATAAAGGCCATGGCCAATTTGGCTAAATGTAGGTTGCTGCGTGATCGAGACCTCGCCCGTGAAAGCGAGTTAGCTTTCGCGAGTCTACCGCTTCAAGACACCTCTAGGTTTGATGCGCTGTGAAAGCTGGCTAGCTTTTATGTCATCTCGCTTGTGAAAAGTACCTCGCTTCCTGAGCATGCGCACTTGAGAGCTTAAATAACCTGGTTCCCATTGCCTTATTTACCCGACAAAAACGCTATTACCTTAGTGCCTGCGCAACATTACACAGTATTTTCTCTTTATGAACAAACTGTTAAAATTGCCTCTGTTCAATAGTCGTATTCTGTCTATAAAAGCTATCACCATATATTTTATGACTTTTATAACCTTTTATACCCTGCCATGGATCCAATGATCGGTCTGCCCTCAGGCGTATATTTACTAATTTTTGTTAGGGTACCAGCATAAAATACTATCGTGCAGCTCTAGTTCCATGAGGTAAGTTTCACTGTGATTATGTCTCGAAGGGAGCCGAGTCACTGAGCACAACGCAAGTTTCACGCGTGAAGAAGACCTCGCCGACGAGGAAGCTTTATAACCGCTTGCAGGATCTATAATGCTGCAAGATAAAGGTTATACGACTGCTAATCATATATTTGACTTTACATGGGGAACTTCAAGTCAGTTTCCCTGATATAAAAACAATCGACAGTACAATCATTATAACTATAGCAACGTGCTGATCAATAAGTGGTTTAGTGGTAACACTTTGATGAAAGGAAAACGTGACATATGATATGGGCCTGCGGTACTCTTGTTATACTGGTATTTGCTTTTTTTCATTGAAAGGTGCCCTGAAATATTGGCGGAAATAGATGTTTTGATAAGTATTCCTTTAATAGATGCCATGCATACAAGAATTTACTTCCAAAAAACGAAGCATTATCGAGAAATTACTCATGAACCATTTAGTTTATGCTGATACCATGTGTATTTTTGCCCCATTACCTAAGGGCCGTCAATACCTACTTAAAATGCTGTTAAGATTTCATATGGTATGGTGATTAAGTATGGTACAAAGAATGTAGTCTGTGTGAAATTTGCACTCAGGATTTGAATTCCACAGAATCACTGATATATATTTTAATAATTCTGTGATTCTGCTTGTAAATAGTAACTCATATTATGTTGTGATACTGAATGATGATTTAAGTATTGATGATGTATATAAACAAGTATTGCATAACAGAGCCAACATGCTGGCACAACAGTTTAGTATAGACTCAAATGAAACTAAACTTATACAAAGCCTATTTTGGAAATCAATATTGTAGGCAACTGTGGTTTCGCGTGAAGATTCAAAGCTATATCACTTAAAGGTTGTATATAATAAGCCTCTTCACTTGTTGGGGGGGGGGTTACTAAGAAGATTATATGGCTGTAGAATATCTGTAGATGATGATGATGATGATGATGATGAGGAGGAGGAGGAGGAAGAGGAGGAGGAGGAGGAGGAGGAGGAGGAGGAGGAAATTATACACTAAGCAGTACATACCCTTTCAGAACACGACTGTAGATTCTCGAAATGCTGTTGTTAAGAATAGTATAGACAGTCACCTTTAGGAATTTCAACATGATCTCTCTCTCTCTCTCTCTCTCTCTCTCTCTCTCTCTCTCTCTCTCTCTCTCTCTCTCTCTCTCTTTCTTTTCATAAAACCGAATTTTCTCTGATAAAGGTAGTAGAATTTTACAATAATAAGGACTGTTTTACAATTTGACCTTTTGAACTTTATAGAACCACGAGTTAGATGTACATTATGCTTGGCTGACTTACAGATGACTTACAATGGCATACTACATTTTAGGAATTCTAAATTATTACCCTAATAATTGACTTATTAGATGACTTGTGGGATTCTATGCTCTCTTGAGCATTTAAATGTCCTTTCAAAAATACTTCTGGAAACCAACTTGAAATGTGACTGCTATACTTACAAATTTTGACTACTGTAATGCATTGTTTGACTACATTTTAATGATTTGAGGCCTAATGTCACTTGCTTCTGGCTGATGTTTAACATTTGAACCAATGTACTTACTATATTTGCAAATTCAAACACTTTTCTTTTTGAAATACTCTTAGTTCTTCTCCTTTAAAACAACATCATGTCTTTAACTACATGCCTAAAACACATCAAATTATATAACCATGTTGTTTGGATTCTTATTGATGGTCATTTTAGAGCTAGAGGGCTTTTCTGATGGATCGATGTTGGTGTTGGTGTCGCTTTGTGGACTTATATGGATGATGATCATTGTTGAGATGGTGGTTGCAAGTAGTACCTTTTTAAATACTGAATTTTATTGACATTTTCAACAAGTTAAAAACGTCCGCTTACAAATTCTCTGACGTGCAGCAAATTTTGGTCCCTTTTCATAAATTGTATGGTCCTGTGTGTGCATGAATGATGCACCTGTTCAAGCCAATTTACTGAAATAGGCCTATAATTTCAAACAAAACTTTTCCATTCTGTCATGTTAAAACTAGATGTGGCTTTTTCGACCCTATGGACATTTGCACATACGCTTTGGTCTCTTTTGGGTAAATACGAACTATGAATTGATGTGTTTCAGCTATACATACCAAAGAACATTGCCTTTGGTCGGAATTGACTTGGATTTGTTTCGTTAGGACTAGGGTTTGGATATGGTAATGACACTGTCTAATATCTACATACTTTGCTTCATGGGAATGCCCATGTTTAACCACTGGAAAAAGTATTATACCTATTGTGTGTGTGTGTTTTTTTTTTTTTTTTTTTGGTTGTTTGTTTTTTTTGTTTTTGTTTTTTTGTGATTTAAAAAAAAAACACATTATTTTTGTTTTGGTGTTATTTTTGTTTTGTTTGATTAACGTTTTTGAGGTGCTTTGCATATATATGTGTACCGTGTTACCTGTAAACTATGATTTGTATATTATGGTGGAATACTGGTCTGACAATATACTTTATCATATCTTTTTTTTTTATCTCATCTCATCTCACCCATCACCCTATCATATTAGAGATCTCCAAACTGCCCCTCCCCCTCCTGCGCATCCCGAAAGAAAATATGATTGTCTATGTGTTTATGAACCGTTGGAAGCTTTAAGAAACATCTTCAGAGTACTATATAGCTGGATTATTTCAACGGTGTTTTTAAGATCCTTTTTCTCGGATGTGCAGTATTACATGTGACCAATTGCTGATATGATTGACGTGTAGTGCCGCTAATACAGTTACGTTTAGGCATACAATTGAGCTGCTTCACTTCCTATGAAATGTCATACTTACTGCACACAGGTATGGTGTCACATTCCATCCGACGGTCATGCATGCTCGTGCACCAAGGCTTGCGATGATATTGGCCTTGTTCCCGACACATACTGTCAGCCTGGAAACCAGAATACTGCAGATGTTCTGTATTCATAGGGTTCCAGTAGTCGCCAGCCAAGCTCCATGGCCTATAATATCAATATCATCATCATCATCATCATCATCATCATCATCATCATCATCATCATCATCATCATCATCATCATCATCATCATCATCATCATCATCATCATCATCATCATCATCATCATCATCCAATCGTCTTTAGGTCATAATACATGTAATTGCTGGCAGAAATTAGTATTGTTATACCGCATCGATGCGGGAGAAGTTGATTGCAAGGTGTCTTGCTCAAATCGGTCATCTCAACATTTTTTTAAAGTGCTGAAAAGGATGCCCTTCCAAAATAACCACTTGGAAATTCCCAGGGTTGCTTTTTACCTAATAAATCACTTTTTTTAAGTGCAACTGACTTTCAAAGGCAGTTTTCATCGCGTATATCTATAGTATATAAATATAATAGCGATAATTAAATGTTAATGCTAATATTTCCACAACAGTAGCCCTTAACCCATTCTTGTGCCATACCTTGCTTTGAGCGAAAACAAAATTGTGTGCCACTTCAAGCTGCTTTAGTCTGCTGTCGATCACAGAAGACACTCGTAGGATCAAATACTATCAACAGACTCAGACTCAGACTCAGACTCAGATGACATTTATTTGACACATTAAAAAGAATACATACATGTGGAATACAAGTTTCAAAATTATGATATCACAGCAGTTTCCATTATTTAGTAAAATTACAACAAGTAATGTGTCAGGATGACTCCTGCTATGAAATAAGTTTCCGCTATCACAGAAGCCACCTTTGAGAGAAATTAACTGATTAAGAAAACTCACTCAAAATTTAGTAAAATTGTAAACACAAAACATGAAACATAATCGGCTTAAGAGTTTCAAACATAGCAGTTGGGTATGGTACATACATTTCAGTATTGATTTACATAGTAATTTTTGACATATCCTGAAAACCCTGAGAGTGAATGAGTATGTAACTTGTCAGTGATACATAGGAGATGATTTTGGAGTAAGGTTGGTATGTACTACCTTAAAGGCTGTTGGGATCTAGCTCTCGTAGGTACTGGGAAATGTGCATTGTTACGACCACGGGTGAAGTAAGTATGATACGGTGGAGGGACTGAAAACATCTTTTGAAAATATTTTGGTAAGTCATCTTTGGTGTATCTGAAGTAAAATCTTAATGCCTTTAACTGTAACAAATCTTCAACTTTAAGAATACAAATTTGTTTAAATAGAGGAGCAGTGTGGGATATGTACCTGGCATGATATATTAGACGAATGACCATTTTTTGAAGTTGAAAAATTCGTTTACATGAATAACCCCAGGCAAGGAGAGAATAATTTAGGTGTGGCAGAAAAAGAGACTTATACATTACTAGCATAGTTTCAGTGGGTATAAAACTGTTTTTTTTTTTGAAATTCCAACAAGTTTGGAAAATTAATTACAATCTTATTTATATGAGCATCCCAATTTAAATTTTCTTGAATTCGGAGACCAAGGAAATCAAATTCTTCTGTTCTTATAATGGGAACATTATTTATTTTTAAATCTAGTGTAAAATTTTTTTTTTCTTTGAGGAAAGTGAAATATAATATATTTTGTTTTTGCGATATTGAGAGAAAGTTTATTTGCTGCCAGCCAATTATACACCTTGTTTAATTCACAATTTATAGAGAGAGATGTATTTTGGACATTTAAATTTTGGGTGGGACAGAAGCTGAAAGAAAAAAGGCTCTTTACAAGAGTGGTGTCATCCGCATATGAAATGGATTCAAAAACAGATGAGGCAAGATGCATATCATTTGTATAAATTATGAAGAGGAGGGGACCAAGTATCGATCCATCAGATTGATACTTGGTCAGAGTATGGATAGCCTTGAAGGGTTAACAAGTTTTAATACTTCATTGGAAGTGAGAAAATATTTATTGAATGTAAAAGATTTTACGGGTGCTTAATGTAAGATTTGTGCCCTAGGTTTTAATGCTAACCAGGAACATTGGGTTTACCAGTGATGCTATTTGATGTCTGCGTGGTTCTGGGAAAAAAGTACATTTTATGTCTTTATCTGTGAAATATATATCGATCTCCGGCTACTATATTTGTTGCTGGCATACAAACACACCTCGTAAAAAACGCAATTTTTGTTCGTTTGGCAACATTTAATGGTCTGTTCTCTGTTAAAAAAAAAATAGAAATAGAAGAAAAGCTGTCTTGTTGGCGATGGCGCCAAGCAATATGGAGAAAATATATTTGTGGTATTGGATGTGACGGGCCGTACAATGCTCTGGGGCGTTGAACCAGTATTGTTTGCGCCTGTGGCAAACAAACACACACACACACACACACACACACACACACACACACACACACACACACACACACGCACGCACGCACGCACACACACACACACACACACACACACACACACACACACACACACACACACACACACGTGTTTGGAATCTCCGGAACGACGTATCAACCAAATAACAAAACAGAATGCATTAATAGTTGTTACAAAAATCGACGTGAAATGTGTGAGTGATTTCTAGTCTACCGTTCATTCCTTCAGAAGTTATTATATGGTTTCTTTAAATAGAAACTAACGGCCCAGGATCCACAACTCGCAAGATGATAGCATATACTTGAAGCGCTAACCAATAATGACCTCGATAATTTCTTAAAATAATATAATTAAACTGTGGTGACAAAATTATGGAGTTCGAATCCATGTATATCCCCAAGTTTGAAGTGAATTGCGTTTAGAGAAGTGGAAAATGTGAATTACCATTGCGATCCCTAGTGATTCATTCAGGAAGGCAAGACCTTGAACAAATTCAGTAAAGACCCACTCAAGGTACATCCTCATCGAGTTTGAATTGTGTATTTTTCAGTTGAACTTGCAAATGTGGATTCACATTCGAACTTAATTGACTCACATATTATTCAACATTTATGTAAGCATTTACCAATAAGCACCCGGGCTGAAACACGTTGAAAATCAGGAATCCAAAGCATCACCACTTGGTAAATTTTTTTCGACCCTTCACTGAGATATATTTTCTCCAGGTAACAACATAATCTGAGAGGCAAATTTTGAAGAAATCGAAATAGCTTTAACACACAACAATTGATAAAAAAGAGAACACGTTTGCAGCGGTATATGGTGAATACGCGAAGGTTCACAGGTTAATACAGGTGTCCCAATGCAATTTTTAAGCGATTTTAACACAAGATACTACTTTCAATTCCAAGGATGTACCTTATAGTGTTACCTCTATTCGACGTTAGTATTGTGATAATTGTGCGTTCCCAGCACGTATTTAACACACACACACACACACACACACACGTATCTGTATGTGTTTGTGAGTATTGTTTATGCTCCGAACAGGTTCGCTGATGGGGGATCTTGATGCTGCAGACTGTGTTTGTACTGTTTTTGTTTAAGACCCATCAACAAAATACGACAGATATGTATGAAATGGTGTAGCTGCAATTAAGGTCATCCATTCATTCAGGCTTGTACTGTGGGTCAAGTAAGATCACCATCTGCCTTGACCTGAGGCACAACTGCCTGTCCCCGATTATCAGATCTGATAATTAAGAAGACACGAGTTAAAGCATAAAAGACAACAAGTAAGGACATTCACTTCTAACTGTGGAAAAAGTTGTGTTTCAATATGGGGCCATCTGTTTATTCACTGACCAACTGAAACACACAGACACGTGTTTCATTTTAAATGAAACATGACAAACATGGTAACGAAGTGGGTTACTTTAACTTGAAGCTAAAATAACAGATGTGTGCAAGATATTTCATGTGCAACAAAGAAAAAGATTGGCTGGGTTGAGTAGAAGATTGACTGGGTAGAAGATTGACTGGGTTAAGAAGAAGATTGACTGAGTTATGTTCCAAGTTAGTTTGGATAAAAAAGAGATATTTGACCCGGTTTGTTGGTGTGTACTAATCTATACACATAGGCACACATACATTGTACACGAAGCATGTTTTGTCAACAAATTTCATTCATTCATTCATTCATTCATATCTTCTGTTTTTTTCCACATTGAGTTAAATGAAAACAAAACTGAATGGTGACTACAATAATTCAAACACATTATGCACGGTGGTCAGACATGATTGAAGGACAGTGGCAAATTTGGAAAATGGCTCACGATAAAATAAAACTCCTGGTTCTGCCTCCCCGGATTTAATTTACATTTATAACTACTTCGTAAAATTAAGCTGTGTTTAAACATTACCCTATCATATTTTTTATATTTTGCTGATACAAAGATTTTAAGGGACTTCAATTAAGTTAAAAAAGTTAATAAGTCCACTGGCTAAAGTATTGTTGAAGAGACAGTGCTCTACAGTGAATAAAAATGCAAAATAAAAATACATTTTGGCATATACCGTGATGGAACCATATATTAAACATCCCATCTGCTGACAATCGATAAGATTACTGTATCAAATACCTGCAAACATCTTTTGATGTCACCATGATGTATCCTCTGTAACTTGTGCCACTGTCACTTGGATGATAGCAAACACTCGGCTCTGAAAATAATTTGTGTGACATTAAACGTCCTTTGTAAACTAGTTCATACCATGCCACTTTCTGAGCATATGAGAATCAAACAAAACAAAGATTTTGTTTAATACCTCATCGGTCTAGTTATAAGTGAATTAAGGCATCACATGTAATTGAGTCCCACTCTGGTATTGTTTACCACCTTTGTGCCTACATTTCGAACACCATGGCACTTCCGCTAGCATAATCAAGTGTCAAACGTTGAACTTCTCCTTCCGGCAAACCTTTAAAACGAACGGTTTGGTGCGTAGTGGACAATGGGCGTGCGCAAAACTGGTAATGTTAATTGGCTACATGTAGAACTTTAAGACAAACTATTCCATGTATGATACCAGTCCGTGAATGTAGAACTCGATCTTTGCCCACATGGAAGCTGTCATTGGCTTTGTAAGGGCCCTACCATCATGTCCATATTGCTCAGCAAGCAGGTGTATGATCAATCAGGCTTCAGTTTTTCTTAGAATGTCCAGTTACATCGCGGCAGCCGTGGGGAAGTTACAGGAATGCCAGTTGGTCGACTGCTCTTATAAGCATTACTCTTTTTGTGATATTTGTTTTTCTCAAATATTACTCTGGAAAAATTTCATTTTTTGACCTTAGTTGAATAATACAAAGAAAGCCAATTTAGATACCCAAATTCCTTTCCTTCCATTTTCCTCATTCATTCCGCTTTTGTGTGTTGTGTGGGGTGTGTTTTTTCATGGGTAGAACCTGCCTAACTTAATATAAGGAGAATGCTCCGTCGTAACCAGCAGGTATCACCCTTTATTGATTCTGAAAGATCACCTTCCCTACCAAACAAGCATCACTCGTATTCCACTCATAGTTTTTTCACTGCCCGTTGATCTACTGTTAAAGTTAGCTTTACTGTGACGCAAGGCTCAAACTGGCAATATCCATTTGCAATACGGCCTGTGCAAATCGAGGCCGTATATTTAATTAAATAAACACATTGTATATCATGTTGCAATACATTGGCTTACTCTGATAGTAGCAGTAGTAAAATGTTACATTCCTTCCACCAAACCATATATTGGGATGGCTCCCATTAGTTGTGACTGAACTGTTGGATCCAATTGGCATTGATATAAACTCCTTGTATGTCAGCATACCAGCCACGTCTGGACAGTGATGCCCTCTCTGTGATCAGTATTACACAAATATGTCATACATTTATGCTGTTTAGTTATATATATATATATATATATATATATATATATATATATATATATATATATATATATATATATATATATATATATATATATATATATATATATAATGCACAGGCATGTATTGTAATCGACGTTTCGCATGTTGTAAATAAGATGCACACCTTTTTAATTTATAGACGAGCTTTAGTTTTACTATTATATTGTACAATCAATTACAACTCGCTGTGTTAAAGAAGCGTTTTGTGTCAGTGTCTCAGAGGCAGACCTATTTCTTACAACAGCAATTCTCTACAGGTTTTGGGGCATTCAGGTTATTTACCATACCTTAAATTGCCCATGTATCTGGCTTATTGATATTTTCTTGATATTAGAGAGAAGGTCGAGATGGGTTATTTGCCTGATGTGTTATCGCCAGGTTTTACTTCATGTGACCTGCTATCTATGTTATTTAGCAACGTTATTTGTCCTAATTGATCATGCATCACAATTGAAGTTTCAGTCTTAAGCTTTAACCATTAATCAGCACTTACTTTGTTCGTGAACGGCGATTGCAACCACCCTGTTGGGTCTATTTGCAGAGTTAATCTACATTCATTTAAAAATAATGTACAATATTTATATAGTTCTATTGGGGCCAAGTCATTTAAGATGACAATTTGGGCGTAAAATTTAAAATGTCGGATAATGTGCTTTACACTAGGCCTATTGTAAGGAAAATGTGTATTGTTTTTTTTTTCAATTGTACAGGTCACTGTGTTCATTTAGTGTGTGCTGGGTGATTGAGTTCAGTGATTACTGTGCAGGGTCTCTGCAGAGCCACGGAGTTGGCCTGTTTTGTGGGTGACTCACACCAAACTTGTAAACGGGTGGAAGAAGCCAGAATGGTGATCTACATTTATATGAGGTGACCCGGACAGGTTTCAAAGGATGTGTGGCTAATTGGAAAACTCTGGAACAAATTAGAGATTTTTGTGTACAAATATAAAGCAGATAGTTCCTGACTGAAATCCAAGCAGAGGAGAAGAGAAGAATTCTGAAGGATCTAACAGAAGCTGTATGTTGTCATCATGCCATTGGGATTGCACTTTGTACCAGTAGAGTGTGCACATTATCTTTGAGTGGAGTGGCATAGTGTACCACATTGGAACTAAACCGTCCCTCTGTGGTTTCGGATCAGCACCACACCTTTTAGTACCACATTGGCCCCAAACCATACCTCTGCGGGATTTGTACCAGAACATTTGGCACCTGTCACAGGACTTGGAACTGTGGGACAGTACGTGTCGATAATCTTACCCGGGATTAGGATTTACCCAAGACTGTTTGACTGTTGAAATACCTGTGGAGATAAGTTTACTTACTCTGTACTGCTTTTGATTTTTGATATATTGATATTGTTAAAGTTATATCATTGTTGTCATTCTTTGTTGAGTTCTGCTCATATTAAAACCGTGGGTATCGTAACACCTATACGCCATTGAAAATGAGGCGTACACCAAAAGATATAGGCGTATAATGTAGCCTGTAGGCTTCCATTTTCATTCCATGTCATATCATATGATGCTGTATCTTTTCCTTTTTTTACTCAGCCTGGTAATTCCAGCGATGCAATCAGTAGATCTTTACCTTCGAGTTGTGCCGTCATTCTAATTTATAAACACTTTTCACCTATTGACCGAATTTATATGAACTATTGTATGCCGCTATATACGTAAAAATAGCAAAATTCACATTGAAACTAACTTGGAGAAAAGGACGTCATAAATATTCATGTACCTTCGAGTTGTACCTTCTCTGGAAAAGAACCCAACAGACCAGGCAATACGTAGCTACAAGCACAAAATATAGTGCAGTGTATACTGGCGAAATACTCTAGCATGGCGCCATACCTATGTATTGTATTCCATCTTTTAATTGAACATAAAGGTAACTGCATTGTATACAGTTTTTGGCAATTCACAAAATACGTGACAGAAGAGGAAAAATGAAAAGTGGAAAGTACAGACCAATCATGGCTCAGGATACAATATATGTGCTCCTGCCACAGCCACAGATATAAATTTGATTTGTAAGTTACATCTAGTTTTAACAAATTATATTTCAGTTAGTATTCCATATTTTTTTTAATTTTGACACTCATATCAACTAAAAGTAGAAACATTGCTACAGTCGAAACAGTCATCAGTGGAGCAAGTATCGAAATATCATAAAAATACAAAATAACATATCTACAGAGCCCAGAGTAAGTGCATGTATGACCTTTTTCTGCTATGTTTCAAGGTGTCTCATACAGTAATTTCTGGCGCAAGCATCGTATGACCTTTTCAGTAGAAATATGTCAAGGGATGGCATAGTTGGGGATATTATGATATGTTGTGGAATACATATGGCCAGCTGGTGAGGCTGACATCATGCTGTTCAAGTAGCCAGGTCATTACTTTCTCCTGTCGACTGTGTTCTCCCACTAATAGTTATGTTGGAGGTGCAGCGTTTTTGTAGTGTTCCAGATTCTTAAATGTCCGGAAAAAGATTCAGACCTACTTCTCTCTTTTTGCTGTTAGCTCAGCTGACTGCCAAGTCAGGAACACCAACTAGTGACAGGTCCATCATGTCTCTCTATCTTTTGTGCAGGTGATACCTTTTTGGTTTTTAAGTGGTTAGGCGTTTATCTTGTGAAACAAAAAACTGAAGCTTGTAGTAATGATGTATATTTTAAAGGTTGAAAGGACCCATCACCCCGCCCCCCCCCCCCCCAGTTGCCTTTTATGGGTGACTGCCTGTCTCACAAAGTCCAGGTGCATTCCCAATAGGTTTCCAAAGAGTTCAATGTACGCTATGGAGAAGATGTCCAAAAATGAAAAAAAGCAAAGCACACCAAAAGTCGTTCCAAATGGAAAAAGATTTTAGTGCCACCTGTTGAACAAATACAAATATAGGAGTCCACGTAGTGTCCCTATGCAATTTCTATGCATTTGCACTGGCGGGTTTGCAGAAGATTTCGCAATATTTTACCAAAATGAACATATTAAATAAATTAATAAATCATCATTCAATTACTACATAAGAAAGTAAGTCAAGAAAATTCATGGATTATTTCTTCTGATCTAAAATTCAATGGCTCGTATAAATTAAGAGAAACCCAGGCACATCCCCACTGACTTGTAAGTGAATCTGGTTAATTTTTAGAAGCAGAAAATGGATTACCAGTGCAAGCTACATGGGCACTTAATCAATAAAAATGCATGCAGTCGAATACCTGTATTGAAGCATTCGTCACATTTATCCAGTTGTAAATAAATAAATAAATAAATAAATAAATAAATGAATGAATGAATGAATGAATGAATAAATCAATAAATCAATAAATGCATACATACATACATACATACATACATACATACATACATACATACATACATACACACACACATCCACACATACAAAAATAAATATGAATAATATAAAATCGAAATTTAAGATGTTGAAAAAAAATCAGCATTATCTGTCAGGCAAATTTAGGTGCAGGAGTTCCTGTACGTCCCCGAATGCAATTTCAAAGCAATTTTCATAAGCAGCTTCGCACAACAAGGTTTTCCAGGGTTTTTTCCCCGAAAAAATTACTAAACAGTGGTACAAAAAAGCGTGCATTCTCAAGAGTGGACAAGACCCGTCCAATAATTTGGGGGAAAAATGCCCATATTCATAAATTTCAACCCAAACATTGGAGCAAAGTTACATACAGCATTATGCAGAGTCGCAAAAACGTCAAAATAAGTCTGCCTGTACCAATGTGAGGTAAATGAATGTCAGTCATGACTGGAGAAAACCTATTAAATATAAAAGATAAATGATGGATTTAAACTTTTCCTCTCAACCCTTCAAATATTTGATTGATGGCGGGGAAGATCAATCACATAAGCTTACCTGAACAAAAAACTTGCATATGTTTAATTATACAAATTGTTACTATTTATAATGCAGAATAATTACTGCTTGACATAATATAAGATATAATCTGTCTATCGAATTAGTGTCGCAAGCAAGTCGGAAATCAATGAAAGTGCAAACATATTCCTTTTTTTCACTGAACATTTTATCCATGGTATTTTTGATTCCGAAAAAAGCATCTATTATTTACCTATTAAGTAGTATAAATTTTGAAATTAAGCTCAACTTTACTGCTTTAGAAGACCAGCTTTCTGACAGAGCTTAAGTCTTCACTCATGTTAATAAGGAAAATGTGCAGATAGAGATAACCTTATTTCTTGGAACATAGCACTACATCTTTTTGACACTTATGTTAAACCAGTATCAACCTAGGAATCAGAAATGTTTCAAGTATCAAGTAGAACCACGCAACATGATGCAATTCAGTTGTGGTCCACATAGTCTTTCAAAAGTAACGAAAATAGAAAAGGTGCATTTGGGTCTTTGTGTAAATCTATTTTAGGCGTCTGCTATTGCTCTCCAAAGTTGACATTATTGCTGAAGTAGGCCAATATCCAATTGGTATTAAACTGAACACTGGGAAAGAGTGGCTCAGAGCTGAATAATTGGAATCAGATAAAATATCATATGTCTGAAGCTGATAGCATCTGTTTGGGCAAAAGAAGTTGAATTGCACGGCTTTATGGTGTGAGAAAGACACCGTAGTACAATGGGTCTGGACATATATACAAACGAAATGGCCAGATTACCGACAAAAATCTCCTTAAACTCTTAAATACAGATTATATGACAAACATATACCAAGTTTTAATTCTTACTTGTTTAAAGATAAAGCAGTTCAGGTCTAAACCACGGACGTATGGAAAGTGTTAAGAAACACATCCAAAGACATATTTCAATGTTATGCAAAAATTTCAAGTGTTGGGGAGCCCTATCTAAATTACGAGTTAATAATCACTGCCTGTGTCCCGTAACTGGTCGTTATATTGGTGAAAAAGTGCAGGGCAGAATGTGTGTTGTTTTGTGACAATGGTAAAGTTGAAATGGAACAACACTTTGTTCTACATTGTGTCTTGTACAATATCGAGCATGCATATCTGACAACATAAATTAATATGTATCTGTCCCATAAAGTATTGTCTTATCACAAACAGTACGGTGCAGTGCCAATCGGCAAATGTGTATCCAAAATGTTTGTGAAAAGGAAACCCGATTTACACTAATAAATAAATTATCGTAAATCCACATTTTATATGTTTGTATATGTATACCATTAACCGTTTTAGGGTCAAAGGTGCAACAGAGCTACCCTTATTTTATTTTATTATTATTACTTTTTTTCACAGTTTGGCTAATGGACAGGTGACACAGGAAATATGTATTTTAACATTTTACTTTATCACACGATTTCGGAATCAGGACCTTTGAAAGCTCCTGTCAGATCTTCCCGTCCGGGTATTGTCTTCAATACAGAGCATGAACATACGAAAATACAGCGTGGAAAAATGGAAGTCTGCCATTTTGAGAAAATATCAGTCATTATCATCATACAAGGAAATTAAATGAAATTACTCTACTTCAGTGATGTCAAATTTCAGGTACGATGGCTGTGCTTTGCGGAATGAAGGGGATTGAAGCATAAAAACGGCGGCCATTACAATATGATCATACTGTGAGCAGCACAAATAACATGTTTAGTCATGAAAAAAAGTTTGTTCTTTTCATGTTTGTTTAGTTTTGTTCTTTTAATTGTGAAAGAAATCGGATATCCACTCAGCTGTAGAATCTGTACAAACGACAATCACAAAAACAATTTACACTAACACCTACACGATGATGTACAACTAGTGCTACAAATTCATAAAAGGCAATGAGAAGACGTTTCTATAGTGCTAAATCAATTTTATTTATTTTTTTAACGGAAAAGGGGTTAGATAACCCAGACACCATAAAATACAGTGGATGACGAGTGAATACCGGCAGCCAATTTTGTGTGGATGGCACCACTTTCTGGTCTTTGGAATGTTTATGGCGTGAAATAACAACACAATGAAGAAAAGAAAGAAAATGTATTGTTTTGAAAGTAAAAATTTTACTCAAGTCATTGTCGAGCCTACATGAGTCACACAAGAAAGTTCATCATATATATATATCTAAGCCACCAAAAGTCCCGATCTTATTAGTGTTTCAGGAGGAACTGATCTTGGTGTCATCGATCATTTTGCAATGTTTACTTCTTTTTCTTTTAAAATCAGAAGGGGCGGGTTTCAAGCGCCTGAGAAGGCCAAATCACCTGAGAGTGACATGAAATGGTCAAAGTAAAGATAATCAAGAAAAACAGTTGTACAGAAATTGTGTGAAGCTAAGGCTGAATGCAAAAGATCTCTCACCGAGAAAGTTCAGTTTTGTGATTATAATGATACCAAACTCTGGTGGAATATAGTTTAACAAATGTTATCTAAAAATCAAGATTTTTCTTCCAAACTTCTTCCCATGAAAGAAGGATGTACTTTAATTACTTATGACACAGAAAAAGCCAGTTGCTGAACTCCTTTTTTGCATAGCAGTGTACCATTGATGACCAGGATAGCGAAGTTCCTTTTGTTTCTTATCCATTAGTCTCAACCCTGGACCGTATTCAAATCTCTGCGGCATTAGCCAAAGATTTTGCCACTTTGCTTAAGGTGCCAGGATGGTTAGGTCTGTGACAGCTGTCCCCCTCCCCCCCCCCCCATCACAAAAATGACTTTTGTTCTCTATCTGAAAGATCAACACCTAAAGTGTGTGGTCAACAAATATTGTTTGAAAAAAGTCAACTATGACAAGTTTCAGGGGACCACTTCACATGTATCTTCCGTTTACTTTGGTATGGTAATGGTCCACAATGTTTGAACCACCATCAGCCGAGCTTACCGGTCCCTCACAACGACAGTCACATGACCGCAGGGGAAAAATTGCGGCACGCTTGATTGGATGCACATATCAGTCGAAGAGGGACACACCAAAGGAACTGGTGCCCACTTGAACCACTATTTCTTTTTGCTGTTACAGTGACTCATAACATTATTGGCGATCTAGAGGTATTTTGCACGATGTGATTCATCTGAATGGAGCGTGACCTGTTTCACAGCAGCTGGTCAACTTGACATCGTTCCAACTTCAAAGCTTGTCAAATCGTAACAGGATTAAACACCTTGCATTACTGAATAATGGGCATTATTAGGGTTTTCGCTACTAATAATAAATTTAATGTTTTCCAAGCTATTGTGAGCCCTCTACTTGATAATTTCCACTAGAGTATATATGTGATTTCAGCCATTTGACTTACCAAGGAGGCTGCGCGAAAGGAGAGTCGACTCTGGATTTTTCCCCAGGTCGATCAATAAACCCGTGCATGTGTATTACGCGGTCCGGCCGCTTTGGGCTTTAAATATCGCCCGCACTCAAGCAAACTACATGGCAGCTTTGAAACCTGGGGAACATATTTCAACTATACTTTAAGGTGGTGGCCATATTTCGACCGCGCGTATAGAACTAGCGACTTTAACCCCTTAGAACTTTTTCGTTCTTGCCATTTCACCCAGAAAACTATACCTTATTTTAATGGTACAGATGTCTAGATTTGAAAGAACCACATTTTGTATAACTGTGATGACTTTTGACGGTGTCTTGAGTAATTTTCCAAGAGGGTATCAGATCGCACTTTTTGCAGCGCCCACTGGAAAAATATTCCACAATTAAGTCTAAAAACTATGTAGGATTGAAGTACTGACCAATACGCAGGAACCGTTCTTACCGTTCATGAGAAATGAATGAGTATTGAAAATGTTGTTGAAATCTTTCATCGCCATCGTAAAGTCTTACAGTTCTCTCACTTTTATCGCTTCAAAAGTCACGGAAGGAATAGTTAGAACGGAAAATCCCAGATAAGCTTCCTAGCTTAGGTATTTACCTTCCAAAATCTGTTCATTTCGATAGGATAAACCTACTGGTTTTTTTTAAAATGTTGTTTACAAAATTGATTGATCTTGCGAAAATTGCTTTCTGAGTAAATCGCAATGAAAGGTAGAATAATCTGTTTTCGTACATGATTGTCTATAGCGGGAATACGGTTTGTTTTCTCCGGCTCAACTTTGTAGTACACATGGTACACATACAAACCTCACATTTGATGTATTGCTCGTAAACTGTATTGATGTTTTCTGCGTTAAAAGGCATGTTTTTAAAACTGAGACTCCAAAGGCAGCCACGCTGTTGGTTTTACCTGGCTGGTTTTCCATGCGGCTGGCTGACTTCAAACAGGAATTGTAAGTGGATTAATCACGTGACCTGACGTGTGATAACCTTGACCCTAACAACCAATGTTTAAATATGGCGGCTGTAAGTGAAGACCGCGTGCATTTCAAATGTTTGTTTTATGGAGACGTTCACTCGATCCTTCTTCGTTATACCTGAACCAGAGACAGAAAGACAAAAGTTACCAATGAAATGGCGATCAGAATAGGCACTCTTATCATAATTTTGGGCCTATGGCATGTTAGCACATCTCTGATATATTGCATGTACATGAACGTACATGTAGATCCAATCATGCTACAGGCACCAAACAAACAAACAAAAAGGTGTAAGTATTCTGAGCCTTGGTGACACACCTAAGACCTTCCTCCTCTTCATTTTTCTAATCATGACAAAATTCTGCAGTATCCAATCTTTCATGTAAAATCAGCAGCCAAGTCACCAAAATTTGGAAGGGATCGGCTGAGAAAATATCAGTTGGCCGATCTCTCCAATGCTAATTTTCCAGGGTAAGGCTTATATGCCTTAGCTTGACCAGAGACATGTTTTTTTTTTGGGGGGGGGGGGTGCTGTTTGTTGTTTTTTTAATATCATAGCAAATGACTTCAACACAGCCTTGTGAATATTGATAAATGTCAGCATAATATCCAGCCAATGCAAGACTTTGTATACGTCTGATTTTGGTAAGTTATACGTTCTTATTGCTCACTCAATTAATACCTCTCTAAACGTACGTTTTATTTGGGTTAATTAATATGTCCAAGCAATAAATGATAATTTAGATGGTTGGCCGGCATCTATAGGCTTAAAGCATGATGATAATATTCAGTTATTTATATACTTGAAAAGGAAACAAAGGATAAAGCTTTACTAAACTGTGTTATCTGGTTCGCAAGCTCTCTCTCCGTTACTGTTACACTCTCGGCAATCTGACGCTGGCGTCGTCCTGTTTTTGATTCTCTCTTTGCTTTTGGCATAATTCTTTCCTACTTGACTCTCTAAGTCTGAAAGCAGTGACTAAGGACTATACGGTTTCTGTGTACATTATATGAAACGAAGAAGAAAGTAAGGTCAAAGCTCGCACTGTTTTATTACGCTGTCTAATTGATGAACGTATCAGGGGCCGGTAATCCACCTATGATGTTGCTGCTGAGGGTAGAGTCGTATTATTGCTGAACACACAGACCCCACCCCAGTGAAAAGTTTCAAAGGAATGCCTTACAAATGCTGGGAACCCATTAGTTTTAACATAATTTGCGACAAGTGTCCATTGTAAGGTTTAGACCACCACTGCAATGTTTTCCTGGAAAATAGTCAACACACGAACCACGCAGACAACGAAGTGCCGCCTGATATCAAAGGATATGTCATTACAGGAACTTGCATGCAGCATTGCATTTACTGAAATTCACCGATCACCGATTGTGTTTACTCATCACGTAACAAACTGATGAGAACACCAGGAAGCTTTTATCATTTTAATACTCGTAGTATTATTATGACATGATGAATGATGACTTTCGGGCAATCTTTCGTTCTGCCGCCTTTGCTGTAAAAAAAGAACAGAAAAATTCTCGGTCGATATAGGAGGGGTAGAAGTAACATCTTTTCGTCTTCATATCATGTGGCAGTGTCAATTCATTCAAGCGATGCCCCATTGTCTCATTAGTCAAAGTCGACCGCATTTCCGCGTTGTCAGGGCCATAGGCGGCGGCCGAGTACTATCTAAACTTGGCGATCATTTAACATAATTCAACAGACCAAGCACGTGTAATTGACAGACCAAACTTGGTTATGTTTTTCTTCATTTTTCTCATATAAATATTTATTTTTTTAAAGTCATTTTTGGTGAGCACAAAGTTTAGATAATGGACTTCATGAAAATGGGAAAAAGTCACTTTATGGTGAGTCACCATATTGCCGATGTACTCGAAATGTGGCCGCTACCTTAAATGAATCAGTGGTTGTAAGCCAGTGCATTCGAACATGCTTTAAACACCGTCGTTTGCGAGTGTGTTCGACTGCACCGAAAGCCAATTTTCATCAGCTCACCGTTGGCCCGTATGGTCTATTTACCTGCGAGCGTGTAACTTTTTATTGTAGACAAACTTCAATACTTGCTGCAGGTTATTTTCATGTTCTGTTTAAAAGGATTATTTCCCTCTCAAACAGATAAAAATCTATCAACCGCCCGTTTTTGTTGCAATTTGAATGACCATTCCGAAATTGACAGACAGACCAAGGTTACTTTGTCCGTTTGCGGCCTCAATATTTCTGTTCGACCGCCATGGAATTTTATGCCGCTGGAAACCTCAGGAGTTTGTGTAACAAGCTCTCGAATAGATTAAAAATACATGATTCATGGGATCCTTAAAAATAGCGTAAAATTCGTCAGTGTTTTAGCTGAGGGAAGTTTCTAGGCTTTTCATATGTTAATTTAGTCATGTGACACGCATCATTCAATCAAATGCGTCTAATCCCATGTGCTCTCAGCATTTCCCCAATTCAGAGGATGAACACGACGCGTGCACGTACAAACAACTGGACCTAGGACCTAGTTTCTTTTACGCTGTAGTTTCACAAAAAGACTTGAATTGAGCAAATTGTGAACACACAGTAAGGCATGAGTAAAAAGTTGTGACGGAAAGCAAATGAGAAAAATACGTAAATTCGTCACCACACAGAAACGAATACAATGTCGACTGTGTTGTTATCGTTCTGGGTGATCGCTACATGTCGACATGACACATTAATATTAGAAAAATGAAGTAAAGTCGACAGTAACATTAAAAAGTTCAAATGGAACAATTAAGTCTGTAACACAGAACCAGATATGAGTAAAATCCATGACGCATGACAGAAAAAAGTACAGGAAGTTACGGTAAATCATGCCCGTGATTCATGCAGACGCTTGTATTCTGCCACCCATGTTGTTTCGAAAAACTGTAACCGCACTAACGGCTAGATATTTTACATCTCCAAGGGTACCTAAACTTCGGGTAAACTGACCTTGACAATAGACAGCAATATTAATCATGTGATTTGTGACAAACGTTTTGGTGGTCACTTTCAGTAAACTTGAATCTTGATACAAAAATTCCCTGGCACGTTCAATCTTACATGCTGCTTGTTGCTCAAATGATTAAACAATTGTCTTGTGGAGCCTCCATGGGCTAACACTACATCGCACGCTGACAGTATACAGCCTGGCCCAGATGGAACGATCGCCGAGTATAAAGCTTGCCACCCACGTAAACATTGCAAAACAAACTGTCAAACCACACGTGGAACCAGTTGCTAACTGCCATTTTGAAAGAGGGTGTTGTCACGGCCATGGTCAGGTGACCGTGTAAATGCTTTACGTCTTCTCTTTGATCCTTGGAAGCGGCGTGTGAAACCACAGCGCTGAAGCCATCATTTTGCCTGGCTTCACAAAATTTGAGATGAAGAACTTGATCTTTATACCACAAAACAATATTTCTCTGCAAGAATACATCAAAGTTGAAGGTTCTTATTCACTCCGCTCGTACTAAAAAGTTCGATCGGAGAGAAAGAGTTATTTTCGCAGGACGGTCCGTTCTTTGTAAAAATCAGAGCCATGACCCTGTAAAGCGATTTTCTCGGAAGTTTATTTTCACAAGATCAATCAAATTTTAAATGACGTCAATCAAACGCGGATAGATATATCATCTCAAAATAAATGGGTAAAGCAAGATAAATGTCTCACTTAGGAACTTTTTTTTTTAAATTTGGCCCTCAACTCTTCCTTCTGTGAAAAAAAAAAAAAAAAAAAAAAAAAAAAAAAAAAAAATGAAGAAACTGTATAACGTCATGGTACCCACTTCAAAATTCTATAAAATTTTATAAAATCAATTTTAACCCTTAGAAAAAAATTCCTTTCCTGGTAAATGTCCTATGTTATCGTTTCATATGGTTTGGTGATCTTAAAATTGAATATTGTGTGACCGAGCTGAAATAAACTTGTGAATCTATACCCACTCACAAAATAGAGTAAAATGTCTAAAAAATCTCTTAATTGATTTGGTGTTGTTTTTACAAATCTAGACATCCAAACGATTATGAAAATATATAGTTTTATGGGTGAAATAATAAATTTTATGAGCTAGACGGGGCAAAGCCGGCAGAGTCTGCAATGCGCCTGAAACGATCCTGTCATCTTAAACCTTCAAAAGCAAGTGGTCCTGATAAATGAGTCCGCGTTTACGTAAATAGTGTGTATCTTCAACTGCATAACCGCTCAGTATAATTTTTAACAAATCATTACAAATATCCGTATTTCCTTTTCCTTCACAGCGAAAAAAGCTATCGTCAGCCCTTTTCATAAAAAATAGTAAACAGTTGGTTCAAAACTTTTGGCCTATTTCTCTGTTTAATTGCGCAGGTAAATTATTCGAAAGGTGTGTATTATTGATGCATTATTCAACTACTGCATTGAAAATGACATATTAAGCAAGTATCATTGAGCTTTTCCGCCAGGCGATTCACCTGTCTCACAGTTGCTTGAAATTTACGATGTCATTCTTGAGGCAATGGGCGAAGGTGAAGATGTACGTTTCATTTTCCGTGATGCGTCAAAAGCTTTTGACAGAGTGTTTCAAAAACGTTTTATATCTAAATTTCATGCTATAATTGTAAGAGGTACCTAAATCAAGTGGTTTGAAAAAGTGGCGACCAAGAGTGGTAATAATTGGCTGTTCTTCCACATGGATAAATGTGCATGCTGGTGTCCCACAAATGCTCAATTCTAGGGCCATTGTTCTTTTTAATCTACATTAACGATTTAGTAAATTTCGTAGCATCAAACACTCGAATCTTTGCTGATGATACATCACATTTTGTTCCTCTGATAGTTTCCCGACTTTGCTCTTATAACCTTCAAATGGCAGTTTTTGTCTGGGCAAATAAATGTTTTATCAATTTAAATAAACAAAAACAAAAACAAAAAAAAAAAAAAAAAAAACAAAAAAAAAAAAAAAAAAAAAAAACGTTAACGATAATCACTTGTTGAAATATTGTAACAAACTGTCCATTTTATCTTAAAAAACATATAATATCCGAAACGAATAGTCACAAGCACTTGGGTATCACTATCTAAAAATGGTTCTTGGGAACATCATATTGCCAATATTTATGTTCAAGTCATCAAACGAGTTTATTGCCTCAGAAGTATGAAATACATTCTTGATCGAAAGCAATTAGAAAGGTTGTACGTAATTCATCTTTACTAGATCCATCTAACAATACGGGGATATATTGTAGGATAACTGTTCTGTTGCAGCCGCTTATAAGCTGGGGCATATACAACACGAGGCTGCACGTATTGTTGTAGGTGCACCTCAAAATGTTAGCCTTAAATTACTGTACAATGCGATCAAATGGCAGCCTCTAAGAGTTCGGCGTGAGCGTCACAAACTAGCTCAAATATATAAAATTGTCAATGGTCTTATCCCTGCCTGCATGAGAGAAAAAATACCTTCGAGTATAGAACATGACCATGCAACAAGATATTCAAATGATATACCTATGCGTTTCCTTTTAGTTTCACTTGAGAAGACTTACCTTCTTTAAGTTCTTTTATATCGAAACTTCAATCACAGGTTGAACCTGCACCAGCTAATTTCAGAGGAAGCAACAAAAAAGCCCAGGTACATCAGGCTCGAATACGTATGAATTGCAGTCTGTTAAATCATGACATGTCCAAATATAAACTATCTAGTAGTAAACTCGCAAATACGGCGTTGCTTCTGAAGAAGCCTCACATTATTTTCTGACATGTAACTTATATTCCATAGTAAGAAGTGAACTGTTTGATGCGTTGAGTACTTTTGTGCAATTTGAAATTACTCTTAAACATTTACTCTTTGGACATGAGCCACCGAATTACATCTGGAATAAACCCTTGTTTGAGCATGTATTAACATTTATCTAAAACGCAAAACGATTGTGATTTTTTTCCATACAGCTTCAACTGCACTTATATTAGTGTCTATGGCTATAAAACTCGACTCTCCCTAAACTATTTCCTCTTCAACATTTAAC